>JAKTRM010000001.1:0-600000 GCA_030579635.1 Wickerhamiella australiensis | reverse complement strand
GGTGGGACCGTATGCGAGTGTACGAGCTGGGCAATGATATGCCCCTCTGTATGATAGATTTCCCAACTATCCATTGTGGGTTTGACCATGGCGACGGTGCTTAAAAGAGACATTTTTGTGTTTGTGAAGGATTGGAGACAACATTTAACTATAAATATATAGCTATAAAGGTATGTTTGTGTTTGTGATGTTACATCCATGTTGTGGGACTGGGTGTTGCGTGCCAAAAGTGCTGTCGATGGGTAGGCTTTTTCTCTGGGACCTGAAGATAATTAGTGTGAATAGCGACTAGGTGTACTTCCGTTTTCAGACACTCGATGCCTACAGTTCCAATTAGGAGGTGGAGTGATCCTCTGAAAATGGGGCTGCGCTCTACAACTCTCTGGTCCAATTCTTGGTACAATTTAGTCAATCCGCTCATCAGTAAGAGTTTAAATACACTGCAAAAGTATTGACCCACTTAGTATCGAGACGGCGCACCTTTGCACATCCTTAGACTTTCAATAAATGATCAGTCTGTATGCCTCCGATCATATTGAATTGTCTGCACAGAAGGTCTGATATCAATGGTTGGGTCATTGGTTGTGGAATATAAACTGTGTTCGGGTGGTCCACACAGCGTGTGTTCTCGAATGTGGGTCCGCTGTCTCGTCGATTCCAATTCAATTTTTCAAGTGACTGCTTACTCTCGACCTTGATTTACAGCATGGATCGATCCAGAGCTTTTAATGGAGGCCAATTCCTACCGCCTGTCCACCTTGGAGCCTGAGAATTTCCGGACAGCATAGGCATCACCAGAAACAATCACTCTTGACGCTCCTACTCTGGCAGCCTTCCACAATGGAAAAACCCATTCCAATAGCTACCAGTTTGATTATGGCAACTGCTGAAGCGGTTTCAGGTGCCTGTACACAGCATGTGTGGGGATTCGTTGAGGCTGCGAACTCAAGTGATATTGGGATTCATGTTGCACCTCAAGTGGGATATACCTTCCATAGTACCTGTGAGGAATTTATATTTTGTGCCTACAAGCTCATCACAATGATACTGTTTTGAAAGCAAGTGTGATTTTTATTTCGATAGCGTTATGTACAAATTATTGGGGCCAGTGTTTGCGATGACGAACATGCAGGAGAGCTTCATCAGGTTTAGCCGTGCGGGCACGGTAAAATACTTTGCCAGAGCCGAGATTATACTTTTCACGGAGTGTCGGAACATAGCGATCCCATTTTGAACGCCACAACTGCACGCCCACGGGGTCCAAATTGTGGGCGCTTGTGAAGGCACGAATGTTGAAGTTCGATACAGCATCATGCGTGTCCTTAATGGCATCTGGCTGGCGAAGTACCCAGAGACAGAACCGCTGTGGGGGCAAGTTTTTGTCAGGGTGTGGAGGCAGATAATCCTTGATGACATCCCCCTCGTTTACATTGGCCATATTCTGGGTATAGCTGATGGGCACGTTGATAGCAGCAAAATGCAACTCTGTCCTAAAAGAGTCAGCCTCAACATCAGGTACATCGGGATTGACAATGAGAATAGTGTAAAGGCCCTCTTTAGTGAAGTCAGTGATTCGAATTTCTGGTAACCGCTCAGTTACTGTTGAAGACAGCACCTCTCCCGGCTCCAACGCCCGGGCTGTGGGAGTAGGGAACTTAACATCCACCTTCGCACGTGGGTCCAAAGTAGGCAAGGTGTCGGGGATAACGTGGTGCTGCTCGATACGTTGCATTAACAATAGCATATCACGCTTACTCCAATCACGTTTAGCCAAGTAACGGTAAATTGGCAAGCTCAGGTCCACATCCTGAACAAGATGATTAAAGTGCACCTCTGGGTTGTAATAGTCTTTCTTAATCTGGAGGCGATCAATTTTTTCTTGAACTTTAGGGTCGGGAAGCTGGCTCTGGAGCTCTGCGATCCGGCTCTCGCAGAATTTCATCTCGGATTCTGTAATTTTGATAGCCTCGTCAAAGGCTTCGTTGAGTCCTTCGGGAGATACATAGCGGCTACGGGCCCAGTTTGAATGAAGAGTTGGGGGCCCAGAGGCAGGAACTCCCTTCAAAACGGCGTCTCTAATACGAGAGTTTGCAATCTTTAAGCCTCGCATCCTGCTGACTGGGAATTTTTCACGCTAGTGGTCTTTGGTGAAGGAGATCTCAGCCACAAAAAGTTGCCACCTCTTTTATGCTCGGGACACTCCAATGGTTCAGTCTAGTGGCAGCCTTCAGCGAACTAGACGTGAACAATATAATTGCACAACCTAAATTCGAGGTTAGAATTGCAACCGAGCCGATAGAGCCGTCTGTCCCAATGCTCATTCATGGCAAACCCCATAAATGCCACGTCCCGCCGAGTGACCACTGGGCCGTTCGCGAGTCTGCAATTGAGCCTACTCAATCTCAAATTAACGAGGCAGCTCTGGTAATTGGCGGCCTCAAAAATTGTACATTTATTGCTGATGGGTACTGGGGGTATAAACTCTGCCACAATCGAGATATTTGGCAGATACATCCCGAAATAGAGGGCGGGACATATGTGTTTAAAGAGAACTCGCCAACAATTTTTCTAGGGAGGATATCTGATGAGCATCCCTCGGTCGAGCTGCGTGACAATTCTTGGCAGCTAAAGGTGAAATACGCTCATGGTGATGTATGCGATCTCACAGGCGAGCCGCGCAAAACCACGTTTTTTTATGTGTGCGACGAGACTGCTTCCAGAGAGACCATTCAAGATTATAGTGAAGTGCATATCTGTACTTATGAGTTCACTATTGGCACGAATAAGATCTGCGATCTATTTAAACCCGCGCGCGAGCCCGTTAATTTTATTCGATGCTACGAGGAACCATCGGATCAGCCCAAAGAAGCCGAAGCGCCAGTTGAACAGCATCAACTCGAAGAAACAGCACAAGAATCTGCTCCCCAGGGTTCAGTTCAATCACCCAGTGCCGGTGCCGTACAAGAATCGGGTGAAGAGGACCTGAGCCGAGAGGCACCTCAAGGATCCCAAGAGCATGAGGATCTATAAATTATAGCTAGCATAATACATAACTAAATAACATCGCCAAAAGTATCAAATGCGTTCAATGCAAGATCAATATCATCCCCATTAATGTCCATTGTGGGTGCAGGGAGCCCAGGGTCCTCGCTGTCGATTGATGGGCCATTGGTGGGCACTCGGGATGGTACAGAAGTACCGGCAGGCTTTCCCTGTGGTTTAATAAATAAAAGCGACTTTGGCTTGCGCTTCATGGGGATTTTCCCTGTTACCGGGACACGAGGACGGACAAACTTTTGTTTCTGACTCAATTGCTCGTCCTCCAAGAGCTCACCATCATGAACAAGTCTTGAATCTTCAAATTTCTTCTCAAGAAATGCTCGCAATAGACCAATAGTGTGTGGTAGCGCCTCCTTGGTGACGCCAGGATAATCTGGAAGCTCCTGAATATGCTTTGAGCTGTGCATTGCAACATTATGAGCGCTCGTAGGAGCAACCTTTTGCTGCAAAAGATGGAAAGGTATTGCAATATTTTCGAGACCAAGTTCTTTATCGATACCCATATCCTTAAATCCAAAATAGTCGTCACCAAGGTCGTTACTGAACTGACCCAGAACAAACTGGTCTGAATTATCCTTGAATTCGTCATCTTTATACCGATCAAGTCCAGCAGGTCTGAGCATTCCCGTCAAGATACTAGAAACACTACCCTTGAGGTCAATCAGCTTGCGATTATACTTGACGATATCATCAGTAAGATACCGTCCCAGTGACGCAGTCTTGCGCACACCCATATTTTTGAGGGTACCCACAAGAATACTCTCACCACTAGACTCCAAGTCAGGGTTTTCCAGATTTTCATGCAGGAGCTTTGCGGTCCTGAAGAGATAGTCACCAGCAATGTCACTGAGAGCGTCGATAGCAGTGTGTTGGCACGCCTCGAATCCTGCAGCCATGGAAACTTTGGCTACACACCTCCTTAGAGTTGCATTAATTGCTGGCTTGAACATTTGCTCTGCGCCAGGAAGGCGAGAACTCACATCAGGGTCGGGGTCAATGATGTCTGGGTACTTGGGACCCGCAGCGGGGACAAAATTTGTGGGGTTTTGCTGCATTTCTTTGATAATGTTAATTTTGGAGGATATCCGCCGAATCTTTTGGATTTCATTCAGGTTCGAATTGTACAAGGCATTTAGTTCGCCTCCAGCAAGTAGCTTCGTGGGGGGTAGGTCTTGCATGCTGGGTAGCTTATCGGCTAGACTGGGTGCGGGCTCTCCTGGAATAGTAGAAGTGACATCATATTCAAAGAGAGGATAATCATCGAGTCGTTGCTGCCTGTCTTGGGAAAAGAATTTCTTCTCAACTTCAGCAAACTTGCCCATATTAGCTGCAGTGCGAAACGCGACAGGTACATTTGGCTGAATACGGTTATGTCGGAACAAACGGTGACGAGAGTACAGGTAATCACTTCGCTTTTTGGTCAGGTTTTTACGCCATAAGCTCGACTCCCAATCATCCCCTTCATTACTCTGCTCGATTTGATCTTCAGCTCCCTCAGCTTGGCCACCCAATGGGGTATCCTTGAGGGTATCATTTGTGTCCTCCTTTCCGTCCTCTCTATCGTCTTTGTCTTTGCTGATGTCCTTCACTTCCTCAGACTCTGGAGGCTGAGAAAGGGATCTCTCACTGGGGTTTTGTGGAGTTTCCACAGAGGCCTCTTTTGAGATACTCTTAGAGGGCTCTTCTTTGACATCTTCCATTGGTACTGATGCGTCCTCAGCAGCGCGCCGTTGTTGACCCTTGAGACCTTTACCTCTACTTTCCTCTTCCTCCACCTGGGCCTCTGCCTGAGCTTCTGCCTGAGCCTCTGCCTCTACCTCTTCTCGACTGCGAATGGTGATATCAGGTATGAGTTTTATTAATGAAAGAGTCTTTTTACGCATCGCAATTGCATGTGAGCGGAGAAAATGTTTTGGGTCTGAGTTGTAAGTAAGACAATTAGTCCAAATAATCATGAGATCGTCCACAAACTCTTTTTTGTTGTTGTATTGAAACCCCTTGAGTTTTTTCATTACTGTGTTGAGGTCCATGGGATAAGTGATAATTTGGTAGTAATTAGGGGCATCGCGCTTTGATACCTTGTTCAAAAATGCTGTGGAATGCTCTGTAGTCGCTCGGAGTTCAGAAACTACCTTCTCACAAGCTTCATAAAGTTCTTCCTGCCCGATTCGGTCTTCACTAGCCCATTTGGAGCGATTTTTGCGGACATCACTGATAAGATTGCGGAGCTCGACATCCGTGAGCCCCATATCCTCTCTTTTATTTTCTATAATGCCAAGAAGATGCTTCAAGCTCAAGTTAGCGGCGCCAAAATGGACATTTGTGGCCAGTTTCTCGAGGCTCTTTGGCGCGGTTTCGAGGTCAATTTCGCGATCATTTTCCTGAAGCTTTTTGTATTTAAGCACGGTATCATAGTCACCCTCCAGAGTATGGAACATCTTGTTGTAGTTTGACATAGTGCGAGCCTGAGCTCGTTGGTCGTCCTCCTCAGTAGCCTCCACATCGAGACTCTGCGGGACTGATTCGGGCTCCTCTTCAACTTCATCGTCGTATTCATCATCTTCTTGCGATTTGGCTGGTTTTTCCGACTCTTTTGAAGTGGTAACTTCCGGTACAGAGTGCCCATATAGACCGGGAACAGCCGCATCATATAGCATATATCTCACGTGGAACGCAAGCTTTATACTATCAATATCAACAACACTAGTACTCGGCGTCCCTTCTTCATTAGTTTGCTCTGTGATTCGCACTTTACATGGTATCTCGCCATTAATGAATTTGGACCATGTCTGCGGGCCATGGACTAGTACTTCAGCAAAAACCACATGCTCATTGGGGCTCAGATAAGCTTTAGAGGTGCCATCAGCGAAAAGCTGTTGTGCAATTTGCTTCAGCTCGTCCTCGCGGCCGTTAAACCACACTGAGAGCATGTGTAAGCGTCAAGAAGCGGACTGAGATGGATTGATATTGGGTCAAGATTGTAATCTCTATCGGCATCGCATGTTTTACATAGACATTAGAGTAAAGTTTACGGAGTTTTCTTATGCTCGAAGTCATTGGAGTAATTATTTTGGCAGATTTACGCGCTCTAATGGGATTATTTAGAACCCATGATGTTGCCAAGGTCAAATGATATTTTGGCATATCACTCAAAAGTAAAGTAAATCAGTAGATTGTGTATTTAATTGGTAATGGCATTGAAACAGCTATCTTATTTACACTGTCTGGGTGGCTTTGTGAAGCATGCCATGCTGTTGAGTCATGAAGGCGTGTAGTCTCTACTTACCACGCACATCTCAAGTTGCGAGTGAATAGGATAATTGTAGATAAAACCCAGTTCAGTATAAAGTACAGAGATTGAAACCTTAGATAAAGCCTTCTAGTCAATATGGATGGTGTGAAATTCAAGAATCTTTTTCAATTAATCACCCTTCGAGCCAGGTACCAACCCGTTCAATTAAACGTATACATTTGCACTAATACAGGCCGACTTTTCGGAATTTTCCATTATTGATGAACAAACCAACCAACACTTTTGAATTCTCATTCACGGTATTCAGTTCACTCTCGAGCTTACATACTCACCACACGTCATGAAGCTGGACATCAAGAAGCAGTTCCAAGGGCGGTCTTTCCGGGTGAAAGCAATCGATCTACACCCCACCGAGCCGTGGCTTTTGTGCTCATTATTTACGGGTACCGTGCAAATCTGGAACCACGAGACCGGGGCGCTTGTGCGCACCTTTGAGGTGTCCAATATGCCTGTGCGCGCTTGCCGCTTTATTGCGCGTAAAAACTGGATTATTGTTGGTGGTGATGATATGCAAATTCGTGTTTACAACTACAACACTTCTGAAAAAGTCACTCAGTTCGAGGGACACTTGGATTACATCCGCTGCATGGCTGTTCACCCTACACAGCCTTTTGTTCTCTCGGGAGGTGATGATATGGTTATCAAACTGTGGAACTGGGAGCAAAACTGGCGTAACACTGAAACCTACAAGGGCCACAGCTCCTACGTCATGTCTGTAGCCATCAACCCCAAGGACTCCAATACTTTTGCCTCTGCTTGTATGGATCGTACCGTTAAGGTCTGGTCGTTTGGCTCACCAAGCCCCAACTTCACTCTTGTTGCCCATGAAACCAAGGGTGTCAACTTTGTCGACTATTATCCTTTTGGCGACAAGCCATATCTCATTACTACTAGTGACGACAAGACCATCCGTATTTTCGACTATCAGAGCAAAGGTTGCGTGGCAACTCTTACGGGTCATACGCATAATGTTTCCTTTGCCATTTTCCACCCAGAGCTTCCCATTATCATTTCGGGCTCCGAGGATTCCACTGTCAAGATCTGGAACGCTCGCTCTTATAAGCTTGAGCAGACTTTGAACTATGGTATGGAGCGGATCTGGTGTGCTGCTGCCCGCCCTAACTCCAACTCTGTGGCTATGGGCTTCGAGACAGGCTCTCTCTATCTCAAGTTTGGTAGTGACACCCCTGCTGTCTCCATGGACTATGCTGGCAAACTTGTTTGGGCCAAACACCTCGAGGCCTTTTCTGCCAATATCAAGCCGAGCGGCGATGATGAAGAAACCCAAATTTCACTCAGTGCCAAAGACTTGGGCACCATTGACATGCACCCAAGCCAGCTTCAGCACTCCCCCAACGGCCGCTTCGTGAGCGTTTGTGGTGACGGTGAGTATGTGATTTACACCGCCTTGGCGTGGCGCAATAAACAGTTTGGCGAAGCTCAGGACTTTGCTTGGGCACAAGACTCCACCGAGTACGCTATCCGTCTTAATGATGGCTCTGTCCGTGCATTCAAGAATTTCAACGAGCGCCCTGCTGGCCACTTTGGCGTAGAATTTGAGCCAACAAAAATCTATGGCGGTGCCCTTCTCGGTGTCGCATCCTCTGACTTTGTCGCTTTCTACGACTGGGATTCTGGTGAATTTGTGTCGCGTGTTGATGTTGAAGCCACCAATGTTGTTTGGTCCGACTCTGGAGAGCTCTGCGCTGTTGTGTGTGAGGATTCATTTTATATTCTCAAGTTTGATCGCGAGGTTTTCCAGAACGCCCTCAATGAGGAAGCAAACCTTGATGAAGGTGTTGATGCCTTTGACGTTATCCATGAAGGCACGGAGAAGATACGCAATGCTCGTTGGATCGGTGATTGCTTTATTTTTACTACTTCAGCAAACCGTCTCAACTATCTTGTTGGTTCCGAGGTCTACAATATTAGCCACTTTGACAAGGAAATGTACTTACTCGGCTACATTCCTCGTGACAATGCTATTTATTTATGTGACAAGGATATTAACGTTATTTCACACAAGCTCAGTCTGTCTGTGGTGGAATATCAAACTGTCGTTCTTCGCGGTGATTTTGAGTACGCGGCAGAGCTCCTGGAGAAAATTCCCGACAGCGAAAAAGACCGTGTTGCTCGCTTCCTCGATGCGCAAAACCTCAAGGATATCGCATTCCAAGTATCCCAGGATGCCGATCACAAGTTTGAGCTGGCTCTTGAGCTCAACAACCTGAGTATCGCTGCTGAATTAGCCCAAGCACAGAAGGATAACTCATCAAAATGGCGTACTCTGGGTGATGCTTTTATGCGGGTCTGGCGCGTCCGTGAAGCGGAAGAGGCTTACAGTAACGCTCAGGATCTCGAGACACTGCTATTGATCTACACATCCACAGGAGATAAGGTTAAAGCTGCAAAGCTAGCCGAACAGGCAGTGGAGCTTGGCAAGTACAATCTCGCGTTTAATGCTTATTGGTTCGTGGGTGATGTCGAAAAGGCGTCAGAGCTACTTGTACGTACCGGCAGGGCTGCCGAGGCTTCTATCTTCTCGCTTACCTGGGGCGGTGATGTTGAAGCAGCTGTCTCGAGCTGGAAACAAGAGCTTGAAAAGGGTGGTCGTCACAAAATTTCGCAGATGATTATCGACCCGGCTACTAATAAGGACGAGTTCCCCGAAAAACTTCATGAAAAGGTGTGGATTCGCGCCCAGGCCGATGACCTACTCGACCTGGAGGACGACGTCGATGAGGAAGAAATTGAAGAAAAACTGGAAGATGCCGTCGAACCTGAAGCAAAAGAGGAGGCTAATGTCGCCGAAACTACAGAAGCTGCTGCTGAGGAGGCTATGGAACCTGAAGCCGTCTATGAACAGCAGGGTGAAGCTGGGGCTCAGACAGAAGAGCAAATTGAGGCGGAGTTTGCGGAGGCAGAAATGGATAGATAAATAGCCTGTACATTTTATTAACTAGTTGTATGGATGTCAATTTTCCAAAACGCCCACACACTCTCGCACAACGTATGGGTCCCTGCTATGAGGCAGCGGGTCCAATTCGTGGACGTTGAGTCCGTTCCTGGGGCCCTTGAGGTGGAAAAAGTGAATGGTAAACGATAGATTCAATATATTAACGGGCTTTTACGTATTTAAATGCAGATGAAAATGGTCTCAGGCGCAGATAATGCAGGATAAAGTTTTTCAGGGTTAGGGTGAAATTTTTCAGGCCTCGCGCTCTCAGGATGCTAAAAAAGAGGGATTCAGCCGCGTTAGTGGTTTAGTGGTAAAATACGACGTTGCCATCGTTGTGCCCCCGGTTCGATTCCGGGCTAACGCATTCCTTTTTCCCTGACGCGAATTAATGCGTTTTTTTTTCACCGGGCAACGGGTTGAGTAACTTGCCATCACTGCCAAGCCAGGATCCGCGCCATTCTGAGCAGAGTCTCAGCCCGAAATCGTTATACGCCCTCTGAAAGTGCATCTAAACCCATCAGTTCACCTCAATGCACCAAACGGAGCGTCCTTCTCCGCGACAACCTGATTTTATTTCCTCACTCACTGAAGGCGTAATTAGAGGGGTGGGGAATAGGGTGGAATGCGTCTTAATCGTGCACCAAATGATTCTATTCATAACACAACAACCTCACGTATCGTCAGAGGCTACCAATTGATGCTAGTGCTGCCGTATGTCTAGGATCAAGTGCACAACAACGGTCGTCCCAGTGATAAGGCACCAAGGGCTTGGGGATGCATGTTCCAAGGCGCGTTTCTCTTTAAGCCCGCTGTTTCATTCTCGCCGATGAATATTTGCTGCGTTAAAGCTCGTTGCGGTGAAACTAGAAACACTTGCGAGTGAGTGCCTTGACAGTGTCGTTGAGGATGCTGAGATAATATGCGCCGCCGTTGCTAGGAACCCTAGGCGTGAAGGGAAGCATTGGGAAAATTCGCAATCTGAATTGAAAGCTTTCTGCAAACAGCGGATTGTCAAGCTATATAGATAAGCGCGTGTGGGGTACACACCGGACGACTTGACCCGAAGTTAAACTCCACCCATGAGTGAAAAGTGTCCAATTGTAATAGAAAGTCTAAATAAATATTCGAAGGATTAATGGTGCTGCCAAGAGGAAGAAGAGGATGTGGGGGTCCCGTGGGCAAACGACATCCGGCTCTTGGACGAGGTTGGTGATGCAAGGGTGTTTATAACTCGCCTTCTTTCAGAGGAGCCTCTGAGGTAATTAATTACCTGATTTTTGTCGTCGACCGTCTCCTTGAGCTCAGAGATTTCGTCTAGCAGATCTTGCACAGCCACATCCGGGTGGGTAAGCTGTTTACTACGATGAAGCTCGTGTTGAGACTCGGCGAGTTTATGAATTAGATCGGTGATTTGCTCATTCAGGCGTTCAATCTCTTTCTGGGCATTATTGTCACCACCACGCGAGGAGGGTGGGTCCAGGATAGATTCGAGACTTTCGTCTGCATTGGTATCATTCAGTTTCATGTACATATCCAGCTGTCCTTGTAAATCTTCTTTGGCTGCAACCAGTTCAGCGTTCTCGAGCTTCAGTTGTACAATTTCTGATTTCTGTTGTTCAACAAGGGCGGCAAGTTGAGAGTTTCCGTGAGACCCAACATCATCCATAATACTGTTTTTGCGGGCGATGACCACAATATTCTTAGCCCTAGCAGCAAAACGCAATGTGTTTAAAGTCTCAGTATAGGACTTTGTATTGGTTTGAACGGTGCACAGCACACTGACCAGTGCATTGCCGCTTAAAGATGGCTGTAAAAGTCGGGTAAGTTTTGAGTCTCTGAATGGAACATGGCCTCCTCCACCTGTACTCAGCCGAGAAATAACGGTCCCTAGTGTCAAAAGGCTTTTGTTGATATACGCACCTTCCTTGCGCCGTTGCACTTCACTGACTGCACGCTCACTACCTGCCAGGTCACAGAGATACAAGACACTCTGTCGGTCTCCACTGTTGACATTAATCTGCACAACGGCATGTGACCGTGATGAGTGCAGATTGAACTGGGTAGACGACGTCCTGCGAAGTTGGTCACCTTGAGAAATCTGATCATGAAGTTCTCTTGCATTCCTTACTGGGACTTCCTTGAGTCCAATTGCTTTTACACCCCGGACAGGGTCGTCGCGCAAGGTGATTTCCAGCGAGTCATCTGCGGTAAGTAAATCGCAAACTCGTTCGTTGTAAATCTCCATATAGGAGACTTTGACAGTATATGGCTGGCCAGCTTCGTTCAGTAATTCGAATAATAGATCAACACTTTTTGAGATTACGCCGGGGTTACTCGGGCTACCTTGCATTGAAAAAGTCTTACCTGAACCGGTCATTCCGTAGGCGAAAACGGTTCCGTTATATCCTTGGGCAACTTTGTGTATCAAATCCTTGACAGAGTTGTCAAATACATCCGCATTAGTAGCGTCACGGCCATAGACATTGTCAAAGCTAAAGTCACCAGCGGTGGCATGGGAAATGGTTTCGCCATCATTTTGCACTGACCATTGTTGTTCCACATCAGCGGGCTCTGGCTTTGTCCTTACCGATACCAGGATAGTTCCCTTGAAAAGTTGTGCATGAGCCGAACGAGTCGATGCGACGCTAGAGGCACGGCTTGAGGCACCTGTGTTTTGATAGAGGGTCATGGTTGAGCTGGGGCGACGCAAAGGAGGCAAGGCAGCACTTGGCGGCCGTTTTGGCGACTGAGAACGCATTTAATTATCTGTTTGGGACTCTAGAGAAGGTCGGGTCAGGTTGAGGTGAGAGCGAGTGTAACGCTAGCCACGTGACCACGCGGTTATAAGCAAAACGTGGCTCACCAGACCCAACCAAAACAAAATGGACAAGCTTCGTGATAAGTTGAGCGCTCTTAAACTGGAGGCAGAGCAGAACCTCGAAAAGGTTGAAGACGCCAACAAGAAGATCAAGGAGCTCACTGACGAGAATTTCAGCAAGGAGCAGGAGGTCGCTTCCCTGACCCACAAGAATCAGCTGCTTGAAGATGAAGTCCAGGAGCTCGAGGCGAAGCTCAAGGAAGCCAAGGGCCAGGCTGAGGAGGGAATTGCTCATGGAAGTGCCAAGGAGCAGCTTACCACCAAGGTCTCTAGCCTTGAACAGGACCTTGAAGACGCTGAAAGCAAGCTCTCTGAGGCTGAGGCCAAGCTCAAGGAGTCCGACGTTAAAAATGAGCATCTGGAGCGTAAACTCGCCAGCGCCGAGAAGGAACGCGAGAGTGTCGAGGCTGAACTCGAGGAGATGTCCAAGAAATACCAGGAGTCCCAGGCTGAGCTTGAGGAGATCAACAAGCAGCTTGACGCTATGTAAGTTTTGTTTTTCAATAGATAGCTATGCCTCCATCTTTTATATCATAAGGAATATTTGTTCACTTTCTGCAATCGCTTTCTGACAGTACTCTTACTATAATAAACATATCCAAGCAATAAAGGGGGGAGTGGACATTCCATCTTGTCTAGTAGTCGGAGGTAACGACGAAATCAGTACCAAACACCTTATCCCAAAACTTGGAGGTGACACCAAACCCAAGCTCAAAATTCTTGTAGTGATGGTCCAGATGATGCACTTTAGTACTCCTCATAATACTAGGCAGCTGCTTGTGGTGGAGAAAGTAATGGGTGCAGTCGTAGCAAATATAACCCATGTAAGCTCCTGAGAACACCACCTGAGAAATGTGCCATTCACGGAATACAAGGTGACAGAGCCTGTAGAGAGGATAAGTAATTACAACCATCAGCGCTGGTGGCATCACCAGACGTAGCCGGTCCATGGGTAAGTAGTGATGCACACCATGCAAGAGGAAATGAAGAGCAAAAGCAAGCTGATTTTCTGGGAGGTGCTCATCAAAGTGGAAAAAGCAGCGGTGCAGGATGTACTCGACCAATGTCCACAAGAAGAGCCCTCCAGCATAAAGCGTCAGGCTCAACAATGGGTTCAGGCCCCGTGCACCCGATACAAAAAATAAGATGTTGAAAGGAATGTGAACGACAGGAATTACCCACCAGGGCGTTTTGCTCAAAGGCTCGAGGAAATTGCCAAAAAAGGGTGCACTACCTTTGCCATAGTGACGAGGTTTGTGAACCTGCTCCAAGTAGAACTCTTTGGTCCAGTTAGCACGCAAGACCTGCATTAGCAAGGGTTTGTTGAGATCGATAAATTTGTTTTCTTTAAAATCGCTTGTGTAGTCGGTCTTTTGATTAAGGAGCGTTTCACTCGAATCACTAGCAGTTGGATCGTCACAGACGCCAAGGAAAAAGTCTTCAAGTACCTCGTATGCCGATTCACTATGGGTATGGCTCAATGGGTCGGCCATGATAGGCCCTATTTCCTTGTTTGCATACTCCTCGATCAAATCTCCTCCGCCGGGGTGGTCCTCGCAGAAATCAGTGACATCGTAGACTCGCTCTTTGTTAAGATACACGATTACGCGTCCTTTGCTACGTAGCTCTGAGATCAGCTCACTACTGATGGTTTTGAGCGTCATATACAGCAGGAGATTTTCTCTATTTTTATAAGCACGCGCGAATTAAAGCCTGCCGAACGCATCCGACAATCAGGTGATTTAGAAGTAGTGCTGGGTAATTGATGTGCTCAGAGACCTCTTTATCAATCTAGTATAAACGGCCGCGACTCTTTTTCCCGCAAATTGCTTTACCGCCGCCATTACTGCTCGCTATTCTCTACACAAGCCTGGTACCGGACCCACGCCACTAGCCCGGCGCACGCCACTCTTGAGTAATCACAATTCGCGCGCTCACCAGGGGTGCTTAGTTGAGCACTCTTCTACCAAAAGGCCATGAGGGTCTAGAATATTTCACGTGACCTTCAGATTCTCATGATTGGTCTCGAACAATTGAGCCCCATCATTTACGGTGCTGGTGCCCTTAATAACGCACAGTACTGCCAGGGAGATAATTTAGATCCGGAAAAAGCTCTCAGAACAGCCTTCAGCAAAGGTATCAACGCAATCGACACATCTGCCTATTATGGCGAGTCTGAAGTCATAGTGGGTAAAGCTTTGAGAGCTCTGTCAGAGGAATTCCCCAGAGAAAGTTACTTCTTGTGTACCAAGGCAGGACGCTGGGAAGACAACACGTTTGATTACAGTGCCAAGTCTATCCGTTCTTCTGTGGAGAGATCCCTCAAGAGGCTATCGACCGACTACTTGGACGCGCTACTTATCCACGATGTTGAGTTCAAGACCAAACAAGAAGGTATAGATGCTCTTGAGACTGCTTTCAGACTCAAGTCGGAAGGAATTGTTCGATTCGTGGGGTTCTCTGGTTTACCGTTGGAATACTTGGCGAGGCTCGCTGAATCGGCAAAAGACAAGCTACAAAGTGTGGATTTAGTGTTGAGCTACTGTAATCTCACTATTCAAAACAACCTGCTTTTGAATTACAGAGCTAGATTTCAGCAGGCTGGCGTAAAGTTGGTGCTTAATGCTTCACCACTCGGTATGTCTCTACTTCGCTCTGGTGTAACGCATGACTGGCACCCAGCCCCCAAGAGATTGAAAGATAAAACTAGTGAAATTGCAAAACAACTACTGGATCAAAATATAGAACTCGCTGATCTTGCTGAGCAGTATGCATTTTCCGCCTGGTCCCCAACTGTCGTTGGCCTGCGTTCTGCACATGAAGTACAGTGGGCTTTTGACAACCTCGAAAAATCTAAAACCCCGGATAAAAAGATGATTGAATACGTTCAAGACACTTATGGTGAAATGATGAACGTTTTGTGGCCGTCCGGAATCCACTAGACAGATATGCTAGATTAATCAACTACTCCCATTCAAAGAATCTCAAAAATTACCCAAGCTTGAATGGAGGATCTGCGATCAGAACTCGACTCGATGCGAAAGCAATCTCGCTCGATTAACAACAGAATTCAAAGTATTCTGTACGACACAAAATTCGTTTTGCGCGTGGGAGATTATTTCTCGAGGCCGCTTGTGGCCAACAGGCGATGCGGTTCATGGTATGTCCCACCCGATGCATGTGCTGCAAGCTGCTATTTTAAGAGTACAGATGGCCATACGCACCAATGGTC
Organism: Wickerhamiella australiensis; assembly: GCA_030579635.1. Taxonomy (NCBI): domain Eukaryota; kingdom Fungi; phylum Ascomycota; class Dipodascomycetes; order Dipodascales; family Trichomonascaceae; genus Wickerhamiella; species Wickerhamiella australiensis. Next base: position 584,558 of record JAKTRM010000001.1, on the reverse strand, counting down.
TTTTAGCGCCCGCAGATTGAACCTGCACCTGCTAGATTTGGTGCGCCAGCATGATGGGATCGTGATTGTAGACTCCACGCGAAGAGGCAAGCTGATGCCGGATGCTGCATCCAAAACTATACCAATTTGGTGCAGTGTACTGAATAAGGCCAACGGATATGATGGCAAAGTTTGGGTACCGTCTGCTGTAGTCTCCTCAAGTGAAAGGGATCAAATTACAGCAAAAATTGATGATTGGGTCAAATTGCTTGAATCAACCACTGATGCGTATAAAATGGACAAACCTCTTCGCCCTCTCTGGTTCAATCATGGCGACGTTTTCCATGATCCAGCACCCGAGCTACCGCCCACCTTCTATCCCATCATTATTTGCACCGCTTCATTCCAGGCGCAAGATGGAGAGGAGCATATGCCTGGTTTTACTTATGTCCAGGGTGCAGCCGATGATCATGAGCTGTGGGCTGGGTCACTAACACCAGAAATGTTCTGGGAGTCCCCTCAGCTGCATCAAAGCCGAGCAGACTTTGAGCTTGAAGCCATATTGAACAGTCTCCCCACAACACTGCAAACACCCCAGGCAAATCAAAGCAGCCTGTGCAAAGTATCCCCATACTTGAATCTGTCTAACACGCCCCCGAGTGGCAAATGCATCATTGATGTGAGGTCTGTGAGCGAGCAGTGGCCCCTACCAGCGGGGAAAAAGGGCTCACGTGTGCTTTCAAACCAGCTAGAATCAATATGTGAATATTTTGAGGCCAACGGGCCCAATGCAACGATTGTCAGCGATCCCGGAACGGATTTTGGCGTTGCGATAGCCCTCATTTTGGACGCTCTATTTTTCAGCTCACAAGGGTGCCCGCTAGATGCAAGACGACGTTCACATGTCCCAAAAGATGAAGTTAATCAGAGATTAGCCAAGTTAACCGCCAGTGCTGGTAGTGTACCATCGAGAACAACGCTAAATATTGTGGGTGGGTTCCTAAGGCGATAATGGCGTAAACACTTTGTATATATAATGGATAACCTGTCTTAATCTAAATCACTCAAAGGAAGATGTGAAATTTTCCATATCCTGAAGTAGCCCTCACAGGCAGATGTCTCCCAGGTCTCTGACATGATCCGCCAGATACGGAGGCTCTCAAATTTGACTCTGCCCAACAGTCCGCTCTTAAGGAATGACTGTTGGGCTGCAGACACACTAAACGGCAACACAAGAGTGTCCAAGAAATATTCAGCAGCTCTGCAGTTTGCCAAACACGTCTCTGGGCGTCAGTACGATGAGGCATGGAGAAGCGTCGATGCCCACATTGAACGGGATGACCTATTTCTACAAAACTTTCGGGCGGAAATATGCTCCAAATTTTTACGCGAGCTCCCTAGTGGTAGTCATAACGCTCAGTATTACTGGCCTCATGCGCGTAGATTTGCCCGGGCTATGAAAACAGCAGGTATTGAGCTTTCGCTTCAAGACTACCTCTCACTAATTTCCCTGAGTTTTAAAGCGCACGACTATAGCGCGGTTCATGAGCTGTGGAAAGAGATAGAGACGTCTAGACCCGAACTCCTCAGTAGCGTGCAATTATGGAACCAGTATATCCAAGCAAGCTGCCAAGCATACCCGCTGTTTTGGCCATTATATGCTAATTCAGACAAAGACAAAAAAGCAGAGCGCTTGCCTGCTGAGAACAGGCCCCCCGAGTCCGAGGACCTTTTACAGATTTTGAGAAAAATGGAAACTGTAAGTGTTCATCCCAATGCTAGAACCTATGAGCTAATTATAATGGCTTTTGCTCGTCAGGGACGGCTCAACACATGTGAACAAATTCTGAACCAAGCATGGATAAACGGCAGTCCTGCAAACTGGACACTCATGTACCCAGAAATTAGCACTCTCAAAGCTATTGTCGAGGCCTGGGCATTCAATCAAGAGCTACCTCAAGGTATTGAGTTTATGAAATGTCTTGTGAAAAAGTATGAAATCCCTATCGCTTCCCCCAGCGCACGGCATCTGTGGACCCGTATTTTTCGCCTCACTCAAGTTAACTTGAAGCCTACGGGCGCATACCCAAAAGAGTTTTTTGAGAGCCTCTGGGATTTAGCACAAGACTATGGCGTGAAGCCTAGCCTTAGCATGTGGTCTATCCGGATGGAGTATTTTAAGAGGAGGGGTGATTTTGACAAGCTTGTTGACGCTCTCCCTCAGGTTGCCGAGGTGAGTTGTGGCGAAACAGAACACTTTCAAGTTAACAAGATGGTTTGCAATGGCCTGAACCACACCGTCAAGTATCTAACAAACGGTGGTAGGGCACTAGAAGCTTTAGAACTCATGGATGAGTGGGCCGCCAAAGGTTTCGATGTGAGGCAGCAGCTGGAGAGCTATATACAGCGTCGCACAGGTATGACCAGCGCGCAAAACAAAACGTTTAAAGAGGATGATGACGACAATGACTGGTTTTAGACATTTCGCGCTATATAACAAAAACGCTAGAGTACAAAACTAAATACATGTATATATACCTGAGCTGTGCCTGCTCACGATGTTATAAATCTGGATGCTCAGCAAGTCGAGGCGTGAGGATGCCTGGTAAGTCAGGTAGATCACGCCCATAGACGTCATAGTCATTGATGAAAATGTAGCGCGAGAAAAATAACCAACCATATCTAAACCACTTCATCTGGCTTTTATGTCCCTTGAACATTGAAACCCAGGTGCGGAAATGCATTTCAGGGTTGGAGAACAGAGTGATCTGCGAACGTCCATGCAAAAAGAGGTCCAAAATACTCAAATTGGCGGTATATTTTTTCCAAAATGAGACTGTTTTCAACTGCCAGACCTCCTTTCCTGAGGAAGTTCCCCACTCTCTAACGGCACGGGCAACTTGTCTATGGTTCGTATGGTTGGATACACCGCCCTCATCAAAAGTTACCAATAAATTCGGTTCAACCTTCTCGCTAACCTCGCTCAAATACTTTATGATGTCGTCAGTATTCCAGTCAATGTCCATGGAATCTGGCAAGGCAGGGGAGTTGATGATAGTCAAGTTATAAGGGCTCATTCCGAGCAACATGGCACTATTAACGAGCTCATTTTGGCGTGTTTCACCAATTCCCGTGGCATTACCGTTGCTCAAGCACAAAAGGTGTAATGGATGCTGATTTTTCAATGCCCACCCCACAGTAGGGCCAAAGAACATCGATTCATCGTCTGGGTGTGCTGTTACCAAAAGTACTGTCTTTTGGTCATGCACTGGTACGTGGGGCTGTAGCTTTTCGATGTTGAAAAACACCAGCATAGCCACGATATGGGCCAAAATAGTTATATTTTTGAGCGCCGCGAATAGCATTGATGACAAGGCGCCTTGATAGTCAAGAGGTGGTGGAGAGATAAGGCATAGGTAGGGCAGGGTAGGGGGAGTTTTAGGTGCAGCTAGTTAAGCGAATAAGTCGTGTGCACGTGTTTCCGGATGTATTGACGCTCAAAGGTAAATTGTGGCATATCAGCTTTTTCTTCGATCAGCGGGAACTCTATTCCTAGGAGATATTAAGAGACTGGAAGGTATCAGTGAAATGACTGGTATTTATTGACGAGTATAAGACTTTAAGTAGAATCTTTACTGCGGGGAGATTATTTCCCGGCCAGTGCATTCACGCCTAGCTCCTCACCAAAGCCGTGAAGCTACACTCTGAGGCCTATCAGCGCTCATATGATTGGTGCTTGGGTTCAGCGAGAGAGTATGCTACGAGAATACCACGAATTAATCTCACTACTTTATGTCAATTGAAGTAGTATTACCCACTAGGTCTTGTTAAGTCGTGTTTCAGTTACTTTAATTAGACATGCGGTGTCACTACCCATGAGTGGACGAGGGTCATTGATATCAGGGCCATACTCAATACAGATACATGAGACTCGATTAGCGCTGGGAAAGTAGAGGTATGAGATCCGTTGGCTTAAAACTGAGCTCAGAAGGCTTGATAGTTGATTCAAAGTAATTTTGTATCATTGCCTTGAGACCTGCGGCGGTATCAATCGCTCCTTGTGCTAACAGTAAATTGTACAAAATCTAAGCTATCAGTATCTCTCGCCGAAGCTGAGTTCCCAAAATGCTAAAAGAGTGTTTCAGAGAATGACCCACTGGTATGCACTAGCATGTACATCGCGCATCCAACCTGAGTCAGATTGCAAAGAGCGCATCTCCCAAGTCGCCTTGTTGGCTGGCTGGTTTAAGAGCTCAAGTATTGATAAGTAGATGAGACACTGTAACGATGAGGCTGGACTCTAGAATATTTAGTACATCATTAGTGGATTGCACCAGCTTCTCGCGGGTCCGCAAGAGCATTAAAATACTTTGGGGTCATTCGCTGCTGCACGAATTTTAATAATGATGTCCTCCAGTTTCTAGGACGCGTCAAGAACTCAGAGCGATTGGTCTGGAAATCAAAACAGAAATAGAGTTGAGGAATTCATGATAAAATTCCTCCATTGTATTTTCTTTGAATAGGCTTCTATAAATTATAGCAGCCCTGCTCCCATCCATTTTTAGCCTGAGGGGTGGGTGCTGACTTATCTATCCACCTTGACCAACTGAACTCGATATGGACTTTATCCGCGTTGAGGTCTTTGGATCCCATTTCGAGGTGACCTCGCGATACGCGGATCTCACACCTGTGGGTATGGGTGCGTTTGGACTGGTCTGTAGTGCGCGCGACCAACTCACTGGTCAGAATGTCGCCATGAAGAAGATCATGCGCCCCTTTACAACGGCAATTCTGGCCAAACGTACTTACCGTGAGCTCAAACTTCTCAAGCACCTCAAGCATGAGAACGTCATATCACTCTCGGATATCTTTATTTCCCCGTTGGAGGACATCTACTTTGTCACGGAGTTACTCGGGACCGACCTGCATCAGCTATTGACCAACCGCCCTCTCGAGAAGCGCCATATCAAATACTTTTTTTATCAAATTATGCGTGCTCTGAAGTATGTTCATTCAGCTAATGTCGTGCATCGAGACCTGAAGCCCGGTAACATCCTCATCAATGAGAACTGTGACTTGAAGATTTGCGACTTTGGCCTTGCCCGAATCCAGGATCCTCAGATGACTGGATATGTTTCAACACGTCACTATCGCGCGCCAGAAATTATGCTTAGTTGGCAAAGGTATGATATCGAGGTGGATATCTGGAGCGCCGGTTGCATTCTCGCCGAGATGATACTCGGTCACCCACTCTTCCCGGGACAAGATCACATTCACCAGTTTTCTATTATTACAGAGCTTCTTGGAACCCCTCCAGACAATGTGATTAACACAATTGGAACAGAGAATACTCTTCGGTTTGTGCGTTCCTTGCCTCACAGAGACCCCGTTCCCTTTGTGAGTAAATTCCCTGGTTGTGAGCCCGAGGCTATTGACATCCTAGAAAAAATGCTCGTCTTTGATCCTCGTAACCGCATTACTGCCGCTGAGGCCCTTGAGCACCCGTACCTCGCGGCTTATCATGAACCAACGGATGAACCAGTTGCTGAAGACCGCTTTGACTGGAGCTTTAATGGAGCTGATCTCCCAGTAGATACCTGGAAGGTCATGATGTACTCTGAAATTTTGGATTTTCACAATGTGGGTCCCGAAGAGATCCCTTAATTAGAAGAAATCTTAATACTATAAAAAACAGCCTCTTCTCATAACTTAGGAAGTATAAACAACAACTACTGTACAATACCAGCTTGCTTAGCCAGAGAATAGAATAGACCATCCTTTTTCTCCAGCAGCTCCTTGGGGGTGCCGAGTTCAGCTACCTCACCATAATCAAGAACCAGGATACGATCACTATCCATAATTGTATTAAGACGGTGCGCGATGGTTAGAATAGTGCGATCCTTGAACTCCTTGCGGATTGTGGTCTGAATCAAGTTATCAGTTTGAACATCAACAGCTGCTGTTGCCTCATCAAGCACCAGTACATTCGTTTCAGTGAGCATAGCCCTGGCTAACGAAATGAGCTGTCTCTGACCACCACTGATATTGGAGCCTCCCTCGGCAACCCTGGCATCAAGTTTTCCATCCATCTTATCAACATGTTCACGCAAATGGCTCAGCTCGAGCACTCGCCAAAGTTGCTCGTCACTGAACTTTTCCGCGGGATCCAAATTACTGCGAACTGTACCATCAAATAGCTGGGAGTCTTGTGGAATAATGCTCAAATTACTACGCAGATCAAACAATCCGATCTTGTCTGTGTCGACACTATCAATAACAATATTGCCAGTTGCAGGCTCAATCAGACGGAAGAGCGCGAGGCTTAAGCTGGACTTACCGGCACCAGTCCGGCCCACAATGCCAATTTTCTCACCAGCATTGAATTGCAGGTTGATATTGCGAAGAATCAAGGGCAGCTCAGAGCGGTACCGGGTACTAAAATTGTTGAGCTTGATGGCACCAGCGCTTGGCCAGTCCTCAGCAACTCGATGATCAGGAATGATAGCAGGGGCTTCCTCTGGAAGATGGCAGTACTCAATCATGCGTTCAACACTCACGATATTGGTCTCAACTTCTACAGACATGCGCACAGTCCAGTTCAATGTTTGAGTAATATTCAACGCATAGCTCAGTGCGAGACCAATGCTGCCGGCAGAGATAGTGCCAGAGGGCAGGCTGTAGACTGAAAAGCATGCTGCGGTAAAAATGATTATTGACCCAATAAACTCCAGACGAACCGCAAGCCAGCGATTGGCACTGACACTAGGGAAATAAGCGCTGTTGTTGAGATCAATATATGTCTGATTAACAAAATTGAAACGATCCTGCTGGTGGAATGCCCGAATTGTTGTCACGCCGTCGAGAGTCTCTTGAAACTGTGCATAAATCGGAGACTTTGAAACGCTCTCCAAGCGCTTAAGCTCGCGAGAGGTGGCCAAATAGTACCGCTGATAGTAATAGTAAATCAGAGACAGGAACGCCGCCACAATCAAAAATGCCGGGGTACTGGATGACACGATAATGATGGTAAATAAAACATTGATTAAAGTGTTGCAGAGTTGGTATAAGGACCGTGGAAGCTGCTGATCAACCTTGTAAACATCATTAGAGAAGCGGTTCACCACCCGTCCCAGAGGAGTAGTCTCAAAGAAGGACATTGGAGCACGTAAAATTGCATGAAGCATTCGCTCATGAAGTGCTTGTGCTCCCGGAAACGCGGCACCAAAAAAGAACACAACCATCTGGAGTGCAATAAACAAACTGGAAATCACACCAAGGACGGCATAAACTCCCAAATAAAAGCCAGTTCCATGAGAGCCGGGATTGTTGGTATTCTGGTCTGCCCAGTGTTTCAGCCAAACATTGGTGCTAGTACGCATACCACCGCCGGTGGCCAAAATAACCACAGATATGACAATCATGGCTGGTCCACAAACCTTGGCATACTCTTTGTACACTTCCAGCGACACCTTGCCCTGCTCTACGTGCTCTTTGCGGGTCTCAACAGGCGGCAAAACTTCAAAAGAGGCCACTGATGCTCTGCGGATACTATTTCGCCGACTTGGCGCAACAGAGTCGATACCCTCTTTGATGCTAGGTGCTCTCGATGTCACTGTAGATGGGGCTTGTGAGGGCGCTGCGGATGTGGCTCTTGAGCCCTCAAAATTGTTTATAATTCTGTGGAGACCAGTGGGCTGGTCAGAAGCCTGGATATTTGCGAAAGTTGACTTCTCAACAATCTCTCCATTTTCAAGAAGACAAATCTCAGCAGCCTCACGCAGCACAGTTAAAGAATTTGTTGCCAAGAGAATCGCCTTTGATGCAAGCAACCCGTTGGGGCCAAGAACAGAGTCAATAATATGGCGTCCGACATGCTCATCAACAGAGCTAAGGGGATCGTCGAGAACATAAACATCTGCGCGAGCATACACTGCACGAGCCAACGCGATACGTGTCTTTTGACCACCGCTGAGTGAAATTCCCTTCTCTCCGACAAGAGTAGCATCACCATCGGGAAGAACCTTAAAATCACTCAGAAGCGAGCAAGCGCGCACCGTGTCGTTGTAAATAATCTCATCATACTTTAGGCCAAACAAAACGTTTTCACGGACAGTACCATTGAAGATCCACGGATTTTGGTTGACATAGGCCACGCTACCATGCACACGAACACTACCGGGGGTTTCTGCATCCATGTCTCCAAGTATAGCACCCAGCAGGGAGGACTTGCCAGCAGCAACTTTTCCTACCAAACATACGAGCTCCCCTTTTTTGACGGAGAGATTGATATTTCTGAGAACAGGAGGAGATTTCTTGGACCAGCTGAAACTTCCATTAGCGATAACTACTGCTTCTTCGCCAAGGTTATGCTGTCTGGGTAAATGAGTGACGGCATCTCTACTGATCTCATCACCCAAAAGATACTTTGTGATGCGGGAAACAGCCACATTGGCCTCGATCAAGCTTCCAATAAAGAAGGGTAGCATGGATAGGGGGAAGTTCAGCAGATTGAACAAGGCAATGGATGGGAAGATGAGCTCTGAAGTCAAAGGAGTATCGTTTATTGCAGTGTAAAGGGCAAATGTGGCAAATGATACTAGAAACGGGCAGAACCACCATAAGCATACAGCTGCAGAGTTGAAAGCAGTGGCCGATTTCAGGGCCGACAGCTCGAGCTCCGAACGAGCGTGGTCAACATTTTTGGTAAAGGGGTTTTCCCAAGCAAACAATTTGATAGATTTGATATTGGAGAGAAGCTCACTAGTCATTCGAGTGCGCACATCTTTTGCGTCCATAAGAGCCTGCTGGTAAGTCTTTTGCCGCTTGTTGATGCTACTGTTTAGAGGAATGCAAATGAGCATTACTGCTACGCCTGCCCACATTGCTTGGCCAAGCAAGTTGTAGAGAGATACCAGGCAGAGGACAATCTGGAAAGGTCCTGACCACATTACATGACCATAGGGAAACAAATCTTGAATACGGCCTGTATCGATTGACATAAGATTGACTGTAGATCCCGAGGACATCTCAGAGCGAGCTTCACTATTAATCACAAGAGATTTCTGGTAGATGGCATTGGTCAACGAGGTTTTAATACGCATACCGGTGCCAAACGCCCGATCAAAGTACTGGTGTAGGAAAGCAGTCTGAACAATCGAAGTGGCAAACATGGCAACAGAAATGTAAAATCCCCGAGTCAAAGGCATATCAGGATCATCGGACTCTTGGTACTGCGAAACAAATGAAATCAATAATCGAAGTAACTGGGGCTGAACAAAACTCATGACGTCTTGTGCCATTTTGCACAAATTTCCAGTGAGATAGCGGCCTCCAAATGATTTCAACAAGACACGGTAGAGGCTAGGACTTCCGTTGGTGCGCTTGATCTCTTGACGCCAGTTGTCTTCGAATGAATCGTAGCAGCTATCGGACCGGTCATCAGATGCTAGGCTAGGCAGGTCATAGCTTGTCAAATAGGTCTTGAACCCCTTTTTCATCAATGGGGTCATCCACGTAAAAGTCAATTTGGAAAAGATATCGGCCCGATCATAAGGATTGTCATGACGAGCATCGATGGTATGCTGTTCAGGCCAAAGCCATTCCAGCAACAGCAAAATGAGCACTGTAGCTCCGGAAGCTATGTGCACCAGATCATGTTGGCCATGCGCTGATGTGAGGTTGAGAACGTTTGAGGTACATTGTAAAAGCCAATAAATGAGCAAAGACGCCGAAGGAATGGGGCCGTAAAGCTTCTCTCGAATAGTTAAAAGGGTAGCGGGAATCAGTCCAATAACAGCAAGTGCAGAACCAATCTTATCCAAGGTAGAATTGAAGCTCAGAGAGAGGAGAAGCTCAACGACACACAAAACTGCGGCAACTCGAGTCTTTGTGCTTGTACTACTCGAGACTTTTTGCTTTTTATTCAAACAAAGCAATTGCCATGTTACAAAGATTGCAGAAAAGACATTAGGGACTGCTAAAAGAGCTTTCAGGAAGCAAGGTGTAAATTCGAGATTGGATCCGGAGAAGGGTCCCCAGCCCAATTTATTATCGCAGAGCCAGTCGCTACGCTTACTGGTTCCTAATAAAACCAATGGAACATGATGAGTCCAGGACCAATCTCTAGGTTCTTGTCCGAGGAGCTCCATCACTGGCTAGAGGTTTAAAGCTAGAAACTATAAACGGGAGGGGGGCCTTGAGCTTTCTAATTACCTGATATGCACGGTTTGTCATAAGGGTGCGTCTCGGGTACTTGAAGTAGTCTCCAATAGCTTTTAGAAATTGAGTGAGATGGCGATTCAAAATACGTAGATCGTTTTAATCATGCTCAAGCTAAATGTGTACATGTCTTTATCTAAAGAGAAATGCCATCTTAATGGATGAATGTATATCACTGTTCTACATCGCCAGACTCGATACCAGCGCAAGCTTTTCCATCAGATTTCTCTCTGACTTGCTCAATATTAGATTTAGCGTTCTAATTGTGTGCAATTTCTCACCTTTGATGGCTAAAAAGCCACCCCAGGAAATGGCAGTAGGTCAGTTTGTGTTAAGACCCCAGTGCTCCCCTGTCCTAACTTCCACGTATGTCATCGAAGAAGAGAGTGTACGCGCAACAGCAGTACGACTTCACAAGCAAGGAACAAGCTCCGGCTGCGGCTCCACAAGACCCTAATGGATCTGTGTTCACTCCGTCTGGCGCTCCTGGCCTCGCCCAGCAGTTCCAAGGGCTGAATGTACACCCTGGCTATGAACAGCCTAGCGCACCTGGCGCACCTGGCGCACCTGTGTACGGCCAATACGCCAGCCAGTACGGCTCTGCGCAATCATCTCAGGCAAATGTGTCACGCCTTCCCCTCAACGAGCTCTACCCTGTTGACTTGCTCCAGAACTTGCCACCCCCTATCACCGACTTGGCTCTGCCCCCTCCGCCTCTCACTGTTCCTTCCGAGGCTTCAGTATTCAACTCTCCTTATGCAAATGCAGGCCCTGAATACGTGCGCTCTACTTTGAACGTGGCACCCAACGCCCCTTCGGTGCTTCGCAAGTCCAAGCTTCCCTTTGCCCTTGTTGTGCGCCCCAGCACTGCTCTCCGCTACGAGGACGAAAACGTTCCAGTTGTTTCCGATAGTGTTATTGCCCGCTGTCGTCGCTGCCGCACGTATATCAATCCATTTGTCGATATCAGGGACACCAAGTGGACGTGTAACATCTGTAACTTGAACAATGACGTTCCCACTGCCTTTGACTGGAATGCCAATACCAACATGCGCGCAGAGCGTAGTGCTCGTACTGAACTTAATTACGGTGTTGTTGATTTTGTCGCCCCTCAAGAGTACCTTGTTCGCCCTCCTCAGCCCCCCGCCTACGTTTTTGTCCTGGACATCAGCGTCAATGCTATTTCGAACGGTCTCCTCGCAACCGCTTCTCGCATCATTGCTGAGAACTTGGATCGTCTTCCCAACCAGGATGAGCGTACCCGTGTGGCCTTTATCGGCGTAGATGGTGTCTTGAATTTCTTCCAGGTGCCCGAAGACTCTGAAGAGGAGTCTGAGCCCAGTGTCCTGGTTGTGAGCGACCTTGAGGATCCTTTCCTTCCCTCCCCATCCGGTCTTCTTTGCAGAGTCTCTGAGTGCCGTAAGGGTATCGAGAACCTCCTGAATAATTTGGGTACAATGTACGGTTCTAGTGTCGCTTCCAGCAATGCCCTCGGTAGCGGCTTACAGGCTGCTTTCAAGCTCGTCAATAACATTGGTGGTAAGATTATCTGCATCACCGCTTCAACTCCTAATGTAGGCATTGCAAAACTTGAGAACCGTGATGATGCAAAGCTCTACGGTACCTCCAAGGAGCACTCGTTATTTTCGACTGCTGCCAGCTTTTACAAGTCTTTTGCCGTCGATTGCAATAAGGCGCAGGTGAGTGTGGATATGTTCCTCCTTGGTGGTCAGTACCAGGATGTAGCATCCCTTTCTTCACTGCCTCGCTACACCGCAGGCCAGACCTATCACTACCCTGGCTGGTCCGCTAACCGTGAAGCTGATGTCCAGAAGCTTTCGCATGAGCTTGGTGAGCACATGTCGCAGGAGGTTGCAATGGAGGCTGTTCTCCGTGTTCGCGCTTCTACTGGCATTCGCAGCAACAACTACTTTGGTAACTTCTTTGTCCGTTCAAGCGATCTCATGGCCTTCTCCTTCTTCCCAAGAGACCAGGCCTATGTCGTAGAAATGGCTATGGACGAGCCGGTTACCAAGCCTTATGTCTACTTTCAAGCTGCCTTGTTACACACTACATGCTTTGGTGAACGCCGTGTTCGCGTTATCAATTTATGTGTTCCTACCAGCGCCAAGATTCCTGACCTTTATGCTAGCGCTGATCAGCTCGCTATTGCTCAATACTATGCCCATAAGGCTGTCGAGACTGCTGTCGGACGTGGTATCAAAGAATCTCAGGAGTACCTCACTAACCAGCTCACCCAGCTTATCCGGGCGTTCAAGACTGAGGTTATGAACACAAACTCTGGTTCAGGTGGTCCTCTGCAACTGAGTGCCAATCTCCGCATGTTGCCCTTGCTCATCAATTCTCTCAAAAAATCTGTTGCTCTTCGCAGCTCTACCCGCATCTCTCCTGACCTGCGTTGTGGAAGCATGAACTTGTTGACAACGATTCCCACCCCTCATTTTGTCAAGTACATTTACCCTGACTTCTTTGCTTTGCATGATCTCCCCGAAGGTACGGCATTGCCTGATGAGAATGGTGAGCTTGTCATGCCCCCCAAGCTAAATCTTTCTGCTGAACGCTTGGAGGCCCATGGACTTTATCTTATTGACGATGGTCAGGTACAGTTCCTCTGGGTTGGTCGTGACGCCGTTCCTCAGTTACTGGAAGACGCATTCGGTGTGTCCGATCAAGATGCTGTCAGTACCGGTAAGTCAATCATGCCTGAGACTGATAGTGAGCTCAATGTTCGTATTCGCAATCTCATCAATGCTTCGCGCTCGCATAAGGACACTATCTATTGGCCTTATCTGTATGTTGTCAAGGACAAGAGTGAGCCAAGCCTTCGCGTCTGGGCCTCCACATTCCTTCTCGAGGATCGCACAGATTCTGAGGCCTCTTACTACCAGTACCTTACTGATCTGCGCAATAAAATTAGCACATAGAAGGTTGAAAATGTATTAATATATTCAAACGCACACATTTAAACTATATAGGCTCTTGAGTATAACGTGCCAAAACGAGTAGAGCGGGTACGCCATATCAGTATTCTCGACTACAAGAGCAACCCATCGCTATCTACAAGGCAAGCATAATTACTGACGACCAATTTAACCAAATATTTATATAAATGTATGGGTTCTATATAGTGGCAATTACAAAGTCAAAGTACGATTGACTTGATAAACTTATATATTTATCTACATCGTGCAGTCGGTCCAGAGCTAATTCTGTGTATTTACGTGAATTGTACTTCCGTCGATTGACCTATGGTTAGTCGCCATCACTTAGTTCAGCTCTTACTCTAGCCAAATCCGACAGTGAGCTCTCACCCTACCATTTGCCGGGCTTGTCTCTAGTTCACATATTCTGGTCCGAAACGCGGGCTCTTTTGAGTCGCACATTGCGGCAACATAAGATATGTGACAGAAGGCGGGAGTCCGCTGCTGCTCTGAAGCCTAGCTTCGTACCATCGCAGCCGATGACAAGCGTGTTCTGAAACGTGAAAGGCTGAGAGGGTGGGTAGTCATGCGCAATCGCGAATTTGGTCCTGTGAGACTCAAGATACGATGCACGGCAACGTCTCAAGCCGACTCAAGCCAACGATCAATGTAGGTGGCCGCCCAAGATGAGCTCCTAGAGGCACCAATGCCCACAGTAGTGAGCGGAGGAAATCGCAAAAGGTCCGCATTGAGCATGAGAATGAATCCAGGTCTTCCCAGGCTCCTTCAAAGACCAACCAAGAATGAAGGTTGACGACAATTTGATAAGAGTCCAGCTCATCAGCACTGGACCAGCTGGTCTCACGACGCGAGTAGATCAGTATTTAGCAGCTCATGCAGCCGAAATCAATATTGTTGCCGAGCGCCCACCGTTCAGCCTCCTTCGCGAAGCTTCAACACAACCATGGCTATGGTCTTCACGCCCCCTTTGACTAAAGGGCGGGTATTATCTACGACTTTACCTCATGGTCCACCAAAACCCATCACTGACCATTCCCTTCATATTCCGGCCCCTTTGAACCTCTGGGCAGCCATGATTAAAATAAAGGTGTACGGACAGTCGTCACACTCTTATTAGCCTTCTACGCGCCTCAAGAGAACGATCCTCACAACGTAGGATTTATCGTTCAACTGAGAGATTTTCTGGCCGGAGCCCACCCGGATACTGAGCTGTTAACTGGGGGTGATTGGAACTGTGTTATCGAGGATTGCGATACTCTAGCCCGTGAATACCCAGCCACAAAAGCTCTTCATCAATTGGTGGCCGATCTGTCTCTGTATGATGCACACCTATATTTAAATTCAGAGATAACTGAGACCACCAACGAGGGAGTGAGTAACCACCATTAGGATCGTTCACACCACCTAGGCGACGGCAAACAGAATTTCAAAAGTCAAGGTGAAGCCAGCGGGGATATTATTCACAACATCGCTACAGTACAAGTTGCTCTACAGATGTCGGCGGCGTCGACAAGGCCAAGGGCGGGTGCTGGCAATTCATCAAGAGGGGAACCGGATGACCTTTACCGGTTCATGTTAGCTTCTTTTGCCTTCTCGAAACGATGCCAATGGTGATGGGTGTCGTTGCAGAGAGTAGGGGGAGCTTCTGGCTGTCCGCATAGTTCGCACCAATGAAATCAAAGGTGACCAACGGGATGCTAACAGATACGACCTAAAATATTTGAAGCTTTAGGAGGTTTCAACTTGTGCAAAATGAGACTCGAAGAGAAGAGGAGCATAGAAAGCCTCAACAGTCTCTTTGGGGGTAGTGATGATCATGTGTACAACCTAGGCTATCAGGGTCAAGTAGATGCATACCGTGCTGTTTCAGCATACAACGGGCACTTATAGACTGAGAAACTAGTGCCATGGACCATCTTCATGATTTTCCAAGGAATATATGCCTAGTGCTAATGAGGTGGTATTGCCCCTCTCAACGTACTGCAGGGGGGGATTCTCACCTCCCGCCTAGTCAAAGCAAACTTCTAAATAGTTCACACTTTCTAAGATTCAAGCAGTAACAGTAGCTCACAAACCCGTCACTAATGGTTAGTGCCTATGTATGATGATTGAAAGATTAGTACGCTAACAATATCTGCTGCGCAGCGTAGCGTGCACTTGATACAAAATAAATTAGCCCGAAGAGAGATCTGCTGTCTTCAAAGCAGAGACTCGAGAGCATCCTCGAAGTTCGCGATATCCTCTGCCGGAACCGGGGCTTGACTTGGTATAAGTTTATCGATGTTGAGACTTCCAGTTGGGAAAATCTTCAGCTGCTTGATATCTCGCCGCAAAATCACTAGCATCCTGCTGATAGAGTAGTCTGTACGCGCAGACTTGTATTTCTCGACAATGCTCTTCAATGATTTTCCTTGTACTATCCAGTGGTATAGCATGACTTTCTCTGCGTGGCGGAAAACCTCGTCTTCTCTGCTGTATTTGGGCAAGAACGGATTCTCAATCTCGAGCCCGATCTTTTGTGAAAGAGAATCAATTGGAACGGTGACAAAGTGAGGGTTGTGTACCCTCGAGTCCTCGCGAATAGTTGAAAGACGCAACGGCTTGCGTTTTGCGGCAGTCTCCTCCCCAAAAAGGTTTCTCCAGGGGATACTGTTGGCCGGTTCATAACTTTGAAGGCTGGGTGCTGTGACTGGATAGTTCTTGGCCGTTTTGATCTCTTTGAACTCGAGTAGATCGAAGCACGAGTTTGCTTCTTCAACTGTGAGTGATTTAACTTTCTTGGCCTCCTCTGCGGCAGCAGCTGCTTCAGCCTCTGCTTTCCGCCGAGCCTTTGCGCTTCTACTAATAGTAGCCGGTTGTCTGATAGGAGGGGGAGGCGGCGATCTTTGCCGCTTGAGAGATCTCAGCTGATGGTATTGGCGCATCTCTTGGCTTTTGAGTCGATCACGCTCTTGCTCTTTTGCAGTCTGTCGTCTATTTTCCCGTGCATATCCCTCTGGAGCACCTGGAGTAATTGGTGAGGGCATCGAGGCCTTACCAGCAGGCGGCTGCACAGGAGGCGGTACTACTTCTTTGGGTTGCGAATTGTTGGCTTGCCCTGTGGTGGAATTGGAAGAAGGCTCGGCTGATGGTGTGACCACATGGACGTCATCTCCTTGATTAGTTTCAGCCTCTTCCTTTGATCTTTTCTGAAACTTTAGCTCGCCATAAGCATTACCGAGGTTACTTCCTTGTACGAGCGAAAACCTACCGGTAGTGGACGCTTTAGCCTCATCAGCTTCGGCTTCGGGCGCAGTTTCGGGTTCGGGTTCCTCATCAGGGACATCTTCTGCCGATTCTCCTTGTAAATCCTCCTCCTCAGCTAAAACTATAGGGGATGGAGTACTTTGCGGCGCCACGGGTGGGGCAGTCTCCACGCGTTCATGTGTGGATGCACGCGCCGACACGTCCGAGACTCCCTGGAGTTTGAGAGGCAACTCGCGATTATTATCCACCACAGACGCGTATTTAGAGGTGGGGACGCGTATAGATACCTGTAATCGTGGTCCCTGCGAAGGTTGTCCGAGGTCAAAATTGATGAGATTAATTGAGACCACTTGAGGCTGTAGAGGGCTGCCCGACGGAAAGTCATTGCCGAAATAAGGCAAATCAACGTTATAGGTTATCGTCTGGAACGCCACCTTCTCGCTCGTCGCGTTCAAGTCTTCCTTCTGGGCACTCATTCGGTCAAGTGCTTTGTAACTCGTTTCCTGTAACATCTACCATAACAACAAGACGTTCGGTGGTCAAGTGCGCTCTCCTGCCTTGGCTAATTAACTAGCTAGGAGAATCCATCCAGATCAAAGTACTATGGATTGAAACTGACTATAGACTAAAGTAAAATATAGCCCAGCCTTTTTGAATCATCAGTGGGATTATGAGCATAAAGTGCACGACTTTGGTGCGCCATCGCCAAAGGTTTACAACTAACGATGTATATAAAAAAGGAAGTATTTTTTCCTGAGGATTAGATTTAATATATAGCACCTGAAAAGTATCATACAGAATTGAGACTAGAAACACTAGGCCGTTTTATGTCTAGTTTGTTGGTCCATCTGCTGCACTATGCTCTCACAGATTTTTATCCATACACTCCAGCGTGAGACGGTTCCCTCCACGCATAACAAGCTCGCAGTTTTCTACTGTATCTCCCCACATGCGAGGAGCGTGCCAATTCGCCTATCGGTGGGTCGCTTTCGATCGCTTGTGTAGTGTCTGTGGATACTATGTGAATAATAACCAAGTCAGAACTGCATGTTCCTTTTAAGCTGGTTGTGATCAACGAGTGTTTATTTATCATGATACAATCGGCTATCAATGAGGTTCGTCCCCACTAGCAAAGACTGGAGGGCTCAAGGGCTTCAAGCAGTGCGATACAGTGGGCGAAAAGTACCATACTTAAACCACTGCATACCCGAAGTGTGTATTTAGTTTTACCAGGGACTAGCCAAATCGGCCAAGTATGCATGGCCCAAGATGGGTGGCACTATCGAGTGAGCTGCAAATGGTGCCACGGCTCCGCGGGCTAAGGCTTAGTTGCTGACGCTGTGAAGCTAAGCTAGTTATTTTAGGGAGCATCCAGAGCATTTATACACTCGCAGGTTTCGAATATCCCTCGAGCCGGAGTAACTTTGAGGAAGCCGTCCGCCAGCGTGCTGTTAGTCGGTGTCATAAACCGCTACATTTCGAGGCTCTAAGATTTTCACAAGACTATGTTACTTGTCGCTTTATCACTATCACTGCAGGTTACCAGCTTGCCACTTTGCTAGCGAAGGAGACAGAAAAGTTACACTACCAAGTGGGTCCAGACCCCTCTACTAGCGAGATATCTGTGCTAATGATGCTCTTCCTATTAGCAGCAAACCTCATTATATACGGTGTGTCTAGAAATCGTTTTGATAAGTTAGTCTAATTAGCTGGTTTTCTGTATGCATGCTGTCATTAATTCATCTGGAGTCTAATGTCCACCAGGCTTGAAGTTTTTAAGCTCTTCTTCGGACCAATCCTCCAAATTTATGGCGTATTTCGACTTTGAGCGAATCTTGCTGCCGAATGCACCAAAGATGTAAGGTACAGGGGCCATAATTAGACTGAGACAGCCAATGAGAAGGCCAGCCCATTGAATACCCAGGTTTCTGAACATTTGTGCTGCAAACAACGGGAATACCGCGCCCATAATGGAGCGCAGGAAAGTCTTGGCGGACATTGCTGATGCCGCAAGAAGAATATAAGCGTCAATAAGATACGCAACAATAGGCATAAAGATAGCGACAAGCCCATAGCCAAGGAATACACCACCAATGCAGGGCAGAATCCAGTGACAGCCATTAGGGTGTTCAGCGGTCTTGGGGTAGGCACCGGTCCAGCACATCCAGAAAATACCGATTGTAAAAGCAACTGAACCACTCATCATTGGAGGGAGACGTGCCTCTGGGCATACAGGAAGCCCGCTTTTGGCCAAATCTCTCTTAAACTTGGGCTCAAAGTAGAAGCAAGTAGCCAAAGTGGCCGCCGCACATCCCAAAAATAAAGCGAGATACGGAAGCATGATGTTACCACCCTTCCAGCCATATCCTTCAAATATAATAGGCACTGCAGAGAGGAGGGCGTAGAGCAATCCATAGATATAACCAGAGTAAAGAGAGAGCAGCAGCAGAATAGGTTCCACCACCAGCATTTTCATAGGTCGGACACAAGAGACGGTCACCATTTGCTTGACATCGAGCTCAACAGTGTCGTGCTCAGCATAGATACCCCAGTTTCCTGTCCGCTTTCTGATCTCGCGAGCTTTCTTTGCCAGCAAAGCACCGTGATACGATTCCTCGGCAAAGAAAATGTACACAATCCCACCTGCAGAAGCAGCAATGCCTGTGATATATGAAGTCCAACGCCAGCCAAGATACGAATTAGCAATATAACCGCCAATTACAGGGCCAAGCATAGGACCACCGAATACTGCGAGGGCAAACACAGCAATGGCAGCACCACGGCGAGATACAGGGAAAATGTCACCCATAACGGCAGGAACAATGGCTAGAGGGGAGGCACCAGAGACGCCAGCAAAGAATCGGCCGAGCATTACAGTCTGAACATCCTTGGCAGCGGCAACTGCAAACAAGAAACACACAAACATGAATAGACCAAGAGTAATGGGGATTTTACGACCCAACTGTTCAGATAAGGGGCCCCAGATGATGGGTCCTGTAGCAAAGCCCATCACATAGAGAGATACAGCAAGAGCGCCGACCTCACGACCTACGCCAAAGTGCTCGCAAAAGCCAGTTGTGGAGGGAGAGAAGGAGGCAGAACCAAAGGTAGCAATCATTGTAACAAATGCAGAAATAGAGGCTTGAGCGATCTGCTTTTTCAAACTCCAGTTGTGGGGGTTGGCAGTCTCGCCTTCGTCGAACTCAACGCGATAAGCCTCACGATCAGGAAGCATTGGAGGGTAAGGACGGCTCCAGCCCATACTGGGGATGGGTCCTGACCAGCTCTCATTGCCTGAAAGGATTCTAGCAACGACCTCGTCCTCTTTCGTAGTGATGTGACGAGAGATTTCGTGGCCATATGTGGAAGTTGAATCTTCAGAGATGTTGCGAGGCTTTACGCTCTCGTGGGAGTCGCGGTGCTCGGGCAGTGCAGCAGTGGCTTCGTTTTGCACCATTGTGTGGTTTTAGTGTTTTCATGGACGAGACAGGCCATCATATATACCTGCTCCCAACGATTTATGCAGTATGCATGCACGGTACATGGTTAACAGGGCGCATTTAGCCTATCTGAGCGCTAAAGGTGTTATGCTCATAAAACTTAATTTTAATAGCTTCTTGATACTCATTGTCAACGAATTAGATATTTTTATTCCTTCTTGCTCTCTGATTTTGGCTGTTTTTTTCACTTCTAATGTTACATGAAGGGTTAGGTCTGTGTACTCCCACTGGATTTGATGTTAGGGTTACCACCGGTGAATTGAAAGTAATCGCTGTTTACTGGTAATTGGAGGCTCCTGGGTTTACATAGCTAGGTCTTACCATAAGTTACTACAATTCCACCTATTTATCAAAAACCTGGCTTGTTTAAGCTGGTGAAAGATGCCTTTTGTCGGGGATTGGAAAACGGACCGGGTGGGTAAGGGTATGTGCTCATGAATTGCAGAGGCAGACCCAATTGTACACAGCATTGTCCTGAATATAACTTTTAAGAATAGTTAACCACCCCAAGTACTACTGAATTGAGTTCTCTTAGGCACAATCCTCACCAGACTTGCAATTCACGCATTCAAGTTTATTCGCTCGGACCCACCCTAACCCAGTAGCGCGTTTTGAGGATGGGCTTGACACCTTAGCAGAAAGTCATTAGAGCAGCACTTCAAGCACCTTCAGACCACCTAATCTTGCTATGAACTTATTGGCCGGGGCTTACTGCATCAACAAGAATACATAAAGCACTAGCCCCATATTCGTGGGCTAGAAAGCCTCGCATCCATAATATAAGTCTACATGGTTAGGGTGACTGAATAGCTATAGGCCGTCCACATAGGATCCTAGAGAACTAAAACGCTAATATAGGTCCGAATTCTAGGACCGTTGTAGATGCAGGCAGCATCTCCTTGAATTATATCCCACCAAGATACT
Source organism: Wickerhamiella australiensis (assembly GCA_030579635.1). Lineage (NCBI taxonomy): Eukaryota > Fungi > Ascomycota > Dipodascomycetes > Dipodascales > Trichomonascaceae > Wickerhamiella > Wickerhamiella australiensis. The sequence continues at coordinate 563,728 of JAKTRM010000001.1, read as the reverse complement.
CTGAGCATTGCTTTTATTCCACGCAATACATGTGAATCACGTCAATTAGCTTGTATTAGGGTATTCTTTTGGGTTTTGATATCCAATTCCTCTCTCATAGACCCTCGAGTTTCTTTAAACTTCATATGCATTGGATGCAGCAAGGTATGCATCCTGAATGCATAAGTCCTACGGTTTAGGACACCCATTAAAAAGACCCACCGAAACTATAAGTAGACCAGTGTACATGACGCAAAACTCCGAGACCGCGATTTTCGCTAAATTAAGCAAGCGTTTCACTGCGTTCTCTTGCCCTCATCCCTGTATCACACAACTGGCTGGACGTTACTACCAGAACGTCGCATCGCCCGCAGGCCATCTACCCACCCCCTGCAGCCATGTACCTACGTGCATACATCTCAGCATTGAAACCAAAGAGCAAGATCCCAATCTTGTCAACACGATGCTCGAGGTACCAGGAATAGAAGTGCAGGCTGTCAAAGAGCTCTTCACCACATATTACACGCCAACAGTCAAAGAGTTGTTAATCGCGTTCACCGATTCCCTATCACCATTTATCTCAGACCTCAATTGATGAGCCTTGATTTCGTACAGCTCCCCTTCAGAAGACTCAAGGTACGTGTTTAACTACACTGTGTGGGAAAAAATTGTCCCGAACCTCTAGTGTCTCTATACCTAGTAAGCTGGCATTCATTAGGATCCCATTCGATTGCGGGTGTTTTTAGCCTATGGCGAGAAGCGATGATTCATTTCGTCACTTTGAAGCTCATTTAGTGGAATTGAGGGTAGCGGTCATTCAAGTCTTAGCCCAATGAGCGCTCAGGAGCTAAGTGACTAGTACTTCCAATTTAATATAGGGAGTTTCGCAAAGGTACCAAAGACAGCACAGTATGCACTTGTAAATTGGACTTACATTCTAAGCCAGCCTAGCAGCAGAGAATCAAATGAGGGGCTTGATTCTGCAGGGCCGTACCGTCTCTCTCCAAATTCCACGTCTTGTATGAGAAAACTCAACCGATCTATCAACGGGGTATGAAAGCATACACCAGTCCCTGCTGATGCCGAGAATTTTGTCGCCAGGACCTATGGCTACGCGGGAATCCACTTCACAGATCTGGCGACGGAGCTTAATCCCATTGCTGAGCATCTGCTCCACCAGGAGGCTCAACTCAAAGATTCTGGGAGCCAAACTAGGCACAGAGCAAGTGGACGAGTATGGAGAGAATATAATAAAATAGATTAAGGTGATTATTGGGCAGCTTCGGGGTGTGGTCCACGCAGGTGAGCGCCAGAAAAGGGTCAAAATATATAGGAGTCAACCAGGGCTGTTGCCCGCTAGTGTTCAAAATGTGATGCAAATATCTCAAGTCCAGGCGTATGGGGTATAGAATGCTAATGACGCGTCTGAAGGCAGGATCAGTTTCAAGTGGACTGGATTGGACGACGGTCTCGGCTCAAAAATTGTAGGTAGCTCTGCTGGGCTAGGTTAGAAACTGGGATATCACTTTTGCTTGTGGGGGTAGATGTTTTCAGCTGAATAGCGGGCCTGGAGTGTTCCATCTGTGGAGTAGATAAGCGCAGATAGTTCCAGCTTTATACGCCAGGGTCAGGTTACGTCAGAACGGTGGTGCATAATTCCTTACCTTGCATGAGCTGCATAACAAGCACCTTTTGGCGGTTTGATTGGTGGTCAGAAATTCCAGTGGTTTCGGACGTTTTTTTCCCAGTCTATTTGCAGCTGCAAATTGCTCTCAGGATCCCCTTTTGAGCGTCAGCTACGCGCCCACCCTTTGCCCATAATGGCTACATATGTATGGAACATGCATTCCATGAAATGAAGTCCGGGAAATTTCGGGGACGATGAGCCTCACACGAGCTATATCTAATTTTAGTGGATCTGTGAGTGATCCTTTCCGGAGAATAGAGGCCTTATAATAGGAATAGTGTTTCTGGATTTATTGCCCACCAATTTCTTTAAAGTTGTATGATGCCACCGTGCATATATATATGTGAGGTGATAGCAGCAATCTAGTGCATTATGAAGCCCAGCAATCGCAGACCACTAAGTGGAGAAAACTAAATTGAAAAGCTAAGAGTATCTCAGAGAGGCTTGGTCAATTTTCCTGTGAACTGGCTCTTGACCCAATTAATTTTCAAGCATGTTTAATCGAAAAGGGTAAATGACTACTAAACATGCATGGCGGTCACGACTCCTGTCTATCTAATCGGGCTAATTAGATCTAGTGGGATCCGCCTACAGCCGAGACACTCCACATGTGTTCAGAAACGCGTCGGGCCCTTTCCTTGATAACTTACTCTATTTTAATTTAGTTTGAACAATGCTGGGCATTCTGAAAAACTACTAAATGGCCATAGCCACCGTACGCGCAGGTGCGTACAGAGTCAATACAATGTCTTTGCTTGCTAAAAGAGTGCTAGATTTTGCTTGAGTTAAATTGCAAGCTTTCTTAAATTAAGGGGTTTGTGACATCTCTCGAGACCTTGCAGGCAAACAGAACAGTAGTTCGCATGGGTGCACGACCAATCAGCAGTGTTAGGTGTTGTTTTTCGTTCCTTTGGTTGAGGACGCGCCTGTTTAAGAATTGAAGTAGTCGAATGTATAAATGAATCCAAATAGCAGGAAGCAGGCAGCACCACCCAAAGTAATAGTTCGAAGAGAGAGTTTGGAGGCCATGAGCTTGCCACCGGTAATGGCGACAAGAGTGCACAGGGCATGGCCAACGATGCTTCCAGTGACTACCTGCCAATAATGTGAGCCAGCACCCATTGCAATAGTGGCAATCTGCGAACGGTCGCCCCATTCTCCAAGGAATGTCATCAAAAAAATTTGGACCCACAAGGGGGAGATAAAAAATGAAAAGAGGTTACCGAGACCAGATTTGACAGATTTTTGGTCCTTGAGACCCTTCTCAAGAAGATCGTCCTGACTATTCTTGGCCTCAATTTCGTGTTCGACCTCATGCATTTCCTCACTGGCGTCCTCACTGGCACTCATGGCGAGACCCTCCATGACCATTTTGGCGCCAAATACAAAGAAAAGACCTGCAGCTGCGAGAGTAGTGAGTTTAGGTGACAATAAAGATGGCAAAATACGACCCAAAACGGCGCTGAGAACCGTCATGATGGCAAGAGCTCCAAATGATGCTGAAAACACAAACCAGTGAGGGCAGCGCATTGCAAACAAGACGGCAATAAAGAAGGTCTTATCGCCAAGCTCTGAGAATATAATCATGCCACAAGCCGCTAAGAAGCGGCCCACGTGTTCAGCGCGTGCATCACCTTGTTTCTCAGGGGATGATGCTGGCTCATCTGGAAGCAGGTTCTCGCGCTCTTTGGTGGCCTCAGCCTCAATATCGGCGTGCTCACCAGCCTTAGCCCCAACACCGCCGCTTCCATCGCCCTTACCAGTACTGAGGCCAGCCTTGGGGTCTTCTCCAACTGGTGCGCCCTTGATCTGCTCATCGGTGGCCGCTTTTGAGGACTCCTTGGGCAGTTCAGGCTTGGTGGATGTGTGCTCCTTTGCGCTCTTGCCAAGACGATTGGGGTGATAGTCATCGAGGATTGTGGGCTCATCATCGCCATCCACAGCTGCTTTCAGCTCAACGTCATCGCTATCATCAGCGACTGGTGCCTTTTGCGGAGCGCTGAACTTCTCTGTGGAGTCGATCTTGGAAATATCACCGTACGCTTTATCTTGTGGGCTCATTTTGAATGCGTTAATACCCTCCGCAACCGCTGTGGCGGTCACTAAAAGCTTCACCAGTTGAAGTCTCATCGTGTCAGCTGGGTAAAAAGAAGCCAACCTTTAATTTCTAGGTGACAAACCTGAAATAATTGACGCGCTTAATAAAGATAAACCGTCCATAAACCTTGTCATTGTAGGTAGCTAAGCGTAACGCAGAACCAGCAGCCAGCTTGCCGCTAATACAGGTAGTAGCTGTTTGGAGGAGATCCCCTCTTGAATGGATTACCATGTCGGACATAGACCATAATTGATTATTGCATACACTCGCATGTATTCTTAAATGATTGTGTCCATGTCATTGTATTCTCAGTTTGCTGCTGCCTCTCCTACCTGCAAAAACCTTAATGCTGACCCACATGAGCTCACATCTGTCATGCGGTGCGTAGTCTATATCCGTCAAAAGGGACGCCGAGGAGCGTCGGTAGACCCCGCTCCGGTTTATTGGGACCAGCAAAGGGAAGAGAGGCTTTGGAAAGTATTGCAGTCCGAAAAAGAGATCGATTGGACGTCCGTCGCGGATAAATTTAATGTGCCGGTTGTGTATGTGCTCCAGCAAGCCGCGTGGCTCTACGAAAAAGAATTGTGCCTTTTGAAGACGCGCATGAATCTTATCACTCTGCCCAAAGAACAAAATGCTGCTGAGCAGGTCAAGTCTGAGCACAAACTCCTGAGCATGAATCGATTAGAAGAAAGCGATTCAGAGAGCCTTGATAGTGAAGAAGGGTTTGCTATCTAATACCTATTCACCAGTATTGTTTGATCAATACTCAGTTCGCCTAGTGCCACAAGGCCATATATCATTGTCACTCGAGCTGTGCACTACAACATGGCCAAGCCCAAGTCCCGGCCGGCTGCTGTCAATAATTGCCGTCCAAAAGATAGTCCGAGCATTTGGAAGGTCTGCAAGGAGAAGATTTCACGCTATGTAGAGCTGAAGCGCAAAAGCCTGGCCTTGACTGAGGTTTCTCCCTCGGTGTCATTGGTCGAGGCTCCACCAGTTATACCGATGGTCAAGGTGCCTTCCTCAGTGCCAAGCGCTCCGATATATACGGCTGCCTGGTATAACGGCAGGAGAACTGGCTTCGCAGCTTACTTTGGTCAACAAGACTCGAGGAATATTGATGGTCACCTTCCAGGCAATAGAATGATTAGTGGGGAGCTCATTGCCATTTGGGTGGCATTGCGCGCACTGGATGAACTTCCTACTGCACAATTGTCGGGAGAGTACCTCATCCTCAGCCAGACACGTTATGTCCTCAATTTCATCGATCCCTGGGCTGATATCTGGGAACACAATTCCTGGAGGACGGAGTGGGGCAGTGCGGTAATTGAAGCAAAAATGGTGCAGAAAATTCGTCACCATCTGAAAAGCCTAGTGCAAAGGGGAGTCAACGTCACTTTCCAAAGAGCTACCAATGAGCCGTACGGGTTAGAACTCGCTGAGCGGGGCTCGCATGGTGGTGGAATGTTGTTTGAAGCGAGTGAGCTTTTGGAGCTCTATTGTGTGGATAATGCTTTTGAAGCCGATCTTGATGCCGATGCCTCCGATCAATCGACCCCAGACACGCGGTACGTGTACGTGAATGGCACTGCCGTAAACACACAGCATGGCCTAAAATGTGGCTATGGTGTCTATTTCAAGGATTATAGAGATACTTGCGGATATTACTGGGTTGGTGGCGTGATTGGTGCTGAGTTGGAAGGGATACACGACGCGTTGCGAGCCATCGCAAAAGATAACGACTATTGTTCAAGTTACACACTTGTTTGCAAGCATGAGCGGTCTGTAGCATGCTTGAAGATGCGTCAACCAAACCTTGCAGCAGACTTGGCGGCCCTCAGAGCCAGGGATTGGAAAGACCACCAAGCCAAACTCAATGCAATTGCATTGCTCATTTTTCAGCTTTCTACAAAAGGTACCGAGATCGCTATTGTCGTTTCTGATGACACAAATGGACTGATCGGTAATAGAATCGCAGAGGGCTTTGCTAGAGCTGCCGCAGAAGGAGAGGACGAGTGCATGTACTATGGAAATATGTTTGATGCCCTTGAATAGCCATATCAATTAAGTGAGCAAGTGTCACTACTAAAATTTGGAAAACCGATCTGCTTAATACATAGTACCTTATTTCTTCCTTGCAATCAATCGTGGTATACTCTGTAGTTTACATGTCTAACTTGTAGTGGACATGTCAAGGCCATAACTATTGAAGAATAGGAGCGGGCATACAACCAGTTGGTAAAAATAAATTAAAATTAATCAAAATAGGTATTAGAAATAAATAATTTAGCTAGTAATCGTCCGAAGGAGGTGGCGAGCACAAAACGCTGCTAAGAGCAATTCTACTCCGAATCACGGGTTTGGGACGGATGATACTTGATTGAGAGAGCCAGGAAGTAAACTGCAAAGCTGTGGCCACCATAGAATGTTTCACATTGAATGGGAGGTCAATCAACTGATCGTAGCAAGTAGGGGAGTCATTGATTTCGACCGACCAGCGGCTTCTGTGAGCGCTCCACTTGTGATAGTGCTGAAACTGAGTCCGCAGGTGGCTTTCAAGAGAGCGATCATTGCGAGTTTCAGCAATTTTGATGGCTGCGAGTAGGGTATCCTCCCCCTCCTTGACAGTAGAGCTTGAGTAAGAGGCTCTGAGCATATCGGCGATCTCAACGTCTTGAATTTTATTGAAACGATTGATGTCCGCTAGTTCACATTGATAGTTCTCGAGGCAGGTGGCCCAAGTCTTCTCAAGGGCGGAGATTTGGCGATTGAGCCGCTCGACTTTACGCTGGGACCTGAGCGAGACGTTAATCTTGCGGACATTTGCGAGACCAACAAAGTTGGGGATACCGTATCCATAAAGGTCATTGCCAATCTGCTCAATCTGTCTCAGACACATGTGTAGGAGCTCTTCAAACTGATCGCTGGTTTCATCAAAGGGTACGAAGACTGAAACGCCGTGGCGGCCATCGGAATTTGTGAGAGTAATCATTGAGATCTTATCGAAATGAAGGCTCACTTTGTAGTTTGTGCTAATTGTGAGGGTATCAGAATAAAACATCGAGCGGAAAACGTCCTTATGGAGGACAATTAGAGCACGAGTGTACTTGAGGGTCACCAGACTAGAATAAATGTCGGGTGAAGCACACTGACCAGTGAGTTTTGCGGCCATGAGAAGGTCTGCTGAGAGTTCCGGCTCCTTGATCTTGAGGGACTCCTCTTTGCTACGAAGCATAGTGCGAACCTTGTCGCTGTCAAAGTAATTCAAAAACAATCTGTGGCCAAGAGGAGCAAGCTGAGCCTTAACCATGATCTCAATATCCTGAGGGTTGAAGGTTTTCATCTTTTGGACCAAATTCTCCATGTATTGACAGCTTGAAATTGAAGCATTGACACTCATACTGTGATTGGGGGACTCAATGCACTCCCAAATGACGAGTTTGTGCATGGGCCAGAAGCTCATATCGTAAACAGCAGAGCACTTGTGCTTGACTTTATTGTCCTCAGTACGGGCACGCTTATTGAGGCGAGGGGACCAACGACACGAGCAGCGGAGACGAGTGCGGGAGGAATTGTAAAACTTCTCAGAGAGGCGGGGCTCCCAGGAGCGTTCCTCAGTCAGAAACATATTGTAAAAGCCATAAAAGAGCACAAACTGCTCAGGGGTAAACACGTAGGCGCCACCATGCTCAAAAATTTTGTCCCTGAGGTTGCAAATACGCGAGATTTGGTTGACATTGAGTTCTCCCGAGAATTGTTTGGCGGTTTCGATAAGATCTTTTGAGGAACGGCACTTGGAAAGTCCTAATTCGGCTGGCAGGTTGCCGTCAATCTCCTCAAAGGGTACGCGATTGTTGAGCATGTAATTGGCCAAATGAGGGATTCCCGGTAGGGGAACGCTTGAGCCAGCCATACGAGGCTTTGAAAGATTGGGGGGAGCTGTCATTGGGCGCACCGGGGGTGGGGAGCGCGAAGAAGACGCGAGCGAAGAGGTCAACGCGGGCAAACTAAAGTGAACAGGGCTGGGGGGCTTCTCGAGTCTGGGGAAGGACACGCAAGGCTCTGGATAGAACCGTTTGCCGTGGACACTGAATTCGGTCATGTGCGGATGGTTCAAGATTCTACTTTGTTTTGGGGAATGATCGCGTATATATGCATGTACTATACCAGAAAAGGGGTGCACGCCCTAACCCACATTTCCTTTTCGCGTCGTGCATTGACTCGCGCGCATTTCCCGTTATGAAGAGGATAAAAATGGGTATTTGAGAATGCGGCAAGTAATAGTTCTAGAGTGCTATTTGAGATATAATTCATGATGAGCTTCCATACTTGAATTCGCATAGGAGTCTCCTGAACCCATTCATGAAGGCATGCACCTGTGTCCAGCTTTGCCCATTCGTGGGAGTTTTTCAGCTTCACAATGGACAAACGCGCGTCGAGTGAATCTGATTTTTTTCGCTTCGCCTATCTTTCTTTCCTAAAACGGTGCGGATACCGTCACCCCAGATAACCCCTAGATTCCTGCATACCGTGCAGGTAGATGCTCCATTCGACGCGTCCCTCAAGTAGTCTAATTGCAGATGCAGGTAGATAGATCAAAGAACGGGCCTGGGAGGCTTGCAATTAGGACAAAGAGAACTGTAATATGGTACTAGATATTTTAGTAGCCTACTAGCTTTGTTTTACATAGTTGATCTCTTCAAATGCCTGCTTTTCTTTGCCCTGCCTCGCGCGCCTGCTGGGAGCTAGGGGGTGCATCCAGACTCCAGGGGGTGAGGCGCACACTGGTGGACGCGTGCCTAGTCGAACCTCAAACAGGGTGGTTGTTTCATTTTAACGAAGGTAGCGGAAAATATTCAAGACGATTGTATCAAATTCTAAAACCTAGGCTGAGGCAATCTCGCTTATGCTAATAGTGCACAAAAGGGCCATCCAACGGCCAAGGATATCTAGAGGCAGAGCAGGGTGTGGCGGTTTTGCCTCATCTCTTCATCTCCACCATGTCGTCAATAGAAGCTCTGCCCCAATCAGTCTCCATTGAGTTTCCAATGAATGTAAAATCACACGAGAAAGCTATAGAGGCGGTGGGTGGCCCTCAAGCAATTGCTAATGCTGTGAACAACCCGGAGACAAGGCTTGAGCTGAGACTACGCAAGGATCCATTCCACCACCCCATCAATTCTTTTAAATCAGAAACATCAAATGTGGTGCTGGAGATTAGGGTACCAACTTGGGCTTTGGAACAAGCTAATGGGGATATACAGAAGGCTCTAGAGCTGGCTAAAGGTGGGTACTCTGCGAGACCAGTGTTATTTTCTGCATCCAACTTCAAATTTAGAGAAATGGCTGATTTTCAGTATTACACAGGGCAGAATCCTCTCGCAAATAGGCTCAAAACCAGCGTCATGTCGGGGGACCTTGAAAATATTATGAAGTATAAGATCAGTCGCGAGACTCCTACAGAGCTCTTGCCGGGCCCGCGCTTCTCGCAGCAAACACAGCCGCTTTTCTACAATTATAAGCAGCCTTCGAGCGTCGCACTAATCAAGAATAGTGATGGTGAGCTACGACTCGTAAACAAGACCAAGAGTGCTACTCTCAAGTCGCATGTGATTCACTGGGACGATCCAGTGCCTACCGGTCCCCGTGAAGATCTGGACCCAGCGCCGCGCGAGTCAATCCAGGAATGTATCAACGATCTAAAGGCTATCTTTGAGAAACGACCCAGCTATAGTAGAAGAGCAATTACTGCTCTGTTATCCGAGGAGTCGCGGAGAGCCGTTCGATATGCGTTACCATATGTGGCCTACTTTTACAAAAGTGGACCCTGGAGAGCCTTGTATGTCAGGTATGGTGTAAACCCCAAGGAAGACAAGTCCATGGCCCCCTATCAGGTTGAACATTTCCGGTTCGCGAATACTGATGATAGCGCAAGACCAGAGGATACAATATCTACTTTTGATGGCGAAAAAGCTCCAACTACTCGGATGCTGCAGCTCTGCGATGTATCTGAACCTTTCTTGAAGGACTACATTGCTCAGTGCGTGCTAAAAGATACCCCAACCGAGGCGGATGGATGGTTTGACTGCGGCGATATGGCGGCAATAAGAAGAGTCTTGAGAACCCAGCTTGAAATTGTGCGCGATAAAAGAGAGCGCCTCTCACCAGCCAAGCTGAATGAGATTGCAGTTGAGGCAAAACTAAAGGGCGAGAGCGCAAGCGCAAATCCAGAGACCTTAGAGGAAGAAGAGGAGGAGGGAGAAGAGGAAGAGGGAGAGGAGGACGACTCTGCTACCACCAAAGAGGCGGAGACATCATAGCCTTTTATACTTGTTTAAACTGTATACATCAAACACTCTGATAATTTCAGTTGGTGGCCTACTGATTGGTCTAGAATTCCTCGAAATTGAGTAAATACAAGTTAGCGATAATTGTGTGAAATTGTGTGTGAAATTGTGATGAGCCTGACACAAATAAAAAGCATTAATAGAGCTCCCTGAGCTGTAAATCAATTTAATCCACGGGTACATTGTTTGTGCCATAGCTTCCTAGAAGACCTCTAAATCTACCTTGACCAATCGTTTCTAATTTCTATCTTAATCAGTTCTGCATTTTTAATTTTTTTGACCGATTTCATCGTGGTCTAGACTCAGTCTGCCCACCGACTTGAATTCCAAGATAGTTCAAAAGCGCGATTTTGCCCGCATCTGAGCTTGATTCAGGATGAAGTATATTTGCAATAGACTCGAGGGCACTAATCAGCGTTTCATCGTATGGCTTTTCTAATGTCTTGAGAATGAGTGCATGTAGTACGACCATTCCCGCACCCGGGAGACATTTGGTCTTGGAGCGCTCTCTTGAGTCTGAGAGGCTGTACTTTGTAGCTCCAGTGGATGACTCCTGGTGCTCGCACCATCCAAGAAAATGGTAATATGAGTTGAGACCACCCCGGCTTTTATCAGCCCAAAGCATGGAAACGAGCGGTGAGATGAGATGGAAATCAAGCTCGCAAAGAAGAGGGTGTATGGACTTTCTCGCGAGTATGAATGTGTTCATTGATTTTCTCACTTTACCTCCTACACCTGGAGTCTCCACCGAGAAGCACAAGACATTTTCGGGTGTTTTAGCAGTGGACTTAATCGGTACGAGTTCAGCCTCCTCAGGCGGCTGAGGAAAACCAAACTCCAGTAGCGAGGAAGCGACATTGAGCTCCTCCCAGTCTTGAAGTATGATTTGGGCCTCACTAAGCTCTGTGGATGGAACATGGATGTGTTGCAACGATCCTGAATTGTAGAGGTGCATGTTTTTGGCAAATATTGAGTTGGGGTTCAAAGGTGTGGGCTTTAAGAAAGTAAAGTCCTCTTGATGAGCTACCATGGTCTTGAGACCCTCTCGCTTTACCTTGTTCATCCCCAAATTTATAGTAAACCTGTGCTCGACCCGCTTCAAGGTTTCCATTCTATCTAGGACCACCTGCGACTGTAAGCTAGCGGGGCCAAATTCAGGGATTGAGTCAAGTATTTCCTCTACGTCTAACGGCTCTATATTTTCGTACACCATAAGAAGTTTATAGTGTCGGTGCCGGACGAGAAGTGTGTCTCTCTTTAAAGATGCGTCCCGCCTTTTAAGCGATGACTAAGAGCGAAAACTGCAAGGCTCCGTCCCTGGCCTCTCAGGCCGGCAAACTCTTGCAAGGTCGCAACTGAGATAACGAAAGACTGAAATGGACAGTAATAAAAATTTCTGGGTATCAGAAATTGGAATTAAGTCAAGATTTGCAGGGGCCGATTAATTCCATTTAGCAAGTTTAGCGTAGCAACCGCGACAATATGGACCCTATTGCTATTCTAGAGCGTATTGTATCATAACGTGATATCTATCCGAGCACAAAGGTACCTACAGATTGTCTAAACAGCCATGCATTATCGTGCATAAATGGCGCTGCTTGCATGCATCAATTAGCGGGTGCGGCTCATGTGTATTCAAGTGCTAGTTCTTAGAGAATGAGGTCTTTTCCCGGAATAATCTGGAGAAATAAATGCGAAGAATGCTGATATTAAGATTACCAGCAACGGTGTATGTGCCCCTCACCCCTAGTTCACACTTGAGGCCTCACATTTAGACCTCAACACTGAACCCTTGAATAGTAAAGATAAATCACTCTACTACATAAATTTATACACCATGTAAAACAAAATGCCTACTCACCCTCCTCCTCTTCACGACGAGCGTATTCCTCCTTACGAATTTGAAACAATCTGTTGCGCGAATTGACAAGCTGCTGCTCGAGTTTAAGGACCTCAACCTGCTGCTCCATAGCAGCAGTCTTGAACTGGTGAGAGCTAAATGAAGAGTAGTCGATGTGCTCTGCGGCCTTGGAGTTGCGGCTGATAATATCCTGCACCTTCGATACGAGCTGGTTACAAGCACTGTTGACACTTTTGCTGGCATTTTCGAGCTTTTCTTGAGTCTTGGATGCATATCCAGTTCTGCTACGAGAAGCAGCCACAAGCTGCGCAGTGGATGCAGCGACTTCCTTTGAAGCGACAATGAGCTCTTCAGGTTCGCTTTTACCACTCAGGGTGGTGTCTGCAGTCTCAATGAGAATATTCGTGGAGCCTGCAATAGCACGTGCTGCAGAAATAAGGCCCTGTGTCCAGCGATGATTCTTTTTGTAGTACTGGTGCTTAGAATCGGTTCCACGACCAGCGGCAACAATCTCGTTCTGGCAATCCGTTGCAGCTTTAATGAGAGCAGCAATGGCTGAAGTGATTGCAACTGCTGCAGAGATGATAGCTTCGTTAAGATGGCGATCAAAGTGGCTAAACTTGCGAGGCTGCGCGAGCAGAGCTGTCAGCTTATCGTTAGCATCCTGAACGGCACGAGCTACACGTCCCATCTCATCGTCAACCATCTCTCCAATATCACCACTGTGGAGGTTTGTAGAAGGAAGTAGCTTCTCTGCAGTCTGAATGAGCTCTTGATAAGCCTGCTGAACCTCCACCTGATTTGTGATAACGAGCTCAATTTTGTCATCAATTTCGAGCCCAGCGAGTAAATCGGAATGGAGTGAATCGTAAAAAGTGACAGTTGCAGCGGCAGCAGTCTGAGTTGGGTAGGTCATGGCGTCAATTACGCTCTCATCATTGGACATCGAGCACAATCCCTTTATGTTTGCCAACGTATCAGAAGTAGCCGATGCGAGAAGCATGGCCGTGCGAATGACATCCGCCTGTGAACCCTGGACACCTTCAGCCAGGAGGTCATTGAATGCGGTACTAAACTCATCGACATGAGAGCTAGCCTTCTCAACAATACTGAGAGCATAGGCAGGGGTAGAGTTTTTGTTACCAGTCTCCATAGGGTTATCAAATTCGAATAGCGAATCCTGGACCTGTTGGGATGCAGAGATCAAAATGGCATCCAGGATGGCGTTGAGCTTTTCGTCGCCAATATTGTTCTGATCTGCGCTCAAGTCATGTAAAGCCTCTTCCATAGTTCTAATTGTTTCCTTCAAGATATCGATTTCATCCTCCTTGGCTCTAAGGACGTCGGGCCCGCCGTTGAGTTCTAGTTGACGTAGTTTTTCTTCGAGTAAGGCAATCTCGTTATTGTGGCTTGCCATCAAACCCGACACATCAGCGCTCTTTGAAGGATCATTGAGGCGATCATTGAGCAGAGAGATTTCACGGTCAAGCTTATCTGTTTCATCCCGGTGCTGCCCGCGAACTTTGTCCAGTTCATAGCGAGCCCGGTCACGCTCGCGGATCAGGTCTGCAAGCTCCAGGTTCTTTGCTTTGAGGTCACGCTCCAGCCTCTCACGTTTCTCGATAGCCTCTTGGGCGCTCTTGGCCTTTGCCTCCCACTTTTTGGAGCGGGTGAGCAAATCGAGGTGCTCTTGACGCAGCTGCGAGTAGAGTTTAGCCAGTGCCTCATACTTTTTACGCCAGTTGGTGACATCTTCCTCCAGCTGTTGAAGCTGCTGTTCACGTGCCTCGAATTGTTCGCGGGCCAATGTGTTCATATTTTGCAGCTGCTCGAGTTCCTGCTCGAGGCCTTGGACACGCTGGTCATACTGGGACAAAAGCTGTTCTGCGGCATCTTTGGCGTTCTGCAAAGCGAAAAGTTGTTGCTCAAGCTGTGCTACTTGGCCTTGAGCATGCTGCTGTTGTTGAGACGCAAGGAAATCCTGCTCAGCCTGCTGCTGTTGCTGTAACAGCATTTGCTGCTGGCGGCGGAAATCTTCCTCGGCTTGACGCTGGAGTTCCTGCTGGCGAGCAAGCTCTTCGGCCTGTTGCTGCTGCTGCATAGCAAAAAGCTCTGCTTGACGCTGGCGCTCAAGTTCTTCCTGCTGCTGAGCTTGCCACCAATCGCCAGTGGGCTGGACGCTGAGTGGTGGGGCGGTAGTAGCAGCGGTATCGTTGCGCTCAATAGGACGCCTGGGGAGGGCCGGTGCATCGTCCTCAATAACAAACAGGTTAGGCGGCTCTGCAGGAAGTTCCGGGATGTTGATAAGAGACGTGAGGTATTTGAGCGTCGTGCAGTCAAAGTAAAATGCTCTGAGACGCTTGTGTTGGGAAGCATAGCGGCCTCTTAAAGGCTCAAGAGCTTCGGTATCACTTGATGCGTGCATAGCCCTAAGCATGCTGGTCACAAACCGATAGATACCGTAGCTTTCAGCGACCATTGCCGTTAAACTGCTGATTTTACACTCGTTTCCGTATCTGCCATTCAGTGTAGAAAAGACCAAGCGTTGGAAATCATCAATTGCATCTTGCAAGTTCATCAAGTCAAGAATCACCTCAAAGCCCTCGTTGGGATCATCAGTGCTACGAAGACTGAGATACTCCTCGTACTCAAATGTACCGTTAAAAGCGGGATGAGTACGATGAAATTCGAGTTTATGGAGTAAAAGCCTCACGTATTCCGAGATGAGCCGAGCATAGCCTTGAGCACCGTAATTGGTGAACGTCTTGCCAACAGACCGCAGCCAATTGGCATGCTGGGGAGCCTCCTTGAGGACAGACTTGTGTCCTTCTTGAATTACCTTATGAACAAGGATCAGCATTTTAAAGCATTGGACCTGGTCGTTCTGAATCGGGAGAAGGCGAACGGCATCCCAAAACTCTCGGGAACTCTTGTGGTCCCAAGTATAGACACCGCATGCACGAACATGCTTGCGTTTAGGAGCACTTTCCTCTGATGAAGTGGCTTTCCGAACTGCCGTCGAGATTTCGATATTTCCACGAAACAACTTGCTCATGTCAGCTCGCTATCGGTCGGGGGGTTACTGATTGATGGGGTTTATAATTGCAAGTGCGGACTGATGCATCTAGTCGGCGCAGTATTTTGCACCAACTAATATAGGAATTGTAGGAATATGATGTAAGGTTGTTTGAATTTTTTTATAAACAAACGAGAAAATAGATCGTTATGAAGTTTCCTCCCCGAGACTGGGCCCCTATTGCGGGCCCCCTTTCCCCCCGCCCCCTCTCGTCTAGTGGCGCGGCTATGGCAGTTTCAGTAGCGCCACAAATCGCCACATAAGGCCATTATAAATACGTAGCAATCTCTTCTTTTCTCAATTCATGGCGTCTATTGACAACCTCAAATCTTTTGATCCCTTTGCCGATACCGCAGATAACGAGCCCACTGTAACCAACCACATTCACATCCGTTGCCAGCAGCGCAACGGACGTAAGACCATTACTACCGTCGAGGGCATCCCCAAGGAGTACGACCTCAAGCGCATTCTCAAGACCTTGAAGAAAGACTTTGCTTGCAATGGCCACATCAATAATGACCCCGAGTTGGGTGAGATTCTTCAATTTCAAGGCGACCAGCGTACCAAAATGATGGACTTCTTGACCAAGGACCTCGAGATCAAAAAGAAGGACATCAAGGTCCACGGTTTCTAGAGTTCTAGCTATGTTATTAGATTATTGCAGCGATTGAAAATAGCAGGACTCCAAGTGTACGCGGCGTGCCGATATGCTTGCCGTGCGACCGTTTGCCAGCTCATTGAACGCTCTAGAAACAGAAAAATTTTCTCGCTTGAAAATGTTGCAAATCCTGAACTTTATTTATAATAGCATATTTAAACTCGCCTACAACGCACACCCCAAATAGAAATCTTTGCAGGACTGCCAGCAAAGGCTCTCAGGTAGGGCTTCCAAGCAGCTTTCTTGTGGTGTACTCCACCACTAGATCAATACCGGGCCATTGAAACTAGACACAAAGGCCAACGAGAAGAGTAAATAATTTAGGGTCCTTGGTAGATTATGTATTTGAATTGTGATTTGCAATGGGTGTCCAATCACCACACCTGTGGAGGCAAAGCCAAAGCCCTTGCAACTATCCAGCTTGGCCTTTGAGTATCCTACAATTGAGAGGGGTAAAATTTTAGAACTAATTGACAGATAGATGATATCAACCGTGTCTACGTTGCATGCTCAACTATATTAATATTTATTTTAGGCGATCAACTCGATAGCACCACCAGCGGCCTTGATCTTCTTCTCAGCCAAAGCGCTAACGTAGCGAGCCTTAACAATGATGGGGACGTTGGGGATACGGCCCTTGCCAAGAATCTTACCGTAACCAGCAGCAAGAGTGTCAATGACAGGTGCGGAGCTGGCAGAAGATTTGGCGAGGAGGTCATCACGCTCCTCCTTGGGGACAAGGCTCCAGATGGAGTCAATGTTGAGAGTGGGGCACCAGTCACGGTTGCGCAAAAGGTGGTATTGACGGAAACCGACCTTACCAAAGTAACCAGGGTGGTACTTATCGAGGTTAGTACGGTGATGGTGCTGACCACCGGCCATACCACGACCACCGGAAGACTTGCGGTGCTTTCCAATACGACCGTAACCGGCAGAGACGTGACCGCGGGACTTGCGGGTTTTAGAGAGACGAGTCGGCATTTGAGATTGTGGGTTTGGCCTGGGGGGGATGTTTGAGTGGTAAATTTCAGAGCGGTTAAGCCCTATGAGTATGAGTAATCACCGCACTCTTTGCTCCTAGCCAGCTGGGAGGAATACAGAGCTGTGTAGGCAGGCCTTTAAGGGGTCTTATACGCAATTACACCCCTAGTTTATCCTCCCTCACACACACCGACACCTCTTCAAATATGCTTGATATTGCCATTGTGGGTGCTGGCCCAGCCGGTATCTCGTTAGCTTGTGCTGTGAAGAATTCACCGGTCCTGAGAAACCTTAGTGTGGGTCTATTTGAGGCCGCGCCACTCGAACGGCTTATTAAATGGCACTCGAATGCTCCAAGCGACTTTGAGAATCGCGTGAGTAGCCTGACGCCACGCTCTGTGCGCTTTTTACAAAGAATCGGGGCTTGGAACCACATTCTTCACGACCGTGTACAGGCATATGATGAAATGAGAGTATGGGACGGTGTTTCAGGCGCCCATATCGATTTTGATCCGTTCACTTTGGGCGAGGATACCGATATTGCGTACATGATTGAGAATTCCAATCTGCAGCAGGCGCTCTTGCAGAGGTTTTTCGAATTGGGGGGTGAAAACAATGTCGTGCAAGGTAAGATTGCCATTGAATCTGGCAGGTACCACCCAATCCTAAAGACTAGCGGCGACAAGTCTTTTGATGCGCGTCTCTTGGTGGGCGCTGATGGCCAGAACTCGCTTGTGCGAACCTACTCCCAGATTCAGTCGCGTGGATGGGATTATAACCGATTCGGCGTTGTAGCTTCCCTCCACCTCGAGTATGATAACTTTCGGAACGCGGCATATCAGCGGTTCTTGCCCACGGGCCCTATTGCACTGCTTCCAATGCCCGATGGGTGTGCCACACTAGTGTGGTCTACCACCCCTGAACGTGCGCAATTCTTGAAACAACTAAGTAGCGATGCTTTCTGCGCAATGGTCAATGCAGGGCTTCGTCTTGAGATTGTGGACCTCGACTATCTGCACAGCCTTGATCCCACAAATTCAGCCGAAATCATTAGCGAGATTGAGTGGCGTATAAGTCAAACTCCCATTGAAGATGAAGAGAATACTCTCCCAGTTCCTGTGACTGGTGTTGTTGACAAGAGCGTTGCTGCTTTCCCACTAAAGATGCGTCACTCTGACACATATATCACGGAAAGAGTTGCTTTGGTAGGCGATGCTGCACACACAACCCATCCATTGGCCGGCCAAGGCCTCAATATGGGCCAACGCGACGTCGAGTACCTTGTATCGGCGCTCGATACCGCTGTTGAGCGTGGTCTCGACATTGGCACCTCATTGGCACTCGAGCCGTATTGGAAGTCTGCTTACGCGCCCAACCACGTAAAACTAGGCGTTGTCGATAAGCTTCATAAGCTCTACTCTACAGATTTTTGGCCAATCGTGCAGCTGAGATCTGCGGGTCTCTCTGCAGTAAATCAGAGTGAATGGGTCAAAAAGTTCTTGATGTCCCAAGCAAGTAATTGAGTACTCTTTCTTCTTACCCACTTGGTTCTTTAATTTTCTTTCATTTTCTGTAAATATTCAACTGTGCGCCCTGCAAACTATGCTAGAGCTTTCACAAAATCTATAGAGATGTACGTCCTTTACTTGAGTCTTAGTCAAGGTCAATGCTTTTGGGCCCAGAGCCCGCTCACCTGGTACTTCAAGTCTCTATATGCTATTTTGATAGAGTTATATTCGAGGTTAAGTTGAGGTGAGGTTTTTCGGAGTAGCCATTGCTACTTGCTGCCAGAGAGCCGACAGTCCACTGCAAAGGCGTACTCGCCTCCTTGCACTACGTCATCGGCTATAGGTGCATGCAAACTCTATTTATGGAAACGGTGGGCGGCCAGCAGACCGTCATATCGGGTATCGCATGCCAAGGGAATGAATTCCAGGCTTTTGTCGAAAATCTTCAAATACCGTGAAACTCAGGTTTCAGATTTGTACAGCGCCCGCCCCTTTGATTCCACCCTGCATGTACTTGTTGATACAGGCTGTTATGGTGATAAGCCCGATCGCAGATAGTGAGCTCAACGGCATGAAAAGGTGGCAATTCAACAAGGAATATCGGGTTGACAGACCATCCAAGGTGGTCAGTATAGTTTTACGTCATTTTAAACTACCTCGCGTACCTGTTTATGAGAGGACCCGCCTTTTGAGAGCTGTATAAACCGGCTCACATAATGAGTATACTAATTTAAATACCTTGCTAAAAACAGAAGCGGTATTGCTGAGAAAATCTGTATCCGCGGGCGTGTATCCTGTGGGCAACAAAAATTTATCCTCGCCGTTGAGGCCCGTTTTACTTGCATATGCGAGTAGAACCGCACGTGCGAAATGGTGATAGAGAGGAATAGGGGGCTGAGCGTAATTGATGTCACGCAAACCGGGCTAATTCGGGCTAACCCGACGTTTAGTTAAAATATGTACCTGTAGAGTTTCAGAAATTCCGAGGATATTGATACCGTCGCGCTAAAAAAGGGTTAGGGTCCTCTTGGAGCACGTGATGCCCTTTCCCTACCCTTCTCCCAGAAGGAGCCAGTTTATCCGCAGCCACTGACAGCGTGTACAATAAACCGGTTATACTAACAACCGATATGGCCATAAGTCCTAGAGATTGATCTGTATGTCAGTAATATTTTTACACTTTGTAGTATGCCAATTTCTACTAGAATATTTATTCACCACGTGGGCCATTGGTCAAGATGCCGTTGACCTTTGGGTGCCGTTAAACTTTGATACGCATCAGCGCCTAGGCTCTCTGCTGGCATGTGACTGCAACCCGTTTGTCAGCGGGTTTGATCCGTGACGTCATTAGATACATGAACGTCAATACAATTGTTGCTTGAATTTCAAGGAAATTGAGAGCTCTAGAGATCATAAGCTGCAGAGTAAGGTTGAAACTTATAGATGCCTGCCCGAGTGGCGATCTCTGATGAGCGGCCCCGCTCTCTAAAGGGAATGATTGAATCTCGCTTAGTTTTAAGGTTTTGATCCGTTGTATGGCAGCAATTATTAGTTTGCCAGTAAATTGAACACCGTAAAACGACTACCAGTACTATTTTTCACTTGTGTTTCATACGCAGCATGTGTTCAAAATTTCTGTGATGGTATGCAGCGCTGTAGGCACTGCAGGCTCAATATAGGTATGCAGGAGAGAAAATAAGCCCGATATGGAAAGCCCGGATAATTTTTTGACGACGCATTTAGAGCCAAGGGTCAATTTCTTTGAGGATTGACTAAAGGAGAGACGCACTATCCAAGTGTACGCGAGGCTCGTTTAACAAGTGGGCCTTGACGTTGGCGGAAGCCCTGAAAAAACGTATTTTGACTAAATAAGTAAAAAAATTACTAGCCTGATTTTCATCAGAGTATCTGAATTCGAGCAATTCCCGTACTATTTTAGCACAAAAGTCATTTTGTAAATGCGTGCGTGGCCGAGGGATTTACCCAATTGTGAATGTATGATGACGTCATGATCGGAAAAAGTATCAATGACATCATGTTGCATAATTCTATAGGATTCACCGCGAGCTATATAAGTGCGACACGATTTCTCGTTTATACCACAAACCGTCGTTCACTATGCCTTCTGCCAAGACTCAATTGCCTGTTAACTCTAACCCCCGCCTTATCTTCTCTGATATGGACGGTACCCTTTTAAAAGAGGATGGCTCTTTGCCTGAAGGTTTCTGGGAGATGTACCAGGACTTGCAAGCCCGTGGCATTCCTTTTATGCCCGCTTCTGGTCGTCAACTTGCCACCCTCCGCAAGTCCTTTGGCCCTGCCGCCAAGAACATGAGCTTTGTTGCTGAGAATGGCAACATGGTCGTTCACAATAATGAGGTTGTCTCTGCCACCGTCTTGGACCCTGCCTATGTTAACAAGGTCGAGGAGTACGTGCTCAAGGCTGCTGCCGCTGGTCGCGATATTGGCCTCGTCGTTTGTGGACACAAGTCTGCTTACACCGAGCGCACTGATGCCCGCTTCCTCGACAAGGTCCGTCAGTACTACTGCGAGTGCGCTGTTGTTGAGGACATGAACGATATCCCCGACAAGATCCTCAAACTTGCTGTCTTTGACTTTGACAACGCTGAGGAGGCTCGCCCTCACTTTGCTCACTTTGAGCCTGAGCTCGCTGTAGTCGTCTCTTCTGCCTACTGGATCGACATTATGGACCCTAGCGTCAACAAGGGTGTCGCTGTCCGCGCCATGCAAAAGGCCATTGGTGTCTCTAAGGAGGAGACCGCTGCTTTCGGTGACTACCTCAATGACCTTGAGATGCTCGAGTCTTGTGGCCTCTCTTTTGCCATGGCCAATGCTCATCCTGGCGTGGCTAAGGTCGCCAACTACCGCGCTCCCCATCACAACGACGGTGGTGTCGTCAAGACCATCAACGCTATCTTGCCAGACGACATCAAGCGCGTTGCCTCTGTCGCCGCACTTGCTACCTCTCCTATGGCCGCTGGCGGCGTTCTCTCTGCTTAAACGCATTATATTTATTAGGAACACAATATAGAATTTATCCTCTCGAAATCTAAATTATAATCTGCTTTTTCTCTTCATGGCTGGAATCACGCCCAAAGAAGATTCTATGTTCGAGGCCAGGGATCTTGAGGCTTTGTTAAATCTGTTCAGGTATCTGAAGCCTCAAGTAATGTCTTCAATGGCCATGATGATTTCACTCAGGTCATTTCAAGGCGCTGAGGTGACTCTCTCGATTTCACCTGTATGTCCTACCAAGAACCAACTGGACAAATTAATTGCTGGTGAATTACCTGTGCTCCTAGATTTCGCAGGGCACTTGAAATCTCTTGCGAGGGTGGCTAAGCATTAATGAGCCTCATGGACATCCACCTAGGGAAGACTCTGGAGGAGCTAGTTACCTGTCGCAAGTGACTTGCATTGAGAGCCTAATTGTAACCTGGATAGCCTTTCAGATACCTGGAGCTTCTAAATGTTCTGGCGATTCACTGAAGCTACAGGCACAGCATCATATGCCAGGCTTATCTATTTTTAGTTTGGACCCACATTCTTCTTCTCAAGCCCTTGTTGAGCTTTGAGTTCACCATCATTAGTGCTGAAGAGGTACTTTACAGAAACAAAATCATGACTATTTAGCTCTGCTACCAGTGAGATATGGCTCTTCAACCTCGACGCGAGACATCGCAGGTAGGATTCACGTTCTGCCACTCCCACTCGCCACATTTTCCAAGCAATGCCTGCTGCACAACCTGTGTTTCGTAACTCTCGTAAATTTCTCAAACGCGCTCGCAACCCCAAAGTGATTCTGCAAGAAGAGCAAAAGTACGTCGCCAACGCTGACCCTTCTTTGCCCACATACTTCAGCATCAACGCTGGCCCGTCACTAGTTCCGCAAAAGCACTATTGCGATATCACAGGCCTTGAAGCACCTTACACCACAAAAAGTGGGATCAGATACCATAACGTTGAGGTTTACGAGATTGTAAACTCGTTGAGACCGGACGTTAACCAGGAGTACTTGAAGTTACGAAACGCCAACTTTGAGCTAAGATAATTGCCCCAGTTGATAATTTATTTAGAAATTTGTAGCTTATGCTGAGTGATTAGTGACGGTTGTGTAAAAGTGCGACGCGGCACGCGCTGTTAGCCACTCAAAATGGTGATTGTAATAGAGAGTCAAAACCCCGCAGCTATCAAGGTCAGTGCAGTCAATTCTAAAGACTAGAACAGAGTGAATCTGGTAATTTACTGGGTAGGTTAAGGGAAGTGACCATGAAGTAGGCAGTTTCCTCCTCGTTCCTTTCCACCGGTCCTTGCAAAACGCCAAAGTCTTTGCCCCCTCCCCGAAACCCTGAAGCTTGAGTTTATTGACTGTATCTGAGTTTATAAATCAATTTAGTTTTAAATCTTCTCAGATGCTTCAAAATACAGTGGGCGGTATCAGCGCAGCTGGATGATGGATTAGATTAGATGACCCTACGCCTTTTGCCAGCGTGTGAAAAATTGGGGCACACCTGGACTCGTGGCTCTTGATGTGCTCATGGCTAGATTGTGGGAATCGAAGCACCCGATCTTGATTATGATCGATAAAGTGGTCTCTATATCTGCCAGTAAGCTGCTGTGTTGCTAGTAAATAGTGAAATAGGGCTATAGGAGCGCGCATAAAGGTACCCCGGAATATGCAGAGATTTATGCACGCGCTGACGTCAAGGAAGGCATACTGGGCCAGTTGGAGCTGGTAAAGCCTTAATTAAAGGGAGCCATGAGCACAAACTTGTTCACCTTATTTATTCAGAGCCTTGCACAGTCACATTTGCCTTTGAACCAACCGACCTCGGAGCATAGGGCAAGGGTGCATCTACTGAAGAGTCCATCTATACCACGTTTCCCGGCTCTGGACGCGTCTTGACGGATACCAAGTCGTATATTCACTTTTTTAAATATCTAGTTCGATTCTCCACTCGCATTTTTCTAGTCTCAACGTCAACTGACTCGAGCAATCATGCCAGCGGTGCCTCTTATTGGTCAGCGCATCTTGAGGGAAAGTATATAAGCACATGTAATTTCCCCAGACTATTCCCAATGTTCAGATCCGCAGCTTTCCGCGCAGTTCGCAGCTACAGCACCAAGGAGCCTACTCTCAAGGAGGCCTTTGCCGCTACCATCCCCAAGAGCCTCGAGCAGATCAAGGCTCTCCGTCAGGCCAAGGGTGATGCTTCCCTCGGTGAGGTCAAGCTCGACCAGGTTTACGGTGGTATGCGCGGTATCCCTGCTCTTGTTTGGGAGGGTTCCGTCCTCGACGCCGATGAGGGTATCCGTTTCCGCGGTCTTACCATCCCCGAGTGCGCTGACAAGCTTCCCAAGGCCAAGGGTGGCAGCGAGCCCCTTCCTGAGGGTCTTTTCTGGCTCCTGTTGACCGGTGAGATCCCCTCTGAGGCCCAGGTCCACGCCCTTTCCAAGGAGCTCCATGCCCGCAGTGAGCTCCCCTCCCACGTCAAGGACCTCATTGACCACTGCCCCAAGGACTTGCACCCCATGGCTCAGCTTAGTATCGCCGTTAATGCCCTTG
This sequence comes from Wickerhamiella australiensis, assembly GCA_030579635.1. NCBI lineage: Eukaryota > Fungi > Ascomycota > Dipodascomycetes > Dipodascales > Trichomonascaceae > Wickerhamiella > Wickerhamiella australiensis. Next base: position 539,943 of record JAKTRM010000001.1, on the reverse strand, counting down.
AGTCCGAGTCTGAGTTCGCCAAGGCTTACGCCAAGGGTGTCAACAAGAAGGAGTACTGGAACTTTGCTTTCGAAGACTCCTTGGACCTTATTGCCAAGTTGCCCAGCATTGCTGCCCGCATCTACCGTAACGTCTTCCACGACGGTAAGGTCGCTGAGACCGATGCCAGCCTCGACTACTCTGCCAACTTTGTTAAGCAGCTTGGTTTCGATAACGCTGAGTTCACTGAGTTGATGCGTCTTTACTTGACCATCCACTCTGACCACGAGGGTGGTAATGTCAGCGCCCACACCACTCACTTGGTTGGCTCTGCTCTCTCCTCCCCTTACCTTTCCGTTGCCGCTGGTTTCAACGGTCTTGCTGGTCCTCTTCACGGCCGTGCCAACCAGGAGGTCCTCGAGTGGATCTTGGACATGCGTAGCAAGATCGGTGGTGATGTTTCCAACGAGCAGATTGAGCAGTTCCTCTGGGATACCCTCAAGAGCGGCCGTGTCGTTCCCGGTTACGGCCACGCCGTCCTCCGTAAGACCGACCCCCGCTACACTGCCCAGCGTGAGTTTGGTCTCAAGCATATGCCTGACTATGAGCTTTTCAAGCTTGTTTCCCAGATTTACCAGGTCGCTCCCAAGGTCCTCGGTGCTAACCAGAAGATCAAGAACCCCTGGCCCAATGTCGATGCCCACTCTGGTGTCCTTCTCCAGTACTACGGCATGAAGGAGCAGAGCTACTACACTGTTCTCTTTGCCGTTTCTCGTGCTCTCGGTGTTCTTCCCCAGCTCATCATTGACCGCGCCCTCGGTGCTGCCATCGAGCGCCCCAAGAGTTTTTCCACCGAAAAGCTCGCTGAGAAGGTCGGCTTCAAGTTGCCCTAAATTCAGATAGACTAGTTTTATGATTTACGTCGACTATAGAGACTGTACTTGATGGTAAATTTTCACAAACACTTCCACTGCCCGTGTGAGATCCATACATATCTGCCTATCAGTCCTGGTAGCGTCACGCTATTTCATTACCCCTTTTTCACGATTGACGGTAGATCTCTGCTTTAGAGGGAGGTGATCAGGCCACCACATGTAGTCTAGAAAGGGTAGGGCAGAGACTTATCCCGGGCACCACCCCCTTTCTTACCCATTTCCGTAATTTCTGTGCCATAGCGATGCTGCATGTCACTCCTGCCATAACCCGACTCGGAAGGTGGAATCACGTGACTGTCTGAAAGTGGCACTATCCGGCGCTTACCAAACATAAAAACATTCGTTTGTCCCCTGGTTCTCAGTTTAATTTGACATGAATAGCGAGTCAGAATGGGGCACGCGGTTTTTACTACAGCAATCCCCGAGAGCATTGACCCGCACAAACAGCCGTGCGCCGCTTTCTCCCCTCGACCGGAACACCTCGAGGGCGGGGTCAGCCAAAGAAGGCGCTAAGCTCCGTGCCGTGAAATCCCTCGACTTGGAGAGTTTTAGGACAAGATTTCCACCTGACCAGCCACAGACCATCAGGCAGAGCCCTCGAAAACTCCGCACTTGTCGCTCGATGGCATTGAGGCAAGAGCTAGGTCCTAGTGAGACTTTCAGAGAGAAGGAAACATTAATAACTACGCTTGAGGACATATCTGATATCTCGTTGCATTCAGAAGACGACAGATTCCAGGTGAACGACCTTCCCGCCTCACAAGTTCTCGACAGTGATTCTGAGAGTGAAGGATTTGATGAGCTCTCGAGTGAATCAGGGCACGATTACGAACATTACGACCAAGATAATGACCAGAATAATGACCAAGACCAAGACCAGGTTCATCTAGAGCAGGACTATCAGCAGAATACATCACCGTCGTCACCATCCTCTTCTGTTGATGGGAGTACCCCTTCTCGAACTGAATCAGCAGATGCAGGTCTCACTAGAGGCGATATTGAAACAGATAGTTCCAAGTCGAGTGCGAAAACCTCTGCAAATATTAAGCAGAAGCCTCCGGGCCATATTGGCCTGCCCGATAATCTTTTTTCACCTCCTCCGGCCGCGGATTCGCTTGGGCGCTCTCCCATTAAAAGAGACAGCTTTGACTCAGATGCTGACCCACACTCTAGTCGCCATCGCCGTGCTTTGAGTCGAATTGCTGCTATCGGAGAAGTGCCGATGCTGGCCAAGTCAACGCCCGACCACACACCCTTGAACTCTCCTAAAGTTGATCAGATGTGTATTTTCACCGCTGCCGATGCTCGAACCAGTGATATACTCGAGCCCGCGCAGGGTCTCGATTCTTTGCAAAACATTTTGAGCCAGCTAGCTCAAAAGGAACGTAGAGTTCTAGAGGCTGAGCATGCTCTGCGCGATGCTAAAACTGACTTGTTGGTCTTTCGCGAGCGCTTGAACGCCATGATGGACCCCACACAAGCCCCATTAGCTACAATATGTGGGCGGCCCCGCATCATCACTCGGAGGCATCAGCCCAATGTGGGTATTCATGGATTGCACTATGTACAAACTGTGCGATTCCAGCCGTCCCCGCCCGCTGCCGATGATGAGATTGATGAGGACACCCGGATCATTCGTGAGAGCATTGCATTCAAATTTGTCCACTCATTGTTAGGATTGGTGCATTGCCTAATCTCAGTACTTCCGAGAACCCGTTCCATCACCCCACAAGAATATGTTTGGAACCCTGAATACCCGTCGCCTACGAGGTTTCTTTACGGTGTAGAGCTTTGAACATTAGCATTATTTATTGCACACTCCATGTGCCCCCACCCATCCCCCTTCAAATTCCATATATTACCCATTAGAAATGTATTCGTTAATAGCCCTAGTATTACTCTACAAATAGACTGTACACATTAAAGTTTATACTACTGATTGAATCCCCGCGGTGGCTTGACACAAGCGGGCCCGATGGCACTATCCTCACATAATCATGGACATCGCTACGGCTGTGAACAAACGAGATGATCAGGGCAGCATTCTCGAGTCGTTGGTCTATTCCGCTGTGATTCATGAAGAAAGTAGTCGCGATGCTTTGCATGGGCTCCATTCCTCACACAAGGAGCGTTTTCTTGCAATTGTAGCGCTCAAGGACAACACCGCAAAGCTGAGCAAGGGCCGTAAGGATTCGAATGGAATACATCAAGTCGGGCGTTCTTGGGGAATCAATGAGTTGGCAGGGCTGGAAAGTGTCGATGAGACTGGCGTCATTGCATTCATGAGCAAGGAGTACTATTGGCGATTCAACACTGCACTGGACAAGAGGAGGTTTTGCAATGCTTTAAACACGTGCTATTTCAAAGTTTGCAACTCAGATATCCCCAGACGAGTTGGTTGGGATCACGCGGTTTGGAAAGGTGTCTGGGATAAAAAAGTGACTGGCAATAGGCAGCCTCCACCACAGCAGATTCGCGTACCAAAGCAGAGAGGCTCACCCATTATGGATAATTGGTCTAATGATATGGGTCATGATTCAAGATACGGCCCTGGAAGGGTCTCGCATGCCGACCTTAGTCGGCGTCCTTCGCGGGGGCCAAACTCTCCAGCTAGTCCCGTTATTCCCAATTCAGAGATTCCTCCGATTCCTGAAGTAGCACAAAAGCAACGATACAGACCTCAACAGCCACAACAGGTGCCATCACCTCAACAACAACAACCGCAGCAGCAGCAGCAGCCTCGCCAAACGCTTCGCTCGAGTACATCACAAGCTTCATTGCGCGCGCGTCAACAGCAGCAATCAGCTTACCCACAGCCAAGCTCTCAACAACCAAAGTCTTCTGGCGCTCAGAGCGGAAAATCAGCCACACCATACCCCACCTCTCCTCTTGTGGATAGCTTCCAAAACTCACAGTCGTCATTAAAGGCACTTGATCAGCAGCGAGAGCAAAAGGGCTTTACCCCACACGCAAATGCATCTCACAGGGGTAGCCGTGGGGCCGCGGAGAAAAAAGCATCTGCAAATACTAGCCACCACAGTCTACCACAGCAATCGAGACGCGAGAGTGAGGATTTAGAGCGCAGTAGAAGAGGTAGTCAGGGCGTTGACAGCCCGCAAGCTCGATCGCGAATGGGCTCCGTTCCCACTATGCCTCTCAACTTGTCGAAACAGACCAGTATGCCAGCACCAGTTCAGCACCCTTCAGGGCATCATGAACCAGCACCTTCGCAACAGCAGCAGCAGCAGCGCCAAATACAATCAGGAGAGTACCCACCACTGAACCAATCGATGGCAGGCGCAGGGAGCAGTGCTTCTCGCAATTCCGCATCTGATCCGTCAGCTTCTCGTCCGCTCCGCTCCTCGGGGTCGGGGACGACTTCATCAAAAGGCTTCAGCGCAGATACTGCTGTAGCAGATGCCTCTGTGAGCAGAACACCTGGTCACAGCCAGTCACCATCTCATGATGCATCCTCCCTTTATACATCTGCACCAAACATGCCGCCGAGTACTGGCATACCTCATCGCTCAGGATCACCAGAGCACTCTGAGCCCCCTGTACTTCCCTCACAGTCACCAGCCCGTTCACAGCGCTCGCATCGTAAACAACAGCATAGTGACGCTTCTGATTCCTCATTCATGTCCGCGCGCGATGACACGGCTATTCAGGAAACAGCTTCTCAGCATGTGCGTGATGGGTCGATGCACAAGAGTATTAGCTTGAGTCAACCTTTCAAAGAAGCTCCTATTGAAGCCTCGGCATCCCAAAGCCGTCACAGCACCCAGTCCTTTGATGAACTACCTACTGTAAAGGAGAACCAAACGCCGATGAGAGACTCAGGTGTACTCTCTCCTAGAGCGACCCCGCAGCTGAAGAAAATACATCGCTTATCGCCGGCAAAGTTTGGACTCTCAAGCCCAAGAAGAAGCAAGCAGTTCTCGAATGGCAGTCAGACGCACGCGAGAAACCCGAGCAACGTATCTGTGTCGTCAATACGCTCACATACAGGAGATGATGAAGCTTACAACGACTTAAAAAGCGTTCTCACCCAGCTACAGTTTACAGGAGATGAAAAGTTTGAAGACCTCGAGAAGAAAATCAGTGGGCGTATAGCCCAGGCTAGCGATACTCAAGTCGCTGCTGTCGCCGCCCTGGATGATAAACTTGACCAACTAGATGAGTTGCTGGCTGAAAGTATTGACGAGTGCATGTCTCTTACTGATACTCTTGGTACAGTGGCGGTTAATCTGGCTACAATTGGACCACAGATTTCGAGCATTGAAAACAAGTCAGAAGGCAGCCAGGTGCTGGAAATGAACAAGCGTATGCTTGTATCGGAAATCGAGCGCCTTCTTGAAGGTATTCAGTTTCCTAAGGAAGCAGAGGTATTTCTGGTGCGTACGGAGTTCTCCTCTGATGACCTTTCCCAATTGGATTCCAATCTTTTGAAGCTTTACGGTCCATACCAAATTCTGCACTCCACGGCCAATTCCGTTGTTGTTGCCCAAAATCTGGTCGACAGAATTTCCAGCACTGCAGAGACCTTCAATCTTAACTTTGTTGCATTCATGAAGCAAACACTCCGCCACATTTTGAACTCTGACACTGGAAGTGGTCTGGGTCGTCTCGATGTGGAGGTTCTTCGCCAGCTTTATCCTTACACCTCGGTTGTGCTATTCACCAAGGAGACAAACCAAGCTGCTTACAAGAAGCTTGTTACATTTTATGAAGATGAAGCTAAAAATCACTTCAATGAAACGCTCCCCCTGTTTACCATCACCTGGAGGCGCAAGCTCGAGTCCATCATCGGTAACAGTACCAAGTTCTCCTTCAAGCCACAAGGCAAACCAAAGGCTTCTGATGAGTCTTCTGGTGGTACTCCCTCTTTGAAGCGTGGTATGTCTGTGAAAGTTGGGTCGCATTCTATGGGTCTCAAGAGTGATAGCAACAAGTACCAGCACAAGGCCCTGCCCACCAAGGCGCTCGATACCAATGCACTGGCTACTATCAATAGCTGCTTTGATGAACTGATAGATACTTACTCGGAGCAGGTTGCCGCTCAGCAGCAGGTCATGGTAAACCTTTTCCACTTGTCTAGTAGCGCGGGTCGCAAGTTTGACATTTATATCCACCAGGTACCTCTAAAGGTTCGTAAAGAAGCTGCATCACGATTCGGCGGGCCTCCACAAATACTTGAAGCCGACAGCTCTCGTAAAGTTGCTCAGAGCTTGCACAAGCTCATTTCCAAGATTTTTGCCTCTGCTGATGAGCAAGTTCGTTTAATTCCCGATCTGCTGTCAAATACTTGTATACTACAGGCTGTTTATCTGATTGGAAGACTTGAGATTAAGCTCGAACAGCTGGCAACAACTAATCAGGACTATACAAAGCAGCTATGGCTACGCTTGCGTGAGATGCTGGTGCCCCATTGGAGGAAATTCACAGAGACCCAATCACGGCTTATCCTCGATACTCACGTCAATATCTCTAAACGAGTAGGTATCATGCCGGTGGCTGAGCTCTTTGTAGCATATGTGAACAGCGTTGAGGCATCGATGAAAGCGCTTGGTGACGGTGCTCCCAAAACGCGCAAGCTTGTGAACGATTCCCATGGTCAGATCTTCCGCTCGATTAATCAGGTATTTTCTCGGTCGGGTCAACCTATCAACAATCAGTCGTCTGTTTCCCTGTCTAACCCCTCTGAGGACAAAGAGGCTCTTAATTTTCATGTCACAATGATTGAGAATCTGTACGTGATAATTCAGGGACTCATGCAAGGTGAGAATCCCGATGTCATTGATTCTGTTTTGACTGAAGCGCGGACGCGTTATCGCAAAGAACTTGAAGCATACATTGCCGACGTAGAGCAACGTCCTCTGGGCCGGATCCTCGAGTTCCTTCCCAAGTCTAATGGGCAGACCCCCAAGTTTAAGCAATCTACCTTCAAAAAGGTTATTACTGGCTTCGATAGCAAGGAAATGAGAAAAAACGTCGACGCGCTGCGTAAACGTGTGCAAAAACACTTTGGCGATGAGTCTGCGGATAGCGCACTTGTGGGCAAAGTCTGGGCTGCCATATCAGCCGAGTTTGAGTCCAAGTTTGCCAAGATTCTTGCTCTCGCCAAACAAAATGAGATGGAGAACCTCGTTCCCATGACTCGGCAGGAGGTCCGCGACACCATGCAATCGTTTGCCTAGACTGTCTATTCAAACTCCTACTCGCACTGTACATTATAAAAGATAACACTAATCAGTTTGTTCTTATGTTTCTATATATATTCTTACTTTAATTTGCCAATTTAACTCGCATGCTGCTACTTATGATGATGGCTTATCATCTCTGAAATTTATCGTCCCGTCCAGCCCCTGCTGACCCATGTCTTCAGCTGTGTACTACCGGTTCAAATCACAGAAATCTCCGCATCGTATCAATTTTGATGGTACAGGCATATCAATTTTTGATTTGAAGCGTGAAATTCTGCTTGCCAACAAGCTTGAAGCCACTGCAGGTACTTTTGAGCTCCGACTCTCCAATCCCGACACTGGCGAAATTTATGACGACGATTCCGAAGTTGTGCCTCGAGCCACAAGCGTAGAGGCTCGTAGGGTTCCTTCAATCCGCCAGGGTGACCGGAATGCAGCAGCAAAGTACGTTAGCGGCCATCTGGTGGTCTCAGCCAAAAATGCGGCTCGACGGGAGAACTTCAAGCGGCCTGCGGTAGGTGCTGAGCCCTCTGCTGCAATGGCGATGCCATCTGGAGTCGGTGGACCCGAGGATGAAATGATGCAAGCAGTGTTTGCTGCGCAGGGTGAGCAGTGGAAGCGCACCCAGGAAGAGATGGCCGAAAAGGCGCCTGTCTACTATAACAATGATCCAAACGCAAATAAGCCACCTCCCCCTAGCTACATATGTTACAGATGCGGCCAAAAGGGGCACTGGATCACCCAGTGTCCGAGCATTGATGATGTGAAACGCGTTCGCAAGACGACCGGTATCCCGAAAAGCATGCTGCGGACTGTGGAGAAACCCGCTGACGACGATAGTGGTACGTACTTGATGAACGCTGACGGCGAATACGTTGTTGCTGTTGCAGATGAAAAGTCTTGGCAGGATTTCCAAAAGCGGCAGAGACTCGTTCAGCAAAAAACAAACAAGCGCGTTGTCCCTGAAAATCTCCAGGACCCCATCACGGGCGACCTTTTTGTCGATCCCAAGAAAACACCTTGCTGCTCTAAAACTTACAGTGATGCTACTATACAGGATGCATTGATTAACAGCGAGTTTGAGTGCCCAAACTGTCACAAAAAAGATGTCTACATTGACCAGCTGATACCTGATAAAGATATGGAAAAAGAACTAGAGGAGTATAACGGAAAGCAAAACCAGCCTAATGAGGAACCTGTGGAAACAGATGCTACCGACGAATATGATCTCAAAGACAATGATATATCGCGCGAGAAATTAAGGCGAGCAAGCACCAGTACATATTCCGAAAGCGCTAGCAGTCGCTCTTCGAGTCCCGAGCCTACAGCCGAGTACTCGCCTGCACACTCGGTCGGGACACCGGATAGCGCGTACAGTGTTGGAGAGGCGTCTCCTGCATCTGCAGGTGATGTAGCAGCATGTGCATCACAATCACAGCCCCCGACCGAGCAGAGCAATATGCAATTCTTTCCTCCATTCATGGCTCCTCCATTTGCAATTAATGGAACGAATGCGCCCAGGTAAACAGACTTATTTATTTCCGTAGCTGCCTCATTGGCCCCTACCCTTGTTTAACAAAGTGGGGCCATATTAAGCGTAAAATTACTGTCCTAAACTTGCAGTCTTTCTTTAACATCCTCATGATCAGAGACTCTGATTTCGAGATGTCCATGACGAGTCCAGGCGAGTTACCCGAAGATATCTATAATTCTGATGCAGATAAACAGCGCGCGCAAGGCTCAAAGGGTAAACCCCAGAGTCCACAAAGTGCTCGCGCTGCCACTCCTCATGCCCTGGAGGCAATATTGATGGATTTGAGAAATGATGTTCACAAAATTGCTGAAAAAGTGGGTCATCTCGAAGAGGAACAAGCCAAACGGTTAGCCGACCTTAAGCGAATGTACGAGCGTGTTGCGCAGCTAGAAAAGGGCCATGGTACCAATCTGCTTGCAAGTGAAGGTATTCAGGAGGATGCAAACTTGCCTGCCGTACAGCAGGTGCTCGATGCACCGGCAGAGGCGACGCCACCAAGTTTCACTTCTCCAGTTGTACCTGCACCGGTAGAGCCACAGGTAAATTTATCCGAGCAGTGATCCCTACGCCTCAGAGAAGCAAAGCGCAGAGCTAATTGCAACCAAGCATGTAGAAAAACTCACCTGTGATTGAGTTCAAGCACAAGAACCAGCTATATGACCATGTGCAATGAAAACAAAAAAAAGGCTCGCTATTATATACCGGCTGCATTGCTCACCCCACACATTACGCCACCCGCACCCCACCACGCTCTACACTGCACTTTGCTTGTCCCCACTAATTACCCCTTGTCATTATCTATAATTAACTAGCAATATGTGATCATTTGCAGGCAGGTAGCAAACAGTAGCAGATTCTCGCTTTTGTGAGTCCTATCTTCTCGCTCCCATAATCACTGCCGTCACCACGACTAAAGCTGCTAGTGGCACTGCATACACTGAAAACAAGTCCCACCAAGAATTGAGTTTGACCGAATACTCGGCATTGTAATTCGTGTTTGACTTGAGATCTTGAAAAATCTTGTCCTTTTCAGCCCACACTTGATGTAGCCATCTAGTGAACTCCTCATCATCGAGAGGAATGTCGCTCACGGCAAACTCTCGCACGTGGATCCTTACAATTTTGGGGTACATGTGCTTAAAGTACATACGCCCAAGGGAATAGAAATCCTCGCCGTACATTCCTTCAGGGACCCCGTCATAGTAGATTGTGAGATCATAAAGCGTATCAATCGCCCCATCTAAACCAGAGAGGCACGCCTGTAGACCACGAACACGAGGTATCAAGACATTTTTCATGGGAGCGATGCCCATTTTCTGGGCATAATCCTTTGAGCGTTTCACTGTATTGGCGCTCGTGACGGTGCCCTCTGGGAACATAAAAAGCCAGTATGGTCGCTCCGGGTGGGCTGCAATCATTTGCATCGTGTGCTGAATACGCGGAGCATCGATTTCCCATTTGCGAGCCATATAGAGGAAGTTCCACGCAGCAGCGGCCCATCCAAAAACAGGCACACGCTTGATAGACTCCTTGAGCATAATGACTGGGGCTTCATGGATGTTTGCGGTGTATGTTAGCCACCATTCATAAATCCAGTCATTATAGAGCTGGTGGTTTGCGATAACCACTGCGCGTCGCTTCCACGAGAACCTTGGGTTGCCATTGGATTGAGTTGTGACCTTTACAGTTGGGGGTAAAAAGAATTGGACGCGTGTGCGAGTAAAAATCTGCGAAACAGCAATTAATAAAATTGCAAACTTGCGTTTCTGGCGACTAGTGAGTTTTGCATAGACCCCGGGCGCCACATATTTCAGGAACCTTCCCGCTGATTGCGTTGACCAGATTGCAATAGAGCCAGAGAGGAACAAAGTTACAAATAAAATTGCATTCAAGTATTGATTGACCATCGGATACGCTGGCTAGAATTCTTTGGATAAATTGCAGTAGACGCGAGCACAATGGCAATAGAGCTTGTTAAAACAAAGGCAATACTATAATAGGTACCCGCCGGGCCATGGGTATTAGTTAAGGTCCGATTTTGTGGCGTATTCGTAAATACACATGTGGCAAAATCAAGAATCAGAGTGTGCTGCTGCCGCTGCCGCCCCGCAACGTGGTAGTGTGTGTATTTGGATGAGTCAGCGATAGGAGATAAAGTAACCTTCCCGTTCTCATTCCTCCCTCCCACTCCTCTTGATAGATGCGCAGCCAATTCAAGGACGATTACCCCTTTGAGTCTCGGAAGGCTGAAGCCGACCGTATTCGCCAGAAGTATTCCGGTAGAATCCCTGTTATCTGCGAGAAAGTAGACAAATCCGATATCGCGCCCATTGACAAGCGCAAGTACCTCGTGCCGCAAGACTTATCAGTGGGTCAGTTTGTTTATGTTATTCGCAAGCGTATCAAGCTTGATAGCGAGAAGGCAATCTTTATCTTTGTCAATGACGTGCTCCCACCCACCTCTGCGCTCATGAGCACAATCTACGAGGAGCATAAAGATAAGGATGGCTTCCTCTACATCACTTATTCCGGCGAGAACACCTTTGGTTCTGATGAGTAGTTAATTTATTAACAAGTAGTTATTTATGCAATGAGATTCGCGATTCGGGAGCCGCAGTAATGTGCCCATCCGGAGGCAGCGGAATAGAACTGCCATTGAGGCGGCGGTGCACTCGTTTGCAGGCCTTGAGTGACACATTCATCCTCAAACAATAAATCAGTTTAACACTAGTATATTCATTTACGGTCATGGACCTTGTGTATCTTCTACTATCCTTTGGCCACCGCGCCCCACCAAAGCATCGTTGAGAATAGTGGTGAGACAAGCGTGCGTGCCGACATAATTGAGTGTTGAGGTCCCACGATATTCCAGCTCATTGATCTAAATTTTAAAAGCATAACATCACACATAACTATATCGATTCTATGGATATAGGCTAAGTCGAGCGTAAACCACTTTACTCCAAGGAGGAGGCACCAGTAATAATATCGACAAGCTCGTTGGTAATGACGGCCTGGCGAGTACGGTTGTACAAGATGGTGAACTTGCCAATCATATCGTTGGCGTTCTTGGAGGCATTGTCCATGGCATTACGGCGAGCGGAGATCTCGGCAGCGTGACCCTCAGCCAATCCAGCGAGAATCTGGTTAGCGAGAGAAAACTCAGAGTAGTTTTTAGTGGTATCCTCGGCTTCGAGCTCATAGAGACCGAATTTGGGAGACTGCTCAAGAGCCTCAGCCTGGACAACAGGGACGGTGGAGGGCTCAAAAGAGACACTTGAGACGTACTTGTTAAAAAGCAGGTCAATGCTGTCATACTCACCGAGACCCTCAATCTGATCAGCGATCAAAGCGGCCTCAGCAAAAGTGGGAGCCTCCTTGCCTACACCGTTGAAGGAGAGAACAATACTCTCGGGGTTTGTACGGCTAAGCTGAGCCTTGGTCTTGTCACCAACAATAGCCAACTGAGCGCCAGGGTTGGCCTCGAGGTACTTGCGGGCGGCACGAGCAGCCTGTGAGTGGATGGAGCCACAGAGACCCTTGTCGCTGGTCATAACAACAAGGAGCTTCTTCTTGGCATCCTCAGGTGCCTTGTAGTCGGAGTTCTCGACGACCTTGTTGGCGCTCTGGTCATAGACACGAGCGTTGTTCATGGCACGCTGAGCTTTACCAACACGGGTAGAGGCGACAACCATCATAGTGTTGGTGATTTTCTCAATGTTCTTGATACTCTTGAGACGAGTTTCAATCTCGCGCAAGGTCGCGTACCCGCGCATCATCTTTGCACCCTGAGAGAACATGATGAAGTCCGCCAATGGGAGCCGCTTACGATATTGGATGGGACGGAAAGCCGGGTAAGTTTTAGCACCCCTTGAAACCCCCTTTATATATTTTATGTAAACGCGACAAGATCGTGTACATATTGAAGATGGAGTGGCTTCAAGCATTGGCGCAAAGTATCATAGACCTAGAGGGCAACTCCGCTGACTATTTAATTTCCACCCCTTGGCTTGAGCCCAAGGGCTTATCCTCCTACGTAGTCGATCTTGGTGGTTCTACACTGCGAATAGTTGAAGTAAACAACTTCGAGGTCAAATATATTCACACAGAGTTAGTAGACGATGAGGCTCGTAATGACCCTCTTGGCTGGTTAGCACGTAAGATTTCACTGTTTGACCTCCCCACGTTTGCACTGTGCTGGGCTTTCCCACTAAAGGATGGGAATCTCTGTCCCATGGGGAAAGGATGGAAGCTTGGGCCCCAAGACTTGAACAAACCTCTGATCAACCAGTTGAACGCTCTTCTCGAGCGAAATCAATGCGTCACTGCCGTACACGATGCTATTGCTTCGCTGGTAGCAGAGCATGCGATGGACCCACATTGTGAGATTGCATTAACATGGGGTACTGGTGTGAATATTGCTTTTAAAAAAAACAGCAAAGTAATTAATAGTGAGATTGGTATGGCAGGATCACCGCCTTATGGGCTCCCAATACCGAGAGAGAGCTGGGATGAAAAGCTCCTGCAAGAAGTGCCTGGGAATATGCCCTTTGAGTACGTTACAGGGGGCAAGTATCTAGGGAGGCTTTACTCCCTGGCAACCGGTACAAACTGTCAAACAAATGAATTATGGGGCCGTATAGGTAATGACTTTGTCGCAGATGCCATTGTTAGTAGGGCATGCTACTATGTCGCCTTAGCGATTCATGCAGTGGCATATAGTCTCTCAAAATCATCAGCCACTGTTGCGTATACTGGTGGTGTAGTTTTTGAGCCTGTGGTTTACAGTCGCCTTTGCCAACAAATTCAGTCCTTGACAGCTACAACTGGTATTCAAATCGAGCTCAGACCTCAGCGGCTAGGTCCTGAGATCGGTGCCTCTTTATTGGCCTAAGCCGCTTCTTGCCTGTTCCCATGCGGCATCTGAGTCTACTCCGTGGCTCCGCTTATCCATGATGCATGCTGCACACCTCGCTGGAGAAAATATATGGTCAATAATTCAAAAATGAGCCAAAAAGATGCTATCTGGAGACCGATATTGGGTTCAACAAATAAATTAAATTTTTCTCAACTATTGGCTTGAGCTATCATCGCCTGTAGTGATCTTTAAATGCTGGGACCGTCCCAAAGTACCCTTGCATAAACGTGCATTTGGCAGCAACCCATATGCATGAATCCACTCCCGGTCTTAGACAAACAGGAGAAAACTAGCCCATGTTTGGATGATCTTCTTGAATAATATTGCTTACACAATTATAATACCTTTGAGGAGCAACCACACGGCATGATGAGAGCAATGTGCGGGCTTTTTTTCTTGACAGGTGCGGAGAGATGGCGCTTGAAATTTTTTAAAAATAGACGTGAAACACAACTATTTTTCAGGGCATTTCCTACGTTTGGGATGAGATTTGGGTGCTCAAGTGGTGCAGTCATTCGAAAAACGAATGTTTGTCTTTTGTTTTATGACCATTTCATCCTGGACCCCGCCCGACCCTTCCTCATGAGTCGCGCGCCACATGCATTCGCCTGGAGGAAATCTAAGACAAGCTTGCATGGCGCATATATTTGAATCATACGTTCTAGGCCCTAGCTCTCACTAATCTATGTAATTTTAGTTTTATTGGTTGGTTTCTCTAGAGTCTCGAATTGCAGACAAATCAGTCGCATCCTATACGCAATAGCTCATGACCACGCTTTTGACCCTTGTTTCCTTCTCAACCAAGGGATGATGGGAACGCAGCAACGGTGGAATCAATGAGGTGGTTGCTGGCCAGCCGTAGGCAAATCACCAAAAAAAATAGTGGACATAGAACCACTGTAAGGGTGGCACGTAGATACACTATGCTACTTGCACGTGCGATGCACGTGGGCGCGACGAGGGCGCGAAGAAAGCGCGCCCTCAATTGAAGTTGCCATGGCTATATCACATTAAATCTTGTAACTTTCAGGCTACTGAAGATACCATACCCACGGACGCTTGATTGGGCGCGCAATTCATGTACGAGCTCTTGATATGTCTCTCGACAATGCCGTTGTGTGAGGGTACAGAGATGAAACAACAAGTGAAACATGATTTCGGTACTTCGATCTATTTCTGCGGGGCCAATTTGAGGAGTAGCAGACTCTCTCATAACATCGAGAGCCAACGTCAAAGAATTTGTGAGCTACAATCTTCAGCAACAGGTGGTCCCCTAGTTACAGGCTTCGTCTGGGAGATACGCGGCTCGGTCAATCTTTGGTAGGTTTAGAGTAGTTGCGCTCATTCTGGAGATAATCAAAGCACCAACATGTAATCTTATGTCAAAACAAACTTTGAAAAATCTAAAAAACTCCACAAGATGCTTGTCTGAGCCTATTTTTGAAGGGTCTTGTTGCCTTGGCACGTGATTTAGCAACAGTTTTTTTTTCGCCTTGCGCATGAAGCTTATCAACAATCATACTTGAGTGCGGAGAATGGGTGGAGATTGGTTGAAATTTCAGGGGCATTCGTTTATTTATATAATTTCCACCGAGTGTTTTAATGCTTTTCCATTCAACATAACATCATGTAGCTTTACACCCCGTATTTCTCTCTGCGTGTCGCGCCTGCATGCATGCCGCATAAAGTGTCACCAGAGTCATCGAGGCAGCTATAAAGATAGGGACATGTCCCTCGAAATTTCAGAATCTTAATGTGGGTCCAGGACTACTGCGCAAACTGTGATAAACAGTGCAATCAAGGACAAATCTATTGCTCGGAGGAATGCCGTGTAGCTGAGTCGCACGATAAACTCGCAGTCCGCTATAACTCACCAAGCGATCACAGAGGGCACAGGGGGTCTCGCTTTCTCTACGATAGTCCTCTATTAAAACCCACACAAACTGCCATCACAACTCCGCCACTGTCTCCATTGCTTATCGCGGCAGAAGAAGAAAAAAGTGACAATTTTCTCAACCAAACCAGCACATCATATCGTAAATGGCTCCTAACGACGCATTAATCGCTTGCTAAATGTTTGAAAAAACAGAAAAAAAATCACAAAAATTTGCATATAATAAAAATACCTTGCTACATAGTTATGACTTGATGAAATTAACATTTTGTTTAGCGTTGCTCTTATCTTTTTTTTTCCAACAAGGCGCGGGGTTGTCGCGGACTTGCGCGATTGCTCTGGCAAAACCCCCGACGCCGCGCTGCGCCACAATAATTTTTTCTCATGCGGAGTGGCGTGTTGAGCACGGTCTATGCCCAGAGCACTGCAGCTGGTAAGGCTGGCATTGGAATTATAAGAGTTTCTGGCCCTAATGCCTTGAGCGCGGTATCGAAATTGACTCGAAGCAAAGGTCCGTGGCAGTCCCACCGAGCTAAACTTACAAACCTGTACTCTGAGCGGGGATTGCTGGACCAAGCATTAATGATTTATTTTGCAGATAAAAGATCTTACACGGGAGAGGAGCTTGTTGAACTGCACTGTCACGGTAGTAGGCCGGTATTGGCCGCAGTGATGCAAGCATTAAGCGATGCAGGCTGCAGGCACGCTGAGCCAGGCGAGTTCACTAAACGAGCTTTTCATAATGGTCGCATGGACTTGACTAAAGTTGAAGGGATCCGGGATCTTTTGAATGCTGAAACAGAACTTCAACGCCAGCTGGCCGTTTCAGGTGCATGCGGCTCCCTTGCAAAAACATACGATAAGTGGCGCTCTCAAATTCTACACAACAAAGCTATGCTTGCTGCACTTATTGATTTTGCCGATGATAATGAAATCGAGACTACCCCTCTTGAACTCATCTCGGACGTGCATGAAAATGTACGCCACCTTCACAACGATGTCCTTGAACACACAAGACGTATTCATCAAACAGAGCTAATATCCGATGGCTTGAGATTAGCAGTCATCGGAGAACCTAATGCTGGTAAGAGCAGCCTTGTTAACAAGCTTGTCAATCGTGCTGCATCCATCGTGAGTGATGTACCGGGGACTACCCGAGATGTCGTGCAAGTTAATTTAGATATCGGTGGCTACAAAGTTGTTATTGGCGATACTGCTGGGATAAGAGATATTTCAAATTCATTACTGGCCCACGATCGACTCGAAAAAATTGGCATCGAACGAGCCCGCCAGACCATTGCCGAAACAAATGTCTTACTCGTGGTGCTGCCCCTAGACCAGCCCATTAGTACGCTGATCAAACATGAGATTAAATTGGCAAAAGAAAATAATATACCAATAATCACTGTGGGTAACAAATTGGATCTTGCAAGCCCCGTTGCTGTGGAGTCTGATGTGCAAGTTTCTTCGAAAACTGGCGAGGGCTTTGCAAACCTCGTTGAACTAATCGCGAAAACTTGCGCCAAGATTTCTGGGACACAAGACTCCTCTGTAGAAATGGTCGGTGCGTCTCGTCGCACTCGCGAACTTCTTGATCAACAAGTGCTGCCAGGTCTATCCAGAGCTACAGACATGCTTGATGCCAATGATATCATCCTTGCCAGCGCAGAGCTGGACCTTGCAGCTGATGGTATAGCCAAAATTACCGGTAAAGCAATTGGTGTCAATGAAGTTCTTGACGTAGTTTTTGGTACTTTTTGTATTGGCAAATAAGATCTGAGTTAGGGTGGCCAGGCCAAGTTCTGGAAACAGAGTAGTCCTGAGATAGGATATTAGTTTTGTACATATGCAATTTAAGATTTACGGCTTTCACGCTCCATAAATTCAGCGAATTTCCCCAAGAATCCACCAAGCGACCTCTCACTACCCTGCTGACCCGATCGTGAGAGACCAGCTTCAATGCGGCGATCCTCATCCCAATTAAGAAAACTCGCAATCAGTTGAAGGACTTCGAATTTCTTTGTGTCGCCTCTAGGGATTGTCACAAACTGTACGATAAGGTTAGAAACCAGATCCTTATCCACTGTTTGGCCCTCAGAGTCTTTTTTCACAATCCGAAGAGCATTGGTGAGGTGCTCATTCAGAATTACTGCTTCATGCCTGAGCTTCCCAATAAGAATATTCTTTTCGCGGATTGTCTCATTCAATTCTTCGGCGCCGGCAGCTTTCTGAGCGTGGGTTTCCAGCTCTGATTTAAGGGTTTCGATTTGTGATATCAAGTCACGGTTCTCGTTTGTAGAAGCTTCGGCGAGAGCCTCTGACTCTGCAATTTGCACTGCCTGCTGGTCTATTTTGCTAGTTAGTTCCTTCTCCAGCTTTTGCGCAGTAGAGCTCGCTTCTTGGTGAGACTTACGATAGTGCTCGGCATAGTTGCTCTGCTCGTCCACGTCTTCAGTGAGTTGCGCTACTTTTGACTCTAGGTTTTTGACTTTTTCTTGTTCCTCGCTCAATTGGAGCTCGACATAACTGAGTTGTGCGTGGTCTTTCTCGTATTTAGACTCGGCCTGTGCCTTTTGTTTCTCAAGAGCCTGTATACTGGATGACAACAGTGTATTCTCTGCCTTTAAACTTTCCATCTCTTCTTTAACTCTCGATAATTCTGCAGCATCGCTCTTTAAACGCTGTCCAAGCGTAGTTTTGATATGACTGACTTTATCCAAAAGCTCTTCGTACTGGTCCTGGATATCATCACGCTCATTCTCCACAGCTTCAAGCTGGGCACGCAATTTGCCTATTTCCTGGTTTAGTGACGCATCGCCCTCTGGTTTTTGTGCGGGTTCCAGCGGTGAAGATGGTTTGCGATCAGATACACTGACCTCGTCGTCATCCGACTCATGTGGCTGCGTGGGCTCGGCCGATCTTGACACGTTTTCATCACCATTCGAGGGTGCATTCTCGGGCTGTTCGTCCTGCTTGGTTATTGTCGTATCCTGCTTCTTTTTAGACTTCTTTCCCATGATGACACCACAGCTAGAGGAAGGACCAAGACGCTCTTTCAGCCTTGAAATGGGGCTGCCTCTGTGGGGGAGGGAGAGGGGTTTGTTCAGGGAAAGTTAGAGTTTATATATGTAGAAAATAACTAGACAGCATCAAACGTAACTACATATCTATTTCTTGAAAATTTTCTCAACATCATCGAGAGCCTGCTTGAGGGCCTCATCCTGGAAGGACTTGGAGGTAACGAGCTTGTCAATCTTGTCGCTGACCTGCTTGAAGAGCTCAGCCTGCTCGTTGGCACGGACCTGGCTCTCGTAACGGACCCAACTGTCAAGGACCTCCTTGGCCTCGGCAGCAAGGTCGACCTTTTGCTTGAGAACAAAAGACTGTGCCTCGGCGTTAACAGTCTCCTTGGAGGCAGCGAAAAGAGCCTTGGTTGTGGAAACAACGTCACTCAACTTGTTGACGTCGTCAATGCGGTCCTGAACAGCAACAACGTGTCCTTTGCGGGCCTCGTTAAGAGTGTTCTTGATGTTGTTAATGTAGCCGCGGGCCCACTCACCGTATGCAGGAGCGGCGGTCTTGGAGCACAAAACAACGAAAGCGGCGAAAACACCAAGCAAACAAGTCTCTGCATTCAAAACGTAGAGAGAGTTGGATACAGCAAAGATGCTGGCGGCAGCACCAGTGGCGAGAATACCGCTCTTGGACAAAACGCTGTTGCCGGGGAGAGAATCGATGAAGCTCTTCGCCTTGGCCTCAGGAGACTGGGCAGAGTACGCGCGAACGAGAGCAGGCGCGAGAGGTGCCATGCGGCGCACGCTGGCGCGATTCAATGTGGAAAGCATTAAGGACCAATGAATGGATGGGACGAACGTTAGGTAACTTCACCCACGTGACGTCAAATTTCAGTTTAGTCATGAGTTATATAATTTCGAGTCTTTGGGCTTCAGTGTGTGTGTGTGTGTGTGTGTGTGAGCCCTTTGAGGGAAGTGAGCAGGTGTTATTTTTCTGAAGAGAGCCCGTTCCACTAGTGTTGAGAATCGGGTAGACAGATATAGTTCTCAGCAGATTGTGGCCAAAAGTAGCCAAACGTGGCCAAAAGCTGCCTTTAAAGTCTACACGAAATTTAGTTAGTATTGACTTTCCGAGTTTTCAGGCCGGCCCCAAAGTACTGCAATACTCTGGACTCTTGGGTGCCAGTAATTATTATCTCCCAAGAGGAAATGCATGCGTGTATCTATTGGCCTGACTAGATAAGAATAGGGTACCTCATTGAGCGAATATTGGACTCACACGAGAAAAAAGTGCACCACATACTCTGTGGCCTCGATAGCTAGATAGTGGGCTCTTACTGCTCTCTAGTCCAGGATTAAAGTTGCAAACCTCAGTCCCCCCCTTCAGTATCTCACGTTATTAGTCTTTTGGCTAGATTGCCACCGAGTGTCTCAGCAAGGGTATGTTTCGAGTGTGCACAAATCTCAGACATACGGGGTATGCAGGGGCAACTGCGTGCACCTAATGCATCTCACACCCGCGTGCGCCCCCACTCGGCTCTTATGTCAAGGCTAGATAAACTAGTGAGTTTATTATTGCGCTACTGTGTCAAGCCCTGGTGTCTCAACCATGTGTCAAACATCACCTTATTGACCCAGTCGATCAAGCCAGCCCAATGGTGAGGACAGAAATAGATTTCTGTCATCCGGCATCTATTCTGCAGTATGATGCAGAGGCATGAGCATATGGATATGCAGGGACTTGGACACCCCTGGCAGGGCGAAACAGGCAGCCACTTGTTCCATCATATGAACCACTATACTCTGCGTATTGAGCAAAATACTGGGTCACAAGCGATCATGCCTTTACTTTGTAGCTAGTTCTCAACAATTCGCTCTTTATAAATAGCACTGGATGGCCATATATGTGCATACGTAGAGTGCTTGTACATGCATGGGCTAAGAATACCGAAACAGTCAAACGCGTCTGCAATGTATGGTAGTAGTGAGTAAGTTTCTGAGTCTGAGAACGCGAGTAGCCACTACTCTATTCGAACTGAAGAGCTTTTCTAAATTCACTGGTGCTCGTTTTAATCCCGTAAGTCACGTCGCAAAGGGTCACATTTCCCCGTCCAGCAGCATCCTGAAAAACTTGGCGAGACAATTTTATATTTAATATCAGTATCAGTCACCGTTCGGCTCCTTTTAGATTGCCGAATGTGAAGCGAGCCGAAGCGGCGGTGGATCATAACGTCTTTTGAACTACCATCCTATACACCTCGTTTTTGGTAACAGGCTATTGGCTTAGGAGGGTCCTACTCGCCAATAACTTACTGTATATGGTGTGTACTAATTAATCATTCTATATTTTCTATGTAGCTATGGCTTGAGCACTTCTTTGATCCAGTGCCTGATGACGACCTTACCCTCGTGGAAGCTAGGTGTATCCCACCGATGAATTGCGGCCGAATGAGCATTCTTGTCCGCAGTAATATGAACATAAAATCTATTCCAATTTGTTTGATCGAATTGCTTTTGTATCAAGCTGATTTCTGGGGAGATGTCCAGCTTGGATGGTGGGTCCACTGCAGAGTACAAGTTCTCAACAATACTATTAGCCTCGTCTTCAAGTAGCTTATCAAAAGATGTGGACTCTTGTGCATCTACTGGTATAAGGCGTCCTGAGTTAATAACAGGAGATGCTCGAATTGAAGACAGTGTGGTTTGGTAGGACACATTTATCAAGAAAGCACAAAACCAGAGAGGTACCCCTACAATGACCTTAAAGGGTAATACCAGTGCTTTCAGAACTTTGGCAATGAGGGAATCCTGACGCGGGGGAGGAAGTTCCGTGCTAAACTCGGGCTCTTGTGGGGATATGAGGGTTGGCCCATAGCCCTCAATATACGGGCCTTTAACAAGTGATTGCTTGCCTGCGTATGGGTCACAAGTCTGTGCAGCAGCAGTATAAAATTCGCAGCGGCGATCATTGATAATGTTTGCGTAAAGGGCGCGGCTTTGAAATTTTTCCAGCGCAGCGACATATGGAGATCCCTTGCTGGTGAGATATAAAAAGAGCGGGACGCCCCAGTTGTGATATTTATCCTGCAAAAAAACTTGACGAGATGTACGGGCCATACTCCAGCTGCCAATAAAATTAAAAACAGATGCGCCAAACCCGGGATTCAAGACACGAACGCCTAGATGGGGACTGAACATGGTGGTAAATGTTCTAGCTTTGATATTTGCAAAAACCCCCTCTTTCTCAAGAACACCAATCGCATATCTAGCGATAATGCCTCCCATTGAATATCCCATGATCGAGATCTCACTGACAGGGTAGCCAGCACTGCCAATGGCATCGATCTCGTCCTTGATCTCGTCTGCTACACGGATCCCACAGACATCTACGCCATCATAGGTGAAATATCCCTGATTGGAGCTCGTACGGTACACCACAGTCTTGACTCCCTGGAGATCAGGCACGGGACCGGAATCATGGCTCACGGCGCCATCTTTGACTAGCTGGTCAACAATATAATCAAAATGGGTAATATTCCCCCACATTCCATGAATCAAAACTACCAAGTGCATCGTTTTCTTTGTACCTTGGAGAGTGCGTAATAACCCTATTCGGACCGGTGTATGTCAGCCCTGTATATATAGGCTGCGCAATCTTTGTGGGGATAGCAAAACTTGACACAAGGAGGGCTTTCAATAGATTACTGTTAATTCGTAAAGTGTCCTACTAGCTCATCTTAAAAGGCTCGCTACACTGTATGCGACAAGGGCAGATATTATCCACTAGTAGCCACTCCTCAACTAGTTAAATCAACTCAGATGTCAAGACAAGTGGATCTGGGTTCGTATCTTAATTAAAATTGATGCAGTTCTATAAATATTTGACTTCCTTACGACGGTAAACCCAAGAAGGAATGAGGTTCTTGCGGTTCCGCCTCTCGGGACTAGGAGGGTTAACTGGCCCTGGCTCTCCAAGGGCAAAGTTATCGTTTGAAGCGCATACACTTACTGGTCTACTGTTTGGGCGAGACAGATCACGCTGTACAGCATCGGGGATACCCAAACTAGACACACTAGGCGGGTCCCTCAACTTGTGGGGAGACTGAGTACGCGAGGGAGATAATCGACGCGGGGAAGAGGGGCGAAAAAAAGAGAATCGCTTCTTTCTTTCCTTGTTCAATTCGCTGGATACGCTCTCAGCGCTTGCTTCACTCTCTGTGGAGCAACGCGGTTTGGGGGGTGCGCTACTTCTCGATAGTTTCACGTGATCGTCCCGTTCACGGTGTTCGTCTTCCTCTTTGAGCGGCTCTATAATACGAGGTGGCGCAACAAAGGGAGATCTCAGCCCTGTTGGTAGCGACTCAGTGCGGCGATGAAGTGTTTTCGAGTACATTGCCTCATCCAAGTCGATACAGGGGGTCTCTTCTGCGGTGAGAAAGCTGCTCATAGTACGACGTCGCGGCGAAGACTTTCGGGGACTCCGAGGAGATATCGTACTTTTAGCGCTTGTAGGGGAAAGCTGTGGGATGGAGCAAGGGGGTTCAGCGAATACAACCTTACGATCTTCTGGAGCAGCCGAGCCCACCTCTACAGAAACCGGATTCAATAAAGAGCTTATAGCCAAAGGCATTTTCCCGAGATCTTCAGAGACGGCGGCCGAGCGCCTGTGAGCATGAAAGGGCCTCCTACGGACTGGAGGATCATCGCACATTGATTTTGCCCGGGATTTCTGCTGTCCAGTCGCTGGAGGAGCCAAATGAATGGTTATGTTGTTTGGAAACGAAAACTCCGGATCCATTATAGCGAATAAAGAATGAGTGTGTGACCTTAAGTGGTAGGCAGGAAGGTGAAAAAGTTGCTGACAAACAGTCGCACAAAACAATCGCGAAGCTCCCCTGTTTTAGAACATGCCTGCAGGATATTGAGCACGTAAATGGGTTTCAATTAATACGTTTGGATAAACGTTCAGTACTGAATTATTTCTGGTTGGCCTCTAAATTGACTTTTATCGGAGATACAGCTGCATCAACTTTATTGGGTGCATATGCAGTGCACCTGCATCTAATCAACATCGTCATATTTGGAGTGATGGCGGCTGGCCTCTGTGTTTTGCAAGATACTTGAGTCAATTCTTCGGGGACTCGTTTTTGTTCTACTTGATATATTGTCTGCTGGCGTCCGGGCTGAATTTAAATCTTTTTAAAGCTAGTAGAGTATATTATCCATGTGACTAATGTCGAAACCCTGTTGTTCCGAAACCCAATTATTAGCCCATCTGCAGTTCAGCGAGATCTTCACAGCTTATGCGTCTTTTTGTTTAATTCGCAAACTTTGACAATGGTTGTCAAATTTTTTGCAATTCTGTGCCTGTTTCACAAATAAATCAAATTCAAGCGTGGCTGGTAACCATATTCAAATTTCTGCAGACTTCGCATGGGGGCCTTGCAGATGACACTGCATTGCGGACCAATTCAATGGGATGAATAAGGGGGTGAGTTTCAAATACACACCCATATGCACGTGCTCAGCAACGGTTCGAGCACAGTCGAGCTTTAGGGGGTATGCTGAATGCTCTAGAGGAATGCTATTCACCCTCGCCACCACCCCCCACTTTTCGAAAAAATACCCTGGCGTGTTGGTGGGGACAAGTGGGGGATAACGACAATCACAACGATATTCCCCAAAGCGAAATTAAGGAGGGGGGGTATATTAGTAATGAGGTGCCGGTGCTCTTATCGATAAACAGGTTCTGGAATAGGATAGCCCCAATATGATACGCGGCGTTTAATACGATCCTCAGTGTGAGCTTAAGATTTCATTTCTGATACACATAATGCCAGATATATGAGTTTGTGCGTTTGAAAAACACGTTCAGCTCACTGCTTTCTATAGACCTCTCTAGGACCCCACTGCACTTTAGATATTTGGGGCCACCAGTGTAATTGCGCGATTATGTCATTTGCCATTGACCTGGCCACCAACGGGCAAGAGCTCAAAAAGGCGTACAACAAGGTGCTTTCAAGCGATCCCGATATTAAATGGGCTATTTTTGGATATTCGAATGATGCCCTCGATGTTCAAGAGACAGGCGCCTCCCTTAAGGAGTTTTGCTCTGAGTTTGATGACTCGCAGGCGCAGTACGGCGTGGTACAGGTTGACCATAACGGTATCAACAAGATCGTCCTTGTCGGATGGGTTGGAGACGGCACCCCCAGCAAAAAGCGCATCGCTTTCAATGCTCACTTTGCGTCGGTAGCAAGATACTTTCCTGGTTACCATGTGCAGATGTTTGCTGCGGAAAGTGATGAATTGACACCCCAGATCATCGCTTCCAAGGTTGCTTCCGGTGCTGGTGCAAACTATACCGCTCAGTCTCGTAAACCCAAGTACTTTCAGTCGGAAACTGGTGCCAACGAGGACGACTGGGGTGACGCAAAACCCCTCGAAGTCAAGGAGAAGCCTGAGCTCTCCAAGGTCCCCACTGCTTACAACAAACATAAGATTGAGGTTAATACTCAAAAGACCAAGCCCAGTGTATCTAAACCCTCGTCTTCTGTTAAGGATACCAGCAAGCCCATTGACCTCAAGTCAGCTCGTGATGATGGAAGCAGCGATAACAAGTTCAGCTCCACCAAGGTTGAGAAGCTTGAGCCTCATTACAAGCCTGTTGGTAAGGTCAACCTCAAAGAGATCCATGAAAACGAGCGTAAGCAAGCTGAAGCACAGGGTAAAGAAGTTGAGCAGTTTGGCTCCCTTCAGGATAGAATGAAGGCATTCAAACTTGGTGTGGAGCAAGCAAAGCCCCAGTTTGATACAAATACTCGCTCTGTATCCCGCTCCAAGCCTTCTGGCACGTCCAATGGTGCCAAATCTACCGAGACCAGCCCTTGGGCCACAAAGTCTACCGGACAAAGCAAAGCCCCTTCCAGCAGCTCCACTCCTTCTTGGAAAAAGAATCCTAACGCTCACTCTGCTGCTGTTGCCTCCAGTGCCCCTGATAGTACCGATGAGTCTGATGAGGACCAGGAGGTGACCAACGTCAAGGATGCTCGGAGCAAATTCCTCAATGCTGGAAAAGAACAACCCAAGACTGCTCCTGCTACCGCTCCATCCAAGGAGTCCGGTATGAACTCATTTGCATCTCTTACTAGCCGCTTTGCCAACAAATCATCTGAGTCGAAACAGCCAGAGACAAAGTCAGAGACAAAGTCTAGCGCCAAGACTGTCCCAGCTGCCAAGTCACCTGAGCCAGAACCTGAGACTGTTTCTGAAGATGAGGCTGAAAGTTCTGCGGGTACTGCCACAGTAGTGACCGCGTATGAAGCTGAGGACCCTGAAGATGAGATCTCACTTGAGGCAGGCGAAACAGTGACTGAGATTGAGAAACTCGACGATTTTTGGTGGAGTGGTACAAACTCCAAGGGGCAGAGTGGCCTTTTCCCCAAGGAAAATGTCAAGGAGAATGTTGGCGGCAGCGCCGCGCCCAAGAAATCGCTACCGCCCCCCGCTCCAGCGCGTAAGGAGAACCCACCTCCCCCTCCTGCTCGTAAGGATTCCCCAGAGGCTCCTCCTAGTATTCCTTCTCGTAAGGAAGAGTCCCCTGCACCTCCTACTCCTGCTCGTAATCTTCCGCCCCTTCCTCCTAAGCGCGACACTGCTCCTGCGCCTGCTCCTCCCGCTCGCAAGCAGCCTGAACCCGAGCCTGAGTCTAAAGATGCTCAAGGCGAAGAAGGAGTTGTTTATGTTGTTGAAGCGTACGATGCGGACCGTGAGGCTGATGATGAAATCTCTCTTAGAGTCGGCGAGAAAATCACCAACGTTGATAGATTGGATGAGTTTTGGTGGGCCGGAACCAATTCTCAGGGCCAGCACGGTTTGTTCCCTGTTGAAAATGTCTCTGAGACTCCTAATGGATCGGCTTCCAAGAGTGCTTCCACCGTTGGACAAGCTGCCGGAGTCAGTGCTATTGCACTTCACGATAACCAGCCCGATGAAGATGATGAGCTTCCGTTCAGCAAGGGAGACAAGATTGTTAACATTGAGTTCCCCTCTGCGGATTGGTGGAGCGGCGAGCTTAACGGCCGTGTAGGCTTGTTCCCTCCCGACTTTGTGGAGCTCCAGTGAGCTTATATGTACTTTTCTATATCTGTATCTGTGTACTTTTAGACAAGTTGTTTTTTCGCATCATCTGCGAGCAATTTTTGGGTTATCCGAGCAAAGAACTTCATGAGTTCTGCGCCTTGGTTATTAGCTTGTCGTCGGTCGACTATCTCCCCATGGGCATTAACGTGTAGAAGCTTCACTGCGTATTTCTTCCACTTAATTTTATTGAGGTTATCAATATTCTTTTGTGAATTGGCAGGGATCTCGAGATTCCATGGTGAATCATCTAAAAGGCCCTCAGAAGAGGTAGCTGCCTGGGGCGCACCCTTTGTCACCTGAGAGGGTTGTATATTCTCATAGCCGGGATCACTAGTATCAATCAGCATATCGTCTATAGCGCTTCCAGCAAAGGCGGCCAGATCCTCGTTGAGCTTGCGTTCAAGTTTTCTAATGTCATTTTCCGAAGTACCACTGCTTCTGCCCTGTTCAAGAGACTTTTTGAAACGGTCAAACAATTTGGGGTGACTAAACTCTATATTCTTGTAGAGGATGCCATATTTTACATGCGATTGGATTGTGCCGGCAGTCAATAGTAGCAGCAGGACTGGCACAAAGACGGGAAACAAGAGCAAGAGAAGTCTTTGACGTTTTTCTGAAGAAGTGAGCCCAGAACTAGGTTCATTGGCTTCCTCTTCGTATCTTGAGTTCTTCATGTCAACTAAAAAGGGTACCCTTCCTGTCTTGGATACCCCCTCTGTAGAAAGGCCATGGAGATGGTCATAAAATTTCAGGTCCATATGCTGAGGATCCTTGAAAGGACTCTTTGCGGTCAAGTAGGACGTCCAGAATGGTACGGTGCGGTCCCATACGGCATTTGCGAAAAGCATGTGGTGTCTAAACAGCTCGAGGCCCT
Source organism: Wickerhamiella australiensis (assembly GCA_030579635.1). NCBI lineage: Eukaryota > Fungi > Ascomycota > Dipodascomycetes > Dipodascales > Trichomonascaceae > Wickerhamiella > Wickerhamiella australiensis. Next base: position 512,450 of record JAKTRM010000001.1, on the reverse strand, counting down.
TGAAATAGTCAAGAGTAGGATCTGCAAGGTCGTCAAGGATATCATTTGTTGCAAACAAGTCTTTACCAGTAAGGCCAAGCATAACCGAGCCAAGAGCATTCAAGACCCGAAACCTCAGCTTGGGAGATGGAAATACTGAACCAACATGAGGGGTCGCAAAGGTCGCAAAGATGCATGGTTCAACGGTTTCAAAGAACCCCATTCTGTAAAGTAAACCAATTGCATACCTTGATATCACTCCACCAAACGAATAGCCTATGATAGATAACTTGACGATCCTGATACCTTTATCGGCTAGCTGTACAAGTAGCTCTAGCAACTCTTTGACCACCCTGTTTGCGCCTAGGGCAGCACCATCCATTGTCTTGAACCCAGAATTACTTTTCGCTATGTGGACAACAGCCCCTTTCTCAAATTGATTTGTGAGGGCTTTGTAGAGAGATTTCAAGTGGCCCGGGTTGCCTCCCAATCCTCGTTAGTATCAGTCAATTAAATGTTCTCCTTTTATCCAAGGGAAACATTCTATTTACTTACCCATGAACCGCAACGAAAAGGTGCTTATTCTCTATTTCCATCTTTGTATGCTGAGCTTGTTTGGCAGCTTTATATATTTATCTGTCCTGCGAGGGCAGTGTAGCTGGTTTGTAATTGCTGCATATCGTATTGCTCTGGTCGCAAAGCATGTTGCTCAGGTGTAGAGTTAGCTTTCCGTTCATATGAATCAGTGAATGATACAATAATTGGGCGATTTCCCAGGAACCATGTTGAGCTTGCGCGTTCGCTTCTCTAGGCAGGATACAAGCGCTTACAAAGGCTCACGCAGCCAGCCGAGCCTTGTGCGAGCCGACCAATATTGGCATTTTGTGGTATGGATTTTCATAATTGGATATGCCAGCCGTTCAGATATGTAATTTCGGGATATAGGTCTATCATTCTTTAGAGTTGATCGCAAACCTCCAACCGTTCGTAGCCTTGTCTCAAACGACCCACCAAGTAAATACTCTTCTCCGGGCGATCCTCGGGAGCAATCCAAGCTAACATTTAACTACATCTCTACATAAACACCCATCATCTCTGCTTGAGCTTCAGAGTCGTGATTCTCTCTTTGAGATCATTGATATCATAGCGAAGTTGCTTCAGCTCCTTTTCACCATTCAGCTGTTTTACATGCAGTGTTTTCTGCATCTCAGTGAATTGCTGCGTTTGGTAGGCACCTACCTGAGTATAGCGTGATCTCACCTCTGCTACTTGCTGGAGGAACAATGGATCCCGGTCGTTGATTTCACTATTGAGGTTCTGTAGCGATACTTTTTTGATCGCTCGCAACAGATCAATGGGTGCGATTTTGGATGTTTCAATATCTGGAATTGACTTTTTGCGTCTGCTTTCCATCAAAAGTAATCTTTGACAACCGTAAAAGACCCTATGTGTGGTGTCCATCAAATCCAACGTATTCTGGCACATCAACACATTTCGCAAAGCGATGAAGTCACTTACATAGGGATCCTCACAGTTAATAGTGCCATATGTGTATGTCCTAGCAAAGCGAAGTTTGCCTTCAATATCTACTTTCTTGTCACTGCAGGAAATACCAAACGGGGTGCAGTTTTGGTAGCACTGTATATCATTTTCGTCGAGCTGATCCTTGAGTATTTTTTTGTAGTTCTTCAGCTCCTCTTGAGTAAAACAATCTGCTTTGCCAATAACTGGAATCAAACTTGTTCTTTTGCTAATCTTTCTCATCGCGATGAGGTCCAAGTTCGATAAAGGTCTGCCACTAGGTTCCAAGAAGTAGAGACAGACATTAATTCTGGTATCGATAAGCTTTGATCGATCGGGCTGCTCCTCTTGATACATATACATCATGTGCTGCTTGTCGATGTAGTTGCAAATAGGAACCCACGCGTTTCGGTTGTCGATATAATCACCAAAGCCAGTCGTATCAATCACGCAGCAGTCCGCCTTTACATCCTCTTCTTCAACACAGTATCGCATCATATTTAATTGAGTATTTTTCAGAGGATACTCTTTACTCACGGTGAGGGGAATATCCTGGCTACTCTCAGACTGGAAGATCATCCTGATAAATGTACTTTTCCCAAGCCCAGAGCGGCCAGTAACAATAAGATTGAAGCGCATAGTCTTGGCGGTATGACTTCTCCTTACTTGATTTGGAAGAGTTCCAAAGCATCCAGTGCTTGTAGCGTGTCTGGGCGCCAGAGGGGGTCCGACCTCCATCCGAGAGGTTATATAGTCGTGAACTTTATCAATATCCGCTTGGTGGAGATGACTTGCATGATCTTCACCTTTTAGTATGCTTGGAAGTTCAGTTGGCTTGCAATCTTGGAATTCGAAAGAATCTGAGCTATCATTAAACACACTTGGAGAACGGTTTGACATGTTTGAAGAGTAGAACAATTGTTTGTGATTATGTTTTTGTAACAATTAATGTCGCTGTTACAACACAACATCGCCTAGAACGATCATGTTGTACCTCAACTTCGTCTTGAGTCTGACGACTATTTTAAGACTTCTCACTAGTTGACAGTGAACAAGAATCGGACAGACTGCTTTAGTGTTTCGAAACATTAGACAAATAATTAACTAGGGACACATATACATCGATACAGATATTAGAGCATTAAAAAAACATTAAAAAGAATACAAGCCTCCTGGTTAGATCAAGAGAGCAGCGGCAGCAGCGACGAAAGCGGCGGACCCAGCACCGACAGCGACGGCGCCGTTAGCAGAGGGGATGGCAGAGGAGCCGGCAGGGCTAGTCTCGGCGGGGGCAGTGTTGCATCCGCCCTCCTCAGTGCAGGCAGCGCTAGTCTTAGCGGTGGTCTCGGCGGGAGAAGTAGGAGAGTTGGCGCTGGTGGCAGGAGCAGAAGACTCTTCACAAGCACCCTCCTTGGAGCAAACAGCAGTGGTCTCAGTGACAGCGGTGGTCACGGGAGTCTCAGGAGCGGTGGTCTCTGCACCAGTGGTCTCAGGGTTGGCAGGTGTCTCGACGGCAGAAGTCTCAGGGGTCTCGGGAGTAGCAGGAGTCTCGACGGCAGAGGTCTCGGGGGTGGCGGGAGTGGCAGGAGTCTCGACAGCGGAAGTCTCGGGAGTCTCGGGAGTAGCAGGAGTCTCGACGGCAGAGGTCTCGGGGGTGGCGGGAGTGGTAGGAGTCTCGACAGCGGAAGTCTCGGGAGTAGCAGGGGTGGCGGGAGACTCAGGAGTAGCGGGAGACTCGGGAGTGGCAGGGGCGGCAGGAGTAGCGGGAGACTCGGGAGTAGCAGGAGACTCAGGAGTAGCGGGAGACTCGGGAGTGGCAGGGGCGGCAGGAGACTCAGGAGTAGCGGGAGACTCGGGAGTGGCAGGGGCGGCAGGAGACTCAGGAGTAGCGGGAGACTCGGGAGTGGCAGGGGCAGCAGGAGACTCAGGAGAAGCGGGAGTAGCGGGGGACTCAGGAGTAGCGGGAGCAGCGGGAGTCTCGGCGCTCTCAGGAGTAGCAGGAGTCTCGACAGCAGAAGTCTCCTCGGGAGGGCAGGAGGTGACAGTGAGAGTAGTCAAGCTGGTGTAGGGGGTAAAAGACTCAGTGGCCTGGTCAGGGGGGCAAGAAGTGACGGTGATAGTGGCAACAACTTCAGTTACAGTGGTGCCTGCAGCGCCAAGAGCCAAGAGAGCCAAAGAAGTGAAAAGAGAGGTTTGCATATTACTGAGGAGCTAGGGAAGCGGGGGTGATGCTTTTTATACCGATCGAAAAGTGACACCGGGGTAGTGCATACTGTATGCAGGGGGAGGGCAGGTACATTCTTGGGCCGTTTCATGTTCTGTTAAGCGACAAAGTAAAATTTGTGGCTCCAGCGACTCCCTTGAGTGCTATAATCCAGTTTTCCTAGTATCGTAAAAGGTCAAAAAAGCGCATTTGTTGTTGTTAACAAAATTCGCATCTGAGACATGCGCCAGGCGCGTCACGGCTTTTTGACAGGAAAGAAGCGTAACCGCTCTTGGATTAGTGTGATCAAATATCTAAGAAAAAATCAAGCTACCCAAGTACTGAATGCTAGCCCCTGAAGCCCCGTTGGGCCATTGTCTTTTATCTCGTGTTGCAGGGCGACGCACAAAATCATCCAATGCGCTTTTCATGTTTCAGATTCGAGCTGAATTCAGTAAAAGCCTGTACAAAAGATGATTAAGCGACGCGTAGCAGGGATGGTCCTGCAGATCACAGTGAAATATGTAGCAGGATTTCATAGCTCATAGGTGAGTACACAACCAAGAATCGCACTTGAGGGATGATATACGTCTATAAACATATTCGAATAAATTAAAGCTATTTTAGACTATACGCCAGTCTCCGCCGATCTCCTTCTCCAAAACTTTCTCGAGGAGATGCTCCTTTGCTGCCCATTCCGCTTGCAAAGTGGACTGCAACGATTTTAAAGTCTGGTTCAACTTATCATTGACTTGTAAGGACCAGTTGATTCTATCTACCAGCTGTTGGCTGCTGAGATGATCTGTTGCTGGCGCGGGGTTCATCCGGTCAAACATGGCCACATGATCACTTATAGCGACCTGCGGTAGCTGTATATTTCGGAACTCTCGAATGGCGATGGGCTTGTCGTCCTCATTGTCGGAGCTAACAAAGTCCACTTCAGACGAAGTAGTGCTCATGTAAGAGAAAGGTCTAGAGCCGTGGGTCCTGGTTGTAAACACAAGCGTAACTGCTGAGTGGAGGGCTCCATCATTCTAAAGCAGCTATATTTTTTCTACAACTTGAGACGTGTTTGCTTTTGACGCCACTCAGTCGAGATTTTCTTCCTTGTGCTTCTGCAACATGGCGATGTGCGTGGGAGTGCGAGTTGCTGCTGCTTCCTTGGCTTGTGAGTTCTTGGTCAGCACACATATAAACCCATCGGTCCCCCTCAATTGACCCTACCTGCTAAATTATCATGGATATTATCGCACTGATTCTTGCTCTTCTTTTGCCCCCCGTTGCAGTCTTCCTCAAGTGCGGCTGTGGTATGGAGCTCTTGATTGACTGCATTCTTTGTCTCTTGGCCTGGTTCCCTGGTATGATCTATGCCGTCTATGTCGTCGGCCGTGGTGGTTAGACAACTCTCTCATAACATTATCTAGTATATTAATTTGATTTCAATCATTGTCTCACTATATGGCACTGCCTTGCTCTAGTGCACACTGGATTTGTTTCCCCCCAAAATCGTCACCTACTTACTCTTAGTGTTACGGCAAAGCAACTGCAAAAAGCCTCACCTCAACTGGGTGATACTAATCTCAAGAAACCCTTATACCAGGCACTTTTTCCTCTCTAATCGCTGTTTTTATAATCTCCCAAACTGCTGCAGCGCCGGTGCGTTATATGTCTGCCGATCCCACCATGCCCGGGCGCCCCACGGACCGCCGGAGCACATCAAGTCTCTGTGTTGAAGCAAGCTACAAGTTGTAATAAATTTCTAAACTAAATTCGTGCACGCGTTTTAGAAATTGTGATCAACAATACTGTGGGTAATCTTCCAGTTATCAGTTTCGGCATAATCCAAAACAGTGATTCCGCTTCCCTTGCCAAAGTCGTTATCAAGGCTCTGCTTACTGAGAGCCTCGGCAATCTTTTGAGGCCAGCAATCAGGAGCAAAGAAGTTCGACGCAGAAGTAAAGTTCACAAAGAGCTTACCATCAGGGCTGGTCGAGTTGTGCTGCTCGGCGGTTTGAGCAAGCTCCTTGATGTAATTGATCTTTTTCGAAAGATCCTCTTGACCGCCGACTTCGCAAAAGTCCTGAACGACAAATGAGCCTCTATCCTGCTGCTCAGTGTTGTAAGCCCACGAGTTGGCCTCAAAGCCCACATTGTAGTTATCGTCCTTGACAGTATACCGACGGAACAAAAGAAGCTTGCCGCGAACTGATCCAAGATCGGGAAGATCATTTCCAAGGTACCAACGGCCTTGGGCCTCATCAAGGTATTTTTGGAATACGGGAGGGAACTCATTGGAATCAATGTCAAAAGCGGGGGTACCCTCTGCCTTGATCGAAATAATGATAGTTTCGCTCTGGTGGGCATCCTGCCACTCGTAGATCTCCTTCAAGACATCAGCAAGTTTAGTAGGGAAAGGGAGAGAGATGGGGAAGTTACCATGGCAGACAGTCAACTCGTTTGCGGCATCGCCACTCTTGAGGGGGTACTTTCCAACGCGAAGATCAAGGAAGCGAACACCATTGTTAAGTTGCTCAGTGATGGTTGCACCCTGGCACTGGACAGAGGGGAGAGCCATCTTGCAGGCAGCAGAGTTATGGGTACCAGGGATTGCCAAAGTGCCGATTTTAGTATCGTCACTGAGCTGAGAGAACCAGTTTGCGTAATCAACCATCCTTACCAGAGTTTGGCATAGAAGGTCCCAACGAGTCTTATATCCACTTTATGCATAGTGACGCACCTTGTGCCTCATGACTAAACTGAAGCCTGCATCTATATAATTAGTTTTATAAAACAAAGAAGCATTGCTATCGATATCAACAGTCGCAAGTGATCAATATCGACGTACCTCTCGGCATAAGCTCTTTTTATTTTGTAAATGGACCTTTGACTAGCAGCTTGACGTAGATTGGGCCTCCTGATAACTAGTCCACTTAGTTTACTCAAAACCTATATAATGCTGCTCTAATAAGATTCTGTAATGTCCAGAATGCGCTGGTGCTCTTGACTGTAGTCCTTTTATGGGTGGGGGCCTTCTCAATTTCAGGGGAGGTGTTAGAGAGCGGTGTTGGAGATAGGCCACACTGCTTACCTGAGCTCCAAGCAGAATATTACAAACCAAGGGAAATTTCATTTTTCATGCCTAGGGGTCCACAATTAACGGCAAAATCTGTGCTCAACACAGTTAAAAGCAAAGCTCCAACATTATTCGAGTCTGCAGAGGCCGCACATGAGCGTCGTCGTCTCAGAAACAGGGTCGGCCTTTTAGCGTACAAGAGAGGTATGGTCTCCTATTACCTGAAAGACGGCACTCACTTGCCCTGTACTGCTCTTGAAGTTGATCGTCTTCAAGTCACAGATGTAAAAACTAAGGATAAGCATGGGTACTGGGCCGTGCAACTCGGTGTAGGCGCAAAAAAAATTGGCAATGTAACTCGCGCCATGCTGGGGCATTTTGCTCGCGCTGAGGTTGCTCCTAAACGTCATGTTGTTGAATTTCAGGTTCGTGGTGAGAATGGCCTTTTGCCTCTCGGTACAGAGGTCGGTGTGGATCATCTCATCCCTGGTCAATTCGTCGACGTCAAATCAAAGTCCAAGGGTAAAGGTTTCCAGGGTGTCATGAAACGGTGGGGTTTCGGAGGTATGCCTGCTTCGCACGGTCACACAAAAGTCCATCGTTCGGGTGGTTCCACCGGTCAGAACACCGACCCTGCCCGTGTGTTTCCAGGCAAGAAAATGGCTGGACGGATGGGATACGACAACCGCACCACTCAAAACTTGCAAGTGGTGAGTGTGGATCCTAGTACTGGAATAGTACTCGTCAAAGGTGCTGTCCCTGGTGCCAAGGGCCGTCTAGTAAAAATTATTGACGCTATTAAGAAGCCTCTTCCCTCTGCTCCTATTGAGCTTTAATGTACATATAACATGAAACTTACAATTGAAAAAACAGCCACACCCTAGCACTAAGAAAAGCCGCACTTGGTGAAGAACTGCCATATAGATTATGCTGGTAAACGAATTTAGGATAAATACCGTACAGTTACAGATGCATTAGATTTTACGTATAAGACCTTGACGTTTCATTTCAATGGCTTGCTTATAGGGCGGAGCTGTGGGGCTTTGTACCGGATCTAGTGACCGGCCCTGGACATCATTATAAGTAGCGTCGCTATCGTAGCTGCTCAGGTCACCACACGCAAGAAACGGTGCAACTACTCTTTCTTCGATACTTTCACAAGTCTTTTTGATTAGTTCTTCATTGCCCTTGAGTAGTGAAAGGGGGTCCCAACCCTCACGAGGAGTATAACCCTGGCAAACAATAAATGCCTCCAGTGAGGACCCTCTGGAAGATCTTGGTTTTGCGCAGGTGACAGTCTTGAACAACCGAGCTAACTGTGCGTACATGAGATCGATATCTCTTCCTCTGAAAATCTTGGCAATAAACGTACCACCAGGTTGTAAGACAGCAGTAGCCAGTTGAACAGCGGCATATACAAGCTGTGCTTGAACGTATTCATCAAGGTCGTGCAATCCAGTGACATCGGGTGCGCCATCACTCACTACAAGCTCAGCTTTTTCGCCAGAGAACTCGGAAAGAATCCGGTCTACTGTCGCAGTGTGGGTAATATCGGCCTGGATACAGATAACACCAGGAATAGGTGCCATGGGCTGGAGATCCACGCTTACAATAACTTTATCGGGATGTTGAGACTTGCGGCTCAAAACCTGTGACCATGATCCGGGAGCAGCGCAGAGATCTACCACCCGCTGGAAATTTTCGAGAAAGTGAAACTCTTCATTGAGCTGCAGAAGTTTGTATGCAGATCTCGCTCTCCAGCCCTCTTCTTTTGCTTTACGGTAATATTTATCACGTTTATCTTTGCTTGATTTACCCATCTTGGCGAGTTTCTGTTAAAGGTTGAAAATTTAGTCAGGCAGAGATAGTCTGGAGGTTTGTGGGATACATGAGACGAGAGAACAGAGCGGATAGATTAGGATTTATCTTTTATGGATTTTAGCTTATAGCTACTGGAACTATCTCCCACGGGCGGCTACTAGGGTGACTACAAGGGCGCCTACCATGCAATTGTAGCCAGAATGCCGTGCGGGTACGTGCGAATACACAATTTACGCAACTCATCAATTAACAAAAGACCTAGCCCCATTGCAATTGGTAGGAAATAGTACTCGGCTGGAATACCTCTTGTCAAAAAGACCATTTGTAGCCCAGGGACATAGCTCAAAAAGATAGCCAAAAGAAGCGCAAAGACAATGGCGGGGAAAATATAAAGGTTTTTCGTGGACTTTTTGATGACTGGGGCCTGCTGGAATAGAGAAGAGAGCTTCTGAGTTCTCCAATTCAGGAGGTTAAACCACTGCAAAATCACCAATGTGAAAAAATAGATTGAGTTTGCCTCATAAAGCACAGAATTGAAGTAGTCAGGGCTGTTTGTTTGGGTATCTCCACCTCCATACTTGAGCCACATATCATTGAATGGAATATTGCGTCTTGCCATCCACCAAAAGGCCATGCAACCAGAGATAAGAGTAATGGGCAGACCAACGAAAATGTATGCCTGGATCAAGAGCTTGGGATCACAAAGACGGTCTCTCTTGGTATCCCGGGGCTTTCTGCGGAGAAGATCACTTTCTGGCTGCTCTTGTACCAATGAAAGAGCAGGAAGGACATCGGTACCGATACAAACAAATATCATCTGCAAATTACTCATAATTTGAGGCAGACCAAAGAAAAAACTCAACAAAACAGCCCAAAGTTCTGCCATTGTACCAGCAGGAAGTAAATACCCGATAGTTTTCCTCAAGTTTGCGAAGAGAAGGCGGCCGTACATCAATGCCTGGATAATACTGGAGAAATCCTCGAGTAAGATCATATCAGCAGCCTCCATAGCAACTGAAGATCCTCCTCCCATGGCAATACCAATATCTGCCTGTTTAAGTGAGGGGGCGTCATTAACGCCATCGCCAGTCATACCAACGCAATACCCTCGAGCCTGGAACTCTGTAACGATACGGAGCTTTTGATCAGGAGTGGTTCTGCTAAACACAATTTCTTCATATCGGCACACTTTTTCCCATAATTCGTCAGTGAGGTTGGATACATCCGTACCGCTAAGGCTAACGGCTCTCGTATCACGTTCAAGGTCATTAGCGTAGGTATCGTAAGGGGGCAGTGAAACTGAAGAAAGGTCATCAAAGTGATCAATATCACTGGCTGTAATGATCCTGCATTGTCTGGCAATCGACTCGGCAGTAAGCTGGAAATCGCCAGTGACCATCAGGAATCGGATGCCTGCTCCTCGACAAGTATCCACAACTTTAGCGGTATCATGGCGAGGAGGATCAATAATGCCAATGAGGCCAATTATTGTGAGCTCTGAATTGAGTTCGCGCATAAGTTCATCCATGTTCACTTCGTGCTGTCTCTCGTCAACCATCGTGCTTGTAACAATTCTGCGGGCAATAACCAAAACACGCTGTCCCTTGCTGGACCATTCTCTTTGAGTATCGAGAATACTTTTGCGTAGCTCAGTGGTGAGCTTAACCCTCTCGCCCTCTGAATCGAGTGTAAAGCTGGCTTTATTGAGAAGGACGTCGGGGGCACCTTTGGTCAAGAGAATATAATCACCCGCATCAAATTTTTGGGATTCAGAGGCTCCCAAAGAGGTGCGAGTAGCCTCTGTAGTATCGGGTTTGCACAAACGAAGCATAAACTTGTCTTTTGAATTGAAAGCAATTTGATGGACTACAGACCAATGTTCCAAAGCCCTGTCGACACCACCCATTTCTTCAGCCATCTTGAGGATAGCTGAATCGGTTGCATCACCGAAGACATTTCTCTCTTGAATAGGTAAATCTCGAGTGCAACGATCAAATGCAGCTGCGTTACAGACAGCGCTCGCCCACTGAATTTGGCAAAGTAGAGAAGCAAAAGCACCCTCGGTTGCAATGGTCTCGCGAGCAGTAGATGGAGTAGACTCTATATTATAGGAGCCAACGGTGCTAACAACCATGCGGTTAGTGGTGAGTGTACCAGTCTTGTCCGAGCAGAGCACCGAAATAGCACCAAGTGTTTCGCATGTGGAGAGCTGCTTGCAAAGGACCTTGGCTTTAGCCATTTTACGAGCAACAATAGAGAGGCTAACCGTCACTGCTACAGGCATACCTTCTGGAACAAAGGCCACAATAGTAGAGACGACGTTGACCAATAAAGCAGAGACGTTCATGAAGTTGGGGTGTTTAACACGTAAAAATGCAGCCCAGATAATGACGCAGATTACGGCAATCCCAATAGCAATGCCAGCAATAACAGAAACAAAATAACGAACCTCGCGCTCCAGTGTGGTCAGCCCAGCTTTGGGTTTGTTTGACATCTTTGCAATGCGGCCAAAAACTGTATCATCGCCAGTAGAAACAACTACGCCTGTAGCAGAGCCATTTACGCAATTAGTACCAGCAAGTGCGATGTTCCGAGATTCGAGATAGTTTTCATCGGTGTTCTCCACAGTACCAGAAATAGCCTCAGCCTCACCAGTGACAACAGAGCGGTCGAATCTAGCATCTGAGCAAGCGATAAGACGACAGTCTGCGGCTATTTTGTTACCGAGAGAGATCACCACCAAATCACCAGGAACCAACTCGGCAGCGGGAATCATGGATCGCTGGCCATTATCACGAACGACCAGAACATCTTCGGGAAGCATCCCGGCAATTGAAGCCATAATACGAGAGGTGGAAAAGTCCTGGATACAGTTAAATATTGCCTGAACCACAACAACAAATAAAAGAACGCAGGCCAAAGCGAGGTTAGATACCTGTGGATCTGGCTCACCTAGTGGCTTCCAGGCAAGAAAGCAAATTATGGCAGCAACAATCAAAAGAGTCCCAAACCCTCCAAAGACATACCAAAAGATTTTGACCAAGATACGATTGGGGGGTTTGGACATCTCATTGGGTCCACAAAGCTTACGGCGCCGCTCTACCTGGCCACCGTCAAGACCAGTTGCACCACTTCCCAAACGTTTTAAGCAATCCTCAACCGCAAGACGGTGCCACTGAAGGTCTGCGATCTCCTCCGTCTGCTTCTTGTCGTTTTTGGTTTTGCCCAGCTGGATAGAGGACCTGTCGGTGCGACTGAGCTGGATGCTTAAAGCGCGAAACTCAGAAGTAATACGAGGATTGGGTTGGATGGCAGACTCTTCAAAAACCGGGTGGAGATTCTGCCGTGTTGGGTGCGCGGATTTCTCTCCCTCAGCGTACGTACTCATACTCTGAGCATCATAGTCATAGTCGAGCTTATCCATTGCGTGTTCTCTTCGGATGGGACTACCTTTCGCGACTCTTATAGAGATGCAGGGCTACTGGCAGTTAGATGCATAAGACCCTCTACCCGAACCCTGGTCTTTACCTACATCTGGCTGTAGCCTGGTACAGGGGAAAACTTATTCACTTTTGATCTCGTAGACCTTATAAATGGTCTTCTATGTAATTCTTTTGACGTATCTTGCCCTTTATCCGGGTACAGATCAACTATTCATCTGGGGGAATATGCGCTATACTGCACTGTCATGTAGGCTGTATGTATCTACTGCATGAATCCCTGTCTGAGTGACAAACAGAGGGTCACAAAAGGGCTCGGGGAATCCCCCAGATGGCGGTCAAGTAGCTCCAACAAGGCAAAAATAAGTACACTATAAATAAGTGTCAGTCCCCATGAAAGCATATTATCCGTTCTTTATAGTTTCCCACTAGCCAAACCCTCGCAATCTTTCCACGCCTAGAAACAGACCCGCCATATCTACGAGCCTGTGATTGGTGGTCTGGGTTGGGGTTTCTCCAGCGGCCCGCTGAATTCTACAAAAATACAAGTTCAAATGCCCATAAAAACTAATTCACACCAAACCGATAGTATAATACTCGACTATGGTTTGAATAACTTCGCGTGTGGGTATACCTTTAGCAGTAAAATGCAATCACCAAAAACGGCCATGCACGAATATGCATGAAAATTTCAGACGTTGGCGTCTGATGAAAGGTCAACATTGGGCGGGAGCTCAGAGACCACTCTCGGATTGTGCAGAGCTAGTCTGGAATTCGCGGATGTAAGCGTACTAGTTTGTAGACTCCAGCGGCTCGCGTGAACGGACACACCCGGATCATTAGGGTTCATAATCCTTCGCTGACGCAGGGATACTGCCGATCCCGTCAGGAGGGTGCGTGGGATGTGCGTGGGATGTACTTGTGATCCTCTCGCTGTAGATAACAACCGAGAGAAGCTAGCTTATTTTCGGAGAACTCCCCTGCTGAGAGATCCCGCTGTCTGCCTTTTTCTAGTGTCTGCCGTTTTCTTTGCTCCCTTGCGCGTGCAATTTCTCCTCACGCATGCATGCACTCAAAGTCGCAGAAACACCTACGTCATGATTATACGCTATCGTCGCTGCTGAGCCCCTGCCATGAGTCGTATCCCCTGGTCCCGCATCTGTGGCTTCTCATTCTCTGTGGATTCTAAGCTAGCTTGTAAATACGCCTATGCTTAATTGTGGCCATATGATAGCGCATCCAAAGTCAGCTGTTAAGCGGAGGAATCCGGACCGCAATCACAAGCAACTATCACCTCCGAGCACCCCAGCGTTGGTTTCCACAATCTATGTGCTCTCAATCACTTATTTCTATCAACTTATGAACATATTCTTTTCGTGCAGATGTCCACACATATACGATAGATCCTGTAGAGTTTCCCCTGTGCTCTGCATATGCATGCAGCTAGTTGAGGAGGGCAACAGCACCCTAAGAATTCAACCCGATGATAGCATGTGATTGGTATTCCTTGTTTGCACTATTAAATGGTGTGCACTAGTTCTGTTTAGTGGCCATGGTTGCCTTATTTAGTGGCACAAAGGTGCATAGTCCCGCATCTACGATATTGTCTCTAATTTTTATGGAAATGGCCTAATGTATTTGTTTTCTATTCTTGTGTACTTGATTTACTCTGTAATGGTCGGGGTATGGCTTTCCAGAGTGTATATGCGTTGATAAAATGTGGGTATCTGTGTGGACCTTAGGATGCCCAGGGTACTATGGCCGTGGCAGGCTCAAGTACTGGTGGCCAGGTTGATTTTAACCTATGCCTGCTGGCTTGAGGTGACCGACGCCAGCCTAGTGACGCGATACGCTGGGATGAGGTACCCTAAGTGTTCAGCAGCTAGTCCAGGTAGTCCACGCTGCCAGTCCAGATATCTATAATTGGTCACGTACTTTGATTAATCAGTTTGAGTACTCTATGGAGTGTGTGTTTGGTTACGCTTATGGTATACTGGGGTTTCCAATAATGCACCTATTTACCAGCTTCGCCACTAAAGTCGAGCTGTCGGCCCCCTTTCATGTTAAGATAGTCTGTCGAAGATAAATGTTCATATCGTGTAAACATATTTCACTTGCCAGAGTAGAGGCCAATCTCCCATATTCACTTAACCTGCACAACTGCATTGGCCATCACAGAGATATAGCAACCACTTGGGTCAAACACACTAAGGAAAACAAAAGCAAGAAGAAATGTACACCTTATGCCTCTAGCTACAGTATCTCAAAAGGGTTATTTCACCATTACCTCCAGGTCAACCATAGTAGCGCTAAGACATCTCAACGACCTAAAAGGTAAACACTTTCTAGTCTCTAGTCTAAATATCAAAAAACATTATACCTTCAAAAGATTGTAATCAACTTTTTTCTCATCTTTCCAATCTACAAGGTCCTTCTTCATGCTGTAGGCATCTTCACCGTCGGCATAATAACCCTCGTCGACTTTGAGGACCTCAAATTTTAGGGTATTCTCATACAAATGACGGGCAGCAGCATTAGATCTGCGAACATGAAGGCTCACGGACTCGGCACCATAACTTTCCCTCATGCTGCGGAGGCACTGCTTCAAAAGGGCAGCTGCAATACCGAGACGACGGTAGGATCTCATAACAGAGACAGATGTGATATGTGCAGCAGGGGGAGCATCCTCGGGTCTCTCATTATTATCATCTTCCATTTTCGCAAGAACATAGCCAATGATCTTCTCCTGTCCTTTGGAGGTCATTGTAGCGACATAGGAGCCCTGAGGCCACGAGATACCATGATAAAAAATGAATTTGATGGTATAATTCTCCGGTAAATTGGTGAGATTCACCTGCTGCATCCCTTGCAGGTCTGCGATCGTAGCAGGACGGATCGTTAACATGCTGACTCTACTCGATGCGCTGGGCAGAGTCAAAATAGCTTGAGGAGGTGCCGCGAAGGTATCCTTCAGGGGTGTTTATTGATAATTGGAATGGTTAACAATCTCGGAGGTATGCGAGGTTTGGATGGGCGGTTCATAGTAGCTTTTTGACTGGTCCAATCCATAGTGCCTTTAAGGTCAGTCGGAAACTTGTGTAATTCCAGCACCCACGATTATTCTACGACCACTAGATGCTACTTGGCCCAATTAAACGTTCAAGGGTCAGACTCGCGGGCCTCTCCTATCAGCGTCCCCCACTATTAATACTAGAATGATGGAAATTAAGCTAGAGCTGGAGATTCTATAGATATTTATATACAGCTGTTAACCCTTCCAACCCGAAAAAATCACTCAAACAAGACTCCAATCGTACTCAAGTTCGAGGGTTCCAGAAAGTTCATCGGCATGTATATATTATGCAGAGTCCCCCCGTACCATGACATATGTCTTCTGACGAGTTAAAAGCACAGGGAAACGCCGCGTTCCAGGCTAAAGATTTTACCAAAGCCGTGGATTTGTTTTCACAAGCCATTGCTGCTGATCCTTCTAACCATGTTCTTTACTCTAACCGTAGCGGTGCCTATGCATCTCTCAAGGACTGGAAGGACGCCGTTGCTGATGCGCAAAAGTGTGTCGAGCTATCTCCTCAGTGGGCCAAGGGATACACCCGTCTCGGTGCCGCTTACCATGGTGAAGGAGATCTTGTCAAATCTCTCGATGCATACGAGCAATGCTTGAAAATCGATCCCAACAATGCTCAGGCCAAGAGTGGTCTACAAAGTGTTCAGCAGAGCCTTCAGCGCGAGGCTGCTCAAGACGGCCAGACCCCCGATATGGGAATGGGAAAGCTTTTTGAGGACCCTCAAACCTTGCGCAAACTTCATAATGACCCTCGCACCAAGGACTTTATGAACGATCCTTCATTTGTCGCCAAATTAAAGGAGTTCTCTGCTAATCCCATGGCCGCACTTACCGGTGGTGCCGCTCAGGACCCACGCATCATGACTGCTATGGGTGTCATCCTCGGCATCGATATGGAACCCAAAGCAGATGATGTTAACCTCAACACCCAGTCTGCTCCTAAAAAGGCCGAGCCAAAGAAGTCTGAGCCTGCACCCGAGCCTGTGAGCAGTGAAAAGGCTGCTGCCGATGCGGAGAAGGCTAAAGGCAATGACCTCTACAAGAAGCGCGAATTCCCCGCTGCCATCGAGCATTACGAGAAAGCATGGGAACTCTACCAGGATATCACCTATCTCAACAACAAGGCTGCTGCTCAGTACGAAGCTGGTGACTTGGCTGATGCCATCAAGACCTGTGAACTGGCCATTGAGGAAGGCAAAGAGCGTCATGCCGACTACAAGCTTGTAGCCAAGGCTTATGGCCGTATCGGTACTTGCTACCTCAAGGAGGATAACCTTAATGATGCCATCACATTCTTTGAAAAGTCTCTCACTGAACATCGGTCTCCTGATGTCCTCACAAAGCTCCGTAATACCCAACGTGAGCTCAGAATTCGTGAGGAACAGGCGTACCAAGACCCTGTAAAGGCAGATGAGGCTCGCGAGGAAGGTAACCAGCTTTTCAAGGAGGGCAAGTTCCCCGAATCCGTTAAGGCATATTCAGAGGCAATCAAGCGTAACCCCAAGGATCCCCGCAACTATGGTAACCGTGCCGCTGCGTTCCTGAAACTCATGAGCTACCCCGAAGTTGTGCGTGATTGCGACGAAGCAATTAAGCTTGATGCTAACTTCTTCAAGGCATACTCTCGTAAGGCTACTGCTCTTATTGTTATGAAGCAGTACCGCAATGCCATGGACGTAATGGATGCTGCTCGTAAGATCGATTCTGAAGGGAAACACACTCGTGAAATTGACGAAATCTATTCCAAGGCTCTCAATTCCCGTTTCGCCCCTCTTCCTGGCGAGACAGAGGATCAACGCACCGAGCGTTGTGCCAATGATCCTGAAGTCGCCGAGATTCGCCAGGACCCTGTTATGAACACCATTTTGCAACAGGCAGCCCAGAACCCGGCTGCTCTTCAAGATCATATGCGCAACCCCGAGGTTCGCTACAAGATTAATTTGTTGGCAGCTGCTGGTATTATCCGTACTCGTTGAGTGTATGTAAGTATATATTTTATTTCTTTTGTCGGCTTTTTGACGATCTCTCTTCATGTGTCGCTTTACAAAGTGCTTATCATAGGAGTTGTGGCACTGGGGGCTGTATAGGGACCCTCAGAGTTCACCCCGGTAACGAGGAGATGTACAGGAGTATATTCTCGGGGAATAGAGAGAAACAAGCCAAGTGTTGACCTTGATTACGTGTTTAAGCAACTTGAATAGTATAATCACCTAATTCACCGAGTCATGCTTACGTCTTTCGCCACTTTTCTTTCCCCTCTCTCTATCCAGTGTCGGAGCTGCAGGGCGAGAGCGAGATGTGGATGACTAACACGCATGCTTAGACATGCATAATTTATGCACCGAAATTGGAAATTTACCCACAGGTGCAGCCACACCCGAGAACTTATATAGAGCCGACGATCGGTCAAAGGCTCGAGCCAACCCCCCCGATCCAAAGCCTTTATCAGATTATGAACACATCACAGCAAGCTGCCATTAAAGAAAACCTTCAGCATTGGAGAAACGAGGTAATTGCAAAAAATAGATTCGAAACTGCTGGGCTCGACGAGGGGGCAAAACAGTCTCGAGTTATTCACGATGTATTTATTGACGCTATTGCGGCAAACGCACATTCCATCAAATGTCCCCAGGACCTATACACAGTCGCGTACTACTGGAAATGGATTGATCTTTATGGAGCTGAAGTGTATGCTCGAGTCGCAGAGCATTTCCAGTCTCCTAAAAGATTGAGAGAGGATGATATGCCGAGAGCCAAACGCGTATGTTGCTAGAAACTTATATTTATGTATCCGAACAGTTCTATATGTGCTCGTGTATCTTTAGAGGTAGCTGGGGTAGCTTGAGAGGACTTTGTAGGGGTAACCTTTAATTTAAGAAGGAGCTCCGAGGGCAGCCTGAGAGAAAGTACCAGGGGTCCTGAGAGCAGCTTTAGAGTAGCTCGGGAGCATCTCCAGGGGTATCAAGAGTAGCTTTCGTTAGGGACCAGTTTGGTGAACAGGCACTACTTTCGAACTTCCCTGATTCGCCCTCATTTGATTCGTCCCCAGCTTTGAAACTACCTTCGCCCAGAGAAGCCACCGACCAGCCACCGATTTGTCCCAACTTTTCGAGTAATTTCTAGAAATTAAAGTTTATGGAAGAAGAAGTTGAAATTGTAAACTCAATTTACGAGAATTGTCTCGAAAAATGGGCAGACAATATCTATACAGTAAAAATTCCCGAATCTGAGGTAGTTTTCCGTATGAGCTTTAATGGATATCCAGAAAATCTACCAAACATATACGATTCAGGGAAGTGGGAGACTAAATTCAATGAATTGTTACGAGATGTGTTTATTCCTGGTGAACAAATCCTCTTTTCTTTTATATCAGAAGCCAAGCAAGTAGTTGAAGAGTCCCTCGAGAATAGCCTCCAGGAGGTTCAGTCGGGGCTACAGGCGGGACTTTCAAGCCCACAGTCGGGAATTTCAAACCGTCACGGCTTGTCGAATGAATCCCAACATATCAATGAGTGGGCTACCAGTGAAGAGATCAAAGATAGGGGATCGACATTTGTAGCAAGGTGTATAAAAGTATCGAGCGAACGGGAAGCGCTCGCACTCATTGATGATCTGGTGCAAGATAAGCGGCTGGCCCGCGCGACTCATAATATGAGTGCATGGAGAATTGTAGACGGGGACCTTATCACGAGGAATTGTGACGATGACGGGGAAACAGCTGCAGGCTCTCGTATGCTTCATCTTCTAGACATTACAGATTCTCGAAACGTGGTTGTTGTTGTTTCAAGGTGGTTTGGAGGGACACATTTGGGTCCTGCACGGTTTAAGCATATCAATGCTTGTGCGCGGGATGCTCTTGTTTGTGGAAAGTTTATAAATAATTAAATTAGCCAGGGGTGGTGAGTGTGGTCAAAGGTGGCCAATGACCAAGGATGGTATGGTATTTGACCAAACAAGTATCCCCGGTGGTTTTCAAAGATATTCACCGGCAGCCAATAAACACACCAAATTAGTAGACAAGGACCGTTTTTTTCCAATGAATTCCAATTTCTAGTACCCGGAATTCAATATAGAAGCTCAAAAGGCCGAGCCAGCGGAGGTATCAGGGTATCGAGTAGCGGCCAAGGCAACATGATAGGCTGCTTCCACAAGACTACGGGTATGCCACTAAATCAACGCTTGGCCTTCTTTTTAGGCTTCTTTGTGGTGTTCTTTGTGGATTTTCTCTTAACTGGCTCAGGGTCAGGAACTTGTGCTGCTTTTTCTTCCTGGTCCTCGACAACTTGCTTGCATCGACCGTTCTTCCAAACCATTCGCCCAAATGTGGGCTCTTCCAAATCAGCAAAACCTATACTAACGGGTGACTTGTATATTTTCTTAGGAATGAGCCTCTGCGCAGAGGGTATTGACCAGCCCTCGGAGGAGGAAATTGGGGTGGTTCTTAGCGGTGATTCTTCCTCAGCCTGAGGCACTGGATCATTTTTCTTCATAAACTTCATATTTAGTAGGTTAGATGATAAAGATCCACCATTTTTGGATCCGGTTTCCTTATTCTGGCTCATCAAACAAGACTTAGAGCAGAGAGAAAGTTATGTCAGATCAAATCAGTGTAGAGGGGACCATAAAAGCGCTTGAAGATCACCAGTACAAGAAAATTATCAAACTTACCAATGAGAATGCCAAGTTGAGGCTTCGTTTGGGCTCCTTGCCTGAAATTTGGCAGTACATTTCCCAAAACCTAGGGACGGACTTGCTTCCCCTGATTGCAAACCTTTCTGCGAGCCCCGATGGTAATAAGCAAGCACAACAAGCCGGAATACAGAGCTCACTCGTATCTCATTGCTCCGATTTCGCCGGGCTTCGCCCTTACTGGAGCGCTCTTTCTAATAGTTGCCAGGTTTGTCCTGTAGTTGTGACCGATACTGTACACAAAGCAGCCATTGAAAAAGTTTCAGACTTTCCCAACCCAATTCTACAGTTTGCATGTGCTGAAGCAAGAAATGGTGTTCGTGGATGGGTGGGCCTGATCGAGGCTGGGCTCTCGCTTTACACCCAATGGTACGAAACTGAGCAGCCAGCAGTGGATTTATTTAACAACTTGGTCTGTATACATGTTGATAACTGTGAGATTATCCCTCTCTTAGGTGATGATAACCTGATCTTGTATAAGGTTCTTGATGCCGTCCAGCACTCGAGCCCCCGCGCCAGGCCACAGGACTATTATACTGCGATATACGCGGCTTTCCAGGAGCTTGTGGTCAAATCAGAGAAGCTCTTCAGTGACCGTGATGAGACCTATTGGCCTATTTTTATCTTGCAAATGGAGATCCTTACCAGTATTTTGGAGAATGATGTCTCTGCAAAGCATTTACTAACAGAAAAAGGGATTGTAAAAGTAATTGTGAGTCTACTTGCAAACTGTAAAACATTTTTGCCCTTGTATAATAAGCTGAGCACTGCTCCTCAAGAGCTCGAGGTGAGAAATTTCCCCATGGTCAAGAGCTCCGCAATTGCGCTCCTATCACAAGTTGTTGTCAATAATCCGACAGCACAGAATGAGGTCCGTGAACTGGGTGGACTCGGGCTTGTTCTCGAGTCTTGTGTCATTGATGCAAATAACCCCTATGTTAAAGAGCGTGCGGTCATCTGTATACGTTATCTTTTGGAAAATAATCAAGAGAATCAGAAATTTGTTGCAAGCCTAGAGGCGAAGCAGGTGGTGGATCCGGCGGTTTTAGAGAAGGCAGGTTTTGAGGCCAATATTGTAGATGGCAAGATAACTCTCAAGGGTGGCAAGGGTGGTGCGGTATGAGTTAATGGTGGTTACAGAAGTACGGCTAGATCTAAGAGTGAGGGGTTCGAAGCATCTAAGGAGTTTCCAGGGCATTTAAAAATCCTGTTAAAGGGCCCAATCCACGGGGCCAAGCCACACCCCTCCCCACATAAATAACTGTCATCTCCAAGTATATAAATCACACAAGATTAGGGATTTGACGAGCATATTGTTCAGCAGCTGAAGCTTCACGTCTCAATAATTCGCATTCGATCTCCCGGGACTCGGAATACAATCTCCAAACCATAAAAAGAGCCATAAAAAGAGTAGAGAGACAAACAGTGCCCATAACATAAATAAAATCGGTGATGCTGGTCCAGATCCATGAGACCAGTGGCGGTAAGAACAAGTCACTCACACCCGAGAGTATCATCACTGCAGAATACACGAAACCAAACGAGTTGGAGCCGAAAATCTTGAGCGTGAATCCAAGTCCCAAGGATACAAGCGCTACACGCGTTGGACCAATCAAAAGAGCCACCAGGGACCAGTTGCGGGTGAGTTCCAAAAGTTGTATAAGAAGCGTTAACGAGCTGACGACGATAAAAGCTTGAATCGTGGTGATCTTGAAATGCACAATCATAAAGTAAACAGCAAAGGCTGTCAAGGCACTCAACAAAGGCCGAATATAAAGGAAATTGTATGAAACATCTATCCCGTCAAGTATCCAAGCATATTCGATACCCGAGGAATAGTATAGATCAAACGTGAGAATATTTATCACATAGTATAGCGAAAACATCCAAAACCACAAGGTACTCATTTGGTTCAAGAGAATCCCCCATTTAGGATGATCAGATTGTTCCCAAAGAAACTGGGCCGCATCACTCAAATAATCGCTGCTTCCAGTTGCTGGCACCACGAAGACTCTTTGCAAAAGTCTCTCAATGTTTCCCGCAGGTGTCTGACTTGAAAAGGGAGCAACAAGTAGATTAAAAAGTATCAGTACACACGGGACAGCCAGGTACTGATTAAACAGCTGCTCTGTAGTTTTAGGCTGGAAAATGTAGCACCACAAGGTCCAAAATCCACTTCCAAGCTCAAGAACAGCAAATAGAGTGAAAAGCATCAGCATAGGTCTGCGTTGAACGACGCTAGCTGCGTCCATTGAGCTTACGACCACGAACGGTGCACCTAGTGATAAAAGCAGAAACCCCCAGAAATAGCGATCGATAGAATCAAATACTTGTTCAGTAGAGGGTACGCTCAATACATAAACACCCCCCGCAACAAGGAGGCACCCCGAAATACTTCCGCATACATGACCGATATAGTCCAAGACAAAGTAGGCAATAAGGGTGGCCACTGCAGAGGCAAGTAACCCCAAGGATATGAGAGAATCAAACTTAACCATACGATCCATACAAATCATTCCATACTTTGGGTCTGTATATGGTGGGTCTGGAATGGCATCTACTGGCGGGCCCGAAATGGAGCCCCCTAGCTCGGCCGCTAGAGGTTGTTGTGCTTGATATTGTTGTGTTGGGATAGTCCTTGTAGCCTTGGGCTCTTCACTAGTGGGCGTCCACCAGGTATTTGTCCACCAGGTATTTGCCCAGGACTCATCCTCACTCTGAGTTGAAGGGTCCGAAGTAGCCCTTGTAGCGTTAGAGGAAGCAGTCATTGTACAGTTGAAATTAGTCGAAGTTGGAATGGCTGATTCGATTTCACTTGTTTTATGGCCAATTCGTCCTCCAATACCCCCGCCTCCCCCACCACCAATGGTCCCGATAATATCGCCTATATTTCCGCCGATATTTCCTCCAATACCTCCGCCTATATCTCCACCAATCCCTCTGTCTGTAGCTGTGATTCTAGCGGTCAAATCAACCTTGCCAGAAATTTGCCCTCCAAGCCGAGCGCCTGAGGGGGCACCGATATGCGTACGGACATCTCCAGTGAGGTCTGCACCTAGATCAAGGTGTCCCGCATCTTGACTAAAGTCTAAATTCCCGCCAATGCCGTGTTGTATGATGTTCCAAGCCTGGAGTACAATCGGTGCTCTATACTGTAGATTATTGTTGATTCCGGCCCGGCATTCGTCCTCAAATACACCATGCTCAAGAAGAAATTGTTTAAGCCCAGCGAATCCTAAAATGGGCAGACCGATAAGAAAGCACGAAATTATTGCCGTGAAGACTCGGGCTGCCTTTACCAGCATGAGTAAGGTAAGGTGGTTTAGCACGAGTCTGGTAGCACTGATAAAGAGAACTCAGTTGCCTCCGCGGCCTAAAATTAATCAACAAGATATAACAGAGGTGTTTATAAAGGGCGGCGGCAAAGGTGGCCAAAAAATCAACAAGACAAACTCAAAAGTACAATTGAAGCATCTACCCACTGGGATTGTGGTTGAGTCGCAATTCTCTCGAAGTCGGGAAGAGAATCGCAAGAAAGCTCGAGAACTACTGGCTTTGAAGGTCGAGGAGTTGGAGCTGGGCAGCAATTCAAGGGCACAAGTTGTTGCTGATTATAAGCGACAAAAAGCACGCAAAAAAAAGCAGCAAGCTAGGAAACGGCAAAGAGAGAGGGAAGCGAGGAGAGTGGATGGGGCAAAGGCACAGGGTGGAGATGAGGGAGTGGCACAGAGTGGAGACGGGGAAACGGCTCACCAGAATTCTATCAGATGACTCTCCACAATCCCCCTATAGGGCTCTCCAGCTCCACCAAACTCTTCTAGATTAACCTAACTTAAATATACAATAGTGTCTCGCTTTGATAAAGATTTTCCTGGCCAACTCGGGTGTACTCCTTAGTCTGCATCAGAAACTTCTGAGCTTGTCTAATAATGGCACTGAGTTTTTGTTTGTTGGCACTGAGATATCGGCCATGATAGGTGATAAGTTTTTCAATCCAAATCAGAGCAAACTCCATATGAGGAGCCTGCTGAGAATGCTGCCCCAAAAACTTCAGCAAGGGGTCCACATAAACCCTGGGTAGCTCCTGAACAACAAGCTGGATATCCTGATGAGGGATGCTGAGATAGACGCGTTCAATCAACGGGGAATCACCAATACGGAACGCGAGAACCAATGCCTTGAGGTACTCATGACGAGCTAGCGCTCGGATGCACTCGTCCACGGTAACATCGACATCCAAATCAAATGGGTCAAATTGGATCTTGCTGTCAACTGAATAAATAAGAAGACCCTCAGTCGAGGCTAGACTGAAGCTTGGAGCTGTGGGGCTGAATTCAACAGCGGCAACTCTGATTGCAGGGCGCACTTTTCGCGTCGACGCGTCACCACGCTGGGCACCGGGGAGAGACGTATCGATCCGGTCTTCGAGGTCAGAGGCTTCTCCTTGAGTATCAATCAAATCAAGGGGCCCACCGTCTGTCATGTTTTTGGAATTAAGCTGCTCCAAAGTACCATCAAGAGCCATATTTTTGGAGACTTCGATACGACGGAGAAGTACTTCATTAGAGATATCGTAAAGACAAATGTATTTTGAGTTTCCACCGGCAAGAAGTACTTTACCATCGAGAGAGTATGTGATTGAAGTCATGTGTTTAGCCCGGGCAGCGTTTTCGGATGCCATACGGTCTGTGGCGTGACGACCACCAACGATATCTTTACGGGCGTCGATTTGACCGCTTTGCTCAAACAGAACGGTATCCCAAAACAATATTTGCCCATCCATGCTGGAAACAGCAATGTATTTACCGTCGGGCCTATAGGCAATGCTCAACCCTTCGCTTTGGAGCTGCATAGGCTCGCTTAGTGCTGAGCGACCGAAAAAGTTCCAAAGACGAGCAGTATGATCCCAAGAGCACGAGGCAAGAGTAGACCCATCGGGGCTAAAGTCAAGGGCAGACACCGGACCCTCATGGCCAGCAAGGCGATCAACAAGTTGGGAGGTCTGAACATTCCAAACATGAATATCAAAATCGTTCAGGGAACCTGCGCAAACAAGTTCTCCACTTGGATCAACTGCGAGGGAAGTGAATTGTAACCGGTTGGGAGCCGCAAAAGTGCGAAAATTACGGTACCGGAGAAGATCCCAAGCACGAATAGAGCCGTCTAATGACGCCGAAAATAGCACATTGCCGCGTTTGCTAAACTTTAGAGATGTGACAGCAGCCTGGTGCTGGGTAAAAGTGACGATAGCGAATCCAGAAGTAGCATCCCAAACCTTTATTTTTCCATCATCGGCACCGGTGACAATCTTTGTACCGTCTGGAGAATACGCGATGGCGTTCAAAGAATCATAATGCGACTGTTGTTTGAGAACATAAGACTCTGACTGCCATTCCCAAACGAGAAGCTGGCCTAGATCTGCGGCACCAAACAAGATCCATTCGCCACTTTTGTTGATAGAGACGGTCGAGACATTGTTCTGGGAAATCGATAGCGTTTGAATGGTATTACAGGCTGGCAAATCGTAGAGCCCGAATATTCCACTACTAAACCCTACAACCAAAAGGTTGGAGCTCGGGTGAAAATCGCAACAACGGACTTTGGCTCCCTTTTGGTTAAAATAATGCTTGTCTGTGATAACCCATCGATCCTCATCGTCACTGAATTTCCATTCAAACTGCGACCCGTCCCTGCTAACACTGTAAATTGTTTCTTGATCTTGAGAGAAAAATGCGCCCACAAGTTGATCCTTGTGTCCATTTAAGGCGGCTGCCGCATCGCTATCTTCACTGCGCAGAGAATAGATTCTAGCAGACATATCTTTTGAGCAAGTGAGGAAGAACCTCGAGTCGTGCGACCACTGAATATCGACGATATCATCAAAGTGACCGGTATATACGCGGTGCCTCACGAATGGAGTGAACTGGACTTCATCCTCGGCGTCGACTGTTTTCCACATTTGCACATGGCGACCAGCAGCCACGGCAATGTAGTGGCCATCAGGCGAGAACTTGATGGAGGTAACTTTCTGCTTGAAGTTCATGTGATGTAAAACGGTGCGTAGACGAAAGTTGACGAGGATAGCTCGACCATCGGCATCAACACTAAGCAAAAGTGTTGATTTAGAATTGAGAGCAATTCTTTCCACGTTTTTGCGATGCTGGTATGCAAAAGTGAAGGATGAATTATTCTTGATATCAAAGCACGAAACACGATTTCCCACGGGAGAAAGCACGGAGGTACCCTCGTCATTGAAGATAAGATCACCTTGTGAATAGACGGTACCGAAAATATTGGCAAGGTTATAGTCTATACTCATTGAGATTGGTGTGAGTGAGGGTGTGGGATTGGTATGAGCGGGACCAGAAAAAAATTACGTCAGGAAATTTCTCGATCAGAGTGGCGGTCAGGGTGGCTGAAGACCACCTCAGGTTTAGCCCCCCACAAGTGGTAGAGTGTACTTGAGATGAGGAAACGTCAGACGAGTCAAGGTATCCAACAAAGGGGTTCTGAACCAAGTGATAGTATAGTTATGAAAAATTTCTTATAAACCCAGTATCATCCCCAGATCTCACTACTTATCGCAACAAGTGTGGCATCCGTGGCATCGCTTGTAGCTCTCTATGGACCCTCATAAGGTCCCAAATACACTCGAGGCAGTTTAAGCGTTCAAGTGTAGCCACCAAAACACCCAGATCAAGATGCTCGTGAGGCGGTTGCAATATTGGAAGGTCTTGCCACGCTTGTTCTCTACTTCCACTTCACGATTCAATGAGAATCTGTCTGACAATGGGTACCAGGACTTAGAAAAGAACCTCACGCCCGAAGAGGTCAAGAACGCGATCCTTGTGCCGGCACCTAACGAGGAACATGCCCCCAAACAACACCTTTTTGATACCCAGAAAATATTCACTCAGCTCAAGTACGCTGGATTCACCTCACGCCAGTCAGAGACCATTGTGTCAACGCTCAAGGCTCTGGTGGAGGAAGTAAACCAAGATACAGAAGAAAGAAGCGTTCCTAAATCTCTGGCAGAGAACGAAACATACTTGTTCAATGCTGCCACTTCTGAAATCAAAGATGAGACCATTGGTAACCAGTTTAATCGCGAAACTCAGTACAAGAGCAAACTGGCTCGCCTGCAGAGAGATGTGGAGATTCTACAGCACGAGGCGGGCGAGATGACGGTACATTTGCGGGCAGATATGGACATGGATATAAACGAACGCAAGACCATGGCAAGAAATGAGGAAAACACGTTGAGTTTCAGACTCCAAGAGGCAGAGAACAAGATCAACGTGCAGCTTTCCTCAGAGTTGAAGAGTGAAATTGAGCAGCTCAGATGGCAAATTACCCGTAGAGGCATCATTGCCATTCTTTTTGTGTCTGCGCTCATTCTTTATACTACGAAGCTAATGAAGGAGCTCGAGACTATAAAGCCAAGCTCTCCTCAAAAGGAAGTCAGAGGAGGAGAATACAAGGTTCCGATGCTCAATGCTGGTGTATTCAGTCAAGATCCTGAGGATATTGTTGTTGAGGAACTAAATTATGAGCCATTTAATGATATGGATAAAGAGAAGCCGAAGGAGCACAAGGAAAGCGGTGAGTGATGGCGATAGTGGTGGAACACTAGAGGTTCAGTCACTGGTGGCATTTGTTTTGTCCATTTGCCGGCAGTCCCACCACGGGTCCATTACCTTCTAGCTCATTCAGTCCACCTCTCAGCTCACACCCAACTCACGTACCCTTGCTCACCTTCGTATTTATTATAAAACTTGTGTAAATGCATATATAAAAATGTCATGACCTTGCGAACCTCAATTAAACGACGTGAGAGTAATCTCAGAATTGGATTCCTCAATTATTTCCGGTTCTGCCGGTTCAATGAGAAGCTGCTGAATAGTATCTCTGTCGCTATTGCTTATGCTTCCAATGTATTTCTTGAACTCGAGGGGATGGGTTTCAAGCAGCATAAATAATAGGGTCCGGACGTACATGCTGCGGCGCTCCTCAGTATCCCAATCACTTTGTAAAACAAACAATAATGCCGGGATCGCAATTGAAAAAGCTGTGCTTGTATCGCCGCTGGATTTAGCATACTCAACAAGCAAGTTACAAACATCCTTTGGGACATGCTCGGTTTCAACAGCGAATTGTTCCATCAAGCTGGGTACACAGCCAGCCACAAAAGTATCATTAGTCTCCCCTTTGCAGGAGCGAAGTATAGTGCGAACACTCTGGACGGCTACTTTGAGACCCAACTTAACATGGCCAGCTAAAACCTCCCCCAGCTCGAGTATATTACCACTGGCGGGCTGTAGCATGTCCCTAGCAGTACAGAGAATAAGCATACAGCTTAGCATCGAGTTTGTGATGGTTGTGCTATCCTCTGCAGCTTTAAGCAGGTTCACAGAATGTACAAAAGCATTGCAGATTGACTTCCGGATAACTGGCAATGATTCGGGGCTCTTGGAATACTGAACGGTCATAACCTCAATTAGCCGCTTGTAGCTCCCGAAAATGTGCGGCACAATCTTTTCCTGACAAGTAGCGTTTCCAAAAATCTGTTCAAAGATAAACATCAGGCAACAGTACTGATCAATCTGTATCACCTCTCTGAAAACCTGAACAATGTCAATGAGTGACTCCAGCGCAAGCTTGATCAAAGGCATCTGATCCTCAGCTTTGGCACTAATGGGGAGTTTGGGGTCATTCAAAAAAGGAAACAGTTCCTTGAGCGGGAATACACAGGTGCGGAAAATCTCAAACAGGTCGTCGACACTCTCGTCGCTATCGGCTTGCGAATCGGCGAGGTTTCGCGCAATCTCAATGACCAAGGCTTTCTCTGCTACCGAGCCAGTAAGAACGATACGGTCCAAGACCTCTACAACTTCCAAAAAAATCTCATTGTCATATACCAAAGAGGCACAGACACCGGGCTGTAGAATGTGTTTGAGGGATCTGAGAACATTAAGAGAGTTCTTGCCATTCTTTTTGAGAAGCTCCGCAAAGCAGAGACCAACCAGGCCAAACATAAAGTCCTCATCTTGGGTGATAATCTGGGCGCCATGACGCTCTACAAGTACAGCAAGCGCACTGATCATTTCGATCCAGGATTCGCGATAGACAGGCAAGAGAATTTGCTTTTTATTGAACCGGATAAATTTGTCAATGCTTTCAGTAAAAAACGAAGTGTACGACTGATCCTCAGGCCGGAACTCCAGCTTTGTGTAGTCTGTGAGAGTCTGGATCCAGAGTTTACCGAGCAGATCCTCTTTTTCCTCCGCGATTGGACTTTTATCGGCCTCTAGAATGGCCCAGAATCTACTGATCTTGATACGAAGTGCGGTGTTTTCAAGAGGCTCGAGCTTGAGCTTGCCGATGCTGGCATCGTCCGAGACCAGAGGGTCAGTGAGGATCTTGAGGATCTTGTTGAATTTATCAGCATTTTTGATGATTCCAGAACCGACAAAGTTGGCGCACACGTCAATGACGGCACTAGCGAGCTCGTAGGAGCTGTCGGCATTGAACGCCGGGGTCAGGGCACTGGAAATCTGGGCTTGATACTGCTCCAAGAGCGCAACTTGAGGGAAATCGGGGTCAGTAAGATCATACAGATACTTGATGAGCATATTGAGCAAAGCAAGACCGGCAATCTGGAGCTCAAGCACCGTCGAGGTGGCAGCGTTGAACGCGATTTTAATGATATCGCCGATATTTCGCGTGATAAGCGATGACTGACGAGCAGCCAGAGACTTATCATGCAGCTGAGACTCGGTTATAGAGAGAAGAATATCGAGAGCAAGTTTACGAGTTCTCGGATTAAAAAGGTCGTTATTGGCCTTTTCGGGTTTGGGGCCTAAACTCTCGTCCTCTTCCTCGGTTTCGACATTCACAATCACTTCCTCCTCGGTATCTGTGAATTTTCTCGGCTTGCTTATCACTTGCTGTAATCTTTCAATCCACTGCTGGGGCTCAAGGGTGACTGTTTGCTCTGCCCAAATTGAGAAAATCTGCTTGAGGTAGGGCGAGGGGTACATATCATAAGCTAGCCAAAGGTCACGCTGAAACTGAGGTCCGGTAATCTCAAAAAGCTTGGAGGCAGCTCGATTGGCAAACAAGAGGATACCCTGGATTGCGGCATCGTAATACTCAGGAAAGGGACATTTGGCAGTAGTGATACATTTGCACCAGTCTGAAATAATAGAAAGCCAGTTTATACGGTCTGTAGCATAGTAAAAAGCCTCCTGAAGACACTGCCAAGTATACTTTGTAGTGAGTTCAGAAAACCCGTCCAGTTGATCAATTAGACGATAGAAAATGTTGAAAAGAGACTCACTTTCTTGAAGACTAGGGCCGATTAGCGAGACTGTATTGGCAATACCGCGACTTAACCTTACCAGGGTGTTGTTGGCACACATCTCTTGATTAGAGTAATCGAGGTCATTGACCTGGCTGCTGTTGGCTTCTGCAACGTATAGTTTAGAGAAAAGCATTGTGAACTGTAGAGCGGATTTCTCATCAAGCAGACCCGAGCCGGAATAGCAGGCAATGAGTGCATCAACAGCTGCCATGTGAACAGCTGGGTGTGGATCATTTGATAGAGAAGCCAGAACCTCATACACCTCCTTGAGATTACGAGATGTAAGGCCGTCGCTTTCTATCAAGGCTCTAAGAGCATCACAATAGCTGGCCCGGGTATAGGGCTCGTCCACAGTACTAATGACTTGGTCCACCAGAAACTTTGCTAAATCACCACCGAGCGACTTGTGGCTTCTAATGAAACTGGCAACAGACTCATTGGAAAATAAAACATCATTCTTCACGAGAGTCTTCAGAATTGAGTCCACAATACGTACAAGGCGGGGCTCTTCCAGGTTCACGGTGCAAAGTCGCGAAAACAAGTATGCCACATTCTCGATTCGCTCTTTTTCCACACCCTTTTTCTTGGGTGCAGAAAGGGAAGCTTCAATGTGACTTCTCAGCGAATCAAGAAGACTCTCTTTGACTCGGTCAAGTTGTGCAGGGAAAATCGACAATACTACATTAATAGACTGATCAAGCATGTCAACAGCGGGAGGAACAGCGGGGGTTTTGGCCAATACACTCGAGTAATCATGCGTATAATCGCGTGCATAGTCCACAGCACATGCGTGCATAATATGCGAGCTGATCTCTTGGCATTGACTGATATATGCAAAAGATCCCGTCAACAGAGTAGCAGGGAAATTGTGAGTATCACCGTGAAAGTTCATAGTTGAGTAACACGCCAATACGCGCCGGCAAATCTCAATATTTTGACCCACCAGTGGCTCCTCAGTAAACGTCGATGGGCCCAATTTCTCGAAATAATTCCAAATATCTTGCAGTAGGCTACCAATTTTCCGGGCAATATCTGGAGTAACCAAGCTCGATTTTCCAAACGCAAGCACGCAGTCAAGGCAAGGCTTCCAGATTTCAATCTGATACCGGAGCTCATTCTCTTGGAGTTTATCTTTAGGTGTGCTCAACATGTGCGCAAACAACGACACATAGCTTGGGATAAAAAGCCTCAATGCTTGCGGAGTAGTGCTACAAAACGCTTGCAACAAGACCCAACCCTGGCGGTACGAATCGAGGCTGAAATCCTGGCTTTTTTGTTTTACGAGCAGCATGGCCTTTTCGACTACTTTCGGCTGAAGCTCAACCATACGGCTGGAACGATTTGATGCAGTGAGCACTGCTCCTAGCAATAAAGCATGCTCGAGTTTAGTGGAGGTTTCGAGTTTTCCTAGAGCGTACTCACCGATTATAGTAAAGTATTGTGGTGCTGATTCGAGAAATTTGGTGACAAAATCAATCAAGCGCAATGTCAAGTGCCAGACTGTGCTCATTTCTAAAAGTGCAATTGTGGCCTGGTACATGATATCCGCCAAGGGAGCGGGTAAAACCACCAAGTCTAGTATTGAGCCAAGACATGGGATAAGGCATGCGCTCAAGAGCTGGTGGTGACGGTCAGTTGTAGCGAGTTTCTTTACGATGGTCTGGACCAGAGCCATTCTTCTCTTTTCCTCTACAAGAGACTGGGCAACCACATCTACGACAAGATAGTGAATGTGCTGAAAAGCTAGGTTGAGGCGATACTCGTCACGCATTTTGGGGCTTTGAATGATACAAGTGATCATTGAGATAGTTGTAGCGAGGTCACTAGGCAGTTCAGTGATAAAACACTCCGCCATGTACTTGACAATACCCTTGGCCGCGGTGAGCCCAACAGTAGGGTACTCATTGGCTATTCTGAGAATTGTAGAGTAAACAGAGTATTCCGTAGCTTCCGAATAGACAAACGTTGCTCTACAGAGCAGTTTCTGTACCGGGAGGTCCTGAGCCAATGCCTTGAAGCACACTTTTTCCAGTTTCTCGAACTTTGCGGGAGTTTTAATGAAATCAGGGCAAATAATAGTGGTCATCAAGTGGATTGATGCATGAGAAAGGGCCAAGGAGTTATCAAGGACCAGCGAACGCGCCGTTTTCCATACCTGCTTAACAGTGGTCTGCTCAGCGCTAGTGGTATAGGCAGATGCCAATGCCTCCAATAAAGAGAGTCGGTACGTCAGGTTTGTTCCCGGGTTTTTGAGGCACTCGGAAAGCACCAGAAAGACATTATTCCTGATTCCTCTCACGTTTTCGTTTTCGATATCGCAGAGGGCCTTTAAACCGTAAACAGCCACTAAACGGTGGGTCCAGGCTTTTTTGTGTTTATCGAGATACTGAATAAAAATACTCGAGAGCTCCGATTGCGCGGAAACAGTTTGTGTGCGGCGCCCCAGTTCGCGTAGCAGCTTGTTGTAGGCGCGTCGAATGGCCGCGGTGTTCCCCTTTTCGAGCATTTCAGGCGTTTTCTTGCGTACAGCGGCCCAAACCTCGGTGGGGTCTCTGCCACGCTGTACTTGGAGGCAGAGATCACTCCAATATTCAAACGTGTCCATGCTTAGTTGCAGGCGCAAGTCTCTGAGGAGATTGGGAGAGGACGAGGCGGTTAAGAGGTGAAGAATTTGGAATTAGGGGGGATTATATACGTTTGTGATGAATTGGTGGATTGTTTGGACAAGATTGGGGTGTGTTTTGCAGTGGCACCCATAGGCTTTATGTGGGCACGATAAGCTTTATGTGGGGGTTCTATAGACGTTCTACAGACCCCATAGGCTTTATGTGGGCCTGGTATAGTATTCTATAGACCATATAGTGAATTAGCTCGCCATAGCCACATTAAATCGTCAATTAAGCTAGGTAGCTCCCAGTGCCACCTCCCATAGTGAGGCCGCTCCAATAGCTCGCCATAACCGCCCCATAGCGAGGCCACTCCCCCATAACATAGCACATTCAATCGTTAATTAATTATAAACTCAAGCCTTTGAGCCAGTTACATACACCCGAACATCATCGCCCTCAACCGTCTTTTGGATCTCTTCCATCTTCTGAACCTGAGCAGCAATTGTCTTGTTGGCCATCTTCCTCTCCTTATCAAACATCTCCTTCTCAGGTGTACGGTGTGTACGTCCGATACGGTCCCAAAGAGTGGTATACTGACCATAATTGTAGTTAAAGTAGAGATGGTGGATGGTGTGGCATGCACTGCCATTGACAATGGGGTCTCTAGCCATATACTCACCGTCATGAATCATCACTGTCCAAATATTCACAATACCGAAAAGAGCGATGTAAGCGACATTGTGGAGAGGAAACACAAACGGGAAGATATGGTAAGGCAAACTCTGGAGGTATCCATCCACCGGGTGGAAAGCGTGAGAGGCAAATGGGGTGGGCACAATCCAGCGGTGATGAGGTTTGTGCAGGTGCTTGTATACCAACTTGTGATGAAGGCCACGGTGGATCATATAAATCAAGCAGTCAGTAAAAAGCAAAAACAGAGGGAACTGGAAAAACAAATAGAACGTTCCCTTATCAGAAACATTGCGGTAAAGTTTGCCAAGGCCCTGAACTTCAGCAACAAACCAAGGAACAGTCAACAATGTCATAAAGGGAATAGCAGTGGTTGCCTGATGGATCTCCTGGGAGATTTGATTTTTCAGGAATTTCGGGTGCTTGAGATTGATCTTATCATACACAAAAACATAACTGAGCGAGGCAGTCAAGAAATATAAAACCCATCCAAACACGGTCGTGACAATGAAAAGTGTGATAAATTGACGAATGGCCGAACTACGCGCAAGCATAGACGCGTCAGTCCATACTGTGGTATCAAAAAGGTGAGTAGGACCGACTCCGTAGCGGTCGGCGGTGTGCCGGCCAATATTGAGCCAAGAAGGGTTCAACACGGACTCCGTGCCGT
Organism: Wickerhamiella australiensis; assembly: GCA_030579635.1. Taxonomy (NCBI): domain Eukaryota; kingdom Fungi; phylum Ascomycota; class Dipodascomycetes; order Dipodascales; family Trichomonascaceae; genus Wickerhamiella; species Wickerhamiella australiensis. The sequence continues at coordinate 478,307 of JAKTRM010000001.1, read as the reverse complement.
TCAAAGCGTCCGAAGCTGTTTTAGGGAATAGCGTGGCATAAGCCCGATCAAAAAGAAACGTATCAGCACCCTCTAGAACCAAATCCATGACTTTGTACAAAAAATACCGGTACTGTTGAGGTGACCAAACGGGAAGATACTTATCCTTATAGATAGAGAATGAGGTAAGCAGGCATACCTCGTATTTCATCCGAAGGCAGCGCGACGACGAGAGAGTAGCTCGCCGTTGGGTCTAAAATTGGGGTCTGGAATGTGTGGGAATGATTTGGTAGTATATGATATAGTTTGGGCTATCTGTTTGCCCCGTCTTCTTGACAGAGTGGGGGAGTTCAGTTGATGCAGCTGTTGCATGAGGGGTGGTCTGATTTGCATACAAACCACCTGAATAGTGTACACACAAAATGGGCGGAACGCGATCAAGTGAGGTGGTAAATTCCTGTGAAAGTATGAACAAAAAGCGAGAATGGGGGAAGGTGAGAATAAAGTATAGTCTATTAGGTAGTGCTGAGCTAAATTCTTTCTCATAACCCTAGCATTTTACGCTACTAGAGTTGAAGGTAAAATTTTTATTCCCTACCTCCGTCAGACCCGGCCCCCGTGCGCGTCAAACCCGTCCTGCCCTTGGCCCACCTTTGCCACCAGTTGGTCCTAGTGGTGGCGCCCCTCGCGGAGTCTAATGCCCACCCTGAAAAATTTCCTTACTAACCAAAAAAAAATGCCTGGCAGCGACAAACGGTTCGAGGCAATTGCCAGTGATCCTCGCTTCAATCTCCCCAAAAAGAAAGCAGTAAAATCCCAGATCGACGATAGGTTCAAGAATGCTCTTCAAGGTGACGATTTTAAAGTCAAGGTCAAGACAGATAAGTATGGTCGCAAATTAGAGAAAAAAGGGGCCAAACAAGAGCTCAAACGATTCTATGATTTTCAAGACGAGGGTGATTCGATTGGGGAGAAAAATAAGAGTGATGAGGGCGATGAGAGTGGGGATGAGAGCGACTCCAGTAACTCCAGCGACTCCAGTGATTCTAGCAGCCCCCATAGCTCACACAAGACTAAGAGCCCATCTCTTTTAGATCGAATGCGCGGTAACGTCGAATCTAGCGATGAAGACAGCTCAAGCTCAAGCTCAAGTGATTCAGAAGATGATGAACAAGACCAGGATTTAATCATCGAGAACCAAGTCGACGAGTATGATCTCGGCAAGTCGCATGTTCCTAGTGGTGATGAATCGCACCGATTGGCAGTGGTAAATCTCGACTGGGACAACATTGCCGCAACCGACCTCATGGTTACATTCAACTCATTTATTCCCAAAGGTTCACAAATAAAATCAGTTTCCATTTACCCTTCAGAGTATGGAAAGCAGCGAATGAGTGAAGAAGAGCTTCAAGGTCCCAAACTCCACGACTCCAAGCTCCAAGGACAATCTGACCGTCCTAGTGGTAACAGTAGCGAACACGCTAGCGAACATGATAAAGACCGTGATTACAGCAGTAATTCGCTTCGCAAATACCAGCTTCAGCGTCTACAATATTACTATGCCATTGTTGATTGTGATTCGGTAGCTGCCGCTGCCTCGATCTACAATAGTTGCGATGGTACCGAGTACGAAGCCACTGCAAATGTTTTTGATATTCGTTATGTTCCCGATGAGATTACATTTGATGATAAGCCCAGAGATGTGTGCACAAGCGTCCCTTTAAACTATGCTCCTCAAGAATTTATCACTAGTGCACTCCAGCATTCCAAAGCCAAGCTCACATGGGACGAGACCCCCAAGGAACGTAAAGATTTCGCAGCAAGAGTCTTCTCGAGAGCTGAAGAGGACGATATGGACCTCAAGGCGTACCTGGCTTCCGATAGCGAAAGTGAAAGTGAAAGGGCAAGCGTTGATAAATACCGAGCTTTACTTGCGAAACCTCAGGCGTTGTCAGGCGATGCAGATGGAAAGGGCAGTGATGTTGATATGGAAATTACGTTTAAATCTGCATTAGACGAGACTCGACCCACCAATACCACTGGGGACGATCCTCTTGAAAATCTGAGCACAATTGACAAGTATCGTCTCAAAGAGAAGGAACGTCGTCAAAAGCGTATTGAAAAGGCCAAAGCGCGCAAGGCCGCTGAAGAAAATGAGCAACAACAGGCTGACGATTCGAAAAAGAAGGCCGAGCTGGAGCTTATGCTCATGGACGATACCAATCACGCATCCGAAGATGAGAAAAGTAGCCAGAAACCCAAGAAAAAGCACAAGCAAACCAAAACTCGCGAGAAGAGAGAGGCAATGGCCGAGGCGGAGGCCGATTTTAACACTGCAGATCCTCGTTTCCAGGCCCTGTTTGAGGATCCTGAGTACGCAATTGACTCCACCAACCCCCAGTTCAAGAAAACCAAAGCAATGGATAAGGTTTTGGAAGAGCGTCGTCGCCGCGCTCCAAAGGAGGAAAAAGGCAAAAAGTCCAACAAACGTAAATCGTCAGTGGCTAAAAAGGAAGAGAGCGTCAAGGATCTGGTCACGTCTCTTCGCAATAAAAAGCAAAGAACTTAGCATCAATATAGCATGTAATTGACCTAGAAAACATGACAAGCGGGATCTCAGATAACCCAGGACTATGCACTGCTAACTATTTCAACTAGATAATCCACATACTATACATCCAATTATCTCAAAACATTAACTATTGACAGTCTATGCATCAGTCTAACAGCCCGATGCGCCCAGCCTGAAGCGCCCCTACCCAAAACTCCTTTGTCCTAGTGACATTACACCCCCTGCATCGATTCATAACACCCCATGCATCTATCCCCCCTTACACCCCCCCAGATCTCGTATTTTTCCATACTCCGGGGCTATGTTTAGTGACTATTTCAGTGTCCAGGTGTTTTTCCTGGTTTTCAGAGAAACACTAGAGACTGCGGTTATTGTGAGTGTGCTTTTGGCGTTTTTGCGCCAAGGAATGGGCGAGCCCGGTACCATGGACTCCAAGCAGCAGAAACTGTACAATTCTTTGTTTTGGCAGGTTTGGATTGGCGCAGCGCTCGGGTTGGGTATTTGCGTAGTTATTGGAGCAATCATTCTCGTTGTTTTTTACGCGCTGGGCACCAATTTATGGGATTCCACAGAGAAGCTCTGGGAGTCGATTTTCTCCATTGTTGCCAGCATTATGATTAGCTTTTTGGGAATAAAGATGCTCAAAATCAACAAGCTCAAGAAAAAGTGGCGTATCAAGCTCGCAAAACTCATTGTTGAGCGCGAAGAGGTAGCAGAGGGGCAGGCCTCAGCCGGGCATCAGAAATCAGCTCGCCAGCGCTGGAAAAGGTTTACCAGCAAATATATGATGATGATTTTGCCAATGGTCACCACTCTCCGCGAGGGTCTCGAAGCCATCATGTTCTTGGGTGGCCTTGGTGCGTCCCAGCCCAGTAGCTCCTTCCCGTTGGCAGTTCTTGCAGGTATCGGCGTAGGAAGCTGTATTGGTATTGCAATGTACCGTTATGGTGAGCACGTGAGTATCCAGATGTTTTTGGTGGCCTCAACATGCTTTTTGTACCTGGTAGCGGCGGGCCTTTTCTCTCGTGGAGTGTGGTTCTTTGAGCTCAATCAATTCATCAAACGTGTTGGTCAGGATATCTCGGAACAGGGGTCGGGCCCCGGCTCGTATGATATCACACACTCGGTATGGCATGTGAACTGCTGCAACCCAGAAACAGATGGCCCCTGGATGATTTTCAATGCGCTTCTCGGCTGGCAAAACTCTGCCACTTATGCCTCGGTAGCGGCCTATAATCTTTACTGGATTTTCATCATGTTTGCCCTAACCATGATCCGCCGTCGCCACCGCCATATGAAGGAGCAGCTCACCGAGGATGGTCAACTAGTATCGAGAGCAACCGACATTGTCGGTGGTGAGCGCCAGGCTCTTTTATCGGATGCAGAGCGCGAGGCTGAAAGCGGTGCACGTGCACCTATCAGCTAGATAAAATTATGAAAGTTTATGATCAATATGTATAGTCTTTATGGGTGGATGATAGTTTTGGTGATTTTTGGGAGATGTGTGATAGAAGGGTTCAGTAATTGTCTAGTTTTAATGTTTAGTGACCAGCCAATGATTGTAGGCTGGCATGGAATATATGCTAATTGACATCCAATGACTGCTCGAACATTCAAATAGCTTCCCATAGCTCCACCACTAAATTAATGAGAGTTAAATTTATTGCTTGTATATCCTTATTCTGAAATGTTAGCAAGACAAACCTTGGGGCAAATACCATGGGCAGGACCGCTTGTAGGGTTTTCCTTGCGAGCAAAGCACCAACCATCATCAAAGACTTGGTAAACCTTGACAACTTCCCGTGGGGTCAGGGGCAGCTCATCCTCAAGCGCAGGTTGGTAGGGGAAAACAGCATGGAACAACATGCCACCCATATTAGCTACTACACCATCTTCACTCTTGGTAGCCTGCGTTTGACTTTGAGACGCTTGTGGCCCCTGGTACGCCTTTGAAGACAAAGAAATCGGGCCACTCCCAGCTTGAGAGACCATAGGAGAATTAGTGTCGTTCGTGTCGTATGTTGCATTATCAGGGAAATCCTGCATATCTTTTCCACCGCCGGGTGGGGTTTTGGGCAATGGTTTGTTCAATTTGCTGGGGTCCTTGTGCTTTGTGCGAGTACTGGAGCTTATACTGCCCTTTTTACGGTGGGAGCCGCTGCTAATGTGACCCTTTTCAGAAACAGAAAACAAGAGCGAGGAAGCGCGACTGCTGGTGCTTTGGCTCCTTCTTGTGCGCCAGGGGGTCTCCAACGGACGCTCACCATTGTGCACAGGAATCATAGGCTCTTTTTCTCTGCTCGAATCATAAGGAGCCCGGGATGGAGCTCGAGACGGTGCTGTGGCATAGGTACCATGCGTGTACTCAGACTCGACACTTGACTCGGTGTCTGGCCGGTTACGATGCCACTCTGAGCCATAACTCGCGGTAGGCTCCTCTCTAGAGTAGTCCCTGCTTCTGTCGTTGGACCGATCACCTCTAGATTTGCGAGAAGAAGAACCAACATCTGATGATGTACCACTCTGATGTTGGTTCCTCGTCTTGTTGCGGCTAGTAGTCGATTCAGCACCATGAGGCACTTTTGGTGCACCATTATCAATGGTGTCCTGGATGCTTGCTGGTTTCCGCTCATCGCGAGCCTTAGCTTGACGAGGAATGGGATAATAGTTATCACCAGACTTCGCAGGACTAGAAGAGTTGGTCATTACTGGAGACTCTTGATGCCGAGAGCTCGTAGCCACAGGCGAAGGTTTCCAGTGTGGAGACTGATCAACTATATTGGGGCTGTGGGTGAATTCAGAATTGTCTCCATATTGGGAGCCTCCATCTACACTCATGAGGCTGCTCTGATTCTTTGGGTACTTTTGATGATGAGTAGATGAAGCAACCGATGAGTTTAGCGCGTTTGGAGACACTGAAGTAGGCTGAGTTTGTGAGCTCGTAGTAGGGACAGCACCGGCATAAGGGGTCTTAACCGAGTTATCCTGTGCATAAGAACCTCGCGTATTAGAGGCGTGTACTGAAGCATGTGCTGGGGCTTGTTGAGTATTATTCGAAAATGAAGGCCGCTTATTATGCGAATAATGACTCGCCTGTACATCTTGCTGGTTTGTGACATTCTGAGTCCTTGAGGAAGAGCTAGTTTCCAGCCCTGCAGTGGTAGCAGCCCTTGACCGAGAGTCTGGAGTATAGTTGCTTTCACTTTGAGCAAACGAGTTTTGAGTGTACTTGGAGCTTTGTGCCGGAACCTGATGCCCCGAGCCTTGGCTTCTCATGTAATTGTCCTCATTATTCAAGGGACTACTCGTGTAACTTGCTGATGGCACTCCACTGGTTGGTCCTTGTTGATGCGACAAGGAATAAGAAGTTCCGGTAGATTGGTTCACGCCTGGTGTACCTCTATCCTCAGGTGTACCGTACTGGTCCAAACGGTCTTGATCAGTATGGTCAACGGGTGAAACTGGAGTCAAAGGCTCAACAAAAGACGCGACCATAGACAGCTTGTTTTCTCCGCGATGTACTCTTGCGAGATTGATGGGCGGGTCCAACCACTTGTATTGAGTCGAATTGCGATTAGCGTCACCCAAAGTCAGGGTTGGAGTGTTGGCATCCGTCTCCCGGTCATTAAGCTCATAGCTGCCTTGACCATTTCGCTGCTGGTACCCATTTACAAAACGATCCTCACCCTCATCGCCATGGGGGGCAACTGGAGACTTGGTTGAGCTTGCGGGATAAATGGAGCTGTTTTGGACAGAATCTTGGCGCGAGATAGCGTGGCGGCCCATTTGATCACGGGAAAGTACCTCTCTGGGAAGGAGATCCCGCTCATGAGAATTGGCGGATTGGCGGGTGCGCTGGTCACGCTCAAGAGCTTCAGTCTGGTACTTTTCAAAGTATTTTGGCTCATCGATACTCTGATTGGTATCCTCATCGGTGAGAATAATTCCTTGCGAGTTCAGGTTCAGGGGCGCAGGTGGTAGAATGTCTTGGGGTGATCCACTCGTGTTATTATCACGCTTACTAGCTGGCACGGAGTACTCTTTGGGCGTTCCATACTCCAAGCCTTCAGCGCCGGAGGATGCACGCGAAGACTTGTTCTTATATTTTGCATTGTCTTGGGCATCTGGTGCTGTGGCCTTATTAGTCGAAGCACCATGAGAATACCTTGAAGGATGTGCTGAACCAGAGTAAGAGTGATCATGAGTACTACCGCGAGGATCTCCTTTATACTGGCTTGGCTGCGCGGGGCCGGACGCATGGGTACTCTTCTTGGCTGGCTGCGAGTTGTTGGGATCATCATACTGACCGGATAGAAACTTCATTTCGTGACGACCTTCATGTTTCTGGGGCGCACCATTAGCGGCTTTCTTTTGCGAGTTGTGGCGGCTAACATCGTTTGCACGAGAATTACCTTGCTTGGCGTGTAAACCTTTCTCTTGTGCTGATGGAGAAGCTTCTTTGTGAGAAACATCTGCACTACAGCATCCACAATACAAAATCTTCTGATACCAAGGCACCTTGAGCTTTGTCTTGTCGGGATGGTCGACGCCAGAGGAAGGGTTTTTCTTGCGCAGATTGTAACGCTCGTTTTGAGCGTTAAAGCTCACTTGTTTGTTCAATTGGCGAATGTGGGATTTCTGTTTGAAGAAACAACAACAAAATATCAGCAATAACAGTAGGCTCAGGAGCAGTACTGCGCTAATCGGTATAACGATTGCTAAGAGGGTTCCTAAAGAATACCTTGAAGCCATTTCAAAACACGCAAGGGATAGTTTCAGGAGTTGCTTGGGAAATGGTCTCAACAGCTGCACACAAAGGAGTTTACCAGATGAACCTACACAAGATTGGGTCTGTAGCGAGGACCAAAGATAAACTACTTTAGACCAGTATGGCTGGTATACGCCAGCTTTGCATATGGTGTTTCAAACCTGCATGGAATTTTAATGTGATTTTTCAAGCACTCATGTTTCATAGTAATTAGCAGCAACTGGGGGGCCTTTAGTGAGAGGCCCCGCCACTCTATTCCAATATTGGTTTTCTAAACGCAAGCGTTAATTTAAATCAAGAGGCAATATCGCTCTTATCTTTTCTACAAACAATAAATATGTATAGGTCCAGGAACGGTACCCCGGTCTGCCCTCCCCACCCCCCTCCTCCTCCCCACCTTCTCTGCTATCAATGGCTGTTGGTTGTCGTTGATCGAGATATGAGGGTTATGGTGCATATGCAGGGGGCTGATCCTGGAGCCACCCATCATGATATCATGATATAGCTTTTTTTTTACTACCATTGGCGATATAGTGCTAGAATTTCCGTTCACCTGTTTGAGGGAAATATGAGCGAAACATAGAAGTTGCATTATTAAGTGCCCGAGTAGCGTTGGCCAGTGCGTCTTGAGAGTTGAGGTTGTTTGTTTTATTAGCAGCATCGACCGCCGCGACGATGTTCTTGACCGAGGTTTCCAATATCATTCCACCCTGGATGATCTCTTCCAGCACTGTTTCAAGTACCTCCCACCCAAAGACGAGGTCCAGCTCGCAGACATCTTCAAAACATCGGTTAAGCGACTCGACAAACACCTGGATTATGTCGAGGATGCCGAGCTCGCTTTCCTGCTGATCCACTATGAATACAAAGTTGAGAGTAGCGTATTGACGATAAATGACTTTGATATCGTCACCATCGTCCACTGCAAGCATGGCGGGTGGGGTAAGAAAGTTGCACTGGTTGGGCGCCCGTTGAGAGAGAATATCATGCACCTGATGGATAAGCGACTGCTGTGCAGCCATATCTAATGCTGTGTAGAATTTTATGAGCCGTGGTTGACCGCTTTTGTTGATAATGAGCACTCCATAGATCATGTCTAGAGGTGGAGTAGTCAGCTCAAGGGCGTAAGCTAGTGCCTTTACAGTCTTTAGTGTGAGCCTTACAGACCTCCAGTGTAAGCAAGTTATAGGGTCACACTCTGATTCACCAGCCCCATTTGCATTAGATTTAAAGATCTCCGCAAACATTAGAGATTCTCAATGATATAGAGCACAGGAACCGGCCGGTCTAGACCACAGACGCATGTTTTATAATTTAGCCCGAAAAATTGCTCAACATACTTTGTTCCCTATCGAGACGGCTTGCGCTTGTGAGCTGGCAGGAGAGGCACTTGTGCGCGCCCCTGAGTAACTCCATGAGTTACGAGAGTTATGGCTCGATGTGCATGCCCACCATCATGTGTGGGAGAATGCCAGCGATAATGCAGCGGAAATGCTGTGATGACTGGATAGTGTTTTAGCTAATTTACAGCTTTGGAATGTGAGATTTTTAGCTATAATCCTTTAGTAGTTTGAGCTCAGAGCAGTGGTCGCTGCTTTAGCAACTACCGAGCGCCTCTACTACCTCAGGGTAGAGTATTGTAAAACTTGGTGCATAGGGCTTGGAATATGCACAGGGCTCAAGGCAGGGCTCGAGAGTATTTTGAGTTTGCTAAAGGGCCGATCCAGACTCTATCAGTCACGCCTCTATTTCTTGATCAGGTATTGACATACAGCTCCCAGCCTATGTTACTGTGACAACCAATACTTTTCAGCTTTCACGCCCAGTGCCCACTGCTTTTGGACACCTGCAAGGCTGCTGCTTGTGGCTGCTTAATTTTAGGACGCCAGTGATTTTGCTCGCCTATAGCCCAAGAAATCTTGGGAATCACACCGGTTTGAACTTTCACCGTTCTCGTCGTAAGCAGTCATTCAGCCGCTCAATCTCTAACTGTATAGATGGACACCCACGCCCCAGGTGTCTTTTTTCGCCTTGATTTTTAGACTGCAACTGCAGATGACCTACAGCTCAACTTTGACCCATATGCATGTCCCTGCGCAGATGCATAGGGGTTTGTGGCTCCAGTGGCTTCAAATAGCCGTGAACCAGGTAAATTAAAGCATCTAGGTCTAGTTTCTTGTAGTACAAAGCCTGCGGTATACTTGTGAACATTCTATAGATACCGCCCCAAACACCTGTGCAGAACCCTCCACCTACAAGGCTCTAATGCCAAGACCCCCCCACCTCTTCAAATTACAACTAAAAGGCTACACACAAACTAGTCGTACACGCCTCGCACCCGCTAGTTTGTGTTGATGCATCCAAGGAAACCCTCAAGGAAACCCATCCAAATTCCTCCAGAAGTATGGGAACTAATAAGAGAGCAGACACTTGCGACAGAGCTCAATATTCTGGTCTTGATTAGGCTCTCTAGAGTATCAAGGTCTGCTAGGCAAGTATTTTCGAGCGATAAGTTGTGGAAAAACTTGGACCCGTATGGGTTTAAGAAAAACATTTACTCAAATTTTTGCAATCTTGCCAATTCTCTTCCATTATCGCAGCAAACGCTGCTTTGGCTGAGTTGGAGTTGGGGCAAAAGGTACCGCCTTGTACGCCCTAAATTGAAGCCGGACCCCAATCAAAGCCCGGGCACGTATACTCGTCCAATATGTAGCCAAGGCCTTAGAGCATGGGGGTACACTTTGGACCAGATTCGAGGCATCCGGTTGGACCCCGCAGTGAACCTTTACACCAAGATGGGAATTCTCCGTCCAGATTGTTACAGTTTGCTTGACTATCCCATTGATGATCCTGTTTTCCTGAAATGCCTTGTACATCACCACCCTGGCGCGATTCGTCTTGCTGATCCCAAGATGGAGGGGTATGGCGAGTTGCGGTACACTTCGGTAATGCTGGATTTCGCGCAAGGAGGGGTATGCTCCTTGACTCTTGAGGGAATTCCCAGCGCTCTCATGACAGATAAAAGGTTCGTGATCGAACTTTTAAAGGTGAACCCCAACAATCTCGAATACGTGAGCCCAGAAATGGCTCGAGACAGAGATGTTGTCTTTGCGGCGGTATCCACGGAAGGAAAAATGATTGAAAATGTGCCCGATGTCTTCAAATATGATATAGGAATGAATCTGGCCGCTTTGAATGCAATCGATTATGACGAATGGCTCGAACACCTCGAAGGCCCCATGATGGAATGCCCTGAAATTGCTGAAGCAGCCGTGAAAAATACCTATTCCGGCTACAAAAGGCTACCCCGATACTTGCGAAAAGTGCAAAGACTCTGTTATCTGGCCGTAAGCAGCAACGGTCGCCACCTTAAACGGTTGCCTTATCGGTACCGTAAAGATCCAGAGATTGTAATGGCCGCCGTTGAACAAGATGGACTAGCTCTCAAGTATGCTCATGCTAGTCTACAGGAGAATAAAAAGATTGTCTTGTGTGCCGTTCGTAGTAACGGGAGAGCACTACGGTACACGCATGCATCTCTACGGGATGACCGAGACATCGTATTTGCAGCGGTTTCCACGTGGGGAAAAGCCCTCAAGTATGCAAAAAAGTTTTGTAACGACAAGGAATTGGTAATGGCCGCCATGGCTCAGGATGGAAACTCGTTCAAGTATGCGTGTGAGGCACTCAAAAACGATGAAGAGCTGATCCACCTTGCCCTTATTTCTGGCGATTCTGCCCGCGGTCCACGCGCTGAAAAGCTTAAAGAAAAGAAAGAAATTGCGCTCTCCATTGTGAAACAACGCGGTATGGCACTCCAGAGTGTAGACAAGTTTCTCGGAGACAAGGAGGTAGTGACTGCTGCTGTTGAAAATTCAGGTATGGCGCTACAGTTTGCGACATTAGAGCTTCGAGCAGATAAAGAAGTCGTGCTTAAAGCCGTTAAAACAACCGCTTCGGCGTTTCAATTTGCTTCAAGTGTTTTGCGGACCGATTATACATTTGCGTTGGAGTGTGTGAAATGTAACCCCGAATCTATGGCTTTTGTTGGGTCCAGGCTACAAGATGACCCAGTATGGACGCGCAAAGCCGTAGAGCTTACTCTATAGAATTATTTATTGCTGTATGCTATGTTTATACCATTGTGGGTCGGGTAGAGGTGGGTGACCGGGGACACGCAGCTATGCAATCAAGCAATCTGCCGCTAGCAACACTGGAATATTTCGAGACTCGTGCTCAAGACTCGCGCTCCAAGTATCGTTTCCAAGTCACGGGTGGGGCTAAGGGTGGGAGGTAGTGGGGGAACCGGCCAACCAAGTGTAAAGGGGCTACCTCATCAAGACCCCTTGACCCTCATCTTCTCACGACACGTCATGATGATGTTCTGGTTAGCACTAGTAAATCTCTGTTTAGCCATTCCTTTGGCCATTAATGTCCCAGCTAATGGCCGTCAATGCTATTTCGCACAGTGCCACATCGACGGTTCCAATATTGCCGTGTCTTTCCACGTGATGGCCGGCGGCAGCTTTGACATTGACGCGATTGTCAAGCGCCCCGATGGTAGCGTTGTGCGCAAGATTGAAAAGGCGAGCGATGAGGAATTCGCTTTTGTCGCAAACCAGGTCGGAGAGTACGAGCTCTGCTTTTACAACGAGATGTCCACCTTTGCAGACAAAAAGGTCGAGTTTGATTTTGATATTGATACCGCCCACATTCGCGCACAGCTCCCCAAGATCGCCGTCGAGCCCGACACAAAGGCCCTCGAGTCCTATGTGCAGAACCTCGAAACGCGTATCACTGAACTCATTCGTAGCCAGCAATATTACAAGACCAGAAACGCGCGTAACCAGAGCACCGTCAAGAGTACCGAGAGCCGTGTGTTTTGGTTTTGTATTTTTGAGCTTTTGTTTATTGTTGGTCTTGCCGTTGTTAACGTTACTATTGTCCAATATTTCTTCAAGGGCAGTAGAAAGAACCTGGTCTAAGGACTCTAAAAGCCAGATAGCAGATGTTGCATATAATTTCAAGATTCAAAACGATTACTATCTAGAACTGTATGTGTGTATATATATTGCTCCAGCGCTACCAGCTGGCATCCTCACCGGCGATTAGCTCTGGATGCTCTGTGATATTAATGGTGATACCATTCATAAGGTCTTGCAGGAATCCCTTGCTGTTGAGCAATGCCAAAATACCTGGGCGGCTACTGATATGACTTGCAAGTTCCAACAATAGGCTGCCAGAGTCATTGCTTGCTTGCAGGTACTTTAAATATTGGTCGTAGCAGTAGTAGACATAAAACTGCCGTGTTGCGGGCGCAACCACATCTGCACTTAGATACTGGTCCACCTCTTTGAGCCGAACAAGGACTGCGGCGCCTTTATACTTTTTCGCCAGCAAGGCGCTCAGAAACGCCAAAACCCGGTGATGAGCACCCAGCTCTACCATGAGCGGGGAGTCTGGCTCGGCGTGGTGGCTAAGAGTGATGATTTTGCCCAGGGGAATCTCGTGATTGAGCTCGAGGGCGGCTCCTACTTGAAGATGAGGAAGCCAGATATCAAGGAGCTGTTTACACGAAGCTGCCAGCTGGTCCCATTTTTGCAAAAGCGAAAGCCACGTGAGCGCGGAGATCATTTTGCGCTCCTCTTCGCTGATAGGATCAAGATCGGGGAGATCTTTTTGTGCTAGGTTTGTGCCGTGATAGCTATTAAAGCACGCGTCCACGAGGTTGAGTACAGCGGCTTCAACGTCAATATGATAGCGTTGGGCAAATGCCAGCTGGACACTTTGCTCCTCTGAGGTTTGGTCCAAGCGGCCCAGAATAGTACCATAGACGGTTGACTGTAAATTGGGGTCCAAAAATCTCACATATGACGGGATCAGCTGAGCCGTATTGGCCAGCAATAAAATTTCAATATATGCCTGTACAAGCTGTTCAGTGAGTGGATTGATGCCGTAAATTATGGCCAAATGGGCATCAAGACGGATATTTGTAAGAAAGCTTTGATTGGATCGAGGAGCTGGCTCCGCGGCGAGGATTTGGCCCACGTCGTTTTCAAGGAAATCAGCAACTTTACCTAGCATTATGCTGGTAATTATGCGGTAATAAGGCTGTTCGCAAGCGCTCGCAGTATCAATATTTGTGGAATTTGAAAGTAGAGACATGATTTCTCCTATTTGACCGCAAGTCTCGAGCCCGTTCATCAGGGCACAAGTGAGGCGGACCGACAATTCCTGTTCCCAGTCACTACAGAGGGGGAGCGAGTGCTCCAAATCACCACACAAGAGAGAATAAGTACCCAGCTCCCAGAGAGGAAAGCCCACGTTGGCACTGAGGACATTCTTACAGTGAGCTTTTACAAGGGTCTGGTCTTGACATTCAATCAGCGACTTGAGGTCCCAGCGCTCGAGCTTTTGACAGAACCGTGCTGCCTCTTGTGCTTTACCGGTCGCAAGGTTCCAGAATACCAGCCCACCGTCGTCAGATGTAATTTTCGAGACATTGACCTGACCCCAGAAAAACTCACACACTTTGGTGATTGAGGGCTTTGCGTGTAAGAAGTGAACAAGCTGCCAGACTCTGCTCTCTTGTTGGGTGTAAATATTGGAGATATCCCAGTTGCGACGTGAGCTATACGCCAGGGCCTCGACACAATTATCAGCGCTAAAATTCACTGGTTGCACTGCTTCACCGTAGTCGTTGATGATACATGTGTCACGAAGAAACTCCTGGAGCGATTCAACTGTTTCTGCCGCTAAGGACCTGCTCCAATCGGACTGGCCTGTGCTCTCGGTTGCCGTAGGCATTTTTGATGACCAAAGGCGAGACGTCCCAAGTGCTAAGGCAAGAACCTGGATTAGGAGTAGGCTACAAAGGGGAGAGTGTTTGGAGTTGGCAGGGGTGATAATACTATAAATTTATGTGAGAGTGTTTTTTTTATATTCAATTTAGAGTGGCCATGTATTGAATGAGAGGCAGTCATACTGGTCTTGGCGACTGAGACCGTCAGCGAGTGAATTGGCCGTGCCGCAATATGTTTGATATCTAAGTCAAATTCCGCCATAAGTTCAAGCCAGCGCAAAATTTTGGGTTTGGGGGACTTTTGTGTCTGCAAGAAGGTGAGTAGCTCGTGGTCAGTGAACACAGTTGTTGTTTGGCACGGAAGATAGTGGCGCCAACGATTCAGAGCAGAAATCAGAGTATAGCACTCTTTTTTAAGGGCACTCCAATTTAGTTGGGCACCCCTGAGACAGGTGGAGGCGTACGCAATCAACCCCTTCACCAGACCCGGAACTGGTTCGTACTCTTGCATGAGGCAGGCAACAATGGCGAAGTTAGAGAAATCTGTGACCATGATGAACGGTTACGTGAAATTTGGCAAAATCAGGACGGGATCACGACAGAGAGGTCCTTCGACTCGACAAAAGTTTCCTCGCACTGGGGGGACCAGATAAAACGAACATGCGTGCGAGTCAGCTGGGCGAGCGGTTTTGCAATGATGCTGCAGCCCGGTACAGGCTTGCGCAGGTAGTTCACAGCACCCAGGAAACATTGAAGGGACTAAAGGCGTCTAGGGCGTCCCCACTCGACGATGCTGGAGACTTTCTTGGGATCGTTGCGGATACCATCGGGGGATGAAACCAAGGAATTCATAGTGTCGGTGAAAAAATGACATTCGAACGCATTGAGGTAAAGGACATAGACTCCAAACGCGGCGAAAACCAGTCTAAGGTTGATATCCGGTGGTAGGGGCTAAGCCGGATGGTGACGATATTATTTGGGTTGTGCCTAGGTGGGAGCCTTTAGGGGAAGCCTTTGGGAGTGCCTACATGTGGTTGAAGTGCTCTAACCGGCCGTACTACCCTCAACTACTGACCCTTTGCAGGTAGTTGCAATTCATTGGCGTGGCTGCGAATTCACCAGCATCATTCGAGT
This sequence comes from Wickerhamiella australiensis, assembly GCA_030579635.1. Classification (NCBI taxonomy): domain Eukaryota; kingdom Fungi; phylum Ascomycota; class Dipodascomycetes; order Dipodascales; family Trichomonascaceae; genus Wickerhamiella; species Wickerhamiella australiensis. The sequence continues at coordinate 463,052 of JAKTRM010000001.1, read as the reverse complement.
ATCGAGATTATCCCGAGTACCGCGCCTGTATTCACGGAACCGCTCACTCTGAACTCACACGCTAGACTCATCAGGATCTTGATCCACGCTCGGGTGAGTATACTCCTCAAATAACTTGATTGCAGGTATACGTTCAAAAGCTGGGTGATAGATCAGCATCGAACCCCCACGACTGAGTGAAAGGATACTCGATAATGGCGGTGGCTTGTCTATTGAGGGATTTATCTGGGTTGGTGCCACATCGTGCTCATTGCTGGCTATTGACAGATCCAGGGTATGTAGATAGGCTTCAGAGGTCCCAATGCCATCGATTGTATCTTTTCTTAGGTTATCAAACCCCCCGTTTATCAGGTTCTCCCTAACTCTCGCAGCTTCATAGTAAAGACCAACCTCTTCCTCGAATGGGATCTGCTTTTGGGCATGCCATCTGTGAACACTCAATCCAGAGATTGTCTTGACTCCAAAGAGTTTGATAAAGGAGCCCACAATCTGGCCTGGGTCCTCGGGTGTCAGTGCAAACTTGATTAATGTTTGTTCCCCTGTTCGGTCATCAAGGATAAAGGCAAACTGACCTCGAACTTTGATGTACCGCTCTATCCACCCAACCATATAGACATGCTCAATCCGGTATTGATTTAGAAAGAAGCCGCTTGGTTTTCGTTCTAGGTTTGCAAAGTCATGGCAGCTTATAGGGACCCACCTATTTCTCGTGGGATTGTCCATCATCATTATTTTTATTATCTAATCCTGATCAATGCCGACTGCATGCTGCCAGGCCAGAAACACTGTTGTCTTGAGGGCAGGAGCTGAATTCAAGGGGAGACAAATGACTGAGAGTAAAACACATGAAGTCAGAGTTGAGATCAAGAGCGTAGACCTTGACAATGCGTTTGTGTGCGGGTACTTTGAGACAACCAAGATCACCGAGACAATTCCATTAATGACAACTTATTTCGAAGGGGAAATTATTGGAAAGGAGTACGGATTCATTACCAACCACAAGGAGTGGGGAGCGACTCCCGAAAGCGACGTGCAGCACTGGAAACGGTTTGCACCCTTTACCAGCCTCGACCAGTCACGAGAAGATGATCCGTCTGCACAAAAGTTTGTATTTATGAGATGGAAAGAGAAATTTCTTATTCCCGATCAGCAAAAGGAGCTCAGCGGAGCCTCATTCTCGGGGTTTTATTACGTTTTATTGAATCAAGTGACCGGAGAGATCCAAGGGTATTACTATCAAAAGGGTCAAGCTGCTCGGGAACGATACCAATCGATTAATCTAGAATACACATGGCCAAGTTGTCGACCAGAGTATGTTTTTAACTAGAGACTGAACTAGCGATTAAGGCTCAGCTAGCGACCGAGCCCAAGACCTAATGGCTCAACTTGCCCTAGCACCTAGAGCCGTCTATTTAATTATCAGTAACAAACTGCTTGAGTTCGTTGTATGCACGATCAAGGTCGTCGTTAACAATTACCTTATCGTATGCGCCTGGCTCTTGCGAGTAGTCGAGCTCGGCGTGAGAGTGGGCCAAACGCTTCTCCAAGCTCTCGGGCGTCTCAGTACCGCGGCCCTCCAGACGTTCCTTGAGAGCTTCACGAGAGGGAGGGGCAATAAAGATAAACAGGGCGCTAAGATTAGTGTTTTTGACGCTCTTGACACCCTGCATATCGATATCGAGAATGCATCTGCGGTCGCCGGTTTCAGAGACGTCGGAAACGGCCCTAATGGAGGTACCATAGTAGTTTCCACCAAACTTGGCCCATTCAATAAACTCTTTGTTGGAGATCATGTTTTCGAATTTTTCAACGGGCACAAACCAGTAATCCTTGCCATCTTTCTCTCCGGCACGAGGTTGGCGAGTAGTATGGCTAATAGAGAAACCAAACTTATTGGGGAAATCGGCAAACAACTTTTTAAGAAGGGTGGATTTACCTGTACCACTAGGGCCACTAAGTACGATAGGACGCATTGTTATGTGAGCGAGGATCAAGGGCCTTTAGGGGTGGTAGCGTGTGAGGAATCGACTGCAAAGAGAGTGCCACAAGAGCTGTATAAGGGCACCAGAGGGACCAAAGGGACCAAAGGTAACCGATCCAGTAGAAAATAGTCAACGCCAGCCACTCAATTCTATCTTCTTACTCTGCACAACCGCTTAAACTGTAACAGACTCCACCCCCCCCCTCCCCTTCCCACCTCACTACAATGCAACTGTCCATTCCAAGCTTTATCCTCGGGTCACCAACCCTTTACAAGATAATCGCCTCAGCAGACAGCGGTGTAGTTGAGATTGATAAACGATTCAATGATTTTATACAGTTAGCAGATGATTTTGCCCAGGAAATGGACGAGCCCGTGCCGATACCCCCGCCATCCAAGAAATGGTTTGGCGGCAACGACGCAGCCACTTGTGAGCAGAGAAGAAAAGATTTGGAGTTAATGATGAGGGCGCTTGTACGAAACCCAGAGTACTTGCGCTCTCTTGCTGTTCAGAAGTTCCTCAACCTTTCGCGAAAGGAGACGTCCCCCAACTCGGACTGGCTACAGATCTCATCGCGGGTGGGTGATTTAATTTCACAAGCTAAAAGTATACAGGCGCCTGCGCAAAAACGCAAGCTGTGTCTAGAGGCCAAGAGCTACGTGACGCAGCTCCAAAAGCAGCTGAGCGCTGCGTCGAGCGAGGTCGGAGCCGGTGAGCAAACGCGGCGAGCCACCATGGTTGAAGGGTTTCTGTCCTCAATCAACCAGCTCGAGCTCCAAGTCTTGACTAACCTTCAGAGAGATACCGGACACGAGCCTGGCCGCCAACCATTCACCGCAACGAGTGGTCGAGTGCTTGGCGAAACTGAGGTGACGCGTAAACTCAACAACACAGAGCTCCTCGACCACCAGCGTGGTGCAGTTGGGGATCAAGACAAACAATTGGAGCAATTGAGGATCGCGATCTCGCGCCAGAAAGAGCTGGGGCTGGCAATCGACGACGAGCTCACAAAGCAGAATGCCATGCTCGAGCAATTGGATTCACAGGTTCATGGCGTGAATGCCAAGGTAAACCAAGCTAAACGCAAGACTTCAAAACTAAACTAGACTTGCGACGCGGCTACCCTATTCTTCTTCTTCTTTTTTAAGGTTACATCCCCACACGTGCGAGGTTTACATTTTAGAATGCAGCATACGCGTTTCAGATTATCGCCTGCATAAGCGCTGTATCCCCGCCTCAAGAGGTACAGCGAAATTTTAAATGCGGGGGAGGCTCGGAGTGAATCCATTCCAGCTGCATACCTCTTGGTTCCCTCCTCCATATTTATATAATTCAAACCAATTCCACTTGGGATGTATACATACCTTGCAAAGGGATATGCTTGAACCAAGACCTTGCGATTACCATTCAAACTTGGGCTTCCCTAGTAAACCCCACCAATTGTCACCGTCCCCCACTAGAGTAGTGCAGTCTTGACGAGAAAGTTGGTCCAAGAGTGAAAGAATCAATTGGAATGCAAGGACGAGCACAAGAAGTCTGCGAGGCTAACACCATCTACCCCCAAACCTTGAACTTATACGGGAATTGACTGACTGCATAGGTTCTGCAACCCACGCACCCGTTATCGAGATACGCTTTCTCCGGTTTCTTCGTCTGCACCTCATGGGTAAGGGTACGAGTTACATGGTAGTGGGAAATAACAAAATAATTTGCAGCGAATGTTGAGTAGATATGATTCTCGCACTTTTTTCTATAAAAACAGTACCAGAATTCTCGCATTTTCCGCCGCTATAACGCTGATCTGCGCACTTATATCTTACCCCAAAGTGGGGTATTACCCGCTTGCAGTGGGACGGGCCACGTACATGGTTCTAAACCCATACGCGCACGCATTAAGAATCCATAAATACACATTCTAGTAGAAATTGGATATTGCAAGGCATTATCCGATCCTTCCCCTACGCGCTCACTGCCCACAACCCGCTTGGATGTTCCTCCGAAGTGCATGAACCTTGCATATACCTTACATTATAAAAGGCACCGCGCCCACACCGTGTACTCTTCACACACAATGTCCATCCCCATTGCCACTGACGGCCACTACAATCACTTGACCCCTGACCAAGAGTACAAGCTCAAGGAGCTGTATCTCATTATTATGACCACTTTTGGTCTTGCCCCCAGCGGTATCAAGGTAGGCGGTAAGCCTCCTGCTCCAGTCGAGAAGAAAGGTCGCTTTGGTTTCAGCTCCAAGACAGTCACCAACGAGGAGACCTTCCAAGACGGTATGGTCAGATTCAAGAAGGCGTTTACCGACAAGAACATTGATCTCGACTATGCCAAGCAAAAGTATCGCGACCAGGTCCGCAACGACAATGTCGACCGTTTGCTTTTGCGCTTTTTGCGTGCCCGCAAGTGGAACGTTGCCGATGCCGCAGGCATGATCTCTCGCACCATGGCTTGGCGCTGCACCGATGTTGACATTGAGCAGCAGCTCGAGCGCGGTGACATTTACTGGATCGAGAATGAGCCCGATGAGGGATTTATTAACCAATACCGCAATGGCAAGTCTATTATCGAGGGTAAGGATAAGCAAGGACGCCCCATTGTTGTTATCGCCGCTCGCAAGCACGACCCTCGCAAGCAAACTTCCGCCGCCATGCGTCGCTACACCCTTTTCACCATGGAGGAAGCTCGTCTCTGTCTCAAAGATGACCTCGAGACTGCTCTTGTCATTTTCGATCTCGGTGGATTCGGTCTCAACAATATGGACACTGAGGTTGTCAAGTTTATTATCGAGTGTTTTGAGGCCCACTACCCCGAGTCTCTTGGTGGTCTCTACTTGCACCGTGCACCTCGTGTTTTCTCCACTGTCTGGACTATGATCAAGGGATGGCTCGATCCTGTTGTTGCTTCTAAGATCTCCTTCACCAAAGACGAGAAGGATTTGCTCAAACAGATTGATGCTGCCGAGCTTCCCGAGGAACTTGGTGGTACCAAGACCACTGAATACAAATGGCCAGAGCCCGTTGCGGCGCTCAATGCTCCAGTCAAAGACCTTGAGACCCGCAAAAAGATCCAGGCCGAGCGCAATGCCATCTTTGAGGACTTTGACAAGTACACTGTCGAGTGGATCCAGGCCGATGGCGCTGCGTCCAAGAGCTTGCACGCCAAGCGTGACGAGATTATGAGCTCCCTCACCAAGAACTACTGGCAGCTTGATCCCTATGTTCGTGCCCGTTGTGGCTACGACCGTAGCGGCAAGTTTAGCGACTTTACCGAGCAGCTTGTTCCAGGAGCTGTTGCCCAGCCTCTCTGCAAGGGTGACTTGTAAAAGATACCTCGATAGTTTTGTAGCGCATATTTAATCCAAATTCTATAATCTATTTTCCGATTCCTCTCTGCCTGAAAGCGACCAAGACTTTTTCCTTTTTGTCCTCCTACTTTGTAATAATGGCACTGGATCCCAGCCAAGATGTGCTCAAAGTCATTGGTAAACTTCCTTTTGCTGCGAGAGGTGAGCAGCGAGATTTATTAGACGAGCTGACCGCCAATTTGACGGATGAAACTAGACAAACACTCCGAGGATACTATGGATTCTTGCTGCAGAGGCTTATCAGTGGTTCACCCAGAAAACCGTGTGCTAAACTACTGATAGCCATCACGGATTCCAGTGTAGTCCTACAGAGCCGGGTGAACAAATTATGTGCTGCTTATGATCGAGATTTGCACCCGGCCATTGGAGCCCTGCTTCGCACTATGCGGCTTCACTCGCCCCGAGATATTTATTTCCCGCCTACCGGCCTCGAGTCTGCCGAGTATTCACAGCTTCCCCAAACTGTGGTAGCAAAGTTACAAGAAAATAACCTCGATGCACTTTTGCCGATCTATACAAGGGTGGCCATATCACTTCAGCAGGGTACATCGACTTCTAATGCCAATCTCCTGGCCCAGCTATATCCCCTGGCAATAGCCGGTAATTTCTTGATGCTACCAATTGAGGAGTATTGCTACCGTTTCCTCAAAGCATGGGATGGGAACCCTTCACATGTCGTTACAATTATGTTGAAATATCTCAAGTTTTGGCCAGATATAGGCAGCAATAGGTTACAGAGGTTGTTGCTAGATCCTTTAAGCAAAACTAATAACCCCGCGTCAATGATTCCGGAGGTGATTGGGCTGGGTGCGCGTGGTGGGCCGCTCATGAAGACACTCTGCACCAAGCTTCATACTATAACCCCTCATGTTTGCGTGTCTATCCTCCTGTATTATGACAACACAGGGCTGAGCCCACCACATAATACACTCTATCGACTAATAACCCAGTTTCCGGGTGCTTTATTCTTGTGCCAGCAGTGGGCCCAACATGCTCCAGAGATTAAAGATGCGCTCCAAGGAGAATCGAGAATATCGACGATTTTGGGTAATTCAACCGATTACCTTGCACTAGCAAATAACCCTTGGCTCGGTAACGTCACTCACATGACGTTTGAAGAGGCAGCCGATGCTCCTTGCCTCGGTCTCATCACTGAAAAGGAACTTGCAAAGGTGAACCTCAGTTATGAAGACTTTTGCAATTATTTATTAGACAACCTTGCAAAGTTCGAGCTCTATGTTGATGAGTATCTAGTCTAGCAAGTAGTGATGGCAAAAAGTAGTAGGACTCAGTACTGGATATGAGTATCGATTGAAGCATTGTACTCTGCAGAGCCATCATTTTCAAACCCAAGCTCCTTGACCAATTCTAGTCCCTTGGATTTAATAATATCAAGCTGAGAATCATCCTTTGCAAGAATAAGGCCAATTGTGCCCAAAGAATTGATGCTGATTCCTTGAGCTTTCTCTTGCTTGCGTGGGGTTATTAAGATCCATTCCTCGGTGAAAACCACATTGAAGCTACGGTTAGCTTGATGACGACCGAGAACAGTGAAAACACGGGTCATGAGTTCATAGTAGGCGACCATGATATCATCAACAGATGCATTCGCAGGCAAATAAGCTATAAAATGACTGAAGGGTATGTTTGAATCATTCGTAACAGTAACATCGGAGCTTTTGCTGGGCTGAGGCTTGGTCAAGGAGTCAGGAAAGGGCTTAAAGTTGTCTGGAAGCGTCATAATCTGAATGTGTTTATGGGCAACAGAGGCCCCTGAATTCTCGCCGCTGTTGAAGAAACCAACATGCCGCTTGCCGGATTCTTGGTTTGCTTTTCTTAGTGTGGTCATTGAGGCCGACCAATCGCTTTCATTGAGAGGACTCGTTTGGGGCTTGAACTCGTTGGTAACTACCAGGAAATGGTACTTTGCAATGGCAAATTTATTAAGTACAACAGAGTGTGAATCCCCCTTTTCAATGAAGAGTGCTTGCTCTGGTGGATTCCAGGGATCAGTGGGCTTGTCGCCGTCCCTTTTCACGTCGTCATTGCCCCGCTTCTTTGCCAGAGCTGGAGCTAAAGTGTAAACAACATCAATATCGTTCCATTTGGTAGGGATTGCTGAGGTTTCGGTGAATACCAAGTCTCCACTCTTGACTGCAGACTCAAACTTGCTCTTTATAGTGTTGTACATAATAGTGGATTTGACCACTCCTCCATGATAAAGGGGGTCTATAAAAGATGTCTGACGGATTACAAATGTCGATATCTACAATACAATAATATTTAACGAACCTCGGTGGCTTTATCGACGCCAGAGAGGTCTCTAAAGATCTTAGCTAGTTTTGCCGGTAATACACGCATCATTGGCAAGAAACTCACATAGAGAGGCGTGTAAAGGCGACCGGTTTTGCCCTTTTCGACCAAATTGACAATCTTGCCTGCCAGTGCTAGTTGAGAGATAATGGGTGCCAGGAAATTGGAAGGAGTGCTAACATCATCAAACATTTTTGTATCAATTTGCCCTGGACATACCAATAAGAATCGAATAAACTCGTAGCGTGAATTCTCGTGGACCAGTGATTCGTGCATTCCCAGGATCCCGGCTTTTGAGGCGCCATAACTGGATAAACCTGCTGGGCTAACAAATCCCAATGCGCTCGCAACATTAATGATAAAGCCCCGTTCCTTGAGTAGCATACCGGGCAAGAATACCTTGAGGGCCTTGAAAGCTCCCGTCAAGTTGACGTCGATAGTTTGCTCAAAGTCTTGGACTTCAGTCTCCACCAGTAGTTGCATGTTTCTGCGTACGCCAGCATTGTTTATCAGGACGGTCGGAGAACCAAAGGTGGCTTCAATTTGTTCTTTGGCTTCCGTTAATGAGTTGATGTCCGTGATACTGCACTGGATATAAAGCACGGATTCAAACTGTTCATCAATGTCTGGGATTCGTACGTCAAGGGCGACTACATTGAAACCGTCCATAGTAAACCGTTTGACGATCTGGGCTCCAAGGCCATCACCCCCACCGGTGACGACAATAACATCTGATTTTTTCAACCACATTTGATGAAAGTTACTCGGGGGCTGGTCTCTACTTTTATATCCCTCAAGTAGTGGCTCAAAATGGACTTTATCTGCGCGACCCTTTGGCAACAGTGCTACCTACCAGATGAGATTCATTAATGTGGGCGTCAATCTTGGTCTTGGGCACTAGTGAGTCTGTAAAGCTCACTGGTAACTCGAATAATCTTTAATTGGCCAGTCTGACCATTTTTAGAGCCATTCCCTCGACACTTTATCGAGTGTAATTGCCTTTTTTGGATACCACCTCACAATTGAAAATGACTCTGCTCTTGTGTTTGTCAAGTGTCCGAATCATGAAAATTCATCACCGACTCACCTACAAATTTAGCTAATATCTCTCCAAAATGATACGCTATACCACCATTGTGAAGGACCCACATGAGACACATAGGCCTGGTAGATGCTGACAAACCCTCTCATTTGAAGAATGGCTACTGTTCAGATCAAGCGTAAACGTGGGCAGGACCCACTGGAGGCGCTCATGATCAAGAACAAACGGTCTGATGATAACCTAGTGTTCAAATTAGCAGGTACTTTTGATACAGCTATCCCTGATGGTGAGACAAACTTCACTCTTCAAGAGACTAGCGAACGCAGGGTATTTAAACGCCGAAAAGGCGAACCCTCCAAGAAAACCCCAGACACAGCGGCAGTTAAAGAGCCTGTACTACCACCACAAATCAAGGAAATGGTGAGCGAGTACATATCTGCCGAGGATGTTGATATCGAGACTGAAGATTATGTCTATGATGTATACTTTGGTTCAAAAAGCAAAAAAGAGCTGGACTCTGGGGCTGTTGGCTATATGTAAGTATAGATTCATTTGAATTCGTTGACTGGAACCTAAAACTAACCCTTCAGTGTCTTAGATGAGGAAGATCGGCTAGTGTTTATGCACGACGATGACGAGGACTCACAAGTTTATACCGATGACGAGGACTCCAATGCCGAGGACTTTTATCAAAATGATTATCCGGATGAAGAGGAGAGTGAGTTTGATAGTTTGGACGAGTTTGATGATCTGCACTTGAGCGATAATTATAGTCCCGAGAGTGATTGAGAAGATGCGAACCGAGTGGCTAATGGGCAGCTCTGAAGCATGAAATGGTTTTCACAAATCTGCATATATCTTGCTGCCTACCTTTACGCTATTGCCTCAACTGCACCACCCATCATCATCACTGCACCACCCATCATTGCACCACCACTATCACTCCACCACCCATATCACTACCCAATTACATAGACACACTTGATTTTGTTCAATTTGATTTAATTTTTATGCACCCAATGGATTGTTTACAGGCTCATACTTGCCCAACCAAAAGGCACAGACTAAGACCCCCTTATCATGGATATCACCCCCCTCTCACGAGCTTTGGTCCTTTCACCTTTCCTATGACTGGTATTCTTGGTCAATCTAGGGGCGAGAGCGAAGCTCCACGGGCCACAGTACCCAGAAATGTCTCTTTCACCACCACTGTTGACAGCTCAAGCGCCCATGAAGCCCATAACCCGCCCACACTGCTCAGACAACAAGCAGCACGTGCGCCTTCTCCGAACGCACCCGACTTGTCGCAGCTATGCTTTCCAACCAAGCCAAAGAAGCAGATGGAAAAGAAGGAGGAGATCCATATCTTGCTCGGCGTTACAGGCTCTGTGGCCACCATTAAGCTCCCTCTAATTGTGCAACGGCTCCGCCAGACATATCAGAAGCGTGCGGTGATCAAGGTTATCGTGACAAAACATTCCGAAACTTTCCTAAGAGATGCGGAGCTCCCCAAAGAGGTCAAGGTCCTCTACGATGAGGACGAGTGGAGGAGCCGTACCGGAACCGCGGATAATCTCCATGTGCAGCTCCGACGCTGGGCAGATATCCTTGTGGTAGCACCCTGCAGTGCCAATACGCTTGCAAAGTTCGCTTATGGTGTATGCGATAATCTTTTGACTTCTGTTTTCAGAGTTTGGAACCCGGCGCTGCCTATTCTGTTGGCACCAGCAATGAACACCCAAATGTATCTGAATCCGGTCACCAAGCGTCACGATCTGAAAATCCGAGAGCATTATCCTTATGTCGAGATACTGCGTCCAGTAGAGAAAGTCTTGGTGTGTGGAGATATTGGTATGGGCGGTATGAGAGAGTGGACCGATATCGTGTGCACAATCACATCAAGACTGGGAGTTCCTCTAAGTGACGACGAGGGTACCGACGAGGACGATTAATATGTTTAGTTTTCGGGTGTTTCCTAGTCTGCTTTTTGCTGCTGGTTGCCCCAGTCTTTTACCATTTACTAGCCTGTATTATAGATATTTATTTGATTTTGCATTTCATTGGAGTGATAATTATTGGAGTAGTTTATATTGGAGTGTTTTTTGGAGTGTTTTTATTGGAGTGTTTTTACTGGAGTGAATTCATTGGAGTGTATTCACTGAGTACTCCTTGTCGGTGTCAGATCTAGAGAATGGCTATCAGTCCAGGTTTAGCCTTTAACAATCTGAGATCAGGCTTGCTTTATCGAGCTTAATTGAACGGCTCTTTTTAAAATCTACTCGAGACTAGAGGTACCTATATTTAGCAATGTATAGAAATCAAGGCAGCTAGCTGTAGCCTAAAGAAACCTCACGTGCCTACACAAGAGGTTCCTATATGAGACTAGCTAAAAGCCCCAGCATGACCATGAACGCCCGGACTTGACTTCAGTTACCCGCCACAAGGTCCAGCCACAGCGCCAAAAGACCTCAAGACCTTAAGACCTCAAGACAGAGCACCAGAGCACCCTATCAGCCGTCCAAGTCAATGAAACCATTCTTATCTGGGCACGTTGATGTAATTACGCACATTTCTTTTGATTTCTATGGAGCCCGAATGGCAACGTGCGCAGCAGACCATACAGTCAAGGTCTTTGACAAGATTGACGGAGAATGGAAACTCAACGACTCTTGGAGGGCTCACGAGGCTGCTGTTATTCGTACCTCCTGGGCAGGGCCCGAACATGCACAAATACTGGCGAGTGGCTCCCACGACTCGACCGTCAAGATATGGGAAGAGGACCCCAATGAACCTGAACAAAGTGGCAAGCGATGGCGTAAACGGTGCGTGATCTCCGAATACAAGGGGCCCCTGTACGATCTGAAATTCGCGCCCAGCCAATCGGGCCTGAAAATTGGCTCGATATCCTCCGATGGCGTCCTCAGGATCCACGAGGCCCTGGAACCAAACAGCATGTCTTCATGGACCCAAATCGCCGAGGTTTCGCTACTAAATAACCCTGTTGCCAAGCAATTACAGTCTTCGTTTTGCCTGGATTGGTGCAAAAGCATTTTCCACAAAGACCACTTGGTTGTTTGTGTCCTTGAAGACGCGTTCATATACTCTAGGGATCCAAGTGGCAAACTCAGTAAGATTGCCGAGCTTCCACAGCATAAGGGGCTTATTAGAGATGTGGCATGGGCACCATCTGTGGGTAGCAGCTATCAATTGATTGCAACCGCATGCAAAGATGGGTTTCTGCGGGTATTCAAGGTCACTCCTCCCAGTTTCACCGTTGAGCTTGTACATGAGCAAACCGGTCATGATGGTGAAGTTTGGAGAGTTTCATGGAATGCTAGTGGTACTGTGCTCTCTTCTACGGGTGATGACCGCAAGGTACGGTTCTGGAAACCCACAAACGGTGGACGGTTCCAATGCCTCTCAATTGTTAGTATTGATTCAGAGGATTAGATGGGCTGGTTTGATCTTCCTAGATTTATGTGTATTTATCGTGTAGTGAAATTGAAAATGATGCTGAATGATGACCTGTGGAACCCGTGGTAGCCCTGTTATCCATTCTGTGATCGCCCTATGTCTACTACTTTAGTGTATACCCTCTATCCTCTACCTCTACCTCTACCCTTTATCCTATCCCCTCCCTACCCTCTATCCTCGTTCCCTTCCCGGCACATCTACCCTTCCCATCCTATCTACCCTACCACACTTTTATTGTATAGTTTGCATTCAGACCAATTCGACCTGTGCGCACCTGACGCGCTTCTATATATCTAATTGAAATTAGGCGAGTCGCTACTCGCACCCTCTACCCTCCTATCTACCCTTCACGGTAAAAGAATTTGTAATAAATGAAAGTCTTGGTATCGTGCGTCGAATCGGGGTCACTTCGAGAGTATTTATTCACAAAAGATACTGATACTTCAGATCCTGATAGCCCCAAGCCAGAATCGAAAACTTTTCTGGCAGAGAAACTCAACCCGGTGGTGAAATTTATTCTCACAAAGCATGGGCTGGTGATTGCTCGCAAAAAGGGGCATTTGGGCCTATACAATAGTGAATACGAGCATATCAAGGATATTCTGGACTGTCCAGGTCTCGTGGGGCTTGATGCTACCGAGGATTCACTCTACATTGTTGATAAGGAAGGGTCCGGTACAATCTATGATTTCGGGACAGGGGAAACCAGATCCTTCACTCTCCCCGGGGACCTCAGTGTTGCTGTCAAGCACCCTACTCAGGACCTAGTGCTTTGCTCTGGCGCTGAGCTCCGTCCAGAGATTCATACTCTTGATGGTCAGGTCGTGTTCCAGGCAAAGAATCCCAAAGCCAAGCTCGACCTTCCAGAGAAAAATTTGGTCACAAATGCTTGTTTCCTGCCTAGTACTAAACAAGATGAGTTTAGATTTGCTACCGTGACTTCTCACGGTAAGGTCCGCACATACGACACAGCTCAGGCAAAGAAACCAATCAGCCAGGAACAGGTGTCCAAATTTTCGCTCAAAGCGCTTGCCTGCCACGAAGAAAAGTTAATAGTTGGCGACACGCAATCAAAGGTAGGCCTATACCAGTTCAATCCTGTCAAGTTACTAGGATTCTATAAGGGTATCGTGGGCGGAACTAGCAGTGTCACCAGCCGCAAGGACCTTATCTGTACAGTAGGGCTTGATCGTTATATTCGTATTTTCAATGGTACAACTCGGGAAGCAAACGGGAAAGTATTTGTCGGTGAGGAACTTCTGTGGGCCGAGATTCTCCAGGACGATGATGAAAAGCGTGCTCTTGACGAAGACGAGTTTTGGGATGACATTAACAATGCAAACAAGAAACAAAAGTCTGGTAAAGGGCCAAAGGAGCAGGAGCAGGAGGAGTTGTCTGAAGACCTCTCATCGGATTCTGCGGCTTCAGAGGATCTCCCATCGGATTCAGAGGATAATTGGGAATCTGTGTCCCAAAGTGATTCTGATGATTCTGAATAATTCATAGATCTCTCACTCTCGGGACCCCCAGGGCCTCTTCAAGAACTCTTCCGGCTCTCTGCAAATAATTTTTAAAAATCTAACACCAATTCTTTCGAGTTAATCGATAACGAGGTTGGCCGAAAAGCGGCGAGCCACTTAATAATAGCTGATCCCTCAGTAGTCATATTCAGTTGAAGCTCGATTAAGCTATATACCTAACAAATGAGTGTTGATGCTTCGGGATATATTGGATTTGTTGCAGGGGTATTTTCCGGTGTAACAAAACTACTTGTGGGCCATCCCTTTGACACAATCAAGGTGAGACTGCAGACCAACGATGCATACAATGGACCCATTGATTGCCTTCGCAAAACCCTGAAAAATGAAGGTATACGTGGACTTTACAAGGGTGCGAGTCCTCCTCTTGTGGGCTGGATGTTTATGGATAGTATCATGCTTGGTAGTCTTCACAATTACAGACGCTTGATCAAGGATCGATTCTACACACACGAAAAGGAGCTTCCGCTGGCGGGAAAAATGGCTGCGGGAGTTTTTGCTGGCTGGACTGTGAGTTTTGTTGCTGCCCCAGTGGAATACGTCAAGGCATTGCTCCAGGTTCAGTACAATTCAGGAACAAAGCTTTACAAGGGTCCCATTGATTGTTTTCACCAGCTATACGCAAAGAAAGGTCTCGTGAAAGGTATTTATCATGGTCTATGGTCAACGTTGATCTTCCGTACCAACTTTTGGGCATGGTGGGGATCCTATGATGTCTTTACAAAGTATTTCCAACAAAACACAAACATGAGCACATCTGCTATCAATTTTTGGGCCGGAGGACTCGGTGCTTCTGTATTCTGGACCGTGGCGTACCCGAGCGATGTAGTGAAGCAGCAAATCCTCACAGACTCTGTTGATAACCCCCAGTACAAGTCCTGGTCACAAGCGGCCAGAGCCGTCTACGCGAGAGGAGGAGTGAGAGAGTTTTTCCGTGGCTACGCCCCTTCTATTCTCCGTAGCTTTCCTGCGAATGCCAGCGCATTGTGGGCGTTTGAATTTTCCATGAGAATGCTCAAGGACAAAACAGAGAAGCCCAAAGACTTTGATGCTTGAAGGGAGTAGACCTATGCAAACAAATGGTTGAAATTAGTGGCCCCAAGAGAGCTCAAGACTCTGGGAATGGCTCGGGACTTTATGCTTGAGGGAGCGGCGCAAAGTGGCATCCCAAACGAAGACATTTAGAGCTGCGCAAATAGAAATTTTGTATATAATACTTGGATTTTCATAAATGGATCGGTTTGCAGCTTCAAGGCCTCGGATCAATCTCTCGGCAGACATATGCCCGGTCACATGCAGGCTTTGGGCTCCAGTCTGCTCGCTCCAGCCTGCTCGCTCTAGCCGATATGTTCTAGTCTATAGTCTATAAGATAAATAAAAGCGTGTATATTTTTGGTCTAGTTATCCACACACTCTGGTCTTTTCTCCCTCACACCTCCCATGGCTTTTTACGAGGAGCCTGCGCCGGCATTGAAGCTGCTTGACAGCCGAGAACCCTGTCTTCTATTTGCCTAATTCCGGGTACTGGCTTATCATTCAATATACAATCGATGATTTGGCTATAGCTCAGCACGGGCACCTCCGTCTGTAGGTCTGCGTAGGTCTCTGTACAGGCTTCCATGTGATTATGCAGAACGAGCTCTCCAGAAAACCGAGTTACCGTATGGGGAAGATACCTGGGGTGCATACAACCCTTACCCCAGTATACACGGTAAGAGAGAGATGCCTTGATGTGCATGCAGGCCGCCACGAGGCAAACCGGTATAAATACCCCTCACACCCACCCTCGAGCGGCACTTTAGAAATGTCCAACGATAACGTCGCACATGCTCTGTCTGGTGCGGGTGGAGGAATGCTCGCCATGGGCGTTACCTACCCGCTCATCACTCTCTCGACCCGGGCACAGACCATGAGCCTGCGCAGCGAGGAATCAAAAGATAAAAAGACAATTGGTGCTATTGAGGCGGCCCAGGCCATCATCAAGAAGGAGGGTATCTCTGGCCTCTACTCTGGTATCGAGTCCGCTTTAACCGGTATCTCCCTCACGAATTTTGTCTATTACTACTTTTATGAGGGCGCGAAGCCATTTTTCCAGGACGCCGCCGGCCAAATGACTACCGCCCAGAGTATGGCAGTGGGTGCGATTGCTGGCGCCGTAACCTCAATCACCACAAACCCAATCTGGGTCGTCAATACCCGTATGACCGTTGCGGGGGATAAAAAAACCACTGCCCAGACTATTGAGGATATTTACAAGCGTGCCGGTATCAAGGGCTTTTTTGCCGGTATCGTTCCCGCCCTCGTTTTGGTGGTCAACCCCGTTCTCCAGTACACCATTTTCGAACAACTCCGTCAGGTGGTGGAGAAAAAACGTCGCATGACCGCTCTTGACGCGTTTTTCATCGGTGCCCTCGGTAAGATCATCGCCACTGCCACCACGTATCCCTATATCACCCTCAAGAGCCGTCTTCAGGTGAAGAATAAAGAGGATGGTGGCTCCAGCAGCCTGATTCAGGGTCTCAAGGATATTATTGCCAAGGATGGCATTCAAGGTCTTTACAACGGCCTCACCACAAAGGCTATTCAGAGTGCTCTCACTTCTGCCTTTTTGTTCTTTTTTAAGGAACAGCTTTTCTCCCTCGCAATTGCTTTGCTTGCCTTGATTCGCAAAGCTAAAAAGTGATTCCCCCTTCAATTACTTCGTTTTAAAACTTTTATTAGATTTTTAGACAGCCCAATTATCGATGATAGAGCTTGTATATGTGTAAAGTGCAATGCTTGGGACCGAATTCGAAGTTTTCCCTATAAACTTGGTGATTTTTGGTGGCTAGTTGCGAGATTAGCCGTGCAGTGACAAGTCCAAGTGACAAGTGGCGCGTGAAGGTGTGCAGCGCTGCAAGGCCAAGAGCGCGGGCAGTACAGCCACTGATATGAACAGCAGGGCTACAAGGCGAGCACAACTGGCATGAATGCTAGGGCCAGTGGCTCCACCAGTGGCTTAGCGCCCCCATTTATAAATAATGACTTAGTTTACGCGCACAACGCATAAAGTCCGGGTTGTGTTTTAAGAATGACCACTTTTCCCGCAAACCAAGTACGGTCTCTCCATCGATTGCCATCCAAAGCCCCGAACGGCCCAACATGACTTCACTGAACAGAGGCAGAATGACATCAATTGCAGTGACCGGCAAGGACTCCACCTCTTGTTTACTGAGTTTGTAGAGGCAATCCTCGGCACTTTGTCTCCATCTTTTATACATGATAGCTTGGTGCTCTTTGGGCAGCATATTAACTCTGTCCAAAAACTCTTTATTAGTGCTGCAGTTGGGATACGGGTTCAAATAGAGCCAGAGCTTGGGCGAAAGGAAAACCATGTACGCGCTTTTAGAAATTTGCCCCAACCGAGTATAAACTAATGCATTTACCTCCAAAAATTCTGCTATAAGCCCCCAAATCTCTGGAGGAACGCTTACTCCCGGCATAATTATTACAGATGGCAGTGGGAGGGAGCGATGGGCTCACGGCCGAGCAGAGAGATGCCATAGCTAGTGATCTTGGGTTTGTTAAGATCATTGCCGGGCCTGGGACGGGGAAAACGTACTGTTTAGGGCACCGCATTGCGCAAAAAATCAAGGATGGCGTCGATCCCAAGCGGATCCTAGCCGCGAGCTTCACAAACGAAGCATGCGCTGCCCTCCGCGCCCAGCTCTACACTCTGGTCGGCGATGAGGCAGTAAATGAAATCGATATCTTTACGTTCCATTCCTTCTCTCGACACATCATCGAGCGCGAGAGACAGATCACTAGTCCGGGAGCACCAAGTCTTGCTGTTGCCGATGAGTGGGACACCAGAACTTTTGTCAAAGGACTAGCGCCAGAGCTCACGGCCAAGATGGTCAGATCAATGAGATCCGCAGACCTGCAGAAGCTCGATGCGTTTGATGCGTACCTGGCCCGGTTGGACAAGCATAATATGGTTGACTTTAGGTCCCTTGTTGTGTTTGCTCAAAAGCTTGCCAGAGAAATAGCTCCGAGCTACGATCATGTATTTGTGGATGAGTTTCAAGACACCTCTCTCGATCAATTTACCTTGTTAAAGGAAATGCTGGCAGGTAACCCAAGACTCAATGTCACCGTCGTTGGCGATCCTAATCAAGCTATTTATGGGTTTGCTGAGCCGCACTTTTCGCCATTCGACGAGTTTGATCGTATCTGTTCGCCGGTAACTTTTCATTTAACGGGGAATTTCAGATCCACACAGCAACTTGTGGAATTCACAAATACCCAAATGCCCATTGCATATCCTCAAGTCTCTACAAGACCCGAAACCATGGGCCGGCCTACTCTCCAAGTATGCTCGAGTTCTCCATACTCTGGTTCTCCACCAGGCGGTGATGCCGCATTGGTGCGTGAAATTCGACGCGTCAGAGAGCGCTTTGGTACTGTTACAGTCTTGGTGTATACAAATAAAGCTGTCGCACATATAATTGAGCTACTCAGATCTATGAAAATTCCCTGTGAGTCTGGATTCAACAAGGCAATGATTGATCACAAGAATTCGCGTTTGGCGTACTTTCTCTTTAGGTATGTCGTACAAGAAAGGGAAATTCAGTTGATTTCGCTTCTTGATTGTGCCGGTGTGCTCTCTAGAAGCGCCCGTAGTCAACTTGAAAGTCTCACAAATGGTTTCACGCTCTCTATTATTGAGGCATTCCCACAGCTCAAGCGGATTAAAAACAAGTCTCTACTGGAAACACTAGGCAAAGAACTAGATTCTGTTGTTCAGGTACTTCGTTCCGCCACAGATTTCAACACCGTTCGCGAAAGTGTTCGACGTGCTCTCGAGGTGATCCCGGGCGCCAGCTTTAATGATACTCATGTTCGGCGTCTCCTCGATACTATTGAAACGCGCTCAGGCCGCTCTGACAATGATATCCCATTGATTTACCAATTCATGAACCATCAATTTTCTTTTTTATCTGGCTCAGAGGACGAGAACCCCGTCCAGGTTCGTACCATTCACAGCTCCAAGGGCCTCGAATGGCCAGCAGTGATCATGCCGTATTTGGGCACAGAAGACGCGTATCGTTTCTATCAACCGCAATCAAATGATCCAGGCTATCGCAAAGCTTTGTATGTGGGCATGTCTCGTGCTCGTGACAGCCTATCTCTTCAGGCTTGTGGTTTTACTGGGTTGACTCTTAACCCAAAACTTAGCATCACTGGTGAACTAGCAGTAACAGAAAGAATGCGTGCACAGAGGAACTTCCCGAAACTGTTTTCGCCTTTACAATTTAGCAGACGGATCCACCAGCTGATTCGGCTCCTTTAAGCTATATTAGTTAATTTATTTTATGACCTGTACGTCATTTTTCCCACCAATTTGTATCCTCAAGCGGGAATGTCCAAGCACCAGTACCCCCTCGTAAGTCGATAGGTTCAAGCACAACAGCGATACTCGCGAGCTTGCGCTGGCCACTAAGCAGGCGTTCAGCAAATGGCATCCATTTGTTCATGCGATCTCGGGCATTTTTGACCCCAGATTTCGAGATGATTGCGCGTTCAAGGCCCACAGACTTTTCCGGGGACGATCTACCAATAACAACAAATGCAATGGCCATTGCGAGGCCCCATCTATCAGTCACATTCTCCACACACTCCTTGTGGGCTGTGAGCATTGCTTCAAACGCTTCCAAGCTCAGATCGAGGGCCGAGTGTAGAGCCACAAATAGCTTGAGCTCATTGGGCTCTCCGGCAGTGATTGTGCGTTTCCTGAAAGTTGTGTGTTTGCTGATATCCTCGCTGGGCTCTTGCCGTTTTCTTCTTTTCTTGGGAGTAACGGGCCGTATTTCCTCCCCCTCAGACTCATATTCAGACTCTGAGTCTCTCTGGATCAGTTTATTCTTGAACTCGGTGTAAACCTTCTTGTACTCTCGAAGTGGTAGCGGGGGTTTCGACACAACCGGGTTATCCAAATCTAGAATTTCCTTTAATTCCTCAATTGCAAGCACGCAGCAGATGTACGGCCGCGCATGACTTTGGGCTGGTTTAAGGGTAATTGTTGGCTTGGACTGGACAAGAAACGAGTTTGCTTTGTTTATTAGCTTAACTGGGCTTTTCCCTACTAACCGAATACAAATTTGTTTGAGTTCTTCTTTTTCCATTGTGTTGAAGTAGGAGCCTCTGAATTTGAGGGATCCCTCGCAGGTACGGCTGACTCAGAATAAAAGTCTGGCTGACTCAGATTCTTTTCATCTAATCCAAAGGGTTCCAACTTGACTCTAGAAAATGGATATCAGCACTGTTAAACCAGCGAGTAAAGACCGTACAGCGGCCCACACTCATATCAAAGGTCTCGGGCTTGAAGATGACCTTACAGCCAAGGCCATCGATGGTGGCTTTGTGGGCCAACAAGCAGCGAGAGAGGCTTGCGGCCTGATTGTCGATATGATCAAGGCTAAAAAGTTCAGTGGTAAGGCCCTGTTGTTTGCTGGAGAGCCCGGTACAGGAAAGACTGCACTTGCTCTTGCCGTGTCTCAGGAGCTCGGCTCAAAAGTCCCATTCTGCCCCATTGTAGGCTCTGAGGTCTATAGCTCTGAGGTCAAAAAGACCGAGGTTTTGATGGAGAACTTCCGCCGCGCAATCGGTATCCGCATCAAAGAAACCAAAGAAGTGTACGAGGGCGAAGTTACCGACATGGTCCCCGAGGAAACCGAGAACCCTCTGGGTGGTTATGGCAAGACGATCTCACACGTTGTAGTTGGCCTCAAGACTGCAAAAGGTACCAAGCAACTTCGTCTTGACCCGAGTATCTACGAAAGCATTCAAAAGGAAAAAATCCAGATTGGTGACGTTATCTATATTGAGGCTAATACCGGTGCAGTCAAGCGTGTTGGCCGTAGTGATGCTTATGCCACTGAGTTTGATCTCGAGGCCGATGAATACGTCCCACTCCCCAAGGGCGATGTTCACAAACGTAAAGAGATTGTTCAAAACGTCACCCTTCATGATCTGGACTCGGCCAATGCAAGACCTCAAGGTGGCCAGGATATCATGTCGATGATGGGGCAGCTCATGAAGCCGAAAAAAACAGAAATCACTGAAAAACTCCGCCTTGAAATCAACAAGGTTGTACAAAACTATATCGACCAGGGAATTGCCGAGCTAATTCCTGGTGTGCTGTTTATTGACGAGTGCCACATGCTCGATATTGAGTGCTTCACCTACCTTAATCGTGCACTCGAAAGCAATATTTCTCCGCTGGTCATTCTTGCTACAAACAGGCCCATGTCAACAGTTCGGGGCACTGATATTGTTTCTCCCCACGGTATCCCCACAGATGTTCTTGATCGCTTGCTCATTGTGCGGACCTTGCCCTATACTCTTGAGGAGGTTCGTGCGATTATTGAGCGCCGTTCTCAACTTGAGGGCTCGAATGCCACCGCTGAGGCACTGGATCTTCTTGCCCAAATTGGCATGGAGTCCTCAATGCGCTACGCACTTCAACTAATGGCTCCTTCTTTTGTTCTTGCTGAAGCTAGCGGCAAAACTGAGATTGAGGTCTCTCAGATTGAAGAAGCCAGACTCTTGTTTTTGGATACGAAACGCACCGAGAACCTTCTGCAAGACAGCCACGCTTTTCTGTAGATGTAGCAAGTACAAATCGAGTATCTTATATTTCTTTATAGTTTAGAGGGTTTAGTGAGGCGGTGGGCCATAAAGAGGATTTAACTGGTCTCTCTCAGTGAGCTATAATAGAGAATCAAGCCAGTCTCTGAGCCGGTGAGCAAAAAAGAATCTGGCCAGTCTCTGCAATCCGACACTTTCCACTACACTATTTTAAATATTGAAACTCTGAATTTGATTGAATCAGGCTATACGTCGCTCTACACTTAAAAACTCATACAGAGAACGTCCATCGCTCTCCAACACCTTTACCATAAAATCTCCCCAAACTTAAACACATCAGGCGATTGATCTCGCCTCACCTGACTATATTGGGGCCACCAAGAGACACTGGTGTGTCGGAGATATCCTCTCACGTAACCCCGACGTCCTGCGGGTAAAACGATGCCTGCGGGGGGCATACCCATCTATACGCATCTACCAGGCCAAAGTGCAGGTTGTAGGTCCAGTGACAGTGCAGGATGTCAAATTTAAATTACGCGATCTACAAAACAGAGCTACTATATTCGGTGTGCATTCGAGGGTCTATGCAGGGTTCATGCATGAACCTCTTTGAGCGTGAAGGCGACTAAACGGGGAAACAGACACAAGAGTGAATTCTATACCCCGATGCTATGTGTATCTTTGGTGTGAGCAGATTTTACTCGTACATCTCTAGACTTTTTACCTCTAAACCCACCAAACACTCCTCAAAGCCGCAAAATTCTTAGACAAAACCTGCAGGCGGCCGCGTCGCGAATGTGGGCAAATGTGAACCCCCCTGTTTTCCAATGGGCACACCTAACCCTAGCGCATACTCTATCTGGAATAAAAGCGATCCTCTGGATTTCTCCCGTCGCAGCTCAAATGTCGTTGATGGAAAAAATCAACTCACGGCTAGAAACCAGAAGGCTTTCCAACAAATATGTTAAACGACAAAAGCACGGAGTCGACCGCACAAGAGCCGTTATTGGGTCACCGGACTTTGAGCCAAGTCCGTACGCCAACAAGCAGACACCACTTAAACGCATCACGAATTTACTTCATTAATTTATAGCATTACTTTTTGAGTTAGGTCTAGGAGATCGCGGGAGGAATGACCACTGGCCTTCACCGCTCAACTTCTCACCTTTTCGCCATGTAGGCTTTACGAAAACACTCGAGGAGTTCACCCCAATCAATGTTACTACTGGTTCGTACTTGGCCGGCCCAGTTTTGCTTTTGAGTGGGTAAACCGCCAATCGCAGAGATACTCTGGAGCCTATTGTTGAGGGATGTGAAGGCTGAGCTTTGGGGCAAAACCATCAACAGCCCATAGAGGCATTTGTAGAGAAACGGATACTGCTGTGGCTCGAGTAACTGCATTCTCAGCTGAACAAAAACAGGGCTCTCAATGAGCTGGACAAGCCTATCTATTTGCACGAGCATCGGCACAGTGATATCAACAGATGAAATTAGCCGTAAAACAGCAAACGCATGCTCATATGCTTGGGCCAACAAGCAAAGACTAAATGCAGAGATCCCGTCGCAGCACCAGGTTTTAAATAGCGAGACAAAAAGAGAGGCCCCTGCAGTCGTATGCAGTGCTCTAAGCGTTTGTCTCACACCTGCAAGCTCGGGGCCTAGCATCAGGCTGCTGTTGGCATTTTGGACCATGAGCGCCGCAAACTCTTGATCGTCTTCTTCCCGCAAAATGATTGCCAGAGTCCTGAAAATCGTTTCTGCATCAATTAGCTGGCAGAGGTTCAAAAGCACCAGCTTGCCCCTTGTAGCCAGCAGTTTACGATCAGCTTTGAACTGATTAACAAGACGTTTTGTGTAGGCTGTGAATTGCTCGTCGGGTGCATTGTGTAAAACCTGACCGATAAGCTGCATCACTCTTGTCACGACAGCATCGCTTGGGTCTGAGAGGAGCTTGAATAGCGACGTGGTACTGCTCGAGCTAGGCTCGTGGCCCGAGATCCTGTGCAATGCCATTAACCAGTCGAGGCACGCAATCCTCGTAACCTCTTGTTGGCTCAGAAACTGGGCTGTCAAAGCATTGCATGCCGCAGTTATCGGCATTGTTTCAAGCTCGTCTGGGGATGCATTTGAAACAAACTCGAGCATTCGCTCGGAAATGTCTGTTCCACTGTCACGAATTTCCTGATTCGGATCGCTCGTGGTGGGGAGCAAAGCGGCAAGAATCCGAGCCAAAGCAACACGAATATCCTCGGGGCTGATTTCCAAAAACGCATTGAGCCACTGCAGCGCGACAAACTTGATTTCCTCGTGTGGGGAGTCCAAAGAGTTGATGACGATATTCGTGATCTCAGTGAAATCTATAAACGTGTCTTGGCCCACAATGTAGAGCCCCGCTGCGAGACTGGTGTCGGGATCGGTCGGCTCGCCCTTTTTTGTGCGGGCAATCGTTCTCAGATCTTTAAGTAGACCATCTAATGCTGCTTTAGTTGCAACACGGATCTCTTTTGTTGGATCACTCAAAAATAGCAAGAGACTGTTGAGAAACTCAGGCAAATATGACACGAGCTCCAAGTCAGGTATAGAGTCGAGGAGGACAATCCATTGCACGAGAAACATTCGAGTATTAGGGCTGAGAACGTACAGCCGCTCCACCAGCACGGGGATAAAATTTGCCAATGTAAAGCCATTTGGTTCTTGCGGGGGCGCCACCTGGATAGCGGGGCCATTGCCGTCTGCAGAGTCCAGTACTCTTGGGGGCACTTTTGGCGGATCCTTATTGATGATAAACGTGTATGTAGCGGCCTTTTCGGCGACAATATCTTTAACGAGCCTATCGACCAAATCAGCCGCCGTACGGACGCCTTCTTCGGGGTCAGAGACGAGTTTGCAGAGCACGTCAAAAATCTCGTTAAAGTACTGCAAAATCTCGCCCTTGGCCACTTTTGCTACATTATAGAGGGACTCGCAGGCATAGTAGCGGACTCGAGAGTCAGCGTCTCCAAAACAAGCGAGAATCGGCGGCACCACCGAGTCCAAGTACCTTGCCAGTTCCTGTTGACCGAGGGCAACCGCGACGGCAGCGAGACCAATCAATCCGCCATTTCGGTAGTTTGGATGCGTTACTGCGTATGCGAAATCTTTTGTGAGCTCGTCAATGACCGCTTGAACTTTTTCTGGCTGGTCCCGTGAGATGTAGTCGCGAATGAGTTGCTCAAGCTCTAGCGCACCGTATTTGCGCTTGTCGTAGATCCTATCTGCCAACGTCTTTCTTAAAGCGATATCCATTTAATGATTTAGTGGTGCGGGACAGGCAGGGCGCGATAAGCTTAGCAAGCGATGCGAGTTGCCAGAGTCCTTGGCTAATCTATGGATAGCTGATAGTTGATATAAATTGGCAGCCTTGGATTACCATCCTAGGTCTAATTCTTGTCATGGTGTATAAGAATTCTCGACGGAGTTGTGCTTGAGCTAGGTTGTAGGCTTATAGTAGCCGCACTGTTGCGTGGACTAGGATCAGACAAGGCGGTGTAGAGATAGCAGATGCCAAGGTGATTTCCAGTTTTCAGCTGTTGATTTATAGAGTACAGTAGAGTTTTAGCTAGTCGCTCGGGATCCCTAACTATAGTGCTATATCTGCCACATTTATGATGAACCCGCCTAGTGAATAAAAGGTCAATTGATGGTCAATTGATGAGCGAGTGCTGCTTAGTATTAAGAGTTTGTGTAGAGGTTGTATATGAGGTACTGATTTGTATATACAGAGTGTGTCCATATCTAAACTAGGTAGATATAGCGGGCCAACCGTGTGCTAGATAAATATTTGCCAGCGGACCCACCTAGACTATCCCAGATAGATACCAAACGGACCCACCATTCTTCGATTGATACTGGCCAACGGACCCACCCTCCTATGAATTCTGGCCAACGGACCCACCTACACCCTCTTTGATAAATACTGACCCACCAAAACATTATGCAGCTATGTAAACTAAATTTATACCAATCTCGGCCCAACTTACTGAACAGGACAATCGGGAACACCGCCCGCGCCCGCACCCGCACCTGAGCCAAACAGGTCGGCACCAGGAAGTGCTCCTTCAGCTAAATCGCCTACGAGCTCCTGTGGAGGAGCGCCGCTCTCCTGCATTTCGGCCATTTTTTGAGAAATGTATTCGCGAGTAGCTTGATCGTTGTCGCTATATTTGGGGTCCTCATAGCGAGATACGATATCGGCGACTATCGACTGCTGACCCTTGTAGCGCTGGAACTCTTCCGCAGAGACTTTGCTCTTGTTATCTTCGAGCCATTTGGGGTACTTTTCGTGCATCTCTTTGAGCGGTTCGTAGAGAATATCCTTGGAGCTCAATTCCTCCATAAGCGTGGAGAGTAGCGAGTCCATATCGCCGCCACCGCCTGCAGCATTTTGAAGCTCGCCGAGCATTTTCTCCAAGAAATCGTCACCGCCGGAACCTAGATTATCGCCCACGGCCTGCTTGGACTCATTCAGCCGGTTCACTGTTTGAGAGATGGTGTCGCTAAAGTCGGCCGGCTTTTTCGTGGACTCAGACTCGACGCCAAGGGATGCCATAATAGCCTCGAGCTCAGCTTTTGCCGACGGATCATTTTGTAGCTGGCTAGAGAGCCCTTCCATTCCCAGGGCCAGCTTTTTTGCAAATTCCTCGTCGAGGCCTTCGAGCTCGTCTGTGGGGGGAGGTACAGTATCGGTGTGCTTTACGGAGTTTTCTGCAACTGCTGGAGACTCTTTGGTTTCGGTAGAGGCGTTATTACCAAAAACGCGGTCTTGTTCCTCGAAATCGTCCAGAATATCGTCCAAGTCGTCGTACTTGTCAGTCATGTCAGCACTGCCTGTGGACTGTGGGGTATAAACCGACCCACCGAGGGGTGGAGGGGGGGGAAGGTGTTAGAATTAACACCCCTCTGGGTATGAATGATCATTGTTAGGACTTACGTTACTTGATACAAATAACTAGACTAGTGGACACATGTCCTTTAATATAGAAGATTATGCATGATATACCAGCCACGGTCGTGCATATTATTAATTTCCAACAGCCCCCCTGACACACAGTTCATAGTTGCGGGTGAGACCATTCAATCGCACATGATACGTGAATTGTGTTTCTTGAAATCTTGAGTGGCTAGTGCTTTCGTCATCATATCTGCTAGATTTGCATTTGTTTCAAC
Organism: Wickerhamiella australiensis; assembly: GCA_030579635.1. Lineage (NCBI taxonomy): Eukaryota > Fungi > Ascomycota > Dipodascomycetes > Dipodascales > Trichomonascaceae > Wickerhamiella > Wickerhamiella australiensis. Next base: position 436,493 of record JAKTRM010000001.1, on the reverse strand, counting down.
GTAATAGAACTTTAGTTTGGGGTCCTCTTCAGTTTCCATAAAGTCTTTAATCCAATAATAGTAAGTTGAATTCCTCAAGGATTTGATGCGTGGTACTTCATTCTCAATTGCAGCCAACACTGCAGCATTGTCGTTGAACACATTAATATCCGATTCAATGCTCGTCGTGCTGTCTTGACAAATTTCGGTACAGAGTTTGTACAAACTAGTGGTTTCTTGTAGACCAAAAGTCACTGCTTGTAGTTCAGATTCTGCAGCCGACAGGGACACGTTCTTTTGTTGTGCTGCCTTCCAAGATACAGCGTGTTGGTTTATTCTAACAATGAACCCAGTGACTGATCTTGCCTTCAAGGTGCTCTTCCAGCTCGCATCAGTATAGACTTGGAAATTCAGCTGTTGTACTTGCTTAGTTGGAATTGGATATGCAATACCGCTTTCAATTGTTCCTGATAGGTAACACAGTGTTCCTAAAGCTATCGTCATGTCAATCTCTCTTGGGTTATGCATGGTAGTACCCAAATACATTGCGACTGCACCTAGATCAGGTCTAGTGCTGTCAGCTAGATACCTGATGCATGCATAACCCAAGAGAGATTGACATGACGATAGCTTTAGGAACACTGTGTTACCTATCAGGAACAATTGACTTCACCCCGAGATTGTGTAAACTTATGCTGAAAATTGTCCATGTATCGCACGTTCCATTGTTTACTTCTGACTGACAATATGCGCATGGCTATTTTAGACACGGGATGTACCCATACTGTAACCGGTGATAATGAAGTGATAATTCCAGGATCGACACGCACAGTAACTTCTCAATACTGCACTCTCGCAGATGGACGTCGTGTTCATTCTCTACCTTATGCGACATTCGTCTGGTCTGTATTACTGAACAAGGAAGTACCAAAACCATTACTCTACCATCACTCTTCATTCGTGATTTGCCGGAAACATTGATAGATCCACTTGAATTCCACCGCGTTATTGGTGGGCGTCAAGGGAGCGTGCACCTGGAGCCTACTGATGCGACAGGTGATTCTCATCTCAGCACGTACCGATTTCTATTAGCCAACAACGATGCCATTGTAGTACGTGCGCGGGCTAACACGCATAATAGCAACACCAAGGCCCGTACACGCACAAATTATTACTTTCCCGTTCAAGGCATGGACAAAATTCAGCTCTACAAACAAAGAGAAGTGAATGCAAATGCATACCATGACTTAGCTGCTTCCATTGAGAACAGCACCACTAATAAGACGGATCTGGATTACTGGCATGTGGCTTTAGGTCATCCAGGAGAGCAAAAAGTAAAGGAGTATCTTGATGCCAATAATGTGGACTATAGCAGTTCAAAACCACTTTCTGAATGCACTACATGTGATGCTGCCAGCTTTACTGAAGGAAGAATACCAAGTCGATATCAACTCTCTCATGACCCAATCTCATTTTACTCCATTTGACCTTGAAACCCGTCCAGACGAGATAAAACTCTTGTCCACTCTATTGACCAAAGACTTGGACGACTTGCGGGCCATATTTGGTTCGGATTATGAGGACGCTGTGCTAAACATACCTCAGGCCAAAGGAGTGAACCGCCATACTCTCTCCTGTCTAGTAACCAATGCGATCATCTTGAAATCGCCTCACCTGTTTGAAGCACATCCAGAACTGAGAACTTCAATCATCACCACCACTGGGAGAGATGACGTTAGGCGCCCAGCAGAGCCTGCCCCTGAGCCTGAGCTTACTGGAGTCACCTACACGGATGATCGTTTTTACCGCAAGGTCAAGAACTTCCATCGCAGGGTCCCCAAATATGAGGGTGACTTCATGGTTTGGCTCACCACAGTATGCCGATTGCTGACATCTGCCAGCTTTATCCTCAAGCATCGTATAAGCACAGTTGATGGCGCACCCATTGTTGTGGTCAACCCTAGTCTTACCGATGATCATCAAGAGGAAATTATTGATGAAGTTTGGCTCGGCAGTTTTCCAGCAAACGAAAGCACCGCATTAGCTGGAGGGTCTTGGGGAGACAAAGTCGGTATCTTAACAGACCGAACCATCTCAGGTTTCCTATATCTTGTGTTCCAGAAACTATGCAGGAATAAGTGCGGTCCAATGGTCTGGGTCACTACCGCACAGAAAACCTTGTTGAACAAGAAAAACTCTGACCTAGCTACAGAACGCAGCCTGTGTGATCACTTGAATCCAATTCTTCTGGCTCTAACTCAGGTTCAACTCGTCAACACTCTTCGGGCTGCTCGATTGTCAATGTATGATCTACAGTTTAGTCAAGCCCTGGCCCGCCAAACCACTAGTGAGCACTCTTCCCGGATGGTCAAGCTTTTTTCTGATATCAACCTGTTTGAACAATTTGTCATCTCCACCCGTAGTGATCTAATCACTGAAGATGGGGAGCCAGCTGGTCCTGAACTTAGTCTCAAACGAAACGATTATTGTGGAGGACGCTCAAGCCCACAAAAGAAGCTCAAATCCAGTAAACCTCATTGTCTGCGCTGCTTTGCTTATAATAAGAAGCATGACCCAAAGCATCCTTATGAACATGATGATTCACAGTGCCCTCAGCCGTGAACCAAAACTATGACTCTTAATCTGTTAGAATTAACACCCCTCTGGGTATGAATGATCATTGTTAGGGCTTACGTTACTTGATACAGATAACTAGACTAGTGGACACATGTCCTTTAATATAGAAGATTATGCATGATATACCAGCCACTGTCGTGCATATTATTAATGTCCAACAGAAGGTATTCTGGAGTTAGAAGACTGATAATTGGTGTTATGTGGGATAGTGGTGTAGAGGTAGAGATAGGTGTGTTAGTTGGTAATTTGGCTGCTATGGGATACAGTATGTATAGGTGTATGTCTATAGGTGAATGTCTATACCTGTATGTCTAAGGGGTATGTCTATACCTGGTTCTACGCTCGTGATAGACAGACCCACCGTGGGGTAGAGTGGGGAGAGCATAGGGCTTCTGAGGGTATTGATGGGTTCGCATGTAAATCAAATATACCCATAATCTTACTCCGTCTAAATCTCTAGTTACAACAAATCTTCTCCCTATCCTAGACTTGTAAGACCACTTGGTCACACTCTAGTCGTGAGCCCTCACCCCCCTCCTTTCACCCCTCGATCATTAAAGTGATGGAAAAAGATCGAAAGTTTACTAATGTCCATCTACCTCACGAGACTTCAAGGAGAGCGCAAACAGTGGCGTAAGGACCATCCTTTTGGGTTTGTTGCCAAGCCGAACAAAGCACAAGATGGCGGGCTGGATTTGCTCAACTGGACCCTCAAGATCCCGGGCAAGAAGGGCACCGCGTGGGCTGGGTCCAGCTTTCCGGTGACTATGACTTTTAGTCCCGAGTATCCTTCAAAACCACCGAAATGTCAGTTCCCCGCGGGATTTTACCACCCTAATATCTATCCCTCGGGCACTGTGTGTCTTAGCATTCTCAATGAAGGTGAAGATTGGCGTCCCTCTCACTCATTAAAGGACATTGCGCTGGGGATTCAGGAACTTTTGGATACACCCAACATCAAGAGTCCTGCGCAGCAAGAAGCTTTTGATGATTTCAAGTCCAACAAAGAGGCCTACAAGATGAAAGTTGCCAGGCAAGTTAAAAAGTACAGAGACGAGGACTGATAGGATGGGGATGCTATGGGGCTATGGGGAGCTATGATGCTATGGATGCTATGGATGCTATGGGGATGCTATGCCACGCTTGATGCGGTTAATCATTAGCGTCAACCTGGTAGCCGGCTCTAGCTGGTCAGCTACCCACTAGCTACTCACTAGCTGTCACTCGGATCTCTCCTACACCCAGCCCATGTCTTTACAACACCTTCAACTAGTATCTGGCAAAACCCAGCTTCACTACCTAGTCTGGATGGGCCCAAACGCCGACCCACCCAAGTCTGTAACCCCCAATATCATTGGATTAGCTAGTTTATGTATTATGGTAATTTAGAGTCTACATGACCTCCTATCCCTAGTCAGGGCACCTCATCCCTGAACATTTGTAATCGAATCCACTTTATGCTTTGTTGGGAGCCCGATGAGCCAGCGAAAACCGCCATGCAAAAGGCACAAGAAGCAATGTTCCAGCAGGACAACTCCAGGACGCTAATTGAGTCTGCGAAAATCCTCGCCCGGGGAGTCTCGAGCACCCAACACCTCGACGCGGCCATAACTCACCTCAACTGTGCCCGCCGTAACTGTTGCACCATCTTACCAAATGGATCGCACGACTCTTTATCGGGAGATTGTACGCCTAGCTCAACCTCATGACACAATCGACCCGCCGAAACAAACGGTGGATGATGTTATTACCGGGCAGGCGTCGGAGATTGCCCTCAGTTTGGCGCGACTTGCGCAACACCTCAAGGAGATCCGCCCCACGTACCTGAGCACCACTGCTCCCCAGAAGCTCAGCGAGAAGGAAAAAGACGAGATCGATTACGACGTGCACATAATTCTTCAAACAGAAAACCGCAAGATCAAAGCCTTGGAGAAATCGTCCCAGCACCAGGAGGCGGCCTCCAGGCCCACAAAATGGTTCCTGAGCGACCCCAAGAGAGAAGGCGAGCGGGAAACCAAGTACCTGCACCACCAGGGGATGTTTATTGGTCTCAATAATACCCTCAAACACTGCTCTGGAGAGTTTCAAGCTATCCAAAAGGTACGCATGTCCAGGAGAGTTGCCAAGCGTCACGTCTCCGCTGCAAAGAAAGAACCTAACTCTGCTGCTGCTGCTGCTGCTAATAAACTGCCCGCGCTGAGCTCTTATTCGGAGCCCGAGTTCACTCAGGAACAACAGCAGATCCTTGTTCAGGAAAACGATGCGGTACTCCAGGACCTCAATGCTGCTCTTGACCAAACACATGTGATTGAAAAGTCAATGACAGAGGTCGCCCAGCTTCAATCTGAGCTTTCCACACACCTTACTGCCCAAACCGAGCAAATAAACCGTATGATGGATGAAGCTTTCAAGACTTCTGGAGATGTTGATGGTGCTAACTTACAACTCAAAAAGGCCCAACAAAGAAACAAAAGAGCTTCCAAAATGATTATTTATACTAGCGTTGGTGTGGGATGTTTGTTACTTTTCTACGATTGGGTTCTTTGAGGGTGAGTGGGTAGGGAGGTATTCTTTGAGCTCTTTGAGAGCTTTCTGGAGGGCTCTTGGGGGGCAGTTTAGTGTGAGTTTGACATGGCCAAAAGCACAAGCTCACCGGCAGCACAGGCTCATCATCTGACCCACTAATCTCCAGGAACACTCTACTTGACTCACTAGTCCTTCAGTATTTGCTAATCTTTCTCATATTAATATTGCCTTTGATGTTTTGTATGCCTCTAGCTCTTCAATGTCTGGCTTGATCTTAAACGCTCAACATCGGTATGGTATCGTCTCGAGGAATCTCAACGGTAACCAAAGAAAGAAATATTATAAGCATTCTACCACCCTAACACTACCCCAGACCCACTTCAACTCCAACAGCGCCACTATTCACCTCTTAACAGATAGTCTAAATAAACTATAAAAGCATTTAACGTGCACTAAATACGGGGGAAAGAAACAGCGCTGGCCTTGAAGGCAGAGATAGCAGTGCTAAAGGCATCAGCAAGGCCATTGACATTGTTCTTGAGGGAAGCGGCCAATGCGGTGTCCTTGTTGGCAGCAAGGAGTTTGGAAACAATCTCAGCAGCAGGAGTAGAGAGACCGTTGATATCGCCAGTAACAATCTCAAAGGCGCCAACATTTTGGAAATCAGCAGCCTTGGCGGAAAGAGCACCGAGCAAACCAGAAACGTTGGTGCTAAGAGCAACAATCTTATCGGCATTGTTGGAGACATCGCTCTGGGAAGCACTGCCGGCAACATTGTTCAAGCTGGAAACGGCGCTAGACAAAGGATAGAAACCGTTCTGGATGTTGAGAGCAGGCATGAGACCCTGCTGGGAGCTCCAGCCGGCAACAAGGGCAGAAAGAGTAGAAGCATCAGAGGCGACAGCAGAAGCAGAGGCGCCAAAGTCAGCGGCGGCAACAGAGAGAGCAGAGGAGATGATGATAGAGTTGATAGAGACCATTGTTTGTGGGAAATAAGGGTGACAGTACCCGGTATATATAGGCAAGGAGGGTATGCAAACCCCTCTATCAACCCACACTGCATTTCCAAAAATATTGATAGTCCTTTAATCTACCCTTGCATACGGCTCTGCATATACCTTACTTTCGCGGCGTCTGCAGTATCACCCACAAGGTTACCATGTAAAGATGGGACCCGCGAGGATCTGGGGGCCACGATATTGTAATTACAAGGAATCTGTAAGTTGGAATTAGATCATTTCCACATAATTAATGGATCAAATCATCAAGTTTTGCGGCTGATATTGCCACTCAACCTCAGGGTCTGCCACCCTGCATAGTGCTAGCGCCTGCATGCGTAAACCTCGCATCGAGGTGAACACTGTGGCTTGTCTTGGGTAATACAATAATAAAGCCATAAATCAAAAGCCATAAATAGTTATTTAACCAAATTATCGAGATACCCTGATTTTTATTCGCTGGGAAGGCGGCCTTTCAACAGGTATACGCAGTTGTGCTTGTGCATATGCCAAGGCTAACACCCCGCATTTCAGCGATGGTGGAAAATATCACTGGAACCGGGGATGAAAAGTTCCAGGATCAAAGCTGAGTTTGGGGTGACGGAGTGACAGATATTCCAAATTTCGGTGCCGGTCGGAGTATGACGGTTTTTCAGCGTTTGGGCCCCGATGTATCCCCCGAAACCGCACTCAAATTCCTGTTTTGACCCTCACCAATAATGCATACTGGCTACGATCTGCAATGATCGACCCTGAAATGCGTTAAATAAGTGAGGGTGCCGATCATTGGATCACGGAGCCGGACTGTTGAGGGTGCCAGCTACCGGTACAAACAGAGTCTACTTAATTACAAGATATCAAAAGTGGTCAAGAAAAGCTAAAGTTAGATTGTTTCTTGCCTACACGGGTTGAAACTAGAATAGTGTGCGGTGCATGAGTGCTCTTAAAATAGGCCAGGCTCAGCGAAACGGTATGTAAATAAAACCAGGATTATCGTCTCGTTTGGATCTAAAGAATCTTTTCAATGATTCCACCACCAATTGTGATTCCATCTAAACGTAGCACAAACCGACCCAATTCACTTTGCTGTTTGTAGGGCGTGAGGGGGATGGGCAAGTCAAGCATGAAATCAATTATTGCCGCTTGGCCACGAGTAAGGTGACGAGGATTCTTCTTGATAACATTTCCCTTTTTATCCAGTGAAGCCTCGATTTTCTTTACCTTGACTGCCTGGTTAGTTACTCCGCGGTAAAATGAAAGCTTGGATCCGACCAGCACGGGACGCTCCAGATCAAACAAAATGACTTTTGCTTGGAAACTCGAAACCGGCTCGATGATCCCTTCGGGAGACGACATCACGTCACCGGGACGGGACTTGTCCTGATCATTACTCGACACATTGACCTCAAGCTTGATAGTTTGGCCAGCAATGCCATAGTCGCCTACTACTTTGTCCACGATTCCTTGGGTTCCTGGCTGGGTGCAGTTGACAATGGGGTCATTTTTCTCGACTACTCCCGAAATAGCACGCCCAGAAACAATCAGAGTCCCGGAAAATTGCTCGTGGAATACATCTGAACAAATCATTCTGAATGGCGCGTCGGCTTCGCCAGCCCGGCTTTTAGTGGATTCTAAAGCCTTTATTAAAGTAGGGCCCTTATACCAATCGGCTTTACCAGTATTTCTAACGATATAGTCTCCAGTAAACCCAGATGTAGGAATGAATTGGAGATTTTTGGGCGCAAACCCAACAACCTTGCTAAGGTACTCGGTGATTTGAACTTTGATCTCTTCAAAGCGTTCCTCGTCCCAATTCTGGGTATCCAGCTTGTTTACGGCAATAATCATCGAGTCTAGGCCCAGACTCCGGGCAAGAATCGCGTGCTCCCTGGTTTGACCATCAGGCGAGAACCCCGACTCAAATGCGTTTGTGGCCGCGTCAACAACAAGCAAAGCAACGTCGGCCTGGCTTACGCCGGCAATCATATTGGGGACATAATCCTTGTGGCCAGGAGCGTCCAAAACGGTAAAATTTGTCGAGTCAGTCTCAAAAGTGACTTCGGCAACATCTACAGTGACTCCGCGTCCTCGCTCCTCTTTAGTGGCATCCATGACCCAAGCCAAAGCAAAACTTCCCTTGCCGGCTTTCTCGGCCGCATGCTGGTACTTGTCAACGGTAGCTTTTGGTACAGCGCCGGCGTCGAGCAAGAGTCTACCTGTGAGAGTGGATTTCCCTGCATCAACGTGGCCGATAACCACAAAACTCACACGAGGTTTCAGTGAGAGGTTAGCAATAGCACTTAGATCCTTTTCTTTGGTCTTTTTCTGGGGCACAGGGTCCTGTTGTTTCTTGGGCTCGGTTTTTGGCTGGGGGGGAGCGCCAAACGCCCTTTCTTGGGCATTCTTGACTTGATCATCAGGGCTGGGCTTGGCGAAATTCGCTGAAGATGCGGGAATGGTTTTTACTGCGTTAGAAACTGAACTCGTTTGAATCGCGTGCACTGAAGATCCGAGCAAAGAGCCGAACGAAGAAGGGTTTGGTCGTGAGACTCGGGGTATCTCCTCCGTGGGAGGTATTTGTGCAGGAATAGGGCCTTCTAATTCGTCATTGGGAGTCGGTGGCGCTGGAGTAGACGTTCTCGAAGATATAGAGCTTGGGGGTTCCGATACAACAGAGCTGGGGGTCCCCGGTCGGCTGCCATCCGAGGATTGTGCTGCTGGGTTTGTGCTGCTCTTCTTTGCCATCAACCGCGCCAGCGCGGACTTTGGTTCACTTTGCTCCTCGCTTTCCTCACCCTTCTTCCTCAGCCGGCTCAACGCATTACCCTTTGTACCGTTTTGCTTCTTCAGTGCGAGCGATTGGAGCTTGGACTTACCTTTTGTATTATCCTGTACTGGTTCTACTTTGGGGACTGCTTTAGTGGCCGGCTTTGCTGCGGGTTTCGCCGCTGGCTTGCTCGCTTTAGGCTTTGCCAATGCCTTGAGGTGAGCAGCAGCGGCATCGACATCAAAGTCAAACTTTTCGAGCGCATCCCAGGCGTCGTCCTCTGTTGCACGAGGGACCAAGTGCATTAATTCATCAAAAGCTTGGTTATCGTCGAAATCTCCGCCCTCATAGTCTTCAAAATCATCATTGTCGAGACGCATGATGTAAGGAGATCAATAGGAGCCTTTTAGGGGGTTGCATGGCCGTGGTCTATGATATTGAAGAGTTTAAGGTTTAAAAGTTTAGGTATTCGGTAACGGCTGGGCATTGCGGGCGATTTTAGAAGACCTACTCTTGCAAATCTATGGAAACCTCTTGTGGGTTCTAGACGCAATGTCTTAGAGTCCAGAAAGGTATAAACACCAAAATAATAAATATATAGCGATACCTAATCTTTTCTAGCCCTTCTCACTGGAGGGTCTGGCTCGCAACCACATCTTTATTGCCCAATTGCCCATGCATGGTCTCAGAGATGGCATGGACTTTCCGTGCGCCCAGACCCCGTATAGATTCCAGGTTCTCGGGCTTTGATTGCCGGAGAATCTCCCTAAACGATCCGAATTGTGCAGAGAGTGCCACTGTGTCGGTCTTGTTTACCCCACGAATCGTAGTCAAGACTTCCTGGAGCTGCTCCTGGTACGTTTTCTTTTTGGTGCCCTTGATTTGCTCTCCAGTGGTCTTGTCGTTGCACTTGAGCTGCATTATATACTCTGCGGCCTCTTTATCGGACCAACACAGAACTAGCGCAAAGTTTTTGATAAAGCACGCCCTCGTGAGCTCTTTTAACGAGTCGCTGTAATTGTCAATATCCACCTTGACGAGAATCACCCGGAGAGGGAACGAGTCCCGGCCCATTTCTCCAATTCGATTGTATATATTGTCCGGGACAACTTTATGGTACTTTAGACTCAGAAACAGTATCCCTGCGTTCCCCGTAGCAAAGTCAGCTCTGATATTATCATCCCAGACCATAGGGCGAGTTATATTCTTGACCACTTGGTTCCCATCCTGTCTTTTGTGCACTACTATGGGCCGGCTCATGGCGAGGTTACTTGTAGTAGTAATTTACCTATCAGAGTCAGCTCCACTGAGCAGCGTTGAAGCCCCCAAAAGGCTACATACGTTGAAGCCCTGAAAAGGGCTATACACGAGCCCTCGGATAGGTAGATCAAGAGCCGATGCAAGTTCCAGGGCAGAGAAGATAGCAGTGGAGCCCAAACGGAGTGCCAAAAATATTGGCAGTTTGTCTGTTTCACCAAAAATGGAGCAATTGGGGATTGAACCCAAGACCCCACGCATGCAAAGCGTGTGCTCTACCACTGAGCTATTGCCCCATGACTAATCGAGTCCAAACTGCGTGTTTCAGATATTTTTAGGGAACGTCACGTGATCGCGCCCAAAACAGCATTTAAACGGCTTTTAAATACATGAATCAGTCCGAATCACTATGACAAAACTAGTTCCGTTTAATTTTGCTCCTCAGCTAGTTACTTTTGACCCGCATTACGAGCTGCATGCGCATGCATCAGCCTGTCGCTCGCGCATACCCTGGCTTCATAGGCACGAATTTAGATGAGCAGCAGAGTGTATACATACTGGCTACTCTACGCTTGGTATTTCCAGCTCTTTCCATTCGCAACGGCTCAAATACAGAGCTTCATCAAAACCAGCTAGAGCCCTGGTGTGCTCATCGCGCCTGGCGACCATCCCGGTGATTTGTATGCTAGCGTTTGTGGTATGCTGTACAGTAATACTTTTCTTGGCGCCTGGCCTTAGTGTAGTGAACAGATCTTTCCTTTGGATGGTAGCGTATCCAAATAAAACTCGCCCCACGTGTTCAATCCCAACATCGTCCCCACCACTACTGTTATCTTATGTTTTAGCCCCAGCGTACTCAAAGCTTGTTCGCCACTGTGCTATTTGTATTCTAATGCATGAGCTGTCCTCAGCCACATTAGCTGCAAGTTTCTTGATACTTGCAAACAAATCAATAAAAATATCTGAATCACTGGGTACTACGGGCTTATTACCTAGAAAGGTACATGAACTACTTTATTTTCAGTTACTTTTGCAAATCCTTGGGCAAAGAGTTGACGAGCTGCTTATTGAGGTTGATCAACTTATCAGCGGGCACATTGTTCTTAACAGCCAAAGCAGCCAAACGAGAATAATTACCAGTCAAGCGGGCAACAAGCTCAGCCTGTGCACGATCCTCCATGCCGCCAACGCTCTGGGCCAGCATGACCTCGGCGCCATTAGTGACGGCCTGGACAAAGGGTCCCAAAAGAACGTTTCCAATAGCAGTAGACATGCCACCGGTGAGAGGAGCAAGAGCGCGAGAGACAGTGGCAATCGCGGTATCGATCTGGGAATCAGCGCCGGTAATGTAGGCAACCATACGGTCGGCGTTAGCGTGGGCATCGTTGGATTTGAGCTGGTTGTTGAGAGTGTCCTGGACCTGCTGGGCATTGACCATAGAGTCGTGAGCACCCTGAAGCATGGCATTCTGCTGGCCGTGAGAGTCAACCTGACGCTTAAAGTTCTTGGGCAAAGAGTTGACGAGCTGCTTGTTGAGGTTAATCAATTTGTCGGCAGGGACATTGTTCTTGACAGCGAGAGCTGCAAGACGCGAGTAGTCGCCAGTCAAACGAGCAAGCTGCTCCGCTTGAGCACGATCCTCGATGCCACCAATGCTCTGGGCAAGCATAACTTCAGCACCGTTGGTAACAGCCTGAACATAGGGGCCAAGCAAAAAGTTGCCGATAGCCATAGACAGACCACCAGTAAAGGGAGACATGGCACGAGAAACAGTGGCAATCGCGGTATCAATCTGGGAATCAGCACCAGTGATATAGGCGACCATACGGTCAGCATTGGCATGAGCACCATTTGCCTTGAGCTGGTTGTTTAGAGTATCCTGAACCTGCTGAGCATTCACCATAGAGTCGTGGGCGCCCTGGAGAAAAGTATTGGACTGGGCATGGGTATCAACCTGACGCTGCTCAAGGGCAGGAGCGGCATAGGCATAAGCGAAAAGAGCGACAAAGAGAGTGTTGAATTGCATTGAGAAAAGAGAGAACAAGAGAAAGTTGGTGGATGATGAGGTCCTAGGCCACCTCTTTATAGTCCTCAAGCTGCACAAGAAACAATTTGAGGTGAAACTAGATAAAGTTCGAAACAATCCTGCTAGAGGTTTCAAGTATCTCGAGTCTAGGAACGTGTGAGGTAGGGCTCTCAATCTAACTAATAATGTTGGCCAATGCGTCCGAAGGTAGCATAGCAGAGTTTGCATGTACATAGGCTATCACAGGTATTGGTTTGAGTGAGCGAGAATTCTTGGGTATCTCACGCCTTTATTTTATGAAGAATAAGTGACATCAACTATCGTAGAAGTTTAGACTATCAGACACTTTCCCTTATACTGACAGGTGGGAATAGCTAGGCCACCTGATTAGCTTGCACAAGGTAATGGGAATTGACTCTCAATAATTGCACATCACATTGCCATCAGAAGCAGAGACCGAATCATATAAATCACATTCTGAATCGGGCTCGGATTGCACAGTAGAGATAAACAACAGAGCGACCCACATTTGGCAGTTCAGGTGACCACCTGGCGAAAAGGTGAATATACTAGCAGAGTCTAATTGTGATGAAGTTTAGAGACCCAGGTTTGCTAAAATAGCTGAACGTTTGTGCCAGCGCATTGATGGGGTGCATACGACCCAATAAGCCAGAGGACGTCGAAAGCATGAGCGGGTGAGCTCAATTAAGGCTCTTGATCTTTAAAACTTCAGTAGTATGTATACTCGCGTCGAACGCAGCCATGTGCCAGAATTGAGGCACGCTAATTCACATTTTGTGATGTTCGCATCCCGCAAGTGGGTCCAGTCAATGGCATAGGCCGGCTCTAGGCCCACCCAAGCCCCAAGAACAAGCATTGATGCGTTAGATTCTGTTGGAATCAGGTTGTTCTACCCATCCAATAGATTCAGCCATGTGTCAGAATTGAGGTACGCTAATTCACATTTTGTGATATTTTCCAGAGCGGCAAGTGGGGCCAGTGGGGGTTAGTGGGGCACACGCCAGGCATGGATGACCTCACACGAGAGTTTCCTGGGGTTGATGGGGATGAAACGACGTCAATGAAGGATTACAGAGAAGAAAAACTAGCCAAAAGAGGCCCTCAACTACAACCAGCTACATTTACGCAGCGAATTGACACTCTTATTAGCCTCACCCCGTTGAGTGGGCGCAACTGCATCTCGAATGTTCGAGAGGGGTCAACCCTTGCCCACACTGGCTTAGTAGGAAGCAACCACCGGGACACCACCACAGTGCCAACTGAGTGACGGGTATCATATTTCGGGCCTCCGACCAGCTCTTTTCATTTCCACCCAGCTCTTTTTCTTGCCTCTCCTAGCCTCCCCCAGACCGAGACTTCCGCGCAAGTTACCGCATAGTCTAGTCAAACAGTTACCGGCACATCCGAAACAGCCAATCAACGCGTCGAATTGGCTGAGTCATAGGGCAAGTTTTTTTTTTTATTTGCCTAGTTCAAGTCCAAGCGACCCGCAAGAACTTGATTGAAAGCGCCTGAAGGTAGAAAAAGAAAAGAAGGAGAAGAACTACAAGCGCCCGTTCCAGAAGTTTCCCCTTCCCCCACACCTAGCACTTGCACAAGCACTAGACCCAAGTTATACGCCACATAAATGAGTGGCGCAGGAGGCGGTAGTGCGCGTATTAGACAGCGTAAAGTATCGCTAAAGCACTCGATTAAGGTCGTGTATGAAAAGGATTTAAACGATCTCCAGAACTTTGATTTCGCGAAGGACCCGCTCCAGATTGAAACAGGAGTAGAGAAGCATGAGGAGCAAGAGTTTCATCTCCAAGAGATCCTCAGCCAGAATGTGGCAGTGGTCAAGAAAGTGTTCATTCCCACCCCGAACGCCTCTGCTCATTGGGACGGCTACAAAAAGTATTACACTCCCAAGCCTCTAGAGTCCAAATCCTACATTCGCCAGTCGGCAACGGTCGAGGATTGCAGCGGATGCCCTTACAATATGGACGAAGACGATGAGAGTTTTCTAAAGGAGGTGAACCAGAACGCTGAAGGCAAAGAGGCTTGCTCAGAAGATGAGTTTGAGATGATCACTTATTTGTTTGATCTTGTCGTCAACAAGAAGCAGCCGTTCCTGTCCACGGACCCCACCCAGCTGTTGGAGTACTCTGAGCTTGAAGCTGCTGTTGTTGAGTACCTTGAAAATATGGAGAAAGACCCACAGTCGCTGGATAAACTACTGGGGCGCCTCAACAATAGCGTATTCACACCGAAATGGAAACCGTCGCCGTACCGGTCGGAGATTGAAAGTCTACGAAAGTTTGGGTCCAAGATTTATCCGCATTTCAGAGCTCGCAAAATTGCCCGAAACGGTGGACCCATGACACCACAGCTCAAGTTTGAGACAAATAGCCAGAAGGACGACTTTGATCCGTATGTCTGTTTCCGTAGACGCGAGCAGCGTCAGGCCCGTAAAACCCGCCGCACAGACCAGCAAAGCAGCGAACGTCTGCGAAGGCTCCAGGCTGAGATGCGGCAGGCCAAGCTGCTATTTGAGATGGTCGCGAAGCGTGAACAGCTACGGCTGCAATCGATCCAGTCAGATCTGGACATTTTTGAACAGCAGTGCGCCTACAAGGCTGCTAAACGCAAAGCTAACGTTGCTGGCGACGATGAAGATTTGCTCACAGCCCTTGCGAAACGGCGCGAGGAGCCAAGACGCCTCCCAGTCAAGAGAGCCGTTGAACCCAAGACTGAACGGGTTGAGAAGGTCGAGACTCCCAAAACGGTTGAAAAAACCGAGAAAAAGAATCAGCTCAAGGTACCAAGCTCCAAAATCCCCGACCTGGATCACACAACGATTGAGCAGATGATTGCCGAACGCGAAGAGGCAATTCACAATATGGTGCAAACAAAGCTCAAAGCCAGGGTTGCCGCTGACCACGATTGGGTAAATCAAACCGACAATCCGTTTGTGCCATGGGTTGACTCTCTTGACTCGACGTCGTCGTCTACACCGGACACTCTATACTCTTCACTCAATTCGCTTTATCCTCCCCCGGCGAAGCGGATCTGCTTGCCACTTTCGCATAGTCTTGGTCGTGACTATGCACAAAAGCTCACAGAGCCCCAGGTTATTTGGGGCACTTGCAATGCCAATAACGAGCTCGAGGTACGTCGTAAAATCACTGATGCCGAAATTGCCCCCGTTGACGGGGTCGAGGTACCACGAACCACAAGCGTTGGGCTTAGAAAGCGTGTAGGCCGTTCGGGCTTGAGATTTGTTGATCGCAGAGGTATAATCGGGCACACGGATATCGATGCAAGTGATATCGAGAGCGAGCGGGTGGCCGATCGGTTCAAATTTGATACCGACTGTACATCTGAGAACGCCGCCGATATCTATGGCGACCCAGCGCGCTTGAATGGGGTGATGCGCTCGACACAACAAATCCGCTTTGGATCGATGCTCTTGGCAAAGAGTTATGAGTATCTTCACGAAGCCCAACAGCAGCGTCAAATGAGGCTCAAGCGTAAAGCTGATAGTCCTGGCACATCAGTAAACAATCAGGGGCCCGCAGCTCCCAGCAGCGGCGGCAGCAGCAGCGGCGGTAGCGGCACCACAAACACATCTATTTCACAACCTGTCTCATCACAATCACAGACGCAGACACAAAATGGTACGCCGAATGGCACGCCGAATGGCCAACAGAGTCAGGGTCAGAGTCAAGGTCAAAACACGCCTGGCCGGCAGTACCCTATAAGTGTTGTGTCTTTTTAAAATTTTCATGAATGCATAAATGTTAATATACTATAAGAACGTCTTAGAGGGTAGGGTGGCCACACAGGCGGGGAAGGGCAGGGGGTGGGGTCAAGCCAGTGCTAGTTTGTTCAAAACAGAAAGCTAAACCGCACGTATACCCAGGCCCAGGCCCAGGCCACACCCACACCCACGACTCCTCCTGCTACCTGCCCACCCATCTCAATAGAACCCAGACGCTGGCATAGCCACGCTGGCATAGCCACACCACCTACCATCAATTTAATCAACTCCCAATCACCTCCTAATTAATTCACCTAAATATGCTCACAATAGCTCTAGAACCCTCTCAGGAGGCCGGCCAATTACCGCCCTTTCACCATGAACGAATATAGGGCGCTCAATCAGGTTTGGATAACTAGCCATTGAATTGATAAGCTCCTGGTCGGTAGCTTGGTCAAGTTTCAAGGCCGTGTATTCTGGTTCTCCCTTCCGTACAAGCTCATGAGCAGGTATACTCAATTTTTCCAGGAGGGCAGCGATATCGAGTTTGGTGGGGCGGTTCTCGAGGTACAAGACAATTTCTGGGGATATATCCCGTTGCTTGAGCAGATCTAAAGCGGCTCTTGACTTTGAACAGTGTGGATTATGGTAGTAGCGCATCATTGCTTAGGGAGAGCTGGGGAAGCTGGGGCTGGGAGAAGGGCTGTGGATCAGAACCACCTTGGGGTCCAAGCCACCACCAACACACACTATATAATCAGAAAGTAACACCTCCAATACCCCGTAACTACAGCTATATACTGCTCTTGCCAGCAACGTCGTCCTCGATCCGCTTATGAACGTGACACAGCTGGAAACCAGTGTTGGCGAGCAAATAAATGCGCTGGAAACGCAACCGGCTGCTGTTGTCAAGCTGCTGGTGACTAAAATCGGCTACGATATCGATGTGTTGCGCCAGAACGGCGCGTCGCCGCCAAAACTGCTGGAGTTCGAGAACCGGCTCCTGGACATCGAGCGTAAGCTTTACACGGCTAAAAAGCAGGCAGAAGCACCGGTGGACACCAGAGAACAGGGGTCTGTGCTTGACGAGCTCAATTCGCTGCCGTCCACGGCCAATCCGGGGCTCCGCCAGCGCAAGACAAAGCTCGAAGTGAACCAGGAGATCCAGACCGATCTGAGCGAGGATTTGGTGGCAATGGTGCAAAAAATCCGCCAGAATGCCGAGGTGTTTAATGAGAAGCTCAACGCGGACCGGTCGGTCGTGGACTCGGCGGCAGATGCCCTCCAGAACGCCTCGTCAAATATGGGGACCGTGGGTGCCCGGCTGCAAAAGTATCGCAAGACCAGCGCACTGGGGTGGTGGTTTTACATCTACGCGGTCTTATTTATTCTTGCTGCGGTGATTGTGGGTATGATACTTATCCAATTGTTTCCCAAGTTTTAGGTTAGGGATGGGAGAGACTGAAGCGGGAGTGGAAGCGAAGGATTCACTCTTGGTGAAACCACCCAAACCTGATTCGGTTTTCGCCTACAGAGTTGCTGCTCAAGGTCCATCCCAGCGCCTCACTCTACCCTTTATCTCAAATAAATTCGACAAATTATAAACGTATACATTGCATTTATACTATTTTAGTCTCGGCTACCCTTGAGTTGCCTTTAGGGGCGTGTAATTACCTCAAGAGGGCCACCTACACATTAGAGCGAACCTCAAAGAAACGCTTCAAGTAAAAGATCTGAAAGAGAGAGTTCGCAACAACCACCACAAGCTGGAAAATGGACCAGAACTTCACCCGCTCGTTGGTGCTCTCGGCAGTGTTGCGGTGCACACGTTCGCGAATGACAATGTACGATTGCTCGTGCTGGATGTCCTCAATGAGACGGTTGACCAGCTTGATTTGGCCGTCGAGGTTATCTGTGTTGAGGTCCTTGGAGATATCGCCGACTACGAGGTCGTTCATGTGGAAAGTCACGTCCTTGGTCTTGATGCTGCTGTACTCGTTGGAGAAGCAGTAGGTGTACTTGCCGTTCATGGTGACGCGCAAATCGGGCTTTCCGTCGGTGACGCGGTCCAAATAAAGCAGGCGGTTACCTTGCGGGCCAATAATCCAAAAATCAACGTCGAGCTGCTCGCTTGACGATGGGTCACGGGTGCCCACCTGGAATGAGAGCGCAACGCGGTCGCCATAAGTGAATGTATCGTGGTAACAGATCTTTCCCTTTGCGGGAAGAAGCTCGTTGAACGCAACAGCGCACGAAACGAAAAGAAACGCCAACAAGTTCATCGCGTTACGTGGAAGGGTCCTGAGGGGGTGCAGAGGATAAGGGGGTAAGGGGGTGGAGGTGGAGGGATTAAGTGGGGTCAAGTGGGGTCAAGTGGGGAGGTGGATCATGGGGAAAGGAGCGATAACGGGGCAAATAGGGCAGTTCGGGGTAGTTGGGGTAGTTAGAGCAGTTGGGGCAGTTGAGACAGCTCAGGACGATTGGGGAAGCTTAGTGCAAGAGATTACGGGATTGCAAATACCTCTGGGTCCCGGGATGGCCGCTGTAGGGCCTTCTGTCATTCAAGCTCTTGATCTCTTTATAAGAATGCCAATGATTTGCCTTTGTCTTAGTACTGGCTCTCATTCTAGCACTCTAGGTGTTCATGCTTGCTAATGAGTCCTCGTTCTGCTTCAAGTCGTTCCAGCAAGTCCTCAAGGGAAAAATAATGATCATATACACTATAAGTAGAAAAAACGAAGCCTATCCAGAACTACCCCACTGAACCCTCGTCTATGTCCTTTGGGGATGCTTTTGGTCATCTAGTTTAATGCATACCACCTGCAGCTCCTGCAAGAGTGGCGCATTGCATCAGTTTCATTAAATTCTTACGCTCAAGGCAAAAGAATGACACCGTATACTCATGCAAATTTATTTTAAGCTTGGTATAACAGCCGGGCTAGCTTGGGATCTGACCTCTAGCCACCCCCATAGATTATAGATATGCAAATTATAACATTTTAGACATGTAGGGACCATCCAGCTCGTACCCCAGACGCGCATAATAGTTGCGTACTCCAACGCCGGAGATTACGGAGAGTTTCTGCGATCCGTGCTCGTCGCGAGCAATGCGTTCCGCTTCCTCCATCAGGAGGGTACCGAATCCCTGATGTTGGAATTTACGAGGGTCGCGTACATGCAAAGGTACAACGCTTCCATAGACATGCAGCTCGCGTACCAGAGACGTTTGCTGGCCCGTCAGTTCAGGCCGATAGGTGGTCTCTTGTGCGCACAGCCGGAGGCGTAAAAGGCCCACGAGAATATCCTGATGTGGGTCCTCATAACTAAGGAACGTCTCCCAACCTCCATTGGCATAGTAATCGCGACGAATAAGCTCTACCTGATCCGGCTGAACCTTGTGATGAACCTCCTGGATGCCCACCTCACGCGTTCGTACGTCGCGACACTTTGTGCCGAAATCTTTCATACGAGCTAGCGCAAGCTCACGCAAGTTACCATTCTCAACACCAGAAGTCACAAGGGGCATGGGAATATCGCGCTGAACACGGTAAATACGCGTCCAGGGGGGCACCAGTGCTAGGATGCGGGCCACTAAATCTACAAGGGCGCTGGGGCTATAGCTCTTGTAAAGGCCTTGTTTCCATAACTCATACAGTCCTGTACCGCGAATTACCAACGTCGGGTACAGCTTAAGGCCATCGGTTCTAAAATCGGGGTTATCAAAGTACTCGCGAAACTGTTCCAAATCGCGCTCCATGCCCATATTGGGAAGATCAGGCATCATATGGCTCACTACCTTGTATCCGGCATCTTTTGCCAGCTTGAACGTGTGACAGACGGCCTTGACTGTGTGGCCACGATTGGTATCGCGGGCAACGTCCTCATAGACCGATTGAACACCGATTTCCAGCCGAGTACAGCCGTACCTGAGCATATCGCTCAAATGCGTTTCTGTGCAGTAATCGGGACGTGTCTCGATTGTGATTCCAACACACTTTGTGGAGCTCTGCTGGCCAAACGTGACTGCCTCATCGACATTTGTGGTGGTATGGCCGGAAAGAGCATTGTGTAATGAGGTAATAAATGACTCTCTATACTCCTGATCGAGGCTCATAAAAGTACCACCCATGATAATGTACTCTACCTTGTCAATTGAGTGCCCGAGGCCTCTGAGCTGCTCAACACGGCCACGAGCCTGTTCGTACGGGTCGTAACGGGCACGAATTGCGCGCATAGATGTGGGCTCGTAGCCAGTATAGCTCTGTGTAGAGTACTCAAAGTCAGAATCGGGGCCACCAGGACAGTACACGCAAATGTTACCGGTATATGCAATGTGTGGGCACCGGTGTGGCTTGCACATGACGGCTACAACGGCGATGCCTGAGGCTGTACGAACGGGTTTCGCCCTGAGTTTGGGTAGAAGCTGCTTTTTGTACTGCTCGGGGATCGCAGCAATGATATCTGTGAGGCGGGGCTGGCTCTTGAGCTTGTGTTTCTTTGCAAAGCGGCCCACAAGGGCATTCAAATTGACATCTTTACCTTCCTGGACGAGACTAATCAATTCCACAGAAATATCGCTACAGCACCGTAAAAATCGTTCCTTTTCCGGTAATGGCTCTGGCTTCATGGATGGGAAATTTTTCAGCTGACAAAGAAATTTGGCCTTTGCTTGGGTTATCGATAAGTGAGTGGGTCTGTGGTCTGGTGGGTGTGGGTCAAACGGGTCATGATAGGGTGGGTCTATCAGGTGGGTCAGGATCAGGTGGGTCTAGCAGGCTGGTCTAGCAGGCTGGTCTAACAAGCGGTCAGAAATACCAAGACT
Organism: Wickerhamiella australiensis; assembly: GCA_030579635.1. Lineage (NCBI taxonomy): Eukaryota > Fungi > Ascomycota > Dipodascomycetes > Dipodascales > Trichomonascaceae > Wickerhamiella > Wickerhamiella australiensis. The sequence continues at coordinate 415,721 of JAKTRM010000001.1, read as the reverse complement.
GTTTTAACTCGATACAACCATGACTTAATGTCTTCAGCTCTTCTATATATAGCCCTATAAAGTCAAAAGTTAATTCTAAAAGCTCTAAGGTAGGTTCCTAATCGATTCCAGACGTGCTCAAGTAGCTATCTGGTAGGTAATCTCTGTCCCTACTTGGAGTACGAAATCACGGCATAATCGCCTGTCCATGCCCACCCAGAGGGAGGAGAATGGTTCTGACCCCATTTCGCATCGAGTTCTTCCCCCTTACCCTTGGCAAGACCAACAACAACGTCTGCTTTGCAGGTACGAAGGGTGACCATTGGGATGTTATTGGATGCGAGACCCTGAATTGCGGTTGTAAACGGTGTATCACGGGGCCAGGCGAGGTCCCCCGTAAGTTTACGATAGTTTAGGTCGCCCTTGAAGATCACCAGCTTGGACGCCCTAAGATCTCTCCATACCTCATCTCCACCGTGCTTGCCGCCCTCAACGATATCCCAAAACGGGACCGGCAGAGTCCAATAGTAGGATGTACGCATGACAATTTGGCCAGTACTCTGGTACTTTTCAATGGTCTCTATGATCCTCTCAATGGAGTCACGGTTGCTGGGAAAGGCGTCCTTGTCTTCCAAGAGGTTGACAGTGCAGAGCCAATCTCGAGGCGTGACATCACTCACAAACCAAGGCTGGTTTTTGGGATGCAAGACAACCTGTTCTGCCAGGCCCGTCTCGAGCAAAAAGAGAGCCATGATGAGGTCCGTGTAGAGCTCAAACCCCGAGTTGTCCAGCACGATATCGACACGTCCACCCGCGGAGGATCTCAACTGCTTCCAAACCTGGCTGAAATCATTGGCAAGAATCGCTTCCTTGTCTCGCTCAGCCGATGCGACCTGAAGTTTCTTGATCTGGTCCATGTCGATAGTCACGAGCAGGCTCAAATCGGTAGCGTTACCCCATAAAGAGGTCATTGCAATCTCGTGGAAAAGAACCTCGAGGACCTCGAGCTGGTCTGCCAGTGGCTTTTGCTTGATATCGAGGATCTGGGACTGCAGAGCAACGAACCGAGCCGCAAGCTCGCCGACGGCTTTCTCGGATTTGGAGAACGTTTCGTCCTTTTGAATACCAAACATATCGTAAGTTTTCCAAAACTCTGATTCATCGAATAATTGCTGGACTTTACGGTACGCATAGCACTCGAAAAAAAGCCAGGGTGCGTTTTGGTAGTGGAGGGGCCCCAATTCCCCAAGAAGCTCGTTGTAGACATTGTCGAGGGGGTAAATCTCTTTGATAGGGACTAGTTTGGCGTTATTGGTGAATTCTTGCGTCATGGATCTCACTTGAGAAACAATGCGGGTCGCCTCGTCCTTTGGCTCGGGGCCCTTCTTTGAGGACGCTACGATCTTCTCGAGGTCGTCGGCAATTTGATTGAAGATATTGGGCAGCCGTTCCTTGACTGTTTTTACAGCAAAGCTGGTCTCGTCGCCGGAGCTATAAGGTGGAGGTAGCATGCTGACATTGGGAAGGGTGGAGAAGAAGGTAGAGGAGGTCTGAGGGGAGAGAGGGGAGGGGATAGTATAGGGGAATGGTAGGGGATAGTAGCTGAGCTGTGAGCTGGATCTGGATCTGGGGTGTGGGTGTGGGTGTGGGTCTGGATCTGGGACGCTCGAGCTGTGAGCTAATATCGGAAATAAAAGCAGGATCGGGGTGGTTTATAGAACATAGGGCTAGCAGAGCTGATTCTACATCTATGGTTTAGCATTTAGGGAATAGACAGACCACACTGCTCAAAGATTCGTTGTATCGTATCAAGTGCTAAGATCTTCAGTGAAAGCGCTAAGATCCTCGACTTTAGGAGCTAAAAGTATAGAAAATTCCGATACTGTTGATTGAGGTTCAATATTTGGATAAATACACGGGTAAAATAGCTAGTTTATCGCACAGTGATGAGCCAGGACCACTGGAAGCAAATCAGCTCAAAAGGGCTCTCTTGTCCTGGGATTGTTGTCTCATCTCTAAATTTCACGATGCCGTTTCGTTGATGCCGCTTCTTGTTCTAGAGAATAGACTGGTCAACCACTTCTCATAGGTAAAGCCCTGCTCCATCCCAGCCTCAATGGCTTCTATAGTTCAAGAGTTGAAGATAATTTCATCATTGTATTGATTTCAATGGTCAGTTATCAGTCTGTCAGTAGTGCGGAGCTTACTCTGCTCTCGAGGTAGCGAAAGTTGTACTGTTGGCAACGCTCGGCCTTTTCGGCCCCTGCACGTAGCCACGTGGACCTCTTATAAGTATATTTTATGTCATTAAAAGGCACATTCAGGAACCCACCTAAGAAACACTACAGCGAGGTTTGTTCCGAGACAATTTCTAGTAGTTTGAGCTCTCTCCACCCAAAGAGGGCAACCTTATATCTAGTCAATACAATCATCTGTTGATGAGCCCATCTATACCTAACTAGTCTCTATAGCCACCACCAGTCCCCATCTAGTGCCTCCTGATCACCACCGCCCTCCAGCTATTTGTCCACTAAAACCCATTTACCCCCCCGTACCACCCTTCCACCTTCCACCACAGCAATGTCCGAAATCGACGAGAGCTTGTATTCGCGCCAGCTGTATGTTTTGGGCAAGGAAGCCATGCAGAAGATGGCCAATTCGAATGTTCTTATAGTCGGCTTGGGCGGCGTCGGTGTGGAGATCGCCAAGAACGTGATTCTGGCGGGCGTCAAGAGTGTGACGTTGTTTGACCCCACGCTCGCCACTGAGGCGGATCTTGGCTCCCAGTTCTACCTCACCAAGGCCGATATTGGCTCACAGCGCGACCGCGCCTGCTGCCAGAAGCTCGCAGAGCTCAATTCGTACGTCCCGGTCTCGGTGGCCACCGGATCAGCAGTCGAGCTTGCCGCCAAGTACGAGGTTACTGTGGCCTCAGAAATCTCCGCGGAACAGGCAGTAGAACTCGACAATGCCGCGCGATCCGCCCACAAGCAGTTTATCTGGGTCGAGTCACGGGGTCTCGCTGGGTTTGTGTTTTGCGACTTTGGCAACGAGTTTACCTGCATCGATACCAATGGTGAGGAGCCCGTGACGGGAGTTGTGGCTGATATCACCGAGGGTGAGGTCATTGGCCCCGAGAGCGTTCGTCATAACCTCGAGGATGGCGACGTAATCGAGATCTTTGATGCTCAGCCCCCAGCTTTCAATGGAGAGTACAAGGTCAAAGTCAAGGGGCCCCTGTCGTTTGGTATCGAGTCAAAGGCCGAATGGACCAAGGGCGGTGAGTGGAGACAGATCAAGCAGCCGCAAAAAATTCAGTTCAAGAGTCTCCAGGAACAGCTTGCCGAGCCAGAGCTTTTCATTACCGATTTCGCCAAATTCGACCGGCCCCCACAGCTGCACATTGGGTTTTTGGCAATCAATGCTTTTAGACTCAAAAATAACCGCCTTCCTACCCCATACAATGACGAAGATGCTGCTCAGGTAGCGGTGCTTGCGAAAAACGTAGCCGCACAGTTCCCGCAGGTCCTGGGCGACGCCGAAATTGACGAGAAATTGCTCAAGACCTTTACATACCAGGCCGCCGGTGAAATTGCCCCGACGCTTGCTGTCCTTGGCGGTACCGCTGCTCAAGAAGTACTCAAAGCGGTTTCAGGCAAGTTTGGCCCCATCAAGCAGTGGATGTATTATGACGCCTTTGAGGCGCTTCCCGAAGCTGTGACTGAGCAAGACGCCGCCCCACAGGGTACTCGCTACGACCGCTACTATGCTGTTTTTGGTAAAACGTTTATGGATAAACTGGCCGATCTCAATGTCCTGTTGGTGGGTGCTGGTGCTATTGGCTGTGAAGTCTTGAAGAACTGGGCCTTGCTGGGCCTCGGCTCCAAAAACGGCCACATTTATGTCACAGACAACGACACCATTGAGAGGTCCAATCTCAACCGCCAGTTTTTGTTTAGACCCAAAGATGTCGGTAACCCCAAGAGCGATACTGCTGCTGGCGCCGTTGTGGAGATGAACCCGGACCTCAAGGGTCATTTTACTACATTGACCGATAAAGTCGGTCCCGAGACTGAGAATATTTTCAATGAAGCGTTCTGGAATGGCCTTGATTTAGTTACCAATGCCCTCGATAATGTGGAAGCCCGCACCTATGTTGACGGGCGCTGCGTTTTCTACCTTAAGCCGCTTATTGAAAGTGGTACTCTGGGCACAAAGGGTAATACACAGGTAGTCGTGCCCAACATGACCGAATCGTACGCTTCGAGCGTCGATCCTCCCGAGCAAGGGTTCCCTCTTTGCACCATCCGCAACTTCCCGGCCAAGATTGATCACACTATTGCCTGGGCCAAGAACCTGTTCAACGAGTTATTTGAACAAAACTGCCAAAACGTGAACCTGTACTTGACGCAGCCCAACTATGTCGAGAGTACTCTCAAGCAGGCTGTTAATCAAAAGGATACGCTCTCCACTATCCAGTCTTATCTTGTTGATGACCGGCCCCTTACCTACGAGCAGTGTGTTGAGTGGGCTTTGCGTCAGTTTGAGAGCCTTTACCGCAACGAGATCAAGCAGTTGCTGTATAATTTCCCTCCCGACTCGACCACGAGCTCTGGCGCACCCTTTTGGGCCCCTCCCAAGCGCATGCCCACTGCGTTGGCGTTTGACCCTTCGAACCCCAACCACGCCGAGTTTGTGGTTGCTGCTGCTAATTTGCGTGCGTTCAACTATGGTCTCAACCACACGGCTTCGCCTGAGGTCTATGAGAAGGTGATCTCCCGGTACCAGCCCACAGAGTTTGAGCCCGCTTCCAACGTGAAGATTGCTGCTAACGATGAGGAAGCCGCGGCCATGGACCAGAATAGAATCGATAGCGGCGATGATGTGATTGCCAGGATCGCCGAGAAGCTGCCTGCGCCCTCCAAGTTGGCTGGATTCCGCCTTAATCCGGTTGATTTCGAAAAGGACGACGACAGCAACTTCCATATCGCGTTTATCAATGCTGCCTCGAACCTGCGTGCCAGCAACTATGGCATTGAGCCCGTTGACCGGTCTAAGACCAAATTCATTGCCGGGCGCATTATTCCTGCTATTGCTACCACTACTTCGCTTGTGACTGGCCTTAGCACCACCGAGATGCTCAAGGTTGTTGAGGGCAAGAAGATCGAGGAGCTCAAGAATGGATTTGTGAACCTGGCGCTGCCGTTTTTCGGGTTCAGCGAGCCCATGCCCAGCCAAAAAATCAAGTATGGCAAGGACCGTGAGATTGACCGCATCTGGGGCCGGTTTGAGATCAAGGGCGATATCACGCTGCAAGAGCTCTTTGACTACTTTGAGAAGGAGCACGGGGTTGAAGTCTCGATGGTCTCGAGCGGTAGTCTGCTTATTGCGGCATCATTTGCCGTAAAGAAATTACAGGAACGCTTGCCCCTAAAGGTGAGCGAGATTATTGAGACGATTTCCAAGAAACCTCTAGCCGATCCCCACAATATCACTTTGGAGATTTGCGCAGAAGATGAAGAGGGTGAGGATCTTGATTTGCCGATTGTAGTGATTAAGCGTTGATAGATATATAGTTATGTTGTGAGTGATTAAGGTGGGCGTGGTGGGAGTGGTGGTGGGAGTGGTGGTGGAAGTGGTGGTAGTAGTGGACGGTCTGGGTCCTAGTGGGTCCGAGTGGGTCCTAGTGGGTCCTAGTGGGTCCGAGCGGTGGGTCCACCTGGTCCACCCGGTCCACCCGTTACCCTCAAATTTTCTTATTGAGTCTCTGCTATGACCTATCTTAATCTAATTTCCTCACCCGCCCCCCAAGTCTATCCTGATCTATCCCACCAGGCCCCGCCCATTCGTCTCTAACCACCTAACACCGTATCCCTTCTTCATCACCCTTAGCCCCCTCTCACACCCTTCCAGCACACGTCAATGAATACCGTGGTCTACGAATCCAACAAGACCGCGCGCCTGAGTGTGAGCGAGCTGCAATCGTTGCTTGAACGGGGCAGCGATGAAAGTAAAATGGACGCCATGCGCGCGATCCTGCGTGCCATGTACAACGGTGATCCCATGCCCCAGCTGCTCATGAACATTATTCGCTTTGTGATGCCGTCGCGCAACAAGCGCCTGAAAAAGCTGCTCCATTTGTATTGGGAGGTTGTTCCCAAGCTGGGTCCCGACGGAAAGCTCAAACAGGAGATGATTCTCGTGTGTAACGCCATCCGTAACGATCTGCAGCACCCCAACGAGTACATCCAGGGCGGGACGCTGAGATTCTGCGCAAAACTGCGGGAACCGGATCTTTTGGAGCCCCTCATCACCTCAATCAGGTCCTGTCTCGAGCACCGCCACGCCTATGTGCGCAAGAATGCTGTTTTCGCCATTCTTCAGATTGCAAAGCACACAGAGCTAATCCCCGACGCTTCTTTGCTTTTGCAGCAGTTTTTGGAGGCTGAAAATGACGCAACCTGTCGGCGCAATGCGTTTGTGGGGCTGGCCCAGCTCGACCGCGATGCCGCCTACAACTACTTTGCCGAGCACATGGCCGTATTTGCGTCTTTGGACGAGCTTCTGCAGCTCGCGTTTGTTGAGTTTGTCTCTCAGGATGCCGCCCAGCACCCCGACTTGCTTCCTTCATACATTCAGATTGCCCACAACGCCCTCGAGACCTCCAATACCGTTGCTTACGATGCTGCTTCCGCTCTTGCTTCATTGAGCTGGTCCGCACTTGATTTGAGCCGCGCTGCCGCTACTTATGTGCGCATTGCCACCCAGGAAGCAGACAATAACGCCAAAATCACCGCCCTTAACCGTGTCGCCGCCCTTAACGAGCGCGTGCCTGGCTCCCTCAATAATCTCGTTATGGATGTTTTGCTTGTACTGACCACTCCTGATGTCGATGTGCGCAAGCAGGCCCTTGATCTCGCGATGATCCTCGTCTCCAACAAGACGGTCTCCAATGTTGTGAGAATTCTCAAGAAGGAGCTCGCCGCCTCTGTTTCGCAAAACTACGACAAGAACGCAGAGTATCGCCAGGCCCTCATTGCCTCGATTCATAGCTGCGCCGTCAGATTCGAGGGCGTCACTTCCTCGGTGGTGAGCGTGTTGCTCGATTTCTTGGGCGACTTCAACCGTGACAGCGCTGTAGGTGTGGTATCGTTTATTAAAGAAGTTGTTGAGCTCTTCCCTCACCTGAGAGGCGACGTTGTCAACCAGCTCCTCGAGGTTTTGCCCACAATCCGCTCTGCCTCGGTGTTCCGCGGCGTCCTTTGGGTCATAGGCGAGTACTGTACCGATACAGAGAGTATTAATGCGTCCTGGCTCGCGCTCCGCAAGACTATTGGTCCTTTGCCCCTCACCAAGGTATTGGAGGACGATGAGGTCCAGGTCGTTTCCTCCGGCAAGCCCAAAGTTCTGGCTGATGGCACTTATGCGACCGAGTCTGCTTTTGACTCCCAACCAGTGGCCGCCGCCGTTGAAAAGTACTCGCTCCGTCATCTCTTGGTTGGCGGCGAGCATTTCTTGGCGGCCGCACTCGCCGCTTCTTTGACCAAGCTTGTATTGCGCGCCGAGCTTGATGAGAGAATCCCAGCAAAGCAGCTCAATGGTATGCGTGCCGAGGCGTTGCTCTTGTTTACCTCAATGCTCCGCCTCGATAAGGTCGATGAGGACGCATTTGACCGCATCTACTCGTGCGTTCAAATTCTGTTGAACAATGATGATACGGCAACAACCAAAAAGGACTTTTTGAATAAACCTCACGACGCCTATGTGAGTCTGCTTTCATCTGAAAAGGCAAAAGAGGCCAAAATCTCTCGCTCCATCAAGGAAAAGACCGCCACCAGTGTTGACGCCCCCGTTAGATTCCGGATGTTTGACAGCATTAATCCCGAGATCACTGTCCCCACAAATTCAATTGTATCCTCCAGCAGCGCACCGGCCGAGGACAGAATCTCTTCCCAGCTCAAACATATTTATCAATTATCTGGTTACAGCGATCCTGTTTATGCGGAGGCCCATATGACGGTCAACCAATTTGATATTATTCTCGATGTCATGATTTTCAACCAAACCCAAGAGACGCTTCAGAAGCTAAGTGTTGAGTTTTTCGCTCGCGGTGATCTCAAGGTGGTCGACCATCCCGAAACGCAGAATGTGCCGCCAATGAGCTTCCACACTGTCCAGACCACTATTCGCGTTGCTTCTGCTGATTCCGGTGTCATTTGTGGTAATATCACGTACGAGGGCAAGACTGCCAGCGAGGGCCAGGTTATCATTCTCGACGAGATCCCGCTCAATATCCTCGACTATATCAAGCCCACACACTGCACCGAGACCGAGTTCCGTGACATGTGGTCCAAGTTTGAGTGGGAGAACAAGGTGCCCATCACCTCTAATGCGCCTACCCTGCCGGCATATGTGGAGCAGCTGATGAAGCACACCAATATGGCATGCTTGACTGCCCCTGCCCTTGATCCTAATTACGAGTGCGACGTTTTATCTGCCAACTTTTATGCTCGCAGTTCATTCGGTGAGGACGCCATTGCTAACCTTAGTATTGAAAAGTCGGGTGACAAGGTTATTGGCCATTTCCGTATCCGTTCCAAGACTCAGGGCCCTGCTCTTTCCATTGGAAACAAAGTGTCTGATATTGAGCGCTCGGCATAGATATTGTGCACTAGATAAACGATCAAGGGTGGAGCTGAATGAGCCAAGCCAGCAGGTTCTGGTTCAGTGATACCTATATATGTAAATGTATAAAGTTCTTTGAGTGAAAGTGAGAGCCTGCTTTTTGGAGCGGAGCTGTGGTGCTATGGTCGTGATTAACCTTACCGTGCTAGGACCTGCTATACACATTATAAGGTAGTTGGGTAATTAAACAAGCTACTGCGCTGTAGTTGTAGTGTGGAGACTCTGTAACATCAGGGACGAGCTGATTTCGGCGTGCGTCAGACCTGCTTATAGGCTGCTTACAGACCGCGTGCAGACTGCGTGCAGACTCGCTTCGAGGTGCCGGGTTGACGATCGTTAAAACAGCGCATGTGGCAATCGAGCACATGGACGACACATGTAAACCCGCGTGTGCCGCGCATGCATTCTTGGAGCTTTAAAGGTCTCGGAAGTTAGGTAGAGCTCGCAATAACGGAGCAGCTGTGGCGCGCCGTTAAGCATTAAATAAGGCAGAGTCGAGGGGATGGCCAGGATCATCAATGGGATTTGTAATTATGAACAGGATTCTATTGGTATTTAGTCTACAGGATATCGAGTTTCCGTTCAGCTTAGTGGCCAAGAACGGAGGAACCACCGGGAACGACTTGGACTAGAGGAGCCTTTGCTTCGAGGAACCTTTAGGGAACTATGGATAAGATTCCAAGCTAATGCATTGGAGAGCTCTGGTGGGTTGCTAGCCTTGTAACGCCAATTCTACTACTCCAATCAAGGCTGGCACCCTGAACTTTCAATCTGCAAATAGTTCGGTCTCAAGCGCCCCTATGTACTTATCTGTAGTCCATCAGTCGATCAAATTCCAATCATGTTCATGTTCAGGAGTGAAGCTTCTTTTGTAAATGATGCTGTGTCGAAAAGCGCGGGCGGTTACCCAGCTTGACTGGGCCAAGCTTGACTATCTTAGCTCGGAACACATAGCACAATAGGAATATACGAAATTATAGATGCGGTTGATAGGACCAGCATGCGAAGTATCGGTAGTATTAAGAAATCCAGGGTCCAGCGATCTGGGGTGGTATGGCGACCAGGTGACTCCAGAGGTGCTTGAGATCTGAGGTGCTCTTATGTGCCTTATGTGCTCTGAGATGCTTTGATATCTAGATACGCGTGACAGCTCCTCACACTTTCAACTATTTACAGAACGTTTACAACAGTCTAGTTCTAGTTCTAGTTCTAGTTCTGGCTTGGCTCTGGCTTGGCCCCCGCTTTGATAAGCAGTGATGTTAACGCACCCTCAGATGCAGGGGCAGCAGCAATTTAAGATGTGCCAAGATATTAGCCTAACGGAATAACTTGCTGAGCGGCGGCTAAAATGTGAAATTTCTGCAGAAATAGTAACAACAACCAGAATTTCTCAAGCCCATATATAGGTATATGCAACACTAAACTATAGTTGAGGGTACATTCCCATGTGGGGGGCTGAAGCGCGAATGCGCATGAGCGTGGGGGGACTTTGCCGCTGCCTCTGGCAGGTAGCGACGACTCCAAGGGGGCTAGAGCGTGTACTTGTGCATTTGAGAGCCCTCTAAATTCACCGATCGCGCGTGATCAGACCCAGGGGAGCCTCACAATGCGTCGCAGCCTGCCAATCTCACGTGAACATTGTGTTGGGACTGAGGGGATCGTCGATTTAGGGTGCAGAGATCGCCAGGGTCCAAGGGCCGGGAGGGCAGATCAGTGTTTGAGGTTAGTTTAAAGGCTTGGAAAAATGGGAAAAACACCCAAGAGTCGGGCAAAACAAGGGCCAGGGGTAATCGTGTTTGCGGGTGCTGAGATTAAGTATTTTTCGGCCACAGCTCAGCTGCGGGGGCATAGTCTCCCCGGCTCACATAAGCATCCATGCCATGCTGCATGGCATGCGTGCAATGCATGCACACCTATATCGGGAACTCAGTTGCGCGTGCTTGCCATAATTAATGAGATGTGATCACTGAGGCTCTCATCGACAGCGAACCCCATCTTTTCATAGAACCGTAACGCATACTTGTTGCATGGAAATGTTCGAAGCATAACCGGTTTTTCCGTTTCTGCAGCTACGAGCTCTATCAAACGCTTGCCCAAGCCCTGCCGTTTAGCGACCGGTGACACGTGCAATTCCCATATAAAAGTTACCGGGGGGTGCATTAGCCCTGGCAAATCTTGCTCGAGGACATACGAGATGAACCCTAGCACCGTTGTCCCCGAGACGGCAATCTGATAAGTTAGTCCCTCTGTATTTTTCATCTCATCAAGTTTTGTCTTTCGATCCCAGCGGTCTCCTGCAGCGAGGTAGAGTGGCCTTAGCTTTAGAACTAGCTTGTATAACTGTTTGAGAAGCTCTGGCTCCAGCGACTCGGCCGCTAAACGCTGGATTTTGACGGTTTTGACGGCATCTTCATGGCTAGATTTCGCATGACGCTTACGCATCGGCAAACCCATCAACCCATCAACGCTCTCTTCCCACCCAAAGGGTGCTGGAGGGGAAGCAATCTATAGCACAAGCATAGCAGTATCAACTAAAAAGTATGTGATTAACGCCCTCAGACTCATGCGAATCCACTCTCAGTGAGATATTGACGCCAACCTGCAGGCCTCATCGCTGTGATGACGCAAGAGGACATAGTCGACGCTTTGTTGCAGCAATTGGCGGGGGATGGCGATACAAGAGCGTATTCGGGCGCCTGTTTGAGAGCATTTGGAGGGATAAACCTCTAATTCTGCTCTGCGCGAGATACGAGAGCTACAAGAATCGCAACCGATACGCGCATGCAGGGTTATATGCAATCCTGATTGCAGATCATTGTAGATCTCTCTAGAGCCATAGAATCCTCTCATCGGTTATTAGGTATATTCAAAGTGCTGCTTAAACAGCCTCTGGTTTGAGGATACCCAGGAGCAAAGATGGTTAATGCGGTGGTTGAGCAAGAAAGTTCAGCTTGCAACGCGCACCAGGCGCCCCCGATCGGTTGAATTTTGTGTGCTTGCGTGCGTGCATCCCGTTCCGCTGCTAAAACCCGCCAATCGAGTGTCAAAAAAGAAGGGATAATGTTTATATAGGATCAAAACTAATACTGGTGGCCTTGAATCTACCAGTAGGCACGTTGATCAACCGAAATTGCTTGAGAGGTCTCTCAGCATGCAGTATCAGGGCTACCCTAACCCCCATCAACACATGAGCTTTTGGGTCAAAGGTAGATGGGACAGTAAAAAGTGGCACTTGCGGACCTAATAATGATGATATTTCAAGGGTATAGCTGTTTTCCTATCCGATACATGAACGGGCTATAAACAGAACCGCTGATCGCGGTTATCTAGGCGTACTTTTAGGCGTCTCCACTTTGAGCTATCGATTCTCGGCTCGATCTATCCCGTCGTGTTCCGAGCATTATCCCGGGGCGCGAGGAAAAGATTCTGATATTTCTTTTCGCTCTAGCAAGGGCAAATGTGCAAGCAACGCAGCACCCGGGCAAGGTGCATCTCTGTTCCAGGCCCTTGGTATCAAGTCTAACCCGTATAATCTTGGGATATGCATGCATGCAGTAATACGGGTTAGGGCGGCGCACACCACGGCGCAATTCATATGCAGGTTCGCGGTGATCTAATGCAGCGAGATTGCATGTGGGTGTCTAGTCTGTCGAGTATATTTAAGCGACGCCCCCCGCACGTTGGTGCAGAGCATTACCTTATCGCCATCTAAACACGTACAAATCCGGTACACACTCTTCTGGTATTCAAACACACAAAATGGCTATGATTCACAACGTTCGCTCCCGCCAGCTCTCCCCCATGGGCAACACCGACAGCTTCTATAACCAGCCCCCCGCTGTCCCCTCGACCACCAGCGCTCCTCACTATGGCTTTTATCGCCAGCACTCTCCCCACATGCACCCTGCGCCTCACATCTCCAACGCGGTGCCGCAATCGTACTACCCGAGCCGCGAGATGGAGTTTTTTGGCACCTCGACCGCTAACGATTACCGGTTGTACCCTCCCTCCCCGCCCACTCAGGAGATGCCGCTTGTTGCGCCCACTGCTGCTGCTGCCCCTCCTCCCCCGGTACCGGCCATGCCCTCGCAGTACCCGTACTCTTCAAACTACATGCGCACTGCCCCTTCTCCTCAGGAATTCCCCCAGCATATGGACGCTCTCCCTCGTTTAACTGCCCCGGTCCATGGCGGTGCTGGTGTGGGCGCCGCTCCCATGGCTCAGGCCAATTTCACCCGCTTGCCATCTCCCTACGGCCACCACCGCGACTTGCACCCTGCCACCCAGCGACGCGCCAGCAGCACGCTTCCAGGAATCCGCAAAACCGCAAAGCGCGCGCACAGCTGTATGGTCTGCGGCAAGGTTTTTGCCCGTCCCAGCGCCCTGCAGACCCATCTGTACTCGCACACCGGTGAGAAGCCGTTTAAATGTGAACACACGGGGTGTGGCCGCAGCTTTAGCGTTGTGAGCAACCTTCGCCGCCACGCCAGAGTCCACAAGGATTGATTTTCTTGTTGCTCCCTTGTTGATTATTTATTCTTTTTGGTAAAACGCACACAATATATACCTAACATTACCATTTATAGCGACCAAGTCCTGACGCTGGCTCTCAATTAGAGGGCACCAGGCGCACAGGAGGCAAACCCACTGCAGACTCTGGTGAGTGTACCATGCGTGTACTACTATACGCTCTACAGACCACCAGGAGGCATCCTGGCCAGCACCACTGCAGTCTCTAGGCAGTGTGTACATCCGTGTGGATCCACCCCTCCACCTCCACCATCCGCCCAAATAGATCTAAAGGGTCAAGTAAAATTGTTACCCAACCCCTTGACGCATACTCACTCACCCCTTGTCGGTCGCTTGCCGAGTCGCTTCTCGGTCGTAGCGGTCTCGCCTCTGTGCCTCAATGTCGCTTACCATGTCTGGGTGCTGCATGCCTCGCGTATATGTTTCAACCCCTGTAGCGTCGATCAAGAGCGATCTACGGGTCAGGTCATGGTGCCTGCATATAAAACCAAGTGTATCAATGTTCTGGAGGGGCTGGCAATACCGAGTGGCGTGTTACACTGTTTCTGCCCCAGAGTGGGGTAAGGCACCCAGCCATCCAAGTCTGCCGTAGCATAATTACCGTTATAAATAAACAAACGCCTGCCTAGATTTACGTGCTGTGTGCCAGGCCCTTTACCAGCCTACCAGCACTGTACCAGCCTGAACCTAAGGCTCATAAGTAGGAAGCACCTCGTCGATCCCTAGATCCTGTGCTGTTTGCACTTTAAGGACTTGTTTCTGGAAAACGCCAGCAAACTCGACCGCGCCTCCATCTGAAAACGACAGACATATCCGGAACTCATGCAACGGCTCAAAGGTCGACTGGCTCGACGGAACAAGGATTCCTTCCCACTTGTTGGGCCCGAACCAGGGCTGAACGAGCCGGCACCCTTGGAGACCTCCCCCGATCGTTGAGCGTTTCAATGGAACCACGAGATTGTGGAATAACCGGTCGCCCTTGCCAACAACAGTATAAGTGTGCGACTGCACTGGTTCCAGTATTAGATGGTCAGTAGTGAGCGTAGCAATGACTGAACAGCTGATCTTGGTTGCATTGACCATGGATTCCAACCGCAAAGCGCATTTACACCGATACAGCTGCTGCTCTTGATCCGGCCGCTTGATATTGAGCATGATTACCTCAGCAGAATAGACAGTGAGGTTGTGGGGTAGGGGTACTATGGGGTCGGTCAGCGTCCAGGCCAGTCTCCAGGTCAGCGTCCAGGTCAGTCTCCAGGTCAGCGTATAGGCCAGTCTTCACGTCAGCCTCCAGGTCAGCCTCCAGGTCAGCCTCAGACCAACCCACCACCCACCCACCACCCACTCCCACCAAGATTACATAATCCATAATCACCACCTCACCAGAATGGATAAATATTTGCCAGATAGAGGCTACTACTTGGCCTTAGGCCTTGAAGGTTCAGCTAATAAGCTCGGTGTAGGTATTATAAGACAAGAAAAGGGCGTCACGGGTCCCGCGAACCCTGCCACAGTTCTGGCCAATATCAGAGACACATTCCACGCACCAATCGGCGAAGGATTCCAGCCTCGCGAAACGGCAATGCACCATCGCAATTGGGTCGTTCGTCTCATCTCGCAGAGCCTCCAAGAGGCGCAAATCTCCCCCAAAGACCTCGATTGTGTATGCTTCACGCAGGGTCCAGGGATGGGCGCTCCTCTCCAATCGGTAGTAATTGCCGCGCGAACGTTCGCCCAGCTCTGGAATCTGCCTCTGGTGGGAGTGAACCACTGCGTAGGACATATTGAGATGGGAAGAGAGATCACAGGTGCTGAGAACCCCGTGGTGCTCTACGTATCCGGCGGTAACACCCAGGTCATTGCTTATAGCTCACAGAGGTACCGGATATTCGGTGAAACTCTAGATATAGCAATCGGGAATTGCCTGGACCGGTTTGCCCGTGTCTTGAAGATCCCCAATGCCCCAAGCCCAGGGTATAATATCGAGCAGATGGCTAAACGGGGTAAAAACTATATCATGCTGCCATACACTGTAAAAGGAATGGACCTGAGTATGAGCGGGATCCTGGCACATATCGAGAACCTCGCAAAGAATGCCAAGCACACCCCCGAGGATCTCTGCTTTTCCTTGCAAGAGACGCTATTTAGTATGCTTGTTGAGATCACAGAGCGGGCAATGGCTCATGTTGGATCCTCGCAGGTACTCATTGTGGGTGGCGTTGGATGTAATGAGCGCCTCCAAGAGATGATGGGCCTGATGGCTGCTGAGCGCGGTGCTACGGTATTCGCGACCGATGAGCGGTTCTGTATCGATAATGGCATTATGATTGCGCACGCGGGACTTCTTGCACATCGGGTGGGACAAAAAACCGAAATTAAGGATTCAGTGTGCACGCAACGGTTCAGAACTGACCAGGTATTCGTTGAGTGGAGGGATTAAGAGAAGGATTAGGAGGTTATCAGGTTGAGTCAAGAGACCTGGGGAGGTGCAAAGCATTAAAGACAATCAATAAAGTACACAGAGAGCTCCTGATTCCTCCTGGTACCCCCAGAGAAGATAGGCGACCAGAGTCAATCCTGCTCGACTTGAGGTGGATATCTCAAATCGACAGTGATTGTAGGCCCTGTTAATTCCAGGCTGCTCTATTTTAACCGAATCGACTACCGCTAGATTAATTTTGACCAGTAACGTTTATATAAATACATATTGCATATACTAGAGCTAAGAGTTGCAAGGCAGTAGAGGAGGTGTCTACAGAGGTAAGCTTCAAGGTGAGCTCCAGCGGCTCTAGAGTGAGCTCTAGGGTGCTCCAGGGTGCGCTCTATACAGAACTGTGCACATACAAAGATCCCGAATTTGTAGATCTAGCCCTCACCAGTCAGAGCCATCAGCACTAGCCGAGCTAATCTCCCTGCCTCCAATCCTCAGCTCATCCTACACATGGGAATATTGTCCCTGAGGATGTAATTTGACAACCTTACGACATTGACAACCTTGTGCCTTTGTGCTGGCTGTAGAGGCACGCGACCGGTTGCTCTGGAGTTTCCTCGAAACGACACTGAAAAGCGTAGACTTGGATGAAACAGGAGTAATCATGGGTAAATATGCTCGATCCAAGTCCCAAGCCAGTTGTTTTATAGTAAATATGCACAAGAGGGCACAAACCGCGCAAATTGTGCATATATGCAGCAAGGGTGCATAAAACCCGCATCCTTGCAAAATCCCGTATATGTCACATGTTAAATATACCCTACTGAACGTTCAAGACACCAGGCAATGGCTCTGAACCAATACTAAATAGCATACTTACGCCAGCAATGATTGAAAAGATGATTCCGGCGCCTGTCCAAAACAAGAGGTTGAACTGCCACGAAACGTCTCTCTTTTCGCACAGCGACCCGCCCCAATGAGTTGTGTACCCATTTTTAGAAGAAGCTTCGCAGACACATTCATATCCGATGCTAGTCTTTGCACAAAAGCCGTGCCCGGTACAGTTATTAGTGGAAGAGACGCACTGGTCGAGCGAGTCAAAAGGGGGGACCACACTGCGCTTGGGCTTTTTGGATTCTTGACTCACGCGCTTGTCTACTGTACGGAATACCGGGACAGCTTTGCCCTTGGGGACACCAAGTACAAGGACCTTTGACTGGAGGTCTGCAAGGAGATCCATAAGCTCGGGTTGCTCGCCTTCGGCCTTGACGAGCAGAGTCTCTGCATCCTTGGTATCGAGAGATTTCACAGCTTCGAGAGCAGCAGTACCATCGATGGGGGTTCCCACGTCAACGTGTTTAGGGTCGTCACTGGGAGTCACCTCGAAAAGGGGGCTTCCGAGCTTATCGGCGGCGGATTCAGCATCGAAATCAGTCAAAACAACAACATTGCTCGAGCGGGTGTCCATAAAAGTGCCAGGAACAAACTGCGCGGCGTCGATTGCCTCTTGCGATGCCAATTGGCTGGAACCCAGAAAGTGAGCAACAACGGCTCCAAAGTGGGATGCATCCAGCTTAAAATCAGCAGGCGCAACAGTATCGCTATTTAAAATGTATACAGGCATAGCCGCCAGAGCGCTGCTCAACAGTGAGAGATAGCAGAGCATTGTACTGGAGTCCAGGAAAGCTGAGTCAGAAAGAAAGATAGCGGAGGCAGTGGAGGTGAAGTAGTTAGCGTCGGCGTATTCTCGCTCGAGGCATCGTAATAGTGAGGTATTTAGCTTGGGTTAGCACTATAATTTAACCGGTTTCATCAGATACAAGTAGTTAGCAGGCGCTGTGTATAGGCAGGTGCTGGGTGCAGGCAAGCGGGGCCATTAGCTTCGTAAAATATTGGAAAAGCTTGATGATGGTTGAGCATACATTCACTATGGATAGTCTAGTGAAAATCTAGCAATCAGGCTCACGGTAGTTTCACCCGTTCTTTGAGTTCAAGTCTCTATGGCTATTTGTGCACCGACTAGAAGCATATTTAGGTGCAGTAGCCGCACGGTATCGATACGCATAATTATTGCGCTAAGAGAGATAGAAGTTGAGTTTATTTTAAAGCATAGATAAGAGCGTAGTGAGGTAGTTTGAGTAGTTAAGATGGATACGTGTAGGTAGTACATAGACCGGGATAGTATTCTTGGGGTCTATGGATTGGATCAGGACTTGTGGCAGGAAACGTGAACGGATGAGAGAAACAGCTGTAGTGGCTTAGTGGGTGCTTGAAGCTGTAGCGGCTTAGCGGGTGCTGGAAGCTGTAGTGGCTCAGCTGGATTTAGAGGTAGCTTCCAAGCCATTTCAGACCCTATTTACGTACCACTACGGAACGGTTAATCATATAAGCTGGAATCTACAGGGTTACACTCTGTGCACGCCATATTTTGCTTCCTGGGGTTGACTACTAACTTGACCTCCAAGACTATTCTGCCTAAATCTCCCGGTAGACACCATAAAAAATAAAAATTATTCAACTACGCGTAATAGATACTGATTTTGATACCATTTGCGCCAAAGAGGTAGGAACTCTCCTTGCAGGCCCACTGCACTCCCTGGCAACTCCCACGGCCTCAAAACCACGCATCGGCAATCTCATAGATATATCTAGTAGACGCACAATCGTACCCTAAAAGCATAGCGTCATGCACACCGGCGGGCTCCTCAAAGACATCACGGACATTGGCACTCTCGCACCACTTTTTGATGCCATCGCCGAGAATCTCGTATTCTCCATACACAACAACGATATTTGGCGGCAAAACCTTGCTCCAAAACTCGGGATTGGTCTCCACCACCGGGTTCACCACCGAGTCATGGAGGAGGTCCGAGTCGCAATACATTGATTGCATCCGTTTTGAGGATTTCTTATCAATGATATCCCGGCTTCCATAAATATCATAGGATCCACCCACAGATACATCCAAGCCACACCAGGGGCTGTAAAAGATAAACGAGTAAAAGTTCACATCAATGGGCTCAACTCCTGGCACGGGATTGGCAGAATGGCAACACATTTGAATAGCAAGATGGCACCCGCACGAATCTCCAAGGATACTGATACTATTGCATGATTCAGAGAGATCCTTGTAGAGGGCCACGGCTTCCTGGAGTTGCCCCGGGAACCGTGAAAATGGAGTCACGGTATAATCAAGGCACAGAACCGAGACCCGCTTCTTGGCGTAATGCTGCGTGAACTCGAGCACATAGTCCAGCTGAACGCTAGAGAGTTTCAGGGCGTACCCACCGCCATGCGAGTAGATTATCACTGGGTCATCCTTAGTACGGCCCGGAGCCTCGTGAATCCAGCGAGCAGAGTAGTTGGTGCCGCCAAAGTAGCCATTAAAGTTCTCGAGACCCATCCTCTTTGCTTTGCGGGCAAACCCCTTGAACAGTTTCCGTACCGGCTGGATCGGCACCAAAGTTCGTAATTGATGGAGATTCAGCGATTTCGTGAAATGCCCCTGGATGTTTGCAAATATCTGATCCTTGTATGGGAGCTGCTGATAAGGTTTAAACGGGTATGCCAGTGACCAGGCCACCATTAGGGCTGGTGTGGCCAGGATACAGCCAGCAACCCCCAATTTCTCAATCACCGTTGTTGAATTATTGTTCGGGCCCTCTTTGAAGTCATAATACCCCTTTTGATCTGCCATGGTTGGGGTCGGGATGACAGGAGGATGATGAGGGCAATCTCCGGCCAAGAGTCGAGGTAAGCTTAGTTTTACTTGGACATGGCTGAGTATATTTGAGAGAGTTCAGTGGTGGTGAGACTTTAATGTTTTGGGGTCCTGAAAATTCGCTTCAAGGTGGATCCGGACCCTGGCAATTGGTGTACCCGACCCGCAATATGCAGGCTGTATTTCTAATAAACGTCCAAAGGGTGAGTAGGGGTCTGAGATTGCAAGGGACCCGAATAAAAAGGGTCCTTAAATGTTATAAACTTGTAGTAATGAATTATAGCAGAGAAAAAAAGAGACTGTGAAGTTTGTGGATTTAATGAGAACTTTAGCTAGAGCAACAACATTGAGCACTATCGGCTCTGCAAGCCAGCTCGGCAGAGACTTCTTGGTTATGGGTGCGGACAGAATAGACCCATAGAGAGTGTCGTAGTAGACATTCAGCACCCCCTCACCCACGATGATCATGAGTAAAGACTTCAAAGGCAGTTTACTCTTTTCAAGTCTCGTTTCTGTAGCTGTTGCCGTTGCATAATAGCCGGAAAGAAAACACCAAAAGCATAATTAGGTTGGGAAAATTGAACATGACGCGCCAACAAACAGAGTGAATTGCGCTTGAGCTCCACGTTTGATTTGGACTCAGAACCAGCAAGAACTGGCTCGGGCATGGGTGCCTGCTCTTGTTGCTATTAGGATAAAGTACATTTATGTTAGCTAGAACTAGTTAAGCCGGTCACAACCGATATTTTCAATCCTCGCTAACCCCTACTAGAGCGTGTCGCAAGCAAGCAGTATTGGGAAGCTCGTGTAGAACTGACATACTAAGGCAGTTGGCTGAAAAGAGTAACAAGCTTGTTGAGCAATAACTTTTACGTAGATCTACACAGAATCACTAAATTATAGGGGCGGGGTCGGCCATTCTCGACTGTTCAAGTTGAGCTACCATCTAAGCGCGCACTCCAGCCATTTATCTCATTGACAATCTGGGCTCCCACGTTGGGGATCTCTCTCTCAGCACAGAGAACAAGTTTTGTAACCACATCACGCATGATTTTAGTGGAGAGCACAGCTGTGATGGTGAGAATCAAGAAATATCTCAAGTTCATGCCTATGAGGCCCGTTGGCACCCAAGCCAGGCAGAGGATACTGCATAAGATTACTCGATACTTGTCCCCACATTCTGACAGTCCTTGGATGCATTTGTCCACGGCCTGTAAAGATCTCGTCTGGTACCACAAAATCAAAAGTACAGGCCAGCTGAGACCACACATAACACCAGTGGTGAATAGAGAGCATGAGTCAAATAAAGGGGGCGTGAGAATGGCACCGACGCGGAAGGGCATCGTGAGGATATAAGTGACGGTCCGCACAATGCAAACCAGAATAGAAGTGACGGTCCGCACAATGCAAACCAGAATAGAAGTGACGGTCCGCACAATGCAAACCAGAATTGTAGAGAGCCATACAAAATTTATCCAGAAGAAGAAAAAAACAATAGAAGTCTCTGATATGAGTGGACTCTGGGCTGAAAACGACTCCGGTTCCCTGGTCACACAGATCACCGCGAAGACAAGAGCTAAAGGTATGAACTGAAATAGCGCCACGAACCCCGAGTAGTCTTGGAAATAAATAGCGAAAACAATGAAATTAGAACTGTTAGTGAAGCTGAAATTCTTCCAGACTGCACATGGTGCCGCCACCAGAGTGTAAAGGGCATTCATGCGAATGAGAAGATTAGCGATAGTCGCCATGCTGAGCACTAACGAGTTTCTGCACCAGCTCGGCCGACGCTTTTCAGTCATGTGTGCGGTGAGGATAGACCCATGTACAGTGTCGTAACAAACGTTCAGCACCCCCACGGTGATCATGAGCACAGACTTCAAAGGCAATATCAGGCCTTGAGAGACGAATTCGTTGGCTGCTGTCGCTGCAACAATGCCAAACAAAACACTTAAAACAACAAGGTTGCGTAAACCAAACATGGTGAGACGGAACTTGAATGCGCCGTAATTATATACTCCACTAGAATCTGATGTAGCACAATCGCTCACTAGCTGGGGCATGGGTACTTGATCTCGCTGCTATGAGAATGAAGTGCTTTTCTTGGCTCCTTTGTATGAATCAATAAGGTTAGAGTTCAGTCGTAAGCTTTTAAGGTGTGCAGCCAAATTATGTGAGAAAGAAAGCCAATGCATGAAAAAAGTAGGGTTCAGGTAGTGTGAAGTTGAGAAGTATATATGACTTTATTCTGGGAGTATTTATAGCATGTGCATTCATCATAGTGATGTATGTAGGAGGGCTAGGAGTCAATATCTCACAAATTATGTATGGGATAAACCTACAAGCGCTGCGAGTACGGCCCAAACGGCTGTGCAAGGGCTCCTTTGGTATAGAAGCATAACTAGTTTTTCATTTATTTGTTATATGACATTTACTGTGTATGCTGCCTATGCCTACCAGATGGTTCAAAGTTTAAGTAAATATATTGGTGGTAATTTTTCTGTTAAATCTAAAAAAAACCCGCCATCAAGCACCGTGTAAGTAGAGCATATCGATGCCGCGGGGCTATCTGTGAAACGCACCAGTTTCCTGTTATGGTTTTGAGGAGATCATGAGCCCCAACCCTTATGCAATTCATCGGCATGATGAATGCATATGCTGCAGAGATAACTTGATAGAACTATAGATTAACAAATCCTACCAGAAACATATATTCCTATGCTAGTATTGGCGATGTTCTTCCTAGATTTACTATTTTGATAGATATTGGATCCTCATATTTATCACTCACTGAGTTATAATCACCGACACTGGCTTGTAGCGTGAAAGATTCAAGCCCAGCACGTGCTACAAATTAATCAGTAAACTTGATTTCTCCAAAAGGTTTTGTCAAAACTAAAGATTACAGCTTCACTATCTAAGTTCAGACCTCATGCTAACTAGAGGCATGCACATGCATTCAGTGTGATTGCATTTTTCTCACATCGGCTGATGATTGAGTGTCCCGTTAATACCCAGCTATAAGGTATAAAGATTAAGCGCTATTGCAAGACCGAGAGACCCAGGAACGCGTCAAGACTTGGGGACATGTTCGCGCCGAGCCGCGTCACGGATCATATCACTAGCACTCAGACCACTACCAGCACTTTAGTTGATTTTGTGTACATAGATATGTAGGCTTTAATGCTAATTTCGTTTTGCTTTATTTCTTTAGTCTTGTATTATCCTTAAACTCCTCGATTTTCTGCTTGAGCTCGACGTTGGGAATCACGTCTTCGACCTTTAAAGGAGCGCGATTGAATGGGTCGGTAGGTGACTGAAGAAGATATGATTTGATGGTAGTAAGATCGATCGTGGTGCCACTGCTCGGTAAAATCACTGGCTCTTTCATCAGGGTATACATGAGAGGATCGAGGAACTCCTCGGGGATCTCGCCCAACTCTTCGTCGTCATCTTCATTCTCTTGGAACGCAACCTCGACATTCTCGACCAGATATTTCCAGCGAGATTGTTCTTGCGGGGTTACTAGAACAAATTTTTCCGCAAGGTTGGCGGCTCTTGTAAAGTTGGCAGTGCCAAACGATTCGCTATCTCGCACAACCGACTGCACAAACTCCTGGAAAGAGTAGGTAAATGCGAAGAGTTGTTGCCAAGAGACCCCTGGGATTGAAGCCATACTTTTCGGGGGGTTTGACCTTTTAGCTCGCTGCATTTGGGACCCACAAGCGCACTCATGTTATAGTCAAGCATCGATACAAACCGGTCAACAACCTCGGGGCGAATAAAGGGCCCAGGAGCCTTGGACGCAAAAGTACTTGGCAGGTCGATGCGCCCCTTTGAGAGCTCAAGGTATTGCTTGGCCCTGTCTTGGGCACTTGCCAGTTGCTGCTGTGGAGTTTGGTTTTCTCCGTTTTCGCCTTCTTGGTTGGGCTGCTCGGGCTGCTGGGCATTGGGATTATTTTCAATTTCATGCTGAAGCCGGTGGATCTCCTGGAGCTTGCCAAGCGCCTCATCGAGCATATAGGTAGAGTCATTGAGCAGCAGCGCAGTAAACTTGACAAAAAACTCTTCATTGTGTGCAGGCTCTTACTCGAGACGATGCTGGTGATGGTGATTCGGCCATAAGACTTGCATAATGCGGGAAATTACTTCCCGAGTGTGGAATTTCTCGTAAAATTGTGCTGATCTGCCAGTCAATTCCATATCCACCACGTAGATCTTCATCAGAGCATGGAGCAAGTGCTATTCACACAGCTCATTGGAATTGAAAATATCCACAAAGTACCGCGGAATATCGCCTCCTCCATACGTTCTCTGTGGCAGCGCATGGTCTCCAGTGGGGTGTACTGGGGCTGGACAGCAAATAAAGGGGACTACGAGCTGTGCCGCCTGCTTATTTGCCAGCAGCGAGTCAGTAGCAAATAGGATTTTGGGGTAGTCGCCCTCGAGGCCAGCAGACAGGGGGGCCAGGCGGAACTTGCTCCAGATAAGGTCCATGATTTCCTATCCCAGGTCCTGTTGAAATGCCGCATCGACCATAAGCGCTACAAAAGGGTGTAGGGGAGGGTATAGAGGTGCGGAGGTATGTAGTTGTGAAGGTATATATTCTAGGGAGATGTTCAGTAGAAACATGACTCGGGCTGGCAAGGAATTGTCAGGCAGGGAGTTGGCTGATCCGAGAGTTGGGTCGCAACCAGGGATAGCTTTTGTAAACATATCTAGCTATCAGCTCATTACATAGATATACCTTTCTAAGGCAGAATACTCATTGCCGTGGCTTTTTCTCAGCTTCAAATTTCGCCACACACGCCACACCGCCACACACGCCACAAGAATTATGGAATAGATGCCTGCAAAAAAAAATATCAAGACTTTACCGAAACCTCTTATGCCTCAAGGTGCTTTAAAATCGATAAAACCAAAGAAAAAGACCCACGAAAAAAAAGGTGTGATGCGTAAGGGACTCCGTGAGTTCAAGGCTAGCACCGCTGCAACTAAAAAGGCAGCAATGATCCGCAAGCACCATACATCAGCTTTGACTTCCCAGACTGAGAAATCTATTGCGGCAAAAGTCGGTCATTTGGAGCTGCTCAAGGGTACCAGGAAGCAAATTGAGAATGAGAACAAAAACAAGACCAAGAAAAAGTGAGCTTCTTGTTGCTTTTCCTCGGCGTGTGAGTGTTTACGCTGGTTGTGTGCCAAAGCTTGTGCCGGTGGAGTTGAAGCTTCCTTTGAAGTTGATGCCGAAGAGAGAGCGGGAAGAGGATATTGATTATTATGACTATTAGTTTAATTATTTATTTGAGCGAGGTGGTAGGAGATCGGAGAGGGATAGGAGAGGATGGTAGGGTGGTAGAGGAGTGGTAGAAGAGATTAGAGGATCAGCCGGTTAGCTTGAATCAGCCGGTTAGCTTGAATCAGCCGGTTAGCTTGAATCAGCCGGTTAGCTTGAATCAGCCGGCTAACTTGAATCAGCGGGTGTGGCTGGGACTCACCGGTGCTGCCCCCTCACCCTCCACACTCACCCACCGTCACCCACCGCCTTACAAAATCACATTCCCCCAACTACTCCCTCCCCCTCCACTCACCCAGGGTAAGGGCTGACCAATTGCCACTTTGCTTTGGCTCGTGGAAGAATTTCATCAATTAACTACCAACCATGGGATTTTTCGATTTTCTCTTGACCCCTAAACTTAGAAACATCAATGATGCTCGTGAAGCTGACCGTAAAGTCTACAATGAAAAAGAGGCTGCCCGTCTTCAACAGCAGGACCAGGACAATGCTCAGCACGAAAAGAGCTTGGGCCAGTCTGAGGACAATTCCTCGGAAAAGCCCTCTGAGACCAGCGACGACATCCTGCGTATGGTCTTTATTGGTCCCCCCGGTGCCGGCAAGGGTACCCAGGCCCCCAACCTTGTCAAGAAGTTTTGTGCGTGCCATCTCGCTACTGGTGACATGTTGAGAGCTCAGGTCAAGGCCCAAACCGAGCTTGGCAAGAAGGCCAAGGAGATTATGGATGCCGGTGGCCTTGTTTCTGACGATATCATGGTCGGCATGATCAAGAGCGAGCTTGAAAACAACCCCGAGTGCAAGAAAAGTTTCATTCTCGATGGGTTCCCTCGTACCATTGGCCAGGCAGAGGCTCTCGACAGCATGCTTGAGGGTCGCGAAACCCCCCTGAAAAACGCTATTGAGCTCGAGATCCCCGATGAGCGACTCGTGGCCCGTATCGAGGGTCGCCTCGTCCACCCTGCCAGTGGCCGCTCTTATCACAAGGAGTTTAACCCTCCCAAGGAGGATATGAAGGACGACGTTACCGGCGAAGACCTCGTACAGCGCTCGGATGATAACGCAGACGCCTTGAAAAAGCGCCTCGCTTCCTACCACAAGCAGACCTTCCCTGTTGTAGGCTACTACAAGGAAAAGAATATTTGGAGCGGTATTGATGCTTCTCAAAAGCCTGAGAAAGTCTGGTCCGATATTCTCGCTCAGTTCAGCAAGAAGGAATAAACGGGAAGTGACCGGAAACAGAACGAAGCACTTCTCTTAAGTATGTGTAAATCGGTAGATATTGCTTTATTCGTAGTACTCGAAATGTAGAGCTTTGGATTTGTTTCAGCTTTAAAGTGTTACCGAGGCTATATATGCGCTAGGCGGTGTCACCAACATTTGGCGTTGCAAAGCAATTGACATCAGAAAAAGGCTCACGTATTGAATCTTTCCCATAAATCCAGGATCATTTCATCATCGAGGCTTGAGCTAGTAGCTTGTAATTACATATAAATGCCTATAGAGGTTAGGCTTCCAAACATTCTGGCCTAGCCTACACCACTGTTTTCAAGAGCGTACTTCAGCATCCCTAGGTTCTATATCTGGGACTTGAAAATACACACTGCTTTCTGCACAAGAAAATAGCTACATAATAATCCACAATGATAAGAAAGAACGCCAACCTGCAGAGAGCTGAACGTTGCTATTAAGCTGCTTATTTATACCAGATTCAGTGAGAAACTGCCTTCCAAAGCTATAGATGTGTTTGTGTATCGAATTTGAGTCCGCTTGGAAGGTTCAGGTTGGCAGGCTTGAGGTCACGTGAAGAGACGCAGCAGGTCTGTATCACAGAGTGGTGAAATTTTATATTCAATACGTTTCAAAAGCTTATCGGTCCCAGCAAATCTCAAATTATACACTCTGGCCTCCCCATTTAGACCCTAATCTCCCTTTCAAGTATAAACCCCCGCAGGCGTGCATGTGCATAGGCATGCAGGCTATATGCAGGGCAAGATATATAAAAGGGGGGCATCCCCAACCCGAAGGATAGAATATGCCCACTGCCAAATCTCAACTAACTATCACTCCCCTTGCTGATCGGAATTTCGGGGCTGTAGTTGAGCTTCCCAGTGATGTAGCTGATGCATCTCTACTAAGCGAGGATGATTTCCACACCCTCAAAGAAGCATTGTACACTTACCTCGTACTTGTTGTCAAGGATCAGGCTGATATACCGCCCAAGCACCAGTACGAGCTCACTGTGCGCTTTGATCCCAGCTGCAAGGGTAACTATGGCCATGACGTCGACAAGTTCCGCCATAAGGATTCAGTGCTTCGTAAAGATGGGTGGTCGGTTCCTGAAGCGCCTCAAGTGCAAATTCTCGGTCAGGGGCGTCACGAAAACTACCAGGGACTCGAGCAAGTTGACCTCGTCCACCCAACTCATCTTACCTTTCATAAAAATGTTCTGAGCCAACAAGAGATTGCAAACAATTATACTCGTTTCTATCGGTGGCATATCGATTCCGCTCTCTATGGCCTCAATGCACCCAAGGTTACATCGCTTTTGGGGGTTCATGTTCCAGACACCACTCGTGAAAAATACACAATCAAGTATGATGACGGCACTGGAGATGAGATTCCCGGTATTCATCAGGCTGCCACTGCATTTGTTAGTGGCAATGATGCATTTGAGAGCCTCAACGACGAGGACAAGGAGTTTGTGCTCAGCCATAACGTTGTTTATGCACCTCACCCGTACATTTTCATTGGCAACGCTCGTGCCACCTCCAATGGATTGACAATGGTAAGCGAGGGCAAAGAGAAGCCTCTTGAGGAGCTCCCAGAGTGGAACGAAGCAGAGATTCGTACCTTGCCTATGGTGTGGATGAACCCCACCACAGGGAAACCTCATTTCCAAGTGCACGGGTGTTGTCTCTGGCGTATTAAAGATAAAAAGGGGAATACCGTGCTGGAACTCGAGGCAGCACGCAACAAAGTCCATCAGCTGATGCGCAAAGGCATCGCACCAAAGAATGTGTACTGCCATAACTGGTCCAGGGGTGATTTGGTTCTTTTCTACAACTGCGGGGTATGGCACTCTGTCACGGGTCAATTCAAAGAGGGAGAAAAGCGTATCATGCATCAATGTAATGTAGCTTCAGGAGAAGCCCCCATAGAGTATAGCAAAGGTAGCTAAAGTTTGGATATTTCTCTCCCCCTCCCCTACAAAAGCATAGACAGGTAAACAAACATTGAATAAAAAACCTAAAATATATATATGCATACATGCTACTCTGGCTTTACGCCCGATAAAATACCATCAATGGCAGTCTTATTGTTTGGGTCCGCATAACAAGTGGCATGAAAGATATGGTCGCTTACCTCTACTGCGTTTTGATAAACCCATTCTTCAGCATCCTCACTCCAGACTGTATTGAATTTTTCCTGGCAAACGTGGCAGATACCATCGTGCTCTTCGGGTACGGGGACGACTTTTTTGGCTTCGGATTCAAAATCAATCTGGGGCTCATCTTCGATTTGAACTGGCTCGCTCTCATCATAATCCACCCACTGTTGCGCAGTCAGAAACCACATTCGCGAGTGAGACCGGCCCTCGCGAACATCTTTATTCACTCTAAAATGCCAATCGAGCTCATCTTGTTTGGCTGCGCGACCCTCTGGTGTATCGGGGAACCGTTTCCCGCAAACGCTACATTGCACCGGTAATGCAGAGTAAAGCTGCGCAATGAGTTCAGGACGCGAGGCATTAAGAGAGGCATTTGTGAGGTCAATAGTGACATGAATATCGGTAGTCTTGGGGGTACTATTGACAACACTGGGGCTGCCTAAAAGTCCTGCACTTTGCAGATTTGAAAGAAGGTCCGGGAAAGCAGCTGGGGGCGGTGTTGGCTCGCCGCGCTCACGAATAGGATCCCGGTTAGAGCCCGTGGCGCCATTGGAATCACGATCGCGGTCGCGACTATAGGGCTTTTTGCGCTTATCGGCTCTATCTCTGCCACCTCTCTGATTTTGTCTTTTCCTGAGAGCATTCTCTTGGCGCTGCTTGAAATTCTCTATTTGTTGCTGGGCCCGGAGCAGAGTGGTTTGATCCACAGACCCCGAGATGCTCACCTGTAATCGTTGCAAAGTCCCGATTTGGTATTCTGTTTCTTTATCCTGGACCACTGACTTGAGGTAATTGAGCATCCGGTTGATTTCAACCTGTACAGAGCTCTGGTTGAGTCGCTGCTGTGGCTGCTGGTGCTGTTGGTGCTGTTGGGTCACTTGGCGGAAAAAAGCGTCAATTGGACTGAGAATATCGTCATGGAACACGGGCTCACCGGTTTTCGGCTGTGGCTGGGTCCAGGTGCGAAAAAGATCAATGACTTTTTGCTTTTGCGGGGGCTGCAAGTGACGATAACTCTCGGTGATCATGCGGTAGGCTTTAGGGGCAAAGATATCCGCATACGGTACGGGAATGTTTTTGATAATCGAGTCCATGAGGTAAAGCGCGGGGATTTTAAGCGGTAAGGGGCAAGTACTGAGATGGTACTCGATAGCGTCTGCCACTCCTTTGCCGAACTCGCTACATTCTTGAGCAATCTCGGTAAGTCCCTGAATAATAGGACGGGAGTTGAATGTAAGATCTTGAAGCGACTCTAGAAAGTCCTGTTTGACCTCTTCCATTCTCTCTATAAAACTACTGTGATATGTAAGCAACTTGTGAAGGACGAGGTGAGAAATGGTTTATATGGTGAAGGGTAGGGGGAGGGTGAGGGTGGTAGGGGGTGGTAGTGGTAGAGGGTGTTATTGGTAGAGGGTGGTGGAGGGTGTTAGAGGGTAGGGTGTGAGTGGTAGTAGAGCTAGGATAGAACCGGTCAAGAGGATACGGCATAGAGGCGCTCAACATTTCATCAATTACAAATATCATCCCGAGAGCATTTCAATACCATTCACACCCTCTCCATTCGCGCCCTCTCCATCTCTCCACCCTCGCCCTCACTCTCATCTATTCCCGCCATCCCCCTTTGGAAACAAATTAATACATTCACGTAGTTTTAAATGAATATCCAATCCTAATGGTTCAGTAAACTCCTCCCCACATGCACAAATCACTCGGTCATCTCGAAACATAATAGTGTCCCATTTTATGCACTTTTGATGCTCTGTATGCTCGCTATAATCCTGTTCAGTGCTGAATTTCTCCCCACAATAGCAAGTGTACGGAAACTCATCGAGACGAGACACTCTGCTCTCTGTGTCGCTGTCCTCCTCAGGCAGATCCTCAACCGTCTCTAGGGCCTCTTGTTGGCTTGTGTTTCTGGGCAGAGGCGGTGGAGGCATTGTGGTTGCCGGGGATGTGACTCCAGACCGTGCCATCTGAAGGAGGTACTGTGCCGTGGCAGCTGCCTGGTCGTTGTGGTTTGCAATCTGCTGTGGCTCCTTGTCGTCTGACATCAGGTGCATAACAGAGCGAAAAATCAAGCGAGGATGACTTGACTTTATACCCAAAAGGGGATGGAGAGAGTAGACCCACTTTGGGGCAAATTGGGAGAGGGAGAGGTGGGGGTGTGATAAGGGCGGGGTTCAATAGCACAAGAGCTGGACCCATTGCTCTATCACCACAAACCACCGTTTACCAGGCTATTCTGTTAGCTGCATGGAAGCTGGTGACGGGTTACGGTCGATGACAAACTGCAGCAAGATAGACATGCAGTGCATTGTTTCAGGGCTTTGATGTTTCATGTTTAGATTGGTGTGTATGGGGTGTATGGGGCGAAGGAGGGTGGATTTTGGGGGAATTCTGAGGGATAGTTGCTAGGACTAGGGTAGAATGTGATAGATCGGTGGGAGTGAGCTAAACTAGTAATCTTGAAGTTAGGGATGCAGATTTATGACGGGCATGGCTCTCAGCGATGGAATGCATGGGGTAGATCGCATTGCATGGGGCCTTGGGAGGGTGTTGAGGCCATAACTAGGGTCTGACAAAGCGGAGCAGGCGTTGTTGTGGCAACTGTGATATCAGGATTTCTGGATAAATGGGAGTAGGTGAATTTAGCCTGGTTGAGTGGGTAGGCATGAGCCGGAGCAGGTACTGTAGTAAGCTACCCTAACAGCTACCATAACAGCTACCATAATAGCTACCAGGCAGCTATCAGACAGCTACACCCCCTTTACCCCTTCCACCCCTTCCACCTATCCCACTCCCACTCCTTCCCCACCACCCCACCTCTTATCTTCGCTTACCAATCAAAATCGCTTGAATTTTTCAATGGCTCCTCTGACTGCAGACACAAAACAGAGCGGCACTGCTCGTGTGCTTGGTTCGGCCACCGCTGGATTGTGCGAACTCCTCGTTTTCCACCCCGTTGACACTATTTCCAAACGTCTCATGTCCAACCATGGCCGTATAACCTCTAGCAGTCAGCTCAACACCGTCATCTTCAAGGACAAGGCCGGCCTTCCCTTGGGCAAGCGCCTTCTCTCCTTATTCCCTGGACTTGGATATGCTGCTGGGTACAAGGTTTCTCAGCGTGTGTACAAGTACGGCGGTCAGCCGGTCGTCAATGACTATCTGACGAAAAACCACTCGAGCACCTTCAACAACCTTTTTGGCGCCAAATCCGGCAAAGCGTTACTGAGTGCCACTGCTGGGTCACTGATTGGTATTGGTGAGGTTGTGCTGCTGCCGCTTGACGTGCTCAAGATCAAGCGTCAGACCAACCCCGAGGCGTTCAAGGGCCGTGGGTTCTTGCGGATCATCAAGGACGAAGGATTTGGGCTCTACAGAGGCGCCGGATGGACCGCTGCCCGCAATGCCCCCGGCTCGTTTGCTTTGTTTGGCGGTAACGCTTTTGCCAAGGAGTACGTGCTCGGCCTCAAGGATTACTCCAAGGCGTCCTGGTACCAAAACACCATTGCCTCGATGTTTGGCGCGTCTGCCTCGCTGATTGTGTCTGCTCCTTTGGATGTGATCAAGACCCGGATCCAGAACCGCAACTTTGATAACCCCCAAGGCGGTTTCACTATTCTGAAAAATATGGTCAAGAATGAGGGACCCACTGCTTTCTTCAAGGGATTGATTCCTAAACTCTTGACTACTGGTCCCAAGCTTGTCTTTTCTTTTGCTTTAGCGCAGACTTTGATTCCTGCTTTTGATAAGCTTCTTTAGGTGATTGAGGCGATAGGCCAGGGACTTTGAGAAGAGCTTGTATATAGTTAATTAGCATTAGATTTATAGCTGATGTTTATGAGGATGGGCTGGCTGGGCTGGGATTATCAATGGAGGTGGGACCCGCAAAGGGCCTTGAAAGGACCCGCATAGGGCCTTGAAGGGACCCGCATAGGGCCGCAAATCGGACCCGCTAGCTCACGCAACCACTGGGCCTTCCCTCAGATCCATCCACCAGACCCACTCCTAGACCCTAAATCCTACCAGATTCACCAGCACAGTATCTCTAGCCCTACCCACATTGGATTCTTCTAATATGCGCCACTCCACGCTCGTCTTTGACTCGCTCACCCTCTAAACTCCAATCGAGTATCGTTTGTCTTTGGCTCACTCAACCCTCTGTCACTATCACATGCACTCCACCCCAATCTCGACCCGTCCGGTGACCCCAAATAACATCCTTTCCACAAAAACTCGAATGTTTCTCGATTCCCTCTTCCCCAAACCCTTCCGCTCTCGGGACCCACCCCAGGACCCAGCTCGAGGCCTCGCAAGGTCTTGTCCCAACTCAGAGTCCATGGCGCTGCACCACATCTCCGATAACGTCTGGATCGGCAGCCTGATGGCCACGTCCTCGGTCCAAACGTTTAAAAACGAAAACATTACACACGTGCTCAGCGTCCTTGACCTCAAGGCCGTGGGGTACAAGGAAGAAACTTTCAGCGAGATGATCCGGAAAAAAAACCTCAAGCACCTGTACATCGACCTGCAGGACACCGAGGAGGAGCCGATTTTGCGTGTGTTTGAGCAAACCAATGCGTTTATCGACGAGGCGGTCTCCAACAACGGCGGGATCCTTATCCATTGCATTGCGGGTATTTCCCGTTCAGTTACCGTGGCATGCGCCTACCTCATGTGGAAAAACAAGTGGACTGACGAGCAAACAATAGATTTTGTGCAGACCAAGCGTAGAATCGCAAACCCCAACGATTCGTTCCGCCAGCAGCTCCACGTTTACTATCTGTGTGGGTACGAGATCTCCAAAGACAAGAAACCGTACCGCGAGTGGCTTCTCAAGTCTCAGGCCTCGGATTTCCATCAAGGAATCTGCCCTGATGTTCAGTATACAGACACAGACGTGGCCGCATTCAAGCTCACCTGGAGACACGTTGTTCCACGGCTAACGGCGGCAAAAGTCACACAATTGCTTGTAGATGGCAAACCCGTGGCAATAACTGAACGTGTGGAGTCGGCAGTGCTGGAAAAAACCGTCGAGCTCGTTACCGAGGAAGGCCCCATCATTGTGTCCCCACTTGACCTCCGCCAGACTATCGATAAACTCGCAGTCAAGTCAACGGTGCTGCGGTGCAAGAACTGCTCCACGCCAGTAGCCACTTCAGGCTCATTTGTGGCCCACGAGGCTGGCAAACAGGGGCCGTGCCAACACCACCACATGGAACCAGTGGAGTGGATGCGGCCGGAGCTCGAAAAATCAGAGATCGAGGGTAAGCTCGCTTGCCCCAAGTGCGCACATAAACTCGGGGCGTACGCATGGCAAGGAGCCAAATGCTCGTGCGGTACGTGGGTTACGCCAAGTATACGGCTTCAAAAGGGGCGAGTCGATTGCATGGTATCACAGCAGAAACCGCTGCTGTAGTAGTAGGGGCTCTAACATAAATAAAACTAAAAACTATAAATCTGTAAACATCTTTGCACGTTTAGCCTCTTGACCTTTCTTGTTTTTGTTTTTTGTTTTGTTTTTTCTTTTTTTCGTCTTGTCGCTAGTCTCTTGTGGGGTCGATTCTGGCTTGATGTCGTGTTCGCCCTTATTCCATAAGGTTATTCTACCGAGGGAGCCAGTCACCAAATGGTACTCGCAGTCCCAATCAAGAAACGACACCTCCTCCCCTTCCTCGGGCTGGGAATGGGTCACTGTGCCCAAAATTTTGCAGGCACGGGTATCGACCTCATAGACTACACCTTCAGAGGTGCCGGCAAACACAGACTCTTCGGTTTCGCCCGCAATGATCGAATCGACTGTCCCCTCTTTGGTGAGCCGCAGCCGGTTCTGCTGGTCCACGAGATATTCGTTGGTCCAAAACGTCAAGAACCCCTCGGACATTCCAAACACAGACTGACGCTCATTGGGTACCGCAGAGCACAGCAGTTCGTCTTCCTGGTCTTCGGACGTGGTCTTTATTCCCTTTCTGATATCGATAGATACAAGCGTTGACATACCCGTTACAAGAATATTGTACTGGTTCTTGTGGTCAAGAGTAGCAATTGAGTTGACGCAGTCGGGAACAACCTCCTGGATCTGGTGGGTTTGGTGGAGATCAAGGTCCAAGACCTCGAGGTTGCCGTCGTCGTCGCCAACGAAAATATAATGCGAGTTGAGCACAAAAGCAGACGGCACGCCCCTGGTCTCGGTCTTGGCGACTACTTTGCCGGTCTCAGAGGATGCTTTTTTGATGATCTTGTCGGAACCAGCAGTAAAAACATGCTTTCCATCCTGCGAGTAGAGAGCTCCTCTGCATGAAGATTTGTGCCGTTTTGTGGTCCACTTGACTTTTGGGTCAGAATCGTAGGTGTATTCATAGGCAGTGACTCTTCCGGAACCAAACCCTACAATAAACTCTTTTTGCTCGGGGTGGAACGCTATGGAGAATACGGGATCCTCGTACTCGATAGTGAATACAGGCATTCAGGTGAAATTTTAGTCATCTGGGATGCAGTAACTGTTACCGTAAGGTCTGACCTGCAGCTGGAGTGCATAATTACAGGCGGCCGTGCAGATAGTGAAAAATTCACAAAACAAAAAAAGCGAGAGAAAAACAGGCCACTCGATAGAAAAAAAGAGCCCTGATGATACAATTGAGCCTTATCGAATTAAATAAAATGATGATACCCGGGTAGTGGTGCACAAACAGCGATAAAAACAATAAAGACCAATGACTAAGGAGCAAGATAGCACGCACACTATAAAACTGTCACTCGTTGCCGAATTTTCTCCCCCACCACACTTCAAGACAATCACAGGTAGGTTGTCTTACGAGAGTTGCCGCATAAAGTTCCATCACACCCTCTAGATCGAGGGTTCTCTTTAATTGACCGAAATGTCTCTCACTTGCCGCTTTCCAATTGCCAAACTACCGCCCTTAAACCACACAACCGAGTCTGAGGACCTTGTGCACCAAACAATCCACGAATTGACCGAGGAATCCAAAAAACTCGACGATCCATCCATGGAGGACTCTTTTTTCGTTTGTGATTTGAGCATCTTGAACCGCCAGTACCGCAAGTGGCAGACCCACCTCGGGTTCGTCAAGCCCCACTATGCGGTCAAATGCAACAACGACGCACACGTCCTGCGGGTTCTAGCCCAATTGGGCTGTAACTTTGATTGTGCCTCTTATCGCGAGATTGAGCAGGTGCTGAGCATGGACGTCGATCCTGGCCGCATCATTTACGCAAACACCGTGAAAAACCCGTCATACATCCGCTGGGCTCGGGACCGCGGAGTCAAGCGCATGACAGTCGACAACGAGGACGAGCTGTACAAGATCAGCGAGTGCGCCCCGCATTCCGAGCTGCTGTTGCGAATCATTACCGACGATACTGACGCGGTGTGCCCCCTAAGCTGCAAGTTTGGTGCTCCCCTCGACTCCACGACTAATCTGCTGGCGCTCTCCAAACAGCTTGGACTCAAAGTAGTCGGCGTTGCTTTCCATATCGGCAGCGGCGGCGGGTCCGTGGACGCGTACCCGAGGGCGTTGCGTGATGCTGCCAAGGTGTTTGCTCAGGCCAGGTCTCTTGGAATTAGTATGAGCGTTGTTGACATTGGTGGAGGGTTTGAGGACTCGACATTTGAGCGGGACGCCAAAAGCATTCGCGACTCCCTGGCTGCTCTAGATTTGCCTGAAACCGTGGAGATTGTGGCAGAACCGGGCCGGTTCATGGTTGCAGACGCGTTTACTTTGGCCAGCGCGGTGATTGGACGTCGTGAGACGACAGAAAAGGCTATGCTATACATTACAGATGGATGCTATGCCAATTTGAACTGTATTATATACGACCACCAGACCCCTGTTCCTGTGCTCCTCAATTGTGAGAACCGCACCCGCAGCCAGAGCCAGAGCCAGAGCAAGGGCCAGAGCAAAGGCCAGAGCCAGAGTCAGGACCAGAGCCAAGGCCAGGACCAGGATCAGAGCCAGGACCAACCCCGTGACAGCTATGTGGCCTCTGTATGGGGACCCACATGCGACGGCATCGACTGCATCACTACTGAAACCAAGTTCCCTCGTAGAGTCAAAATTGGAGATTGGATCTACTTTAAAGGTGTTGGTGCATACACCCTGAGCGCCTCAACCACATTCAACGGGTTCAATTTCCAGACCCGGGTGCACTATGTGTGCTCCAAGTCAGAGTGGGTGGACCTCAGCACCTAGCACCTCAGCAATTCAGCACCACAACATATTGGACTCGATCAGTGAACGAGCTTGCAGTCATACCCTCAACTGGATGGCAACATTTATATAACATAGAACTATAGACACAATATTATTACCTGTTAATCGTATCTACAAACTCTCTAATAGGAAGCCTTTTTGGGGGACTTGTTGTCGATTTCAATGACGTTGATTCCAGGAGGCAAGCTGGAGATGATCTTTTTGGCGCGTTCAGCGTCGTTGACGGCGATGGTGTAGACAAAGCGAGCACCACGGAGCTTGAACTTGGTCTCGTTACCGTTCTTTTTGACAACAACGGTCTTGACGTGCTTCTGAGAGGCAAGAGTTACCAGTTCACGGATATCCTTAACGACAGCGGGCATAGTGTGGGGTGGACGAGGCGTAGCGCCACAATTTGGTAATTATACGAGCCCCGCCCAACCTCTGTCCCCTGATTCGTCGTGACTGTTTGCAAGCCCTAGGTTTCCCATTTGTGTTTATCTAATAAAGAGGTCTTTAGTCTCCTTGAGAGGAAAATGGCAAATTCTCAGTATGAGTATGTTAAAAACTATGAAAGAGAGAATTACTTATTACCGGAGACTTATATTGTCGTTAGAGTAGATGGGCGTGGTTTCCATAAATTTTCCAAATTTTACGGTTTCGAAAAACCAAACGATGCAAACGCACTAAATGTAATGAACATGGCCGCAATTGGAGTGCTCAAATCGGTCCAGGATATTGTGTTTGCGTACGGCGATAGCGACGAGTACTCGTTTGTGTTTGATCCCAGCACGACGCTGTTTGAGAGGAGGGAGGCGAAACTGATAACGACCGTGGTGAGCACGTTCACTGCGTTTTACATTCACCACTGGCCTCAATTGATGTCCAAGCCGCTGGAGATGGCGCACCTGCCCACGTTTGACGGCAGGGCGGTTGTGTATCCCACATTCAAAGCGCTGCGAAATTATCTGAGCTGGCGGCAGGTGGACTGCCATATCAACAATCTCTACAATACTACATTCTGGAACCTAGTCCTGAAAGGATTAACTCCGCAACAAGCAGAGAGCAGACTGTGCGGGACCCGGAGCAGCGACAAGAACGAGATTCTGTTTTCGGAGCTGGGCATCAATTACAACAACGAGCCCGAAATGTACAAAAAGGGCACGGTCCTTTTATGGGATACGCCCATTGTTTCCACAGGAGAGAACTTGAGCGCGAGACAACGCGAGAAACTTGCCAAAAAACGCAGCAAGGCCGAGGTCCAGACTCTACACTGTGATATCATCAAAGATAAGTTTTGGGAGGAAAATGACAAGATTTTTACTGTGCAGTAGCCGCAGCGGCCGAGACCTGTTTGTCCCTCGACCTGTCCGTCCCCTCCTGTCCGTCCCTATCCCTTCTCTCAGGACTACCCACCCCCTACAAATAATTTAAAGCTATTTATGGTATCCTTTCCAAGTATACCGCCCGCTGTCAACCTACCACTCGCGGTCAAACCCCCCCTCTACCCTCTACCCTCCTCGGGTGGCTGGTTTGTCGGTTTCAGGCTGGGCCGCCCGTATATGAATAAGCTGCTTATCATTTTCTAGAGCATGGAAGACTACATGTCCAACTGGAGCTCCGGGCCTCCTGGATCGACACCACATACCCCGCTGGAGCAGGTACCTCCACCGTTTCTTGCGCGCGGAGTGGGCAGCTCTACGTCGCTGTGCACGACCGACGATGAGGAGGCAGAGTCGCAGTACGTGTGGACACTCGAGCAGGAGCAACTGGTTGCATCAGTGCTGCAAGAGTACCGCGACAACCCCAGAAACACTCCGTTCAGCGGAAGATTCCCGCCCTCTGGCGTTGTTCAACGCGTCGCCCGCGCAGTGGTCAAGAGGGCATCGCGCGGCGGCCGTGCCGAGTTCCCACACTCTGTGGTGGCCATTCGCAAGAAGATCCTCTCGATTTGCGCACGAGACGACCCCGAAATGACCCCGCCCATGGCGTCCGCTGCCTTCACCGCCCAGCTCAACCAACTGCCACAGCAGCCCCACATTAGCCACCAGACGGGCGCGTTGGGCGGCCCTACCTCCTTGGACGGCGCTCCTCTTCGTATAAATACCACAAACCGTGGCGGATTCGGCGCGCCGCTGGGGGCACCGCTGGGCGCGCCCCTCTCCTCACAACGGGACTATGAACAGTTTGACTTTAGCGAGGGCCGTAACTCCGCCAGCAACGTACCGCTGTCCTCACCGTTCAAAGAGGATTCCAGATCTCGGCCAGGAACTGCCGTGTACCAGCAACAACCTCAGCAGCCGCATCAGCCCACCACCGACCCCAACGTATTGAATATCGTCGCGCAGCGTAAACGCGACTCACTCAAAATGAAGCGTGGTCTGAAGTAGCCGAAATATTTATTTTATCTTTTCTCGTTTCCCACTAAAGATAGTAGTACCATAACTTTATAAGATCTGTCATTTTTTACTCTGAGAGTCAGGTGGTGCACATTTCGTGCCGTGCGGCTGCGGCTCCTGTATATATGCTCGTAACCCTTGACCCAGGCGATCATCACCAAAAGCTCGGGTGCTCGCGGCATTTGTAGCAA
Source organism: Wickerhamiella australiensis (assembly GCA_030579635.1). NCBI lineage: Eukaryota > Fungi > Ascomycota > Dipodascomycetes > Dipodascales > Trichomonascaceae > Wickerhamiella > Wickerhamiella australiensis. The sequence continues at coordinate 376,891 of JAKTRM010000001.1, read as the reverse complement.
ACACCCACCAGCATCAGCAGCACAAGTTTCAAGTCGCAAAGACCGTTTGAAGAGTATATATACGGCGCACAAAATGTCCCCCAGCACAATAATCAAGGCACCTCCCAGAACCTCATCAAGGAACGATCTTGTACAATTGATTCGAAAAATACAGGGGGCACACGGGTCTCAGGATGAAGCAGATGCAGATATCCAACAATTGTGTGACTCCGTTGCCGACCCACAAGCCGCAAACTATATATTTCAGCAAAACCTCACTGCTGAGCAAGTCGCCGATAAGATTCTCGAGTTTCGGCCTATAATCCTTGGATAACTTGCCAGGGGACTCCCTGTAGTCTTGAACTATTTCCGTCTGCTTATCTCGCGATATGCGGGCTCAATGCAGAGTCTCGCTCTGGGTGTTTATGCCCAAGCCTGAACTTCATCATGTATATTTAAATCAGATAGTATAGTTTAATATGACTAGATTTCGCAAGCTTGTCTGGCTGGTTACTGCCCTTCAGCTGCCTGGCCGCGATAATGTGTCCTATCCCGTTCTGCGGTACATCACCCCTGCAGAGGGTATGCATCTAGACAAGGGGCTGCCAAGTAGGTACACCAAAATCAACGCTATCACCAAACCTCTCTACAGGTCCACAGAGACCTCCAAACTATCTGTTATGGTACATTGAATCGCAATTGGATGTGTGCCGTGCAAGGTTTCTGTCTGACCACACGTGTAGATACACCTCAAGCCCACCAGAAAAGTGCTGGGACACATAATTTAGTTCCCCAGGTGTGTAAATGAGACCCTTGTGGCCGCTGCTCGATACTGTGCTCAAATATCTCCTCGGCCGCAGCTCTGTATCGGCATTTCTTTGCCCACCTAGTAGTCAAGCAGATAAAAACAGCGATCCTCATCACAAAGCAATGGGCCAAGCCCAGAGAGACCAGTCCTTGAATCAGCCAGTTGTTAGTGAGGGGAAAGTGACTGTAACTGGCCAAAACGGTGTATGGAACGGCAATCATGTACTGGAGATTGTGAAATGGCAAGATCCCAAGTAGCTAGAGCTTAGTGGTCTTGAATCGATATTTCGTGACACCACACTAAAGCTCAGGGGTACATTTGTGCCGGGACACATCGACATAATAGTGGTCTTGGCTGTGGGAGTGTTAATCAGGGGACTCGTACATGCATTTAGTACTCTCAAATAGTATATATGGAATTATCTGGGCCCAAAGAGGAGAATCTATTGGGTTAGGGGCTCAAGTAGAGCTCTGGTTGAGGCTTTGTATGACCAGGGACTGGGACATAGATGGCGCGTCAAGGGCATTGATACTATACAATATTAGATTCGAGCAAGGTGATTGTCTTGATCATGCTCGCTTTTGCTCATGTCCCTGGCTATTAAAAGTCGGCTTAATTTAGTTGCGACCAAAAGTGCTCGCAGTGGTAAGAGCAGCAGAACTGGTCTCCCGGCAGTCCTTGTTTAGATCCCCACAGTACTCTACAGCAATAGTAGTATCGCCAGAGATGGTGTACACATGGCCGTTAGCAGTGATAGTAAAGGTTGGGTGCTGTGTGCCCCAGGTGGTCTCTCTTTGAGCGTATGCCAATGAGAAAGCAGCAAGCAGAGTAGATTTCAGCATTATTATAGAGGTACATGACAGAGGCGGAGTGCGTTTATATAGACAGGATGGACCCGTAAAGGCGTGTGCCGATATAAAAGATATGTAGGGTTGGAGGGACCCCAAACCCAGGTGAAAAATAGGTCATGTCTCAGCAATCTATTCATTCAAGGTGTTTAAACTGAGTTAATACCCATTTATGGACGGTCTTGCACCAGTGCCCCATTTTATCAAATTGGCACTTGGCATGTCCCAAATAGGCACAAACTGAGGAGTGAAAGCACAGCTGCTCAACGTACTCAGGCGGACTCAGGCGTATCCTTGCATTAATCGACACCCCAAAGGAGGGTGGTTTAAGCTCTATTTCTGATACTATTCGGGCAGCCTAGAGCTGGCTGAGTCCATAAAGCGGCATCAACACATCCCAGTGGGTGTGGAAAAGGACCTGGGCTTGAGGCACAGATATATCAGATCCTCGACAAGGTACTAGCGAGAATTTCCGTGGCGTGGTGGTCTCATATTCGCATATGCATGTAGACATGAGTCAGGTATTCATATTGGACTGCACTTCCCTCGCGCTGAATCACGATACAGGCTGGCAAGTAAAACGGATACAGGCCACAAACCTTGTGGGCAGATCTGGCCGAGGCAAGTATCAATTATTCAACGTTTGTAATCATGTGGGTCCTGCAATATGACGTCATGGAATAGCCTTGCAGAGTGAAGGTGCGATCAATGTCGCTACGATGAGCAAGCAGTACCAAATTAGAGAGACATGCTTGTAGAGCTGATAGCGAGTAAAGCAGGTATATTTGGCTCATGCTCGCTTGGGGCGTGTTATAGAGCTACAATCGGCACTAAAGGCTATACATTAGGGTTCGGGTTTAACGCAGGGGAGCTATACTAATAGTCACGTGACGTCACGTGATTTTTGTCATAGTTTTGATACTAGTATGTTCAACCAGAATCCGAAATCAAGCATTGGGCCGATGGTTTAGTGGTATAATTCTCGCTTAGGGTGCGAGAGGTCCCGGGTTCGATTCCCGGTTGGCCCCTTTTTGTGTATGTACATTTTTTTTTTATACATGTCAAGGTCGTAGAGTGCAACTAGACCCATTGGGCGCTTGGGCTCTAGTTTTTCTTAATTTTCGGTCAAGCTCCATCTCGGGGGCGACCTAGATCTGCTCAACACCCACTTGGTTGCTGTTTGTTTCAACATTCGCTCGATAATCCATAATTGTCCACTATATCCAACATCTAAGAAGCCAAAGTCTTCTATACAAGCATATGATCAACTCTAGATATTTAAAGATCGTCCATTTAGCCTTTTAAATTAATTAGAACCGGTTCGAACTAGATAGTAGAGATCTGCCTTTACAATGTGTCATGGCCTTGAATAGACGCATTGTTGACTCGCAAAACACATAATATTGGAGCTAGTCCAAGCTTAAATATCTTTGACGCGTCTTGGTATCGGGACTGGCAGGACGATTGGTACTCGGTCTCAGGAGTGCCCCAGGGTAGCCGAAAGGCTTTATAGAAAGAGCAGGAGAGTTGGTAAAAGGCACTTTCTAGTTAGCATTAACCATTGGAGCTACTCTTAAAGGAGTAAAAGCCAATTACCAGGTCAATTATCCATGATACCTCGGGTGTGATTTCCGCCCGTGAACTCATTCATCGATTAGTCTTGTTTTTTATTGGAATACTAAATTTGAGATGAACTTGCGGGGTCGTTTTACCAAAAACTGCTTTGACCTCTGGCCATATTCCAAAGTAAGCTTTAAGAGCTGGCGCTGGAGGTCCCGCCAACAATCACCGCAGCAGTTCCCAGAATAGAAAGGCAAATACTCGCAAATATACCGGCGAGAATACCATACTGCTTAGTTCTCGATAGCTCGGTCTTGAATATCAGGTAGTAGAAAATAAGCGGTGCGGTTATGCAGGTACCGATGCAGATCAGAGACCCCAAAACTGAGGTCACCTTACCGAAATCGACAACGTAAATTGAGCAAAAGTATAGGGATGCAGACACCCCGGCTCTGATGAGTACATCGCCCCAACTTGTTGTTGATGCAAAGAAGCTCTCCAAGAATCGAATCACCGGCAAGACGAACAAGGGAAGTTTTGCAATGGGAAGCACACCCATACAAACAGTAATCACGAGCTTCAAGTGAGGATTGTACCCCGGGGTCAGCAGGATGTTGTTTGTGACCTCGGGCAGCGTCAAAACGCCAAACATGAGGAACCCCACCGAGGCCGAGACAACATCAATAGAATACGCAAAGGCATACGACTTTGTGACTGCCTCAATGTATCTTTGCGGGTGCCGCATATCCCGCTTGAGTTCGGGGAACACGACATGACCGCCCCAAGGAGCCATAAAAAGACCGATTGCAATCAGAAACGAGACAGGAGAGTCCGGCCAAAGCTGCGTAGGCATAGGACTAGTGATCGATCCGGGGGAATCGGGTTTTATTAGACCCGCAACCATGAGCGAACCGATGATACATGTCACCCCAATAATGCCAGCCATAGAGAAGAACGAGAGAATGGCGAGCGGCAAAAATGAGAGTGCAAACAGCGTAACACACACATAAAGCTTGAATGTACTTGCGGATATATCCGTAATGGAGCTAAAAGAGTCGGCAAAAAGTAGGACCAGGGTCAGTGCTGCACCATATAAATCAAGCACAAAAGTCGATACCAAGACCGAATAGAATGTCTTGGAAAGACAATACTGGCCAATATCACTATAACTCTTGAGTTGAGGGTGCCTATCGAGGATCCTGCCAAGTAATATGGCGGTATACAGGGTGCATGTAGGGGCAAGGGTCAAACAGATCAAACCAGGGATCCAGCCGGCAAGTCGAAACCCCAACGGCAGACTAAGGATCCCCATTCCCACCAGAACGTTAATGGCATTAAATATGGTCTGGTAGACCGTCGAGCCCGTTAGCTTGGCAGGTAGGGTGCCCTGCGCAGGGGTATCGATCAAAGAGCTAGTCTCATCGAAAACAGGATAGCTTTGTTGGTGGTCTGTACTATCAAATACCGGACGGTGACGCTCGTCGTGTAATTCTGCGGGGCAGTAATCGGCAAACTGGCCAAAACTCGCCGATCGCTTGAACGATCCCACAAAGTTGGTGATAGAGTTGGGCCCTCCAATATCCAAGACACTCGCTCGTCGATTGGTTCTTGTGCTGTTTGAGGGAGCACTGCTCATGTGGAGATAAGAGGAAGGAGATCGGTTTGGGGTGTAAACAAGATGCAGGGGGGAGAGCGGGGAAGGCTAAAAAAGAGGTGGGAAGGGAAGAGATAAGCTTGTACAATGTGGGAAAGCTATCAAGTCGAGAGAAATTGCGGGCAAAATTCGAGACAATCGAGTTTTAGTTGGATACTACCGACATGACATATGCATGACAGCCATTAGTGGCCAGATAAGCGTTTAGCCAAGTAAACAATCCACGTGCATCTATGAAGGAACTTTATACTCTGGCGTACAGGAGACGAATTCTATATCCTGTGTTTAGACTATTTTTTCATGCACGACGATCCAACCCTAACCACTGATCCTGCATCGGGTATCTATTTGGCGATAAAGATCCCAAAAGCCCAATACAATGAAATTGAGAATAATTATATGCTGGAAGTATATACTTGCGTTCGATTTTTCAGCCTGATTAGGGGTAAGCGGCCTGACCAAGGGGCCAACTATGCACTCTAAATATGGGGTACACCCAGCCATGATTTGGTTGCCCCAGGCCCACTCAGAAAGCGTGATGTGAAGTAGGACCCACAAAGAATTCAGCAATACAAAGCCCCAAGGAGAATAAAGCCAGGACCAGGACCAGGACCATCATCACAACCGGACTAACTGCTTGTAGCTTGCCGTCGCGATACTGATGTACGGCTCCAAAGTAGTTGCTCAGGATGAAAAAGATCAAGACAAACGCCAGCGCAAAGATAGTTGCCCCCATGGCTTTATCTACGGTGTTGTGCTGGTCTTGGGGGAACCTGATAAGAAAGTAGCCACCTACGAGGGCCATTGAAAGGACCAGTTTGATGGCGCTGCCAAAGGATCGCTCGTTGGCGAGGTGGTCTCTGGCCTGTGTGAGAGAGTTTTCTTGTTTTAGTTCATGGTAAAGATCAAGCGAAGTGACGGGTTCCAATGCGTGTTTGAGCCGTTTAGGCGTTGCCATATATTGGGGGAGAGTGACTATAGACTGGTGTAGTCTAGGTAAATCGGTGTGTTTAAACGTTTTAATCGCAATAGATCAGTGCCCCGTGATATAGTTGCCTCTATGCTGGCTAAGACCCCTCTAAATGTCACTAGACCCCAGACCCACTGCTAGATCGTTCACCAGTCTGGTAGTATTAGACATACTCGAGTAATCTAAAGTTAGACTAGCTATCTTTAGCCTTTTCTAAATTGCTACCCCTAGCTATCCACCTCTATTTATCTAACCACCTCTATTCATCTCACCACCTCTACATCCTCGCATCCTCATCCTCCCCACTAAGACCCCACACCCCACAATCCCACCGCACCCTCTGCACCCCTTATAGTGGCCGCGCTGGCATTTGTCATCTCTCCATGGCAGATCTTCCAATCAAGTTCGAAGAACACCTGCAATTAGGGTCCGTTGGCGTGCCAGAATCGGCGGTGACGTTCGCCAATTGCGCGCTCGAAGCTGAGAATTATATTTGTATTCGCGAGGCAAGCGACAGCGGCGTGCAGGTTGCTATTGTCGACCTCAAGGACAACAACAACGTCACGCGCAAGTCCATGAGCGCCGACTCGGCAATCATGAACCCCCAAGACAATATTCTTGCGCTGCGCGCCGGGCGCACGATCCAGGTGGTCAATTTGGAGTCCCGCCAGCGCCTCAAGAACACAGTGCTCAGCGAGGATGTTGTCTTTTGGCGCTGGATCTCATCCTCGACGCTCGGTATCGTGACAAATGAGCACATCTACCACTGGGATGTACACGGCACCGCCCAGGCTCCCCAGCGCGTCACCTCCCGCCACCAGACTCTCCAGGGTTGCCAGATCATCAACTACCAAATGGATAAAGGTGGTAACTGGACTGTGCTCAATGGTATTGCCCAGGAGGATGGCCGCGTCGTGGGCCGTATGCAGCTTTTCTCCCGCGAGCGTAACGTTTCACAGGCTATCGAGGGCCATGCCGCTACTTTTGGCCGTATCCGTCTCGACGGCGCGCCCGAAGATACCAGCGTTTTCGCTTTTGTAAACAAAAAGGGTGACACCACAAACATGCACATTGTGGAGATCGATCACAAGCAAAACAACCCGCCCTTTACAAAGCGCCAAGTCGAGCTCTTCTCCCCTCCAGAGACTCCGAGCGATTTCCCCGTTTTGTGTATTGCTAGTTCCCACTATGGAATTGTTTATGTTGTTACAAAGTGTGGGTTTATCCATTTGCACGATATGGAGACCGGCACCGCGATCTACATGAACCGTATCTCCGCTGATACCATCTTTACTGGCTGCTCGTACGAGGATCAGGGTGTTTTGCTTATCAATCGCAAAGGTCAGGTGCTGAGCGTCCTTGTGAATGACGAAACAATCGTGCCTTACACTCTCAATCAGCTCGGAAATACCAGCATCGCTTTGGCGCTCGCGTCTCGTGCCGGGCTGGCCGGTGCGGACCAGCTGTATTCCAAACAGTTTGAGAGCCTCTTGAGCCAGGGCAATTATGGCGAAGCTGCTCGTGTTGCCGCAGGTTCGCCTCGTGGTCTCCTGCGTACCCCGGCGACCATTCAACGCCTCAAAAACGTGCAGGCGCCTCCCGGAGAGGTCTCTCCTATTCTCCAGTACTTTGGAACTTTGCTTGACAAGGGAACTCTCAACAAGCATGAGTCGATCGAGCTCGCCATGCCTGTTATCCAGCAGGATCGTAAGCCGCTTCTTGAGAAATGGCTCCGCGAAAACAAGCTCGAGTGCTCCGAGGAGCTTGGTGATCTGTTGAGACCTCACGACACAACCCTGGCACTCGCTGTCTACTTGCGTGCTAACGTCCCTCTCAAAGTTGTTGCGGGATTCGCAGAGTTGGGCGAGTTTGACAAGATCCCCGCTTACTGCGAGAAGAGTGGCTACAAGCCCGACTGGACCACCCTCATACAGCAAGTTGTCCGCCAGAATCCTGACCGTGGTGCCGAGTTTGCCCAGCGTCTTGTTTCCACTCCTCAAACTGCTGAGCAGCTTGACCTCGAGAAAGTGGTGGATATTTTCATGGGCCAGAACTTGATCCAGCAGGTTACCGCTTTCCTCTTGGATGCCCTCAAGGATAACCAGCCCAGCCAGGCTCACCTCCAGACCCGTTTGCTTGAGCTCAATTTGATGAACGCGCCTCAGGTCGCTGATGCCATTCTCGGCAACCAATTGTTTACGCATTATGACCGTGCTCGTATTGCTGCTCTGTGCGAGAAAGCCGGTCTCTTGCAGCGCGCTCTCGAAAACTACGACGACCTCAAGGATATCAAGCGGTGTATTGTCCACACTGACAAGCTTAATCCCGAGTGGATTGTCCAGTACTTGAGCCACCTGACTGTGGAGCAGACGCTTGCTGTTCTCAAGGAGATGCTCAAGTCCAACCTCAAGCAGAACCTCCAGGTCGTGACCCAGGCCGCTATCAAGTACCATGAGCTTGTTGGTTCTACAAAGTTGATTGCCCTTTTCGAAGAGTTCAAGACCGCAGAGGGCCTGTACTACTTTTTGCAGTCCATTGTAAATATGACCGAAGAGCCCACCGTTGTTTTCAAGTACATTCAGAGTGCCGCATCCATTGGGCAGTTTAGCGAGATCCAGCGCATTGTTCAGTCAAATGACGTCTACAATCCCGAAAAGGTCAAGAACTTCCTCAAGGACGCCAAGCTCCCCGACCAGCTCCCGCTCATTACTGTTTGCGATCGCTACGACTTTATCCACGAGCTCGTTTTGTACCTGTACCAGAACCAGCAGTTTCAGTTTATTCAGGTTTATGTGAACCAGGTCAATCCTCGCAATGCTCCCCAAGTCATTGCTGGCTTGCTTGATGTTGATTGTGACGAGGACAAGATCAGGGAGTTGCTTGATTCCGTGGTTGGTCAGGTTCCAATTGAGCCCCTCGCCGCCGAGGTTGAGAAACGCAATCGCCTCAAGCTCTTGCTGCCATTCCTTGAGAAAACCATTGCTGGTGGCTCCAAAGAGGCTGTTGTTTACGATACTATGGCTAAGATTGCTATTGATAGTAACAATAACCCCGAGAAGTTTTTGAAGGAGAACGATCAGTACAATACCACCGTTGTTGGCCAGTACTGCGCTACCCGTGACCCCAGCTTGGCATGCATTGCCTACGAGAAGGGCCAGAACGATGATGAGTTGATCAAGCTCACCAACGAGAACTCAATGTACAAAAAGCAGGCTCGTTATCTCGTTAAGCGCGCCGATCTCGATCTCTGGTCAAGAGTTTTGTCTGAGGACAGCATTCACCGTCGTCAGCTCATTGATCAGGTTGTTGGTATTGCTATTCCAGAGAGTCCCAGCGCCGAGGACGTTAGCGTGGCTGTCAAGGCATTTATGCAGGCGGATTTGCCCAGCGAGTTGATTGAGTTGCTTGAGAAAATTGTGCTCGAGCCCTCTCAGTTCAACGACAATGAGAATCTCCAGAACTTGCTAATCCTCACTGCTATCAATGCCCAAAAATCCAAGGTTTCGTACCTTATTGATCGCTTGGACAAATACGATGTCGATGAGATTGCAAAGATTTGCAAGGACCACGGTCTTTACGAGGAAGCATACGAGGTCTACAACAAGCATGATCAGCACTTGAATGCGCTTGAGGTCCTCACAGACCACACCATGAGTCTCGATCGCGGCTTTGATTATGCCGAGAAGCACGACCAGCCCGAGATTTGGAGCGCTCTCGCCAAGGCCCAGCTCAATGGCTTGCGCGTTTCCGATGCGCTCGAGTCGTACATCAAGGCCGAGGACCCCAGCAATTTCAGCGAGACCATCGAGATTGCGACCCGCAGCGGCAAGGAGGATGAGCTCGTCCCATACCTGAAAATGGCCCGCAAGTCCCTTCGTGAGCCGGAGGTCGACGGCAAGCTTCTTGTTTGCTATGCTTCCCTCGGAAAGCTTGAGGATCTCCAGCAGCTGCTCGAGGGCAACAACGTTGCCGATATCGAAGCGGTCGGCGATACTCTTTACGAGGCTCAGAACTGGGAGGCGTCCAAGCGCCTCTACTCGTCAATTTCAAACTGGGCCAAGCTCGCCTCTACTTTGGTTTATTTGGGCGATTATCAGGGCGCAGTTGACGCCGCCCGCAAGGCCTCCTCTGTTCAGGTTTGGAAGCAGGTCAACGAGGCTTGCTTGGAGAAGAAGGAGTTCAAGCTCGCACAGATTTGCGGTCTCAACTTGATTGTTCATGCTGAAGAGATGCGGGGACTCGTGGACCAGTATGAGTCGTTGGGTTATATCGATGAGCTCATTTCTTTGTTGGAGCAAGGGCTTGGTCTCGAACGCGCCCACAAGGGTATGTTCACTGAGCTTGCTATCATCTACGCCAAGTACTACCCCACAAGGCTCATGGAGCACCTCAACCTGTTTTGGTCACGCCTCAATATCCCCAAGGTTATCCGCGCTTGCGAGGCTTCCCATCTCTGGCCCGAGCTCGTTTTCCTTTATTGCCACGATGATGAGTATGACAATGCCAGTTTGACCATGATTGAGCACAGTGCCGATGCGTTTGATCACTCGTCTTTCAAGGAGGTTATCGTCAAGGTCGTCAATCTCGAGATTTACTACCGCGCTATCAACTTTTACATGCAAGAGCAGCCGCAGCTCATTAGTGATTTATTAAGCGTTTTGACTCCTCGTGTCGATGTCTCGCGTGTGGTCAAGATGTTCCAAACAAGCGATAACTTGCCCATGATCAAGCCTTTCCTCATTTCTGTGCAGTCACAAAACCTCAGCACCATCAACAACGCGTACCACGATCTGCTGATCGAGGAGAAGGATTACAAGTCGCTCCGTGACTCTGTTGACCATTTCGACAAGTACGACCCCATTGGCTTGGCCCAGCGCCTCGAGAAAGACGATCTCATTTTCTTCCGCCAGATTGCCGCTCACTTGTACACTAAAAACAAGAAATGGAACAAGGCTATCTCTCTTTCAAAGGAGGACAAGCTCTGGAAAGATGCCATTGCCACTGCTGCTGCCTCGGCAAAGTCACAGATCGCAGAGGACTTGCTCCGCTACTTTGTGGATATCGGCAACAAGGAGTGTTATGTCGCTACTCTGTATGCTTGCTATGAACTGATCCGCCCCGATGTTGTTGAGGAGCTCACATGGCGCTTCAAGCTCACAGACTACACGATGCCCTATGCAATCAACCAGAAGCGCGTCCACTCGAGCACAATCGAGGACCTCAAGTCTCAGATCGAGAGTCTCAAGGCTAACGGCCCGCAGGAACAGGAGGACGAAGGCACCACCCCCTTGATGATTGGGTATACTTATTAGCTGAGTTAGCTGGAGCCGTGGGCCCTGTAGAGTAGGATTATACGATTAGAATTTTATTTGATATTGTGAGAATCTGTAGCAAGACGCATACACATGCAGGCACCATGCACGCTGTTATATAAGCTCTATCACCTCTGGTCTGCGAAAAACCATCGGTAAACTCAATCTACTGCTTAATCTACGGTAACTAAAAGGCTTGAATTTTTCTCTGTGTCTGTTCCGAACAATGGCGGCATTGTTAGTTCAAGGCGGCACCCTGCAACCACCTCGACCGGCAGGCACATGTAGTGCTCAAACTTTACTGCTGTGCGCATAAATAGCTCCAAGTCGAGAACGTGAGCGGCCAAAAACTCCCAGACTCAGGACCCCACGATGGATTTAGAAACACTCCAGCTAAAATTCGTGTACGCTGCAGTATACTTGAGTTTAGGAATAATTGAAGAGTATCATACTCGGCAAATTTCTAAGCTCCTGGAACAAGATAAAAAACGGCTCTTTTCTGACGAATCAAGTGTGCAAGTATGTGACGCTGCCGTTATGGACGAAAGAGCCCGTGGTATGAAGTTTGCACGCCGGTTCCCGGTGCTAGACAAAGCGGTAGCTACTTTCAAGAAAGAGCTTGGAGACGGAATCAGCAAGAAAACCGCGATTGCCAAATGGAACGAGCTCACACGCGAGAGCCCTGATAAATGGATGCTTCGGTATATTCGGCAAATGGGGAGTACCTGCAAGGTGTTAGCCTCTATTGCCATGACAATTCACTACAGAGTCACTTATCGGCCCGATAGAGAGATCAAGCGGGGCGAATGGTACTATATTTATCGAGACCCGCAGCCGGAATATATCGCGCAGCTTTCCTCGGGTAAATGCAGCTTGGTGGGTCGCGACCGTTGCGGGCGTCCCGTGCTTTGTATACGTACAGCATTGCATTTTCCAGTGGACCAGAGCGAGGAGGTGATCAAACGGGTCGCGGTTCTTGCCCTCGAGACGGCTCTATACCACGAAAAAGATGGGTGCGATGGCTTAGTCGCCATATTTGATATGACCGGCATGACGCATGCAAACATTGACTATACCCTCATTTCATTCCTTATTCATTTGGTGAATAGGGTCTACCCGCGGCTGGTGGGGTCGGTTCTCCTCCACAACTCGCCAAAAATGTTCCAGGCTGTTTGGAGGGTAATTAAGCTTTGGATCGATCCGGTGCTTGCTGACCGATTCCGGTTCACCTCTTCCACGAACGATCTCTCTATGTTTGTTCCCATTGATCAGCTTCCCGACTACCTTGGTGGGTTCTCTCACCGGACCACCTGGGTGCAGCCAGACCCGCCCAATGACTCCAAGCACTGGGACTTTAAACGGCGGCATAACCTGTCCACAACTCGTACTAACATTCAAAAAGAAATTGAGAGGATGAATTGCCGGTGGATCCTGGGCGAGTCAATAGCAGGGCGTGCTTCTCTCATGAGAGCGTGCGAGCATAATTATTGGCTGCTAGCTCCTTACCTTCGAAGCGAAACCAGCTGGGACCGCCAAGACCCTATTGAAGTCCAGCGACGGTCCTCGACAGGATCTGCGTCTAGTCAAACATCTCAGAAATTGCTACCACCGATCCCTATCTCGCCCTCGTCGACGACAAGTATAGAGACATGGGAAGAGAGTGCTAGTTCAGATTCAGAGAGAACTACATCCTATTGAATAATACTTAGCATTATGACTAGACTTTATGCGGATAATTGGCGAATGAGGGGCACAATATGAGGAGGACAATTAGCGATTACGTCCGCCAGCTTGTGCCGGGGACAATTAGACGACTGCCTGAGGGATCAGGACAATTAATGAGCAAGTGGACATTAAGTGAGTGGAGTGGACCATTAGAACATAGTGGACATTTAGTGATATTAGTGGCCATTTAGCGAGTATAATGAACAATTAGCACCGCATAAACAGTAAGTCCGGGGAGAAATAGACCTCAGTGGACAATGAGATCACAGAAAGAATCCAGCCACCAACGCACTCCCCGTCACCCTCACAAATAAACAAATCAGTTAAACAGTTAGGTATTATAAAATGTTAAATTATTGCTTTTCCTTATCCTGGTCAAGCAGGTAGCGCAGACCGCGGTACCACACACGATGGCGGGTTTGATTAGGGCAAGTGATCTTCACGTCACGATGAGCGGTCTTGATGACGAGGGAGCGATTATAGAGACCAGGAGGTACTGGGTTACCATCGGGGACTTGCTCAACGTCGAGGATCTTGCCGCACTTGGGCATACGAGTTGCCGAACCGCTAGAGAATGCAGGATTGTCTTTATCCCAGTAAAGGGTCATTGTTTGGGGGTGGATCCAAAAGAAACGCTCATGGCGACCACCGGTGATACCAGAAAGCGATGGCCCCTTTGTGTACTTGTACAAACAGTCGCCAATAACGAGTTGAGTTACAAAAGTCATGATTCGGTCGCGAGCAGCAACAGGGTCAGCAGGAACTGTGCTCTCGCTGCCATGGGACCCGGTTGAAGATACAGAGATACTGCGAGCCTGACTTGTGCGGTACCCGCCGAGAGTGGTGGTAGTGTGACCGGCGTGGCCAGCGCGGCTGCCGCCATTGCGGACTGGGGTCTCAACATGAGAAGTAGTTGGCGAAAGCTGTGGGGTCGTTCTCGAGAGGGCCGAGCGCTTGAGAGTCTCTACGCTGAGCTTCTTGGCAAGACTGCGAGGCTGCTGGCGAACGACTTCAAAACGGCGGGCCTGCGGCTTTTGACGGGTGCTGGCAGTAGCAGACGACTCCCTGTTGAACGAGTATGTGCCTTCGGTGCGCACTGGAGACTTCATTGCCCGCTGCTCAGCAGCATGTGCACGTTTGACCACATCTGCCATTCTCGCCTCTGATTCTTTAGAAGTGGTAAAAACATAGGGAGAGGTCGGCTGATGGGAGCTGCTGGCGTTGGAGGTCCTTCTGCTTTGCGATCCTGCACTTGGCTGTACGGTCCGGGACGTCTCGCTGATACTTTGCAGCGGCGGTAGAGACCTCGACTCAAGAGTCTCGCTGTTTTTACTAAAGCCCATAACCTTGGCCTTTGCAATAATCTCAGCATCAGAAGGCGGGTAGCGCATTCCCATAGCACGAGCTGCTTCAATGACCTTCGCATTTGTGACAGGAAGGCCCAGCGCGGCAGCAGCGGACTTGATCTCATCGTTGGAAAGCTTCTTTGCAAAGCCAAGCTTCTGCGCTTCGGCAATAATCTGCTGGTTACTGGGTGGAGGCACAAGACCCATGCTACGCGCACGCGCCTTGATCTCATCGTTGGAAAGCGGTCGAGCGAGTCCAATCGCCTTGGCAGCACAAGCTACCTTGTCATTATCCTTGGGGTCGATCATACCATCTTCAGCGGCGTACTTGTAGACAGTTTGTTTATCTTTCGGGTCAATAAGGCCCAGAGACAACGCTTTTGAGCGAACATCATCAGCAGAGGGCTGGTCAATAAGGCCATACTCACGAGCTTGAGCAATAATATCTGACTTATCTGGAGCCTCTACCAGACCAAGATCCTTGGCCTTGAAAATGATATCTTGATTCTTGGGAGGATCAATTAGACCAAGCGATTTAGCCTTGGCAAGATACTCGTCATCACTGGGCTCAGGAATCATACCAAGCGACTGGGCTCTGGAAGCGATCTCGCTGTCGGTAGGAGGCTGCACAAGACCAAGACCAGTGGTGGCTTTTTGCAAAATTTCATCGTCGTTCAGAGGGTAAGCCATACCAAAACCTCCAGCCGCATTGGCAATGGTTTCCTTATCGGAGGGGTCAATCATACCAAGAGCAATGGAGCGCGATTTGATCTCATTTTCGCTGGGAGGGTTGACCAGGCCTAAGCAGAGAGCCTTGGAACAAATATCCTTGTCGGACAGCGGGTAATCAAGTCCAAGAGACCTAGCTTTTGCGACAACTTCATCATCGGTAGGGGGGTCGACAAGTCCAAGAGTGCGAGATTTGCTGAGAATATCCTCGTCGCCAGGCGCGTCAACCAGCCCCAGGTTCTTGGCTTTGGCTAGGATCTCATCGTCGCCAGGCGCGTCAACCAGCCCCAGGTTCTTGGCTTTGGCTAGGATCTCATCGTCGCCAGGCGCGTCAACCAATCCCAGGTTCTTGGCTTTGGCTAGGATCTCATCATCATTGGGAGCATCGACCAGTCCCAAACTCTTTGCCTTGGCCAGAACCTCGTCATTACTAGGAACGTCAACTAATCCCAAACTCTTTGCCTTGGCCAAAATCTCATCATCAGACAATGGGCTAATAAGACCCAGAGCCTTCGCCTTGGACAAAACTTCATCATCAGACAACGGGCTAATGAGACCCAAACTCTTGGCTGTAGAAATAGTTTCCTCTTCACTGGGCGCATCAACAAGACCCAAAGTCTTGGCTTTGGATTTAATTTCCTCTTCACTAAGCGGGTACATCAGACCCAAACTCTTTGCTTTGGCAATGATTTCATCGTCTTCAAGTGGGCTAATGAGACCCAGCGATTTTGCCTTTGATTTAACCTCTTCATTGGAAAGCGGATGAGCGAGGCCAAGTCCAAGGGCTCTCTCAACAGTAGCGTCATCGCTTACAGGGTCAACAAGACCAAGCTTATAGCCTTCTTGTTTCAGCTCGGTATCAGACAACGGGTTGATCAGCCCAAGCTCGTGAGCTCTAGACTTGATTTCGGCTTCAGAGAGAGGCCAAGCGAGCCCGAGCCCAAACGCCTTTGCCTTGAGCTCATCTTCAGACAAAGGTTCGACCAGCCCAAGTTCAAGTGCTTTAGACTTGATTTCGGCATCAGATAACGGATCTACCAGACCCAATTGGTGCGCTTTGGACTTGATCTCGGCATCTGAAAGAGGGTGAGCGAGGCCCAAATCAAGGGCCCGAGTCTTGATATCATCGTCGCCAAGGGGATGAGCCAGACCCAAATCAAGAGCTCTGGACTTGATCTCGTGGTCTTCTAGTGGAATGGCAAGGCCAAGACCGAGTGCCTTCTCGCGAATTTCACTATCACTCAGTGGATACACCAAACCAAGAGCCTGAGCCCTTTCAATGATCTCAGAGTCACTCAACCGGTCCACAAGACCCAACTCACGAGCACGATCAAGAATTTCCTTATCGCTCAGAGGTCTAACCAATCCAAGACCAAGCGCATTTTGAATCACCTCATTGTCACTCAGCTTATCAACAAGACCCAATTCACGAGCCTTTGCCACGATTTCGTCGTCGGTAGGAGCATCCACCAGCCCGTTCTCTTTAGCGGCAGCATTAATTTGGTCGCTAGTCATGGGGTCAACCAATCCATACTCACGGGCCTTGAGCGTGATCTCTTCTCTTGTGGTTGGGATCTCGTGATTCTTGGCGTGCACAACAACCTCCTCAAGCGATGGGTGAGCAACCTTACGGCTTAGCTCGGCATGCTCATCAGCTGGCAAAATAACGTGGCCCAGCTTCTTGGCATAGGCCTTTACCTCGGACTCAGTAGGGCTGGTGGCTTTTCTCTGTAGAGCATCATGGTCCTGGGCAGCAATAGCAGTATATCCATAGTCATTAGCCTCCTTGATAACATCCTGTAAAGTACGGGCGTTCTCAGCATCGGCCTTGAGCTTCAATTCGGTGCTACGGGCCAAAAGCTCGGCATGAGTAGGCTTGGACAAGACAATATGGGAGTGCGCAGAGGCCATCTCTTCAACCTCAGCCAAGGTGGGCTCTGTAGCCTTGCGCTCCATCTCAGCATGCTCTTCACGATCAATAATCACGCTGTTCATGTTGCTGGCATGACGGGCCAAGTCTTCAACTGTGGGGTTCTTGAGCCTATCAACAGTAGCTGTAGGCAAAACAAGGTGATCATGAAGCTCTGAGAAGCCACGCACCTCTTCAAGCGAGGGTTGGGTAGACTTGCGAATAGCCTCATCGTACTCGTTTTTGGAGACGTGAATACGGTTTTGCCCAGACAATACAGCGGCGATTTCCTCGTGAGTGGGCTGCGTCGATTTACGAACAAGCTCGGCATGTACATCAGGGTGCAAGACAGTTGCATTAGCGAGACTGCCGAGATGCATCACATCTTCCATTGTGGGTGCAGAGGTCTTGCGCACCAACTCATTGTACTGGGCCTCATCAACAGCAGCAAGGCCACGGCCACTAATAACATCAGCAAACTCTTCGTCGACTGTCTTGCGGGTCACACGGCTATTGTGCTTCTTGGCGTGCTCAACAACCTCGTCCCAATCAGGCTCGGTGGCTTTGCGCACATACTCAACGTGCTCTACTTCGGGAACACTTACTTGGCCATACAAAGCAGCAAACGAGGCGACCTCCTCGGGTGTAGGCTGCGTTGCTTTGCGCTCCAGCTCTCCAAGTCTTTCGTGCTCAATAGTGCTGTGGCCATGGCTAGACACGAGTTCCTGCAGAGACTCAAGATTCAGCAAAGGCCTAGCCCGAGAAATGACTTCATCATCACTGAGAGGATCCACAAGACCAAGAGCACGACTCTTGTCCTTTACTTGCTCATCAGTCAAGGGGTCTACGAGACCAAGAGCGCGCGATTTCTCCAAAACTAGGTCATCGGAAGGTGGATCAACAAGACCATGAGCACGGGCTTCGGAAATGATCTCTTCTTTAGTAGGTGGATCAACAAGCCCAAACGACTTGGCCTGTGCTTTGACTGCTTCTTCACTGGGTGGGTGTACAAGCCCCAGCTCAAGTGCCCTTGAGCGAATATCGTCTTCGCCAAGCGGGTCAACAAGACCAAGATCACTGCGAGCTTTGCTGGCCAACTCATTCTCCGATAGGGGGTACGCGAGACCTAAATTAGTAGCCCGAGAAATAACCTCAGTATCGTCAATAGGATCAACCAATCCAAGCTTACGGGCCTTTTCAGTAATTTCCACGTTTGTAGGAGGCTCCACAAGCCCCAAATCGGTCGCACGCGCAATGATTTCATTATCTTTGATGGGGTCAACCAGCCCAAACTCACGAGCCGCCTCTGTAATCTGCGCAGATGTAAGCGGGTACGCCAAACCGAGCGCCTGACCACGAGCAATGATTTCATCGTCAGCCAATGGATCCACAAGGCCAAGCTCGCGTGCTTTAGTCTTAGTGGCATCATCGTCCATAGGGATTCCAAGCTCGGCAACCCGCTCATTGAATTCCTCATCAGCGGACTTGGAAGTGACCCGCAAGCCCAAACTGGCCGCTCTTTGCTCGAGCTCCTCGCTAGTGGGAGCCTCAGCCTGGCGCTGGAGATCCTTATGGTGGTTTTGCTCAAGGGAGACATAGCCATGACCAGAAAGTCTGGTAATGAGGCTATCAATCGGCTCTAGCTTATGAGCGTGGTCAAGAATCTCATACTCGGTAAGAGGAACGGCCAGTCCAAGCGATTTGCCCCGGGAAACAATCTCATCATCACTAGGGGGCTCTACAAGACCAAGAGTTTTAGCCCGTTCACGGGTTTGCTCATCAGTAGGCACATCAACAAGACCGTGGCCTCTAGCTTGCTCGAGAATCTGCTCTTTAGTGGGCTCGTCCACCAATCCAAGCGATTTAGCACGTTCAATAATTTCAGTATCGTCCACAGGAGAAACGAGCCCAAGGTCCCGGGCTCTTTCAATTATTTCGTCGTTTGTAGGGGCAACAACTAGGCCCAGTTCTTTGGCGCGGCTAAGGTGGTGCTCATCGCTGGGGGCCTCTACCAACCCGAGACCACGAGCGTGTTCCAAAATTTCGGAATCACTGAGAGGCACCACAAGGCCAAGCTCTTTGCCACGGGCCAAGTACTCTTCTTTTGTGGTGGGGATATGGCGCTCCTCGATAAGATCCTGGAATTCTTGCTCTGCAGTCTTGGAACTGAGACGATAGCCTTGTGATTGTGCATATGTTTCGAGGGCCTGGGTATCATTTTCAATGACGCTGAGGTTCAGCTTTTCAGCACTCTTAACAAGCTCTTCTTTTGTGGGGTTCTCGACCATCGAACGGAGGCTTTCCAAATAATCAGCAGGAACAACCCGGACATCTTCATCTTCCTCTTCATCGAGTAGCTTACTAGATTTTTTGGGTGATGTAGCGCGCTGTTTAGGGCTCCCAAAGCCTGTGGCAGAGGCAACGCCAGAGCCAGAGGGCGTAGACGGAGCAGTGGGGCGGCGCACCATGTCGCGGTACTCTTCAAGCGAGACGGTAGCGAGCCCAAAAGCTTTCGCACCGCGGATAATATCGGCCTTAGTGGGAGCAAACACGCTTTGCGAGGCGATAAGCTTCTTGTAGTCCTCGTTCTGAACTGGCACATACCCTAGCGACGAAAGAGTCTGGGAAACCCTGTGCGAGGTGGGGGATTTCACACTCATGGATGAGGATTTGAGCAGCGATGCAAAATGGTCGCGGCGTTCCGCTACCGAGGCATTAGCGAGCTCACGTTTGGCCAAAAGCTTGCTGTTGCGATCAATTGTCTCCATCATTTCGTCGTACTCGCTCTTGGAAAGGACCACAGAGGAGTGCTTTTGGGCAAGGTTACCCAGATCCTTGATGCTGAATGCAGGGTTCTTGAGCTTTTCGAGCTCCTCACGGCTACAGAGCTCCATATTGTGCACCTGAGCATAACGAGAGATGTTTTGGAGTGTAGGCTCTACAAGTTCCTGGTGTACATCAGCATGTACCGGCACATAGCCACGAATAGCACAGATCTCTTCGAGGTCCTCATCAGTGGGGGCCGTGGCTTTACGCTGAAGGGTATCGAGAGCCTCAGTATCAACCACAGTGAGACCCAGCTCAGCGGCACGAGCAGTGATATCTTCAGGACTGAGAAATTCGGTCGCCAGTGAGGGCGCGGACGCCAAGTCGGCCGATTGGTCAAGCTCTGCCTGTCCTTCATTCTGTAAAGACCGAAAGAATTCTGCCTGGCCGAAATTCAAAGAGCCGGGAGCAGTTACTGGGTCTTCAAAGGGAACCTCTTCGTCGAGTTCGTGCTGCTGCTTGGCGAATTCCGCCTCGAGCTCGTCAAACGAAGACACTTCCTCATCGCTGGCCGATTTGGTGGCGGTCTTGGCGCTCCGGCGCTTGGGTTGCTGCTGCTTGGGGCGAGCACGTGCTGAACTTCTGCTTTGCTTGCCAGCCTTGGATTTGAGCGGGGTATTGTTTGAATCTCTGCTGGTATCTGCGGCGGAGCCCGAGTTGCGAGCTCTTTCTTTGGCCAATTGCTGTCTCAGATTGTAAACCTGACGCTGTAGCTGCAAAACAGCAGAATTGGCAGTATCAGCATGCACAGTAGCCCCGAGGTCCTTGATGGGGCTAATGGGAGGGGATTTATCAAAATTGGGGGGCAGCTCGATGGCATCAAAGATTGATTTCGACTCGCTGATAGGCGCCGGCTCCGGCTGCTCCATCACTTGCTCGCTAGACTGCACGGTAAACAGCTGCTCCTCGGTCTTTGCAAGTTGCTGCTGGAGTCTATCGACTTGGGAGTTGCACTTGCTGGTGATGGCGGTGATCTGGGCCACGTACTCTGCCTCGCGGGCCTTGAGCACCTCAATCTCCTTGAGGTAGTCGCGATCAACCACCACCTGGGAGGGCATAGACGCATGTTTCTGCGCATGTTTATTAATTTGAGTGTTTGCCTCGTCGAGCTTGACATGCAGCTCCCAGTTTTCGTCCTTGTACTCTTGCTCGGCGGCGGTTTTCGCGTTGATACTCGCGTGCAAAAGCGCAATCTCGTGTCGGAGCTCCGCAACCTCGTTCTCGCGCTCCTTGACCGCCCGCTCATAGTGTTTGAGCTCCACCTGCTGCTTGCGGCACTCCTGCAACAGGTTCATGCTAATGTCGTTGTCGAACCGCTCAGAGTCTTCCGGGTACGAGACAACCTCCGCGGAGGAATGCGCTACGGCACTGCGCTGGCTCCGCTCGGACGCCACTTGCTCGGCCAAACCACGCGCGCGGTCCTGGAACCCTTCGTCCTCGCTCGAATCGTCCATCCGCTGGCTCAACTCTTGCAGCGAGGCACTCATGGCCATCCGTGACTCAATTACTCCTGGTGAAGTATCAGAGAATTCGATATCGGGCGCAAAACTGCTTCCCGAAGAATCAGAGTCCATGTATAAGCAAACGCGAGAGTTGGTAAAGGGTGGTGATGGGGTGATAGGGGTGATGGTGTGGTGATGAGGGCGGTGATGGGGTTTAGCTGGACTTTGGCGGGATAAATATATATTATTTAAATGTAGAAAGATGCGCGGGAACAAACTGTGGGGTTCTGTGGGCGGGTTTGGAGCCACAGGACGCTTTTGGACAGGCTTTTGAGTTCCTGCAAATGTAAACATAGTTATGCAGGTATATGCAGGACTGTGCATGTATTTACGACTGTCTCGTATGAGATTGGGGGACACCTTATGAGGAAATACGGGCTAACGAGTTAGTTGGAGGTGTGTTGGAGTTGTGTTTGAGAATGTTATGCAAGAGCAAGGAGTTAAATAAGGTTTTTATGTGCGTCGAGTGGACAATTAGGGGAGGGAGGAGGTGGAAAAGGTGAGAGTGGTAGATGGGCCCACACTATAATACACCAGGAGCATACCAGCCAAATTTAGTGAATCATTGCCAGCGTTCGTTCTAGCGGCTTCGATCTCACTTAGATAACCCCAAGCTGTCTCAGAGCCCCAGTAGCTGCTGATGAGTATCGAAGCTGCAAGCCCAGAGCCCAAGCCCATAGCCCAAGCCCAAAAGCTGCCATAACGTGCCCCATAGCACCATAGCTGCATAGCACCTTAGCACCATAGCCATGCCATGCTAAAGCAACAACCTAGCCGCTTCAATGCAAGGTACGCAATAATCTACCAACGCATGCTCAATACCAAGCTTTTCACCTACAGCAGCATGCTGGCGAGCCTCAGCGCAGTTTTTAACCTCGTTGAGGACCCATCTCTTCCACTCAAGCCTAATAAGTTCAACCTCGCTGCGCTCCAGCATGTAGTATTCAGAGAGAAGCTCGTTTCTACGCATACCAATACCGAGGCGTTTCTGTAAAAGGTTCTCTACCAGCCTTTGGGTCCCATGATCGAGGCCCAACTGGCCAAACTGGTCCGGGTGGTCGTGAGGGTTGTTGAGGGCAAGCCTCTGGAAAGACTGCCAACACGTGTTGTTTTCGTCTGCAATCTCCGAGAAATAGCGCACGTGCTGCACAATCTGCTCCACATCCTTGGAATAAATAGCTCGGCGGCTCGCCATCGAGGCCTCGGGTGACATGTGCAGGGCATCTGCGTACCGCTCAACGCTGCGCATCATGAAGTAATTGTGCCACATATCGACTCCTGTGTAGGAAATAAAGTAGATGTTAAGGACAAGACTGATGCAAGCAACCGTGAGAATCACCGAGTGGGCAGATATTACCCGTGAGACAGTCTGTAGAAACTGCTTGATTCCATGCAGAAATCCTAGCCATTTTACAACCATAAACCTCCAAAGCATAAACCTCATAAAGGAAAACGGTTTCCCGTCATCAATATCAGTAACAGGACGTGGCGCCTTTTCGGCCCGGGCAGCAGTGATCCGCACTCGGCCGTATCGCGATATATCATAGAGGCGAGGGTCATTGGGATTACGAGCAAGCGAGCCAATGTGGCGATGGATATTCTCAACTAAAAATAGGGGCCGTTTCTTGCACGTCTCCTCGACTATCCGGTCCAGGACGATCTGTGCACACTTTGTAGTTTCATGAAGCCATTCAATGCTGGTATAAATCAATAGTCTGGTACTTTTCTTGGACAACGCAACAATATATTTGGTACGGGTACGGAATTGCGCAGTATGAAGCCTGCAGGGCCCACTCAGCTCGCTCACACTGTAAAAGTAGTTTTCGTCTCTGCGGTCCAAGCACTGCACAACGTCGATTCCGCGAGTATCACTGTACCCAAACCACATGAGTTTGGACAGATCCACAGTATATTCGCGCTCGACAGCACTGTTGTTGTAGTACCACTTGAGATCGTTCTGATCCGTAACATAGTCGCCATAAATGGGCGAAGTATCACCAAAAATAAGATAAAAGAGCTGCTTGGGGGAGATCTGGAAAGATGCCTCGCAGACGAGTTTCAAGTGCTGGTCAGTCTGGTGTTCAAGTTGGGTATCGATGTTCTCCTCATGCAGTTTGAGGTTCTCGGGGAACGTCATAATATCCTGGCCGGCCGTGTCAAACGAACTAGTCGAGCCATCAGCTTGTCGCGCCGGGTTCTCTTTTTTGGCAGATGGCTCCTTGTCGTCGGAAACAACCTTCAAGACATCTCCGTGATGCTCGCGACCGATATTCTCCAGAGTCGTGATGATACGTTCCAGTTTAAAGGGGTTTTTAGCTTTACAATTATCAAACAGAAACTGTAACCGCCGTTGGAATAACGTACCGGGATCAATATAGAAGCGAAGATCAATATCCTGGTAAGTGGTCTCCTGACGATAAGTGAGCTTTACTGTATCGTACTCTTCGCCAACATTACATTGAACCACCAAAAGATCGCTCAGAGGGATCGTCAACAGGCCATAAAATCCGTTGTCGTAGCTGGTCGCATACAAGGTTCTCCCTGTAATGTAGAGTGTAACCGAGGAGTAGAGACCGCTTTTAATATGTAGGACGGCCCGCACGGCCATAACCACCAGGTCCTCATCGACCTCATCGAGCATATTGGGCCCAAAGTATGAGCGCATATCCATATCATGAAACTTTAGGATCTCTGGATAATGACACGGGTACTCGTTGCGACTACCGCCGATATTGAGGGGGTCTGATTCGTCCACCGGCTTGATTTTGGCCAATGCGTCCGAATATAGGCCCCAATTCACTGACCCGCCATAGTTGCCGATAATGGCGTTCGGAACTGCGCGATGAGGGAAAAATGAGCTGGCTATAAGTGCCTCCAGGGTGCGATAAGTGGCCATAGGCTTGGTCTGTAGCAGGTCGGGCGCCAGCTGGAGATGATTGTTGGTGAACTGTCTTGACGCGTCCATAAACG
This sequence comes from Wickerhamiella australiensis, assembly GCA_030579635.1. Classification (NCBI taxonomy): domain Eukaryota; kingdom Fungi; phylum Ascomycota; class Dipodascomycetes; order Dipodascales; family Trichomonascaceae; genus Wickerhamiella; species Wickerhamiella australiensis. Next base: position 352,753 of record JAKTRM010000001.1, on the reverse strand, counting down.
AAAAAGTACCACCGATTATCTCGATACAATTATCGACGCGTTTGGAAATTGCCTGTGATACACCGGTATCGTCACTAGAAGGGGTGGAGATACCCTTGAGCTCGAGAATTTTATTGGCAAATCGGCACGAAATATCGTCTGTCCATGAGGGTGCAGTGATGTACTTTGAAGGGTGAAGCCCCAAAAACTGTTTCCGAGCTGCTTGCAAAACAGAAAGCCACGATTTGAGCTCAGCACGGTTACCGGCCTGCAGAGTGAAGGAGACGCGAGGAGTTGTGATTTTAAAGCAAAAGTTGCGGTCTTCGTGGCGTGCGTTTTGAGCATAGCACAGCGGAACTGCCACAAAGGGTGATTCCTGCACAAACGCCTTGTTCTGGCTCAGGCTTAACCAGCCCAAAGTGCCATCTTTCACAAAGACCCAGACTCTTGCCCACAAAGCCCGTGAATTACGATGTCCTTGAGGGATTTTGAGCATCATCCAGCCGTATTTCTCCGACACATCCGAGTCGCTACAATACTGTTCGGGCTTCTCAAACCACATATCGGGGGCCGACTCGTAATCGGTGGTAAGGCGCGAGGGGACGCGTTTCTTAGCATCATCAAGCAGTCCCGAGCGGAGTTTTTGCAGCGCACCTTTGCTGGTGTTGGGTGAATTTGCCTGGGATCGTGCGTATGCCGACATGCGGTTCATGATGTGACCAATCTCGACGCGTTTATCGTGAGGGATGAACGAAGGTACATCAGTCTTGAACGGTCGGGTCAATGCATCGGTTAAGATGTCGTTGAGTCTACGCTGGCACTCAATCATAGTCTCACAAAACAACAACGAGTGCTTGAGGTACCGGAGCCTAAACTTGTAAACCTGTTGGGCGGAATCGCGAAGAATATCGGGGTTTGTTTTCTTGCCCAGCGCGTAGTACTCGACGGTCGCTTTATCAAAGAGCTTCTGCTGCTGGAGCCATTTTTCCCGAGCATCACTATAGTGAGAGAGTTGGCCGTTGCGGTATGTCTTGTGGACATTAGCGATATGAGCGAAATGTTTTCTTGCTTCAAACATCACCGAGGTCCAGTGGGTGGAGATTCCTTCCGCATAATGCTCAAACACAACCGAGAGATTCGATTGGTCGAGTACATTGTTGTAGATAAACGAGGGCATAAACATCTCGAGCAAATCGTTGACGGCGTAGCGTAGGGGCCTTAGTTTGGCATCGATCTCGGTATTTCTGGCAATCAGGCCCTGCAGCCATTCCTCGATCTCGTGGATCTGCTTGTCCATGTGCTCGCAATGGGCGCGGAAGCTGGGGGTATCGAGCATTGCCTCCTTGAACAGGATCGGGATGGCCACAATAGGCAGCTTATTGTTATCCTCGGCAATTGTGCGCTCAATTGGGCTCCCCATGTTGGAATTCGAAGTATACACCGAAGGCTGCGGGCTCGTTGCGTTGACCTCCACAAACGGTGAGCTCCGAGCTGAGGGCACGTTGATCCGCGGCAAGCTTGGTTTGGAGGGGGTGGAGGTAGTGGAAGCATTAGGAGTAGAAGCTTTGTGAGCAGGTGTGGTGGCGGTAGGAGCTTTAGGAGCGGTAGCAGCGCCTTCCAGCGAGAGGTCGGGCGACCCGTTTGCTGTGCTGACCATGCCACTTGCTTAGTTGGTAGGCCGTAGGCAAAGTCTAGGTGGGGTAGGTCTATAGGGTGTAGGGTGGGCCTTTAAGTCTAAGGGTCTATAGGTCTATAGGGGTGGGGGTTGGGTCTAAAGTCTATAGGGTGTAGGGTGGGCCTTTAAGTCTAAGGGTCTATATGTCTATAGGTCTGTAGGGGTGGGGGTTGGGTCTAGAGGTCTGTATTTTGGGTCTTTAGATCTGTACCAATAATTCGCAACTCTACCACTTATAGTTATAGATCCCTAGCCCCAATAACTTACAATAGCTATCTTTAGTCTACCCATAGCCCTCCAGTCGTCCATCTACTTGTAGTCTATCAAGCCCAATCGTCAACCCTACCCTAGCCATCAAAAAGAATTACATAACCGGTGAAATTTCCGACTTGACTTTTCAATGGCTAATTCAAAGAAAAGCAGTAAAAAGAATGCGAAAAATAGCAATAAGCTCAAAAGCAGAGCAATGAATGCTTTCAATATCGCCGTCGATGATCAGGAATACATCACGGGAACCCGTCAGCAACAGGATATTGATCTCGAGGATTTTGCAGATAAACGCATCAAAGACCTTTTGGACGGCGCAGTCAAGCCCGAAGACGACGAGGAGCTAGACTCGGACGAGCTCGGTGGTGATGAGAGTGATTACGGCCTCGATGTGGGCGAGCCGGGCTCCGACTGGGGCGAATCGTTGGACGAGGACGAGCTCGTGGATCTTTCGACTGCTCTTGACATGGCAATTAAGAGCGACGAAGATAATGAAATGTCCAGTGATGAAGACGACGGTGCACAAATTGATAAACAGGTCGAAAGCATTCCTCAGGCTGATAGTGAGGAGGACGAGGATAGTGCGGAGGATGATCACGAGGGCGACCAGGACTCTGACCAGGACTCTGATATTTTCTCCAATAGCGATAACAGTGACTCAGAACCCGAAGATAGTACTGCTCTTCTTAAAGCTATTGGCAAGATCAATGACAAGTCCATTGCCGCGCGGGCCAAGCTCGACAAATTTGCCGTGCCCGAGAACCCCAACATGATGCCTTCCCGCGATACAAAGCTGAGCCTTGATGATCTCACATCTTCTTCAAAAAAAGAACTTAAACTTTTGCGGTCTAAAGTCAAGCCAAAGACCCTGGAGATGCCACTACCGGAACGTATCAAGGCGCGTGGTGATAGAGCTGCTGCCTACGATCTGGCCAAAGAGGAAGTCTCTAAATGGGAAGACACCGTCAAGGAAAACCGTCGCGCAGAGCACCTCAGTTTCCCAATTAATGCCCCGGCCCCTCGCGAACAAGCCAATCCCTTTGTACCTGCCAGCGAGGCCAATGAGCTAGAATCCAAAGTCGACGAGCTTCTCGAAAAATCACAAATTAAAGATGAAAAAGCACTTTCTGCATTTGAGGAATCTGCTCCTTCCAACCTGTCATTTGAGGAGATGAAGAAACGTCGCCAGGAGCTGCGAATGATGCGTGAACTCATGTTTCGCGAGGAACAAAAGGCCAAACGGATCAAGAAAATCAAGTCCAAATCTTATCGTCGCGTTCACAAAAAAGAGCGCGAAAAGCAGGAACAGCTTCTGCGCGAGGCCGGTGAACTCTCCGACGATGACCCCGAAGACGCGTCGCGAAAACGCGCCCTCGAGCGGGCGTCTCTCAAGCACAAGACGTCTTCCAAATGGGCTAAACGGATGATCGAGACTGGAATGAGTAAAGACGAGTCCACACGCGCTGAGCTTGATGCCATGTTGCAGCAGGGTGAGTCTCTTCGTTCACGGGTAACTGGAGAGGGCAATAATGATAGCGACAGCGATGACGGTAGCGATGTTTTTGAGTTCCGCTCAGAGGAGGAAGATACTGTTGCTGCTCCACAAAAGGGGCTTATGGGTATGAAGTTTATGCAAAACGCCGAGAAGCGCCAGCGTGAAGAAAACAGGAAACTCATGCAAGAATCCGACGATGAGCAAGAAGAGGCTGCGAATTCAAATATCGGTCGCCGCTCTTATGGCCCTGGCCGTGACGAAATTGCCGAACAAGCTCGTCAAAGCGAAAAGCGTGCGCAAGAAGAGGCCGATCTTGACGATGAAAAAGCCATGTCTAACCGTCTTGCCAAGAAACACAAGCACTCGCGCCAGCAAGAGGATAGAATGGAGCTTAGGTATAGCGGTGGTGGTGAGGGTAAGGGAGCCGGTGAGGGAGCCGGTGATGGAGATAGAGATGCTGGTGGCTCCACAGATGCTGGTGGCTCCGCTTCTGCCAACCCGTGGCTCAATATTACTGCACCCAAAAGCCAAAGCACTTTTCAAAGCATTGATAAAGACTCAAGCCAAGCAACTAAAGCAGCCTCCAAGCTTTCCAAAGCTAAAGCCCAGGGCAAAAAAGGGGCCGGAAATAATGCAGATATTAATGTCAACGATACCCTGAATCTAGGAATGGTGCGTAAAGACCAGCTGACGTTTGAGCAGCGCGATCTGATCCGCAAAGCGTTTGCGGGAGACGATGTTGTTGCTGAGTTTGAGGCCGAGAAAGCTCAGGTAGTACAGGATGATGGCGACAAAGAGGTGGACGAGACTTTGCCTGGCTGGGGATCCTGGGGCGGAGAAGGGCTCAAACCCAAAGTGCAGCGAATCCGCCACGTCAAGGGTGTTGATGCCAAGAAACGCAAGGACTACAAGAAAGATGGCGTTATTATTAGTGAGAAGCTAAACAAAAAGATCAACCGCTACGCTGCGTCCGCTGTACCGTTCCCTTATGAGAATGCGGCTCAGTATGAGCGCTCATTGCGGACACCCATTGGCAATGAATGGGCTACTCGGGATACGTTCCAGCGTCAAACCAAGCCGCGAGTGATGGTCAAGAAGGGTGAAATTATTGATCCTATCAAGCGCAAGTCTTAGGCCGTCAGCAGATGCCTGTATTGCCGCTGATTGGACTCCAGCTGGCTGTCTTGCCGCGTGACTGGACTCCAGCTGCCTATCTGGCCCGCGTGATTGGACTCCAGCTGGCTGTCTTGCCGCGTGATTGGACTCCAGCTGCCGGACCCCTTTAATGATAGAAGCACACTCTTCAACTTATTTATCTGTATACTACAATCAGCACATCATTAAATATTGCTAGATAATCGATTCTATACCTAGCATGCTTAAAGCGAGTCCAGACGATCCTGGATCTCCTGGGAGCTCAGTTTTCTAAAACGGGGACCCTTGGCGCCCTCCACGCCCTGGAATCCCAGGAGGTTATTTGCAGGCTCACCAACAATGGACACTTCGACGTTCTCTCCATTCATCTCGCCTTCAATGGACTCCTTGAGGGTCAAGAGTGTGATGTGGATGGCATCCTCTAGCTCGAGTTCGCGGTTCCAGCGTTTCTCCAAAAACGTCTTGGCACTCTGCGAGCCTTTGCCAATAGCAGTGGCTTTCCATGGGTAGTACGAGCCGCTGGGGTCGATCTGGTAAAGTGAGAACCCCTGGTTGTCGTCCCAGCCGGCCACCAGTACCGAAACACCATAAGGGCGCACGCCGCCCATCTGAGTGGCCTCCTGCACAATCTTGGCGATATCCTGGACCAAAACACGGGTCGGCGGGTACTCATTGTACACCTGCTTGTAGTTTGTGTGGGCGATCTTGCGGGCCTTGTCGACCAGGACACGGAAATCGGGGCCCAAACCCGAGTAAATGATACCAATGTCGGGGGTGATGGACGAGACCTTGGTGAGACTGTCATTGTCAACGAGTTCGCTTCCGGCCTTTTTCTCGGTGGCCAGGACGATTCCGTTCTCGGCCTTGATGCCAACACTGGTGACGCCGTTGTTGACCGCTTTTAGCGCATACTCAATCTGAATTAGCTTGCCGTTGGGGCTGAATGTCGTTAAACTGAACGAGTATCTGTCGGCCATCTTCTAGTGCGTACGTGGGTGTGCTGCTTTGTCATGTTCTCTCACCGGAACATCAAAGAGGCCCACCGTAGACAAGCAGAGTTGTGTACCAGGCAGCGTCGCGAGCAGCAGATTTTTGAGAAACGCGGTGGGCTGGAGGGTATGGACCGTGATGCGTATATGAATGAGCAGAAATCGCGGGTTTTAGAGTGGGAACGCGAGATTGATATTGAAGCTGAGCTGCGTGATGCACAGGGTTTGTAGGGTTAGATGTATTTATGATTTAGGGGTATTCAAGTGATTAGAGGGACTAGAGGGACTAGTGGGCGATGTGAGTGGATGGCCAGCCCGGACCACGAGTAGTGACATAATCACCTAGTGGTGGCGTCAATTTTCAGAGCAGCCCATCCGGTGGCGAATCGGTCCACCTCTTGATTCATGAGCAAACTTATTGAAAAGCATCTGGCGCGATTGGCCGCGAGATTGGAGCCTAAACCGGTGCAGCAAAATATCACGAAAATCCTGGAGCAGCACGTGCAACGGCACGACCCGAGCTCGGAGCAGCTGCGGGCCCAGTACAGCGCGCACTTTGACGATCTGTTTAGTGGGCTCACGACGCTCCAGCAGACCCCATCGGTATCACCGGCGGCGCTCGTGCACCAAATTGAGTCGGCGCCGCCGCGCGAGTCTCTTGAGCTGTTCAAGACCGCCTATTACCACGGCACCCTGACCCCCAGGCTCGCCTCTGCGGCGCTGTGCAACCCGAGCCTCAAAGTTTATGAGATTGCGTCAATGTTCCGCTTGGTGGAGTCGGGCGGTACACTAGTGAAATGGTCGCACGGCGAGAAGCTGTTTTTTGAGCTCCAGACTGCTTCTCGTTTCTGGAGTCTCAAGTACCAGGCGCTCTCCAGGCAGATTATCTGTGACAGTGTGGGGGAGCATTGGGAGTGGGTTGTCGCGTCGATTGATAGGATGCCCGTACAGCGGACCCGGAACCTGGTTCAAGCAGCGCGGGCGGCGTCGCCGCAGCTGGCGGCCAAGCTTCTGGGTAGCTGCAGTGCTATCAGACCATTATGGATAATGTGGGCCGAGTTTCGTAGCGGCGAGTTGCGGGAAGCGGCCCTTGGTCGGCTCGAGTCTGTATTGCACGGCGAACTCGTAGGTGTGCTGCGGTCCCACCCGCTTCATCCGGTGCTGCTCAAGGCGACTCCGGCCACTGAATCCCAGGTGATGGATGTTTTAGTGAAAGCTGGGATCGAGGGGTTATGTGATTTAGCGGAAGCTGATGTGACTCTCTTGAGTTTATCTGAGCGTTGAGTGGTGGAGCTGGCAGAGCTGGATGGAGTGGATGGAGTGGGTAGAGCAGAGCGGGCTGAACAGGACTCGCAGGCATTCAGTCATCCAGCCGATTAACTGGCCGACACCGTGAGCTGGTCATCCATTGAGCTGTCACCATTCGAACCTCAAGACTCCAAGCGCTCACCCAAACTCGCTCATAAACACCGGCCACTGCCAACCGTCCATTCCTGGCTGCCCACTACCCGCCCTGACTGTCTCATCACTAGACTCTGTTATTTATTCTATTTATTTTCATTTATATACCAAGGACTTGATTTAGAGGTTAATAGAGCGGCAGTTGTAGAGTCGCTCACCGCACTCCTTCAACCAGCTCTGTTCAGCAGCTACTCAGCAGCTACTCAGCTCTACTGACACCTGAACCATTCCTCAACTGCTACGACACCTCCACCCTCCACTCCGCTACGGCGTCTCCTGCTGACATGGACTTGGGCAATATGGAGGACGAGGATGCTCGGGTCAAACAGCTGGAGAAATCGCTTCACAGCGCGGAAACAAGAGCGCACGAGGCCGCGAGCCGGGCGGAACTGTTGCGGGAGCAGCTTGAGCGCGTGCAGCACGACAACCGGGCGCTGACCACTGAGCAGGAGCGCGCGGCCGCCACCGAACGCCAGCTGCGGCTTGAGATGTCGCAATTCAGCGCCGATCGCGAGTCTGAGCGCCACAAGCTCCGCGCCGTCGAGGCCAAGCTGATTGCCGCCGAGTCGGACGCCCGCGTCTCGCGCCTCAAGGTCGATACCCTCGAGAGCACCCTGGCGAGCGCCGAGGCCGAGGCCAAGTGGCTGGGCACGGAATTGGACCGCAGATCCACCGCAAACCGCGAGAAACTGCGTGAATCAAGCTCAAGGACCGCCGAGCTCCAGGAACGATTGAGCCAAGCGCTGGCAGAGACCGAGTCCCTTCGACGCCAGGCCAGCGCCACCAAAGATGCATACGATGCCTCGCAAAAACAGCTCGAGAGCATGCAAATAAAAGCCCGAGACCTTCGCAACGAGCTCGACGCCCTTAATACCGGCGATATGTCGTCGATGCTTGCAAACAACACCACCATGGTCTCCAGCGGCAGGCTCGAGCACGGGCTAGCAGCTCTACAGGCCCAGATTGAGGCATCACAGATCCAAGAGGCGCACTTGCAAAATCGGTTCGCAGAGATTTCTCGCGCATACAACGATTCTTGTGACCGTATAGAGCAGCAAACCAAAGAGCTCCAGGCCGTCAAGGAGACTAATTTGGGCCTCGTCAAGCAGATTTCAGAGCTCGAGGCGGAAAACACAATCAACAAAAACGCAGCCGCAAGGCTCGCTCGCCAGATCCAGCACCTTTTAATCAATGCACAGCTTGCCGCTGACTCGCAGCCGTTGTTGACCTCCGAGGAGAAGCAGGAGCTGGCCAAAACGCTCGCCAAGCCAATAAACACAACTGCAGCCATGGACGTGGTCTTTGATCGGCTCGGGTATTTCACTGATATCGCCGAGCTTCTCTCTCAAAACGAGCAGCAGCTCCGGGTTCTCGAGTCACTGACACAAAAGTGCGAACGGTACGAGGCGCAGGATTCAGAAGAGAGCCAGGTTGTTGCAGAGGCCAAGGAGACAATCATTTCTCTGAATACTCTGGTCCAAGATTTGCAAAAGGAGCGCAATGTGCTGCGTGGCCAGCTATCAGCCCAGCAACAAGAGCCCAAAGAACAAGAACAAGAGCAAGAGCAACAGCATGAACACCTCAAAGCAAAACCGCATAATCTCAAAGACAAGGAAAATGACCGTGCAACCGTTTTGAAAATCGACTTGGATCTGGCAAAGAGCACAATTGAGCGTCTAGAGGCTCAGCTCTCCAGTGTATTGGAATCCAGTGCAAACTCTACCCAGCGCGTAGCTATTTTGACCAGCGATCTGGCAGAAAGCCGAGAGATTGCAGAGCAGTTACGCGTAGAGAAAACCCGGGTGGAGGCTCAGTGCAGGCTTGTGCAGGGACAATTTGATAACCAGCAGAGCGAGATCAAAGAGCTTGCTGCTCAACGCAACGCCCTCAATCAGGACTACAATGATCTTCGCGAGAACTTTAATGCCAAGGACCGCACATTCGAGGCAACTCAGCAGACTCTTGTTGACCAAATCAATTACCTGAGATCAGAGGTCGCCACTGTCCGCCATGAGCTTTCCGAGTCTGAGGCGCAGATCAGATCGTATGCCTCGCAGCGAGAGTTTGCCGAGAACGCTGCTAATAATCTCAAACTCGAGCTCCTTGAGGCGAAAATCTCGTACGATAGCCTCGAGCAGAAGCTCCGCAGCGCCGAGAAAGAGCTCAAAACTAGCGAGGAGCGACTGCATCTGCGCACGCTTTCATTTACCACTGCTGATAGTGATAAGGCCAACAAGTTGGAGGAGCAGCTCGCTCAGGCCGAGGCTCAGATCCAGGATCTTCGGACACTTGCCGCTGATACACAAAAGGAGATGGACTCCAAGCAAGCAGTTTTTGATTTTGAAAAGACAAACCTCGAAAAACAACTGGCGGCTGCTGCAGAGGCCCACACCAAAAGCGCTCAAGAGCTGGAGGCGCTCAAGAACACTCCTCCCGATACCACGGAGCTTGATGCATCAATGGCCGAGGCCAAGAATCTCAAACTCGAGCTCGCCCAACTCCGCTCAGAGTCTGCCGATGCCGCACAGAGAGCCCGGACCGAGTTGCAGGCTGCCGCAGATAAACATGCAGCTGCGATTTCAGACCTTGAGTCTATAAATGAGACATGCAAATCAAAGATCGCCGCACTTGAAACGCAGGTTCAAACCTTTACCGAAAGCCTTGCGTCTGAAAAGCAAGCGCACGAGCAGCAAACAGCAGACCTCACCAAACAGTACAATGCGCTTGAGGCCTCGATTGTGACTCTTCGTAATGAAAACGCGGAGCTATCTTCCAACAAAGAGTCTCTGTTACAGCAGCTCCGGGCTTCGGTTAAGGTAGAAAGTACTGCTGCTGCAGACCATGATGCCGACATGGATGTCTCTCTTGAGGACAAGGACCCGATTATCGAGATGCTCAAGCGGGACAAGCAGTCCTTGGAGTACCTCTACCACAACTCCATGAGTAGTGCTGCTGCGCTTGAGGCCGAGACCAAGTCGCTGAAAGCGGCACTCGAAAAAGCGGAAGCCCAGCTCGATAGTGCTGCTGCCAGCGAGTCCTCATCCAAAACGGCGGGCTCTGATCTTGCTGCAAAGTTGGAAGAGACCAACGCAAACCTTCTTGTTCAGCTTCAAGAGTGCACCGTGCAGCGCGAGCAGGTAGTTGCCGAGCTGGAGGCCTTGCGCGCGACATCCCACGAGCTCGAGGAGAAGCTGCGCTCTGCCCAAGCAGTAAGCAGTACAGTGCAAGAGGAGCTGAGCCTGATAAAGGCCGATCGCGATGCGTGGCGGGGCCGTGTTGGTGCTACTGACGACGAAAAAGTGGCTGCTATACAAGCACAACTGACTGAAAGAGATGCCCAAATAGAGCGCATCAGGCAAGAAACCGCTGCAAAGCTGGAGCAGGAGACTCAAAAGAGCAAGCTCGCGATGAACCAGGTGGTGCAGCTAAACTCGCGTATCCAGGAGCTGTCACGGGGCTCTGAAACGAAAATCTCCGAGGAGATTGCGAAAAAGAATGAGCGGATCGCGTACCTTGAGAATGAGATCAACCGGATTTCCGACGAGCTGACCGAAGAGGAGGAAAAGAAAAAGGCTCTTGGTGCCGAAGCAAGCACCGCCAAAGCCAGGATTGCCGAGCTCGAGGGCGCCCTCAGGACCGCACAAGAGCAAGCCGGGGCACAAACATCTTCTGTAGCCAGCAAAGCGGCTGAGGACCGGATCAAACAGCTTGAGTCTGAACTTGCCAGTGCCAAGGCCAATGTCGCATCATTTGCAGCCCTCGAGACCAATCTCGAAGCTGGTGGTGAGGCCGATTCCAAGGAACTTGACGAGATGGTGCAGGCACTCTCGAGCAAATCGAGCGCTGAGCAAGTGGAAAAGTTCCGTGAGTTGGTTGCGGCCGTGACCAAAGACCGGATCAAGGGCAAGACTGCGTCGATTTTGCAGCAACGAGTCAAGGCAGTAAATGACGAGAAAGAGGCCGTCACCAAAGAGCGGGACGAGCTGTCTGGGCAGCTGGCGGAACTCAAGAGCAATATCGACGAGGTGGAGAAGAACGCCCAAAAACGCATGGAGCTCAAGCTCAAGATCCTTCAGGCCAAGGCCGACAAGACCCAGCAGACCAACGAGGAGCTCAAGCTCACGATCCGCAAGCTCAAGGGCGGCGACACCAATGTCAACATCCTCACTCTTCCCGACGGCACCACCAAGGCTGTTTCCTCTGGCTCTGCCGCAGCGCAAGACTCCAAGCCCCAACACCAGCACCAGCACCAGCACCAGAACCAGAGCCGCCAGCAGCAACAGGCCCAAAAGCGGCCACAGGTCCAGCGAAACGGCTCCAAACAGCAAAACAAACGCAACAACGGCGGCGACGATAATGATCTCAATAAGCGTTTACGTGAAAACTAGTTAGGCTAGCTGAATTTGCATGTAGATAGTATATTATTCTTTTAGTGCTGGGCATAAATGCTAAGTGTTGGGTCCAGCCAGGCGCGACGTCCAGTGCTGGGAGCTAGGTCGTTCCAGGCCGGCCCATCTCAGCGATCTGCCTGCGCCCGGTCTACCCTAGGCCCCCTAGATCTTGTACTGAACTGGCTGGACCGGCGATACAAGTACCGAGCTCAAGTACTCGACAAAAATGATAAATAGACAAAGAAGACTGCAAATGCAATAGTGACTGATGCCCGTACCAATATCCAGCCACGATCCCTCGTCAACTACCAGGTAGAAAAAGTTCACCGAGAGGATATCGGAGATACTCATCACCATTGAGAAAATACAGTACGACGGCAGGTCCTTGAGGTTGTTTACAAATCCCAGACTCACACTCAAGACAATAAATGGGACCAAGAGCTTGAATATAAGGAGCGCAGCCATGGTAAAAGGGTTAAACACCGGGATCAGGCGGTAGACGCTGTCGAGCGAGAAACTCGAGATACTGGCGATATTGCCGGTACCAAAAAAGGCAATATGTGTGAAAAACAAAAAGAATATCGCCATGCGGTAATCTGCGATCGTGAGGTGCTGGCGTTTGACCGAGGTGCCGAGCTTGGACTCGAGGTTGATCCACGAAAAGAGCATCAGGCTAAAGGCAAGATAAAAGTATCCTTCGTAGCTGATAGACAGAATAATCATCGTGGGACAGAGGATCATAAAGATGTTCAGAAACTGGAACCGCCAGTCGTTCACGGGCGCGAGATTGTGCATCGCCGGCACCAGCAGCGACGAAATTAGCGCCATCCAGCCCACCAGCTGGCTGCCAATCGGCAACCCCTTTTTGGCCTGCAGCGAATTCACACTGGACTGCGTGACAAATACCGAAAGTACAATCAAGCCAAGCTGGATCCCGCATGTGACCATGGTGATGCCGGTAAGCTTGAGACGGCGGCAAAGATACACAGTGTATGCAAAGGCAATGGCATACATGAGTCCGCCTGAAATCATAATCATCTCTAGGTTCTCCACCTTGACGACCGGGAGCAGACTTATGATTGCCAAAACAACACACGAGGCACACCAGATTAGGGTCCACACCCAGTACTTGAACGCGCCAGAGAAGTTAAACACAAATGGCCAAGGCACCAGCACCAAAAGCAAAATGACGCTGAAAATCTCGCGATGGAAATAACCGTATACGATCGCTTCCAGAGCAGCAACCCCGGCAACGACCATCAGGAGACGAATAAGGATGGAACCCACAAAGAGCTTTTTTGTGCCGGCAATAACGGTTCCAGTGTTACTGAAGACAACAGTCCAAAAGAAAACCGGGAAAACAGCGTACGAGTAGCAGGTAAGCGACGACTCTTGACGAATCAAAAGACCAACCAAAACCGCCAAGACACCGGCGGCCGCTGTGAGTATAGCAGGAGAGAACTTGGTACGACGATCCTGGTCTTTAACCACAAACAAATGCAAAAATGATGTGTAAGTGTATGCAATCCACCCCAAGAACCCAACAGTGACGAGCGATCTCAAGAGCAGCCAGTTGTACTGCTGGAGGTACTTGAGTCCCTGGAGACTGAGCGCCATGAGCTCTTCAGCGGACGCAATGGCAGCGCTGTAGTCTTGGGCCTCGATAAGCTGCGCGATGTTTCTAATTTTCTCGTGGGGGCCATCGGCAAGGGGTGGGAATGGCTTGAAGCTGTACTGCACTCGTTCAACTTGGCGCTCTTTTACAAGGTATTGCTCCGTGATAGTGAGAGCATTGGCCTGGATGGCACGGGCCTTGGCATTATCATCGGCTTGAAGATAGGGCAACGGAAGTTCACCCACCGAATTGGCTGGATAGTTGACACCCACCAGATACGCCATCAAAGAGGCTACATCAGCCTGGGCAACATCATTGCGTGCAACGGGGAGCTCCCATTCCCGCGTTTCATCATCGTGGCCCTCAAAACCAGACACGGGACCGTTGATCCCCGACCCCCATGCGACAAGCGGAGTGCGGGTATTATTGGGGTGTCCGTCACCGTGAGAGCCGAAATCGCTCATGCCGTGGTCCGCAGTAAAGACCCAGGCGGTCTTGTCGTCTTGATAAAAGCCATTCACGAGCTCCTCGAGTTTCTCAATCTCGCCATCGATGTACTTGATGTTGTCATAGTACTCGGCGCTATAGGGGCGATAAGAGTGCCCAGCGGTATCAATTCCAAGCAGATGCAAGAAAAAGACGATTTTTTTCGAATGAAGCTGGTCGTAGAGGGTCGAGTTTGTTTTGGCGTCCTGGAACAGTTTCTCGACACGTTCGAAAACAAAGCGGTCGAGTTCAATGGATGCCTTTGTAAAGTCCTCAAACTCATGGCCATACATGTGCATTTCCACGCGCCCATCTACGGCGCCCCTGGCAAACATTGGCAGGATATCCGGGGAACCCCATGACCACGTGTGCTCGGTCTGGTTGAAAACAGAGTCGAAATCAACGGGGTTCTCTTGCCATCCCTTTGTGACCGCAGAGACGTCCTCGTAAAACCCGGCAATTAGCGCCACGTGGCCGGGCCGGGACTCGGTAGGCACGCGCGTGTGCGAGATACCAAACGTGGCCTCGGTCAAGACTTTGGAGCGAATGAACGGAGCTAGATAGTTTGCGCCATCCGTTGGATGATTTACTTTAGCAAAACACTTGTCTGCGCGCAACCCGTCGCCCACAATCAGAAATAAACGGTCGGCGGGCGCGCTGTCTGTGGATTGGTGATGCGCCATTCCGTGAACAAGTGGGCTCACAAAGTATACATCAAAGATTGACCAAATAAATGCCACGTGGAAAATGATCCCCAGGCCGAGCACTGCCCATTTGGTTAACAGCGACATTACTATTGGATGGTGTGTGGAATGTCGTCGTGACGCGTTTGAGGTGGCAAGTTTGCCACAGGGTCTAGGGGGGTGTCTAGGATGGGATCTGGAGGGGTCTAAGATGGGGCCGAAGATGGGCCTAAGATGGGGTCTTGGATGGGCCTAAGACGGGGTCTAGTTTAAGCCTGAAGATGCGTGCCTGTGATCGGGCAGCCTAAGCAGTAAATTTAAATAGATCTAGTATACCAGAACTTCAAATGCTACACCTACTAGCTTGCTGTATCCTAAAAATAACCTAGCATGACTCGTCAGGGATGACCAGGGAGGGGAGTCTAGATGGGGGCCCTCAAGGGGTCTAGAATCCCCTCGCTCGCTCTCGGCTACGGACTACCGGGTACCCGGAAATGTAAAGATGGTTGGTCCATCATGTATTAGGATTGCATAAGTTTTAAAGTCGGCGCAGGGGAATGTGTTCACCCTGGCATAGTCATGCAAGCATTTTAACGCTGAGGCTTCCCCCCGAAACAGGCGCACCACCTTAAGAAGTCTGAGACAAGCGTCAGCGTTCCATTGTTCACATGAAACGTGCGCATGATATTGCTCTCCAGCTGAGGCGTGCTCAGTTGAGTTTTTGGGAGCGGGTTGCGGGGTAAGAGCGTGTTTTTAATATCTATGCTGGTGTAGTTTTTAGCAGCCAAACTGCAAGGAGGACCCACTTTGAGCCATGATAAATGGTGGAATCATGCGCGTGTCCCTGCATATACTTGCATGTCATGCAGGGACAACGCGAGCCGGTTAGAGGATTTCGAAACAAGGTATACATGCGTCTGCCAATAAAAGGAGTTGAATTTTCCTGCGCATTCCAATTAAATGGTTAAATTGCGCATCTCTGGCTGGATCAAACCGGCCCGGCTCATTCATTCACAATATCCAAACTTTAATATCTGAATTTAAACTCTATACAAGACCAAATTAACGTTCAAAACCGCGGGGTCTGTTGTAAAACGTGCAGTGCATTGACATGCGGCAATGCGAACATGCATGACCAGGCAACTTAATTTCGCTAAATAGGGAAATCCAAGCCTGAAACCAAGTAAATAGTCCATTTTTCTGCACAAGAAACGACCTTGAGATGGCTTTTAATGACTTTCTTTCTGCTTTTTCTCCAATTAGCGTTCAATCTCATTATGCTCTATTTAATTTTCGATATCTAAAACATGCTCTAGCACAGGCACCTTTGAATGTAATGAGATGACACAACATTGAAATTAGCTTTATTTCTCATATCGCTAAAAACTTGAAGGCAGCATGTCTTCGCGGAAGAAACCCGAAGACTTGGGCGATGGCGACGCGAATTACGATCCTAGGAGCACTGGAGGACCTACTGAAGGTCGCCCATTGAGCCAGAGCGGAAATCAGGAGCAGTTTATCCCCGCGCAGCGCAATGAGGCTACTCCTGCCCTCTTGCCAGCCAGTCGCCATAATATACAACCGGTTCAATACGATACAGAATCACCAGTGCAGTCAAGGCAGGACGCGCACAATCAATACGCGCAGCAGTGGGTACCACAACTGCATTACGGCTATTCTGCAGAGGAGCAACCTGGATACGAGCCCGAGGCTACCCCGGCTCCTAGAGACGAGCCAAACTACCAGTCAGAGTCCTACCCAGCATATGGCTCACAGGCACCTGAACACGAATACATTCCCTCTGCTGATTATGGTAGGTATGCGCATAGATCCTCAGCAGCAGCATATGGTCCCTATCAGCATCAGATGCCGAGGGTCCCTCCCCCGCCCGTAGCTCCAGAGGACCGGCTAGGAGCAGTTGAACAGGGTATGGCACGTCTGTCTTTACACCACGAAGCCTACAAACAGTTTCCTTCGCTTGTTGGTGAGATTGAACTGGAGGAAAACGCTCAGGGCCAGACAGCCCCCGTAAACGGTCTACCAAAAATCACTACAAATGCATGGGAGAGCGAGAATACTCTTTACATTTCTGTCGAAGTCGCGGGGCATGTGCTCACAAGAAGGCTCGATAATAATCTCATTAATGGTACAAAACTACTCAACTATACAGGGATTACTAGAGGGCGGCGCGATGGTATACTCAAGCAGGAGAAAGTTCGGCATGTCATTCGAATTGGAAACCAGAATCTCAAGGGCGTATGGATTCCGTTTGAGCGGGCTTATGAGCTAGCTAAAGAGTGTGGTCAGCTTGATTCCCTCTATCCGCTGTTCTTGGCTGATATGGGAGAGTTCCTGTATGGCGCCCAGAATTTGGTCAGAACTCAGCAGGTGGTTCGTAGCGCGCAGCAGCATAACCCTAATTTCGAGCGTTGGATGTATCGTATTCCTCCCATAAAACGCACACCCGAGGAAGACTCTGATAATGAAGAAGAGTATCAGCATTATCGCCGCCCTCCTCTTGCTCCTCAGCAGCAGCAGCAGTATGCGCCGATACCCGACATGTATGGTCGTCCTGCACCATTTGGGACTCAATCGTATGATAGAAGGAACGCGCCAGTTGTGAGGTCGCACTCGTCTAGCATGCATAGCCGCCGGCAAAGTGGTCACGCTGTCCCGCGGTCTCACCGTCGTCAATACTCTATTGAGAAGGCTCGTCCTACACATGATATGCGTCCCAGTAGCTCTGACCGATACTCAAGGCCTAGCGCATACTTGGCGCCGTCGATGCCTAGCTCTTCTGAAGCGGTGGGGCCAAGCTCGAGCGGTGCACAGGGCGCTGCTGCCGGATTAGGCATACTTTCGGAGTTCGGCAACCAGGACTATGCTACTTCACAGCAGTATTATACCCAGCAAGAGTACCCGGCAATGGGCCACATGCCTCCGGGACCTTACCAGCATATGCAGGAGCGGTTACCGCAGGGTAGTGGTCAGCCATTAATACAAAGGCCGCCATCACAACAGCCACACCAGCCTCAGCACCACCACCAGCAGCAACAGCCGCCAAAGCAGTAGATTATGGTCATGAGAGATGTCATTCCCTGCTCCCCCCTCACGTTACACTTGTACGCTATCTTCCAGGACAATCTATTTGAGCATTGAGCATGTGTGTGCGTGACTGTATAGTTCAAATAATATTTAACTTATAAATTAAGACTCAATTTCCCAGTTTTTCTGGACAAAGTCGATATAGAATGCCTCGATATTTTCCTGCGAGATCTGGTTGGTTTTGTTTAACTGGATGAAGTTGCGTTTGATTCGATTCATTTGCGCCAGTGTCATTGTAAACGGCAGCTGAACCTGGTGGCCCGAAACAGCGACTGAGCCCCCGGGAGCATCCTTGTGTAGATCGAGGAGCTGTTTGGTGATTTTGGATGTTGTGTCATTGAGAATGCTCAGGAATGAGCCCGAGGTGGCCGGTTTCAGCACAGTGGCGGCGTTTGCTTTCAAGGGTTTCCTGAGGACGAGTGCGTCCCATATCTCCTCGATGGGCAGTTTGTCCTCTGGCGTCACCACAAACAGCGGCGAGTCCCATCTGTTGAGAGGATTAGGCTCCTCGTAACGAAAAATAAGTTGTTCGAGGAGTGCATCCCCCCATGCATCAGCTCGATCCGAGTTCCATTTTGAGCACAGCTCTGCAGGGGTTCCAACATGTATCAGACAGTTTGTAGTCTGGACTGCTTTGGCCTCGCAGAACAGCTGGTAGCGGAACCCCTTGATATAGCTCATATTATCTAAAATGACAATGGTATCGGGGGTAATGTATCGTTGAACTGCGGCCATCTGGGCCCCTCTTGCGGCCTTTTCGCTCTCGCGTTCAAGGTACTGGCTTTTTTGCACATCCAAAGAGTCGTCATCGATCAAGACAACTTTTTTTATTGGAGAATTAAGTTTCTTTTTGTCAAGGGCCTCTTGAAGCTGTTTAGCTCGAGTAGATATCCCGCTACTGGGGAATCCACTTAGAATAATCAAAGGCATCACTAAACTATCGATTGATGATCATCTCTAGAAGGGAGAGGCAAAAGGGGGGAAAAAAAAAATTCGCCACTGCTCCCGCCACACCGAAACTTACTCTACCTGAAACTTGAAACCTCGATCCTCCAAAAATGAAAATGAAGAAAAAAATCAAGGAAATGGCAAGAGTGGCTGGAAGGAGCTTGTTTGAGCCCCGCCAGGAATTTCCGAGCTACAATGTGGGTCTCGCAAAATTTCAGGGCCATCACCGTACTGCTCTCCAGTCTCTTCGGAAACTGGCCTTCAAGACCGATCTGGTATTGGAACTAAGAGACTCGAGGGCCCCCATCTCCTCTATAAACCCATTGTTTGACCGCGTTTTGCAAGGCAAGCCTAAACTGGTTCTCTACACCAAAAGCGATATCGCTCGCCTCAAGCATTCGGTCATTGAGGCCTGGGACCCCACGCAGGAGTTTATGCGGATCGAGGCCGGTCTCCGAAAAGACGCGAACCGGATCTTCAAGTACTTGCAGGAGCAGTTCAAGACCGAGGGACCCCAGCCTCCACTTGGGTTCAACCTGCTCGTCACCGGCATGCCCAACGTGGGGAAATCCACTCTGATCAACAATCTCCGTCGCACAGGTCTGCGGAACGGAAGGTATCTCCCGAACGCGGCGCGGACTGGCAACAGGCCTGGGATTACCCGCAAAGTAAGTGAAATCGTGCGCATCTCCGAGGACCCGCAGATATTCGTGCTGGACACGCCCGGTGTGTTTTTACCCCAAGTGGCCGACTCGCACCAGATGATGGCCCTGGCCTTGACACACTCGGTGCACGCCGAGGACATTGACCCTGTCCTCCTCGCCGACTACCTGCTATTTATTATGAACAAAACGTACCCCCTGGGTGGGCGGTACCCTGGCCCCTTGAGCAACGATATCCATACTGTGCTCGGCAATTTGGCGCGCACTAATAGGCGCAAGGGGCCCTACAACGAGACTGCGATTGCCAATGAGTGGATCACAAGGTACCGTAATGGTGGAATCGGCAAGGTGTGCCTGGATGATACTTCGGTTGAGAACTATAGGCGAGTGATGGAACATAATGCGAGCCTGAGTCTTGATTTAGGGCCCATGACTGGTGATTTCCATTTAAGGAAGCGGTTAATGATGTGAGCCAGGCTTGGTATGAGCCTAGCTCCCAGCCAGCTCCCAGCCAGCTCCTAGCCCAGCTCCCAGCCAGCTCCTAGCCAGCTCCCCCAACCTATACTAAATCTAAATAATGTATATATTTTAGTCTCGGTTATTTGTCCTCGTAAAACTGACAAGTCTCTATTTGTCCCCTGATACCTCCCCTAATTGTCCCCCTTGACTCTAAGCCCCTAGCCCCCATCCCCTCCCCTAATTGTCCCCCCAGTACCTACCCACTTACAATGCGCGTAGTGGTCTGTGGAGACGACGGGGTCGGTAAATCGACGCTTATAACCTCTCTGGCCAAGGACAGGTTTGTGTCCAATATCGAGGATGTGATTGCGCCGCTTGTGATTCCTCAAAACGACCTCAGAGTCCATATTATCGACACAAGTCCCGCCCAGAGCTGCCGGCTGCAGTTATCCAAGGAGATCAGATCGGCAAACGTGATTTGGCTGGTGTACAGCGACAATTATACTTTTGAGCGCATCTCACTTTTTTGGATGCCGTTCTTGCGCTCGATAGGCGTCAATTTGCCGGTGATTCTATGCCAAAATAAGCTCGATCTCTCGCCAAGCGACGAGGACCAGGTCGAGGTTGTGGATCTCATGACCGAATACAAGGAAATAGAGAGCTTTATCAAGTGCAGCGCCAAGGAAAAAGTCAACGTGGCCGAGGCGTTCTACTTTTGCCAGCGTGCCGTGACATACCCGCTTGCGCCGCTGTTTGACTCCAAAGAGGGCGTGCTCAAGCCATTGTGTAGCCACGCTCTCTCGCGGGTGTTTTTCTTGTGCGACCGGGATCAGACGGGGTGTCTCAGTGAGATTGAGTTTCTTCAGCTCCAGTACTCGTGTTTCCAGCAAGGGTTCACCGAGCAGGAGATTAAGGAGCTGCTTACCGTGCTGGCTGAACGCCAAGAGTCTGACTCGCTCGTTAGAGGACCTAAAAGCTACATTACTGCCGGCAAGGGCATCACCAAGGACGGGTTTCTGTGTTTAGCACAGATCTACGCCGAATACGGCCGGCATGAAACTATTTGGGGAATCCTGAGACAGTTTCACTATACTGATTCACTTTCACTGGACGATAGGTTCCTGTACCCCAAGCTCGATGTGCCGGCTCATTCGCACGTTGAGATTAGCCCCGACGGATACCGGTTCTTGGTGGACCTGTTTACACTATTTGATAAAGACAATGATGGAGGACTATCCCAACACGAGGTTGATCAATTATTTATACCGACTCCGGGGCTGCCAAAAGTGTGGCTAGAGACTCAGTTCCCCAATGGCACTGTCCTCAATGACGATGGCAACGTCACCCTCCAAGGATGGCTAGCGCAGTGGTCAATGTCGTGCTACCTTGACTACAGGGAAACCCTTGCGTACTTTGCGATGCTGGGCTATGAATCAAAATACGGCAAGCACAAGCTCAAGTCTGCTCTTCGGGTGACCAAACCGGCGAGACCCCGCAACCCGCGCTCCAAGCTTTACCGCAACTACATTGTCAAGGACCGCAGCGTTTTCAATTGTTTTGTGTTGGGGTCCAGCATGGCCGGGAAAAGTGCATTGCTGGACTCGTTTTTGAATCGCACCTACAAGAAAAGCTACAGCCCCACCATCCCGGTACGTATGGCGGTAAACTCTGTTGAGATCACTGGTGGCAAGCAGTGTTATCTGATCCTCGAGGAGCTGGGCGAGCTTGAGCCTGCGATTCTCGAGAACCAGAAACGGCTCGACAAGTGCGACATTTTATGCCTTGTTTACGACAGCGCCGATCCAGAAAGTTTCGGCCACCTGCTAGAGCTCCAAAAGACGTATCCGCAATTGCACCAGATGCCGGTAATCTATGCGGCATTAAAGGCGGACCTTGACCGGGTTCAGCAGAGAACCCCTGAGCAGCCTGATGAATATACCGCAAGGCTAGGTCTGAATGTGCCAATGCATGCGAGCGCAGAGTGGCCATCTTCTCTGAATGCGCTTTTAATGCAGCTGGTCGAGGCCGCCCAGCATCCGGGGAACGTCACCCCGCGAATCGATGAGATTGATGAGGACCCGCTTGTGGATCTTGCCATTGCTGTGAGCGTTACAGGTCTAGCTGCATTTGTGGCATATTTAATGTACAGAAGAGCAAAGTGATTGCGCAGGCTGGCCGAGCATCGAGTGAGTTCTTGCCTGGCGTCTTCTGGACTCGCTGCTACTCTAGGCTCGCTGCTACTCTAGACTTACTGCTATCCGCTCTACTATCGTTTACTATCCACTCTTTCCACCCTGTCCCCACCCTACTTCCACCCTATTTCCACCCTACTCCACTAAATTTTCAGCTCAACTACACCTCAACTACAACCCAACTACAACTCAACTACAACTGGCACCTCCCAGCAAATCGGTCACCTGAACGGTCGCCTGCATGAACTTTGTGATTTTCCGCGTACATCTCCTAGCGGCAAACTCAAAACACGCAGGGAGCCATACATTGGTCGTACACTAATCGAGGCGCCTCCCGTATTGCTCCTCCAGCATCTTAAAACTCTAAACATTCTTGCTGGGCGGCGATTGTTGCTACCTGCACGCTGACTTTTTTTTTTCTCTCTCGTAGGGCTGAGGGGTCTCGATTTAGAAGCACATCTGCATGGTGACGTCTTCCAGGAGTAGGGAACGTACAGCAAAAGGGGGAGGGGTGCAAGTGCGGGCATTATTTTTTTGCTGTTTAGTTTCAAGTGGGCCAATTGAGTGTTTCTGGTGTGCTGGCGTTCCAGTGCAGATGGCTCTGGGTCGTGTATTTGCAGCGACAACTGGCCGGACCGATATCACGTGCACCCCAGAACGACGGCGCGTGCATGTCTACTCTGCAAGGCTTATGCACAGGGCTGGGGCAAGGCAACGATGGTATTGTGAGGCCACGTGAGCAAGCGTGAGCGCAGTGCATGCCCAAACAAACTAGTCTCATAAATATCATAATTAATCCCCGCACGGCCCTCACTTTTTTTAATAGCGTGCCCACCCCCCATCATGCAGCCTTTGTAATTTGATCTTGGCCGTTTACTAAGCATGAATTTATTAACCCACGAGCCGCCGTTGACTCGACAGGTAATCCCACCCCTCGCACGCACATTTTTGAGCACCCAGCAGGTCTGATGACCGACGTTCAAGTGCAACTCCACCGAAGCATACCGCTTGCCCCCGTGCGCAGCTCCAGCGCGAGCAGTGTCGCCTCGTCGTACTCGAGTGCGTACTCGAATGCGCGCCGGTTCAACGACGCGGACGACGACCGTATGGGCGATTATTCTGCGCTCTCTGAGGCGGTGGAACGGCTCGTCAACAACGGGAACGATGACCAGGTGGCGCGCCTGGCGGTGAAGAACGGTATTCCCGCCCAGCAACGGGCGCGCGTTTGGCCCCTGCTGTTGCGCAGCCACCCCTATGTCCTGAACCCCTGCGTGGCCCACGAGTTTCCGGTCGCCCCCGAGTGCCCCAGCGAGAAGCGTCTCAAGGGCGAGATCAAGCGGTTGATGCAGAAAACAAGCCGCTCCCTTGCCCAGGAGAGCCAGGACACGCTCACCGAGAGCATCTTCACTGCAGTATGGCAGTTTCTCAACAAGTACAAGCTCCAGTACGAGGCTGGCTACCCCTGGGTTGCCTGGACCCTGGCCGCTGCAATGAACGAGCCCACGGTCGATGCAGAGGTGTTTGAGCATGCCATGCTGGTGATTCTGCACACGGAGCCCGCCGTGGAGCCGCGCGGCCCCGGCGACAACGAAATCGCAAACGCAATCTCTCAGTTTATGACGGTTTTCAGGCATTTCCTGCCCGAAGTGAGTTGTCACTTTGATCGCGAGTTTATGCTCAACTTTTTTGTTGGCGAGGAGTGGCTCGTGTGGTGGATCAAGTGGTACGGCGCAAAGGCATTTGCCCTCCCCGACCTCTCCCGCCTCTGGGATTGCTATTTTGGGTACCGTACCGATACGCAAACCGACGAGCTCGCAACGCCGCTAGCGGCGCTACCGTCTGCTACTGTCGACCCGCGAACCCTACACACTTTTGCCTGCTTGGCACTGATGAAGGCAAATTCAAATAAACTCATGGAGCTTGACCAGAGCGAAGCACACCACTTTTTGACGCATTTGCCGGCAACGAAAAACTTTGAGGCGTTACTCCTCGAGGCGTACGGTATGTTGGACAAGTGGAAGGCCTTAGCATAGTATTTATTGAGTATTTATTCTTTTTTAGGTGAGAGGGAGGCTGGAGTGGAGAGGTGGGAAAGCGGTTAGGGGGCTGGAGTGGAGAGCTGGAGTGGAGAGCTGGCGACTGGCGACAGGGCCACAAAAGCTCCAAGCGGTATGCGAGACACAGTTCAATAATGAATGACTTGAGGAACACCGCCAAGCGTGTTGTTCGTCCTCCTCATCGTCAGCATGCTCAGGGGTGTCAGAACCTTTGTATCACCACCGGGATAGAACGGCTGGTGGGGAGCGACTACTTTTACTGCTAAAGGCACTAGACGGCTCTCATTGTGCTTGGCTGGTTTGAGCCTCCGCCCTACTCAGCTTGAGCCTCGGCTCGGCCTCTACTCATGATGATAAATTATATAAATTAACAGAACTCTCTGCAGGGAAATGCTGATTTTATGCCTCACCCGGGCATGTTTCTTGTGAGCTGGAGCCGGAGCTGGAGCCGGAGCCGGAGCTGGGCTCGTCGGGACCGTCGCTGGGCTCGTCAGGGCCGCTGGGGTCGGGACAGCTGGGGCCAGAGCCGGTGTTATTAGGTGTCGGGCGACGGTGTGCCTCGATGATCCGATCTAGCGAGGTGAAGTTCCGGCAGTCTTTGGCGTAACGTATATGCCGCGAAGTGAGCACATGCTCATCAATGTTATCGAACCGCTCGTAGCAGTTTTCACAAAACCCGGGCTTGCGAGCCTTTTTCGCCTTTTTCGGTTTGGGCGGCGGAATCACTTTGCGTTGCAGGTTGGCAACCTCACGCGATTGCACAATCTGGTCCTGGGGAGCATTGGTGTTGATGGCAGAGGTCACTGCGGTCCGCTGGATACCCGACGCGACAATTTCTCCATACTGACGCGTGCGCAAAGTGGCCTTGCGCGATGCTATGGGCGGGACCCATCTGTTTTCCTTTTCTTCCTCCACCGCTTGACGCTTGACGGTGATATTGCTGTTGTTATTTGTGTTTGTGTTTGTGTTTGTGGTGTTGGAATCCTCATCGTCAGTTGTCGCAGACCGTTTTGAAACTTTACGGCAATAAACAAAGGGGCAAATCCCGGGCGCGGTATCTGGGTATAATTGTGGCCAGTTTGTTTTCCATTCCTTGTGTGCAATGGGTCTGTGCTTTGAGCTCGGGTCAAATACCAGGACATAGGGGTCCTTGAAATGCACCCATTGCTCCTTATCGCCGGGGCCGCCCACGAGACGCTCCTTGTGCAGAAGCTGGCCCAGTTTTGTGGAATCGACGCGATTCAAACTGTTTCTAGGCGAATGGCCAAGCAAAGACGTCAAGAATCGCTCAAGCTTCTCAAGCGTCCACACTTTGATGTTGCCGATCTTCTTGGCGCGCGTCAAAACATCGTGCTCTGGGTGGGCCGTTTCGGGAGACCGACGCGTAATAACGTGTGTAATATTTCGATCGAAAAACGGACTGAATTTCACCCCCAACAGAGACAAGTGATCCCTGATTAGCGCAAACGGCCCCTGATCAATGTGGTCCAGAAAAAACACGGCGCTCCGCAGCTGCCGCTTCCACAACGCGCGCCATTCCCTCAAACTCGCATCAGTCTCGGGATTCTTCACATGCGCCCGTGTATGCGCCGTATTTTCTCCCACTGCCTCAAGCGGAGTCCTCATTATGGAGGGATGGATAAATGCTCAGGATTACGTTGACGCGGTTTTGGGTGGACCTCTTGGTTGTTAGGGCGATACATACCTTCATCAAGAGGTAGGCTCTGGACGCGTTTTAATACTTGGTTTCCAGTTAATTTCTAAATACTAGCTAGATCTTTTTGGTTAAATCGCGCCAACCTCAAGAGCGACTTTCGGGGGGAGCCCGACCTATCAAATATTGGGGTCTGAGAGCTGCCCGGGGCATCACCGTTCAGAGATACTGGTGCACTCACGTAGCTTTGTGCTATTGACTTTTTCAGCGAACCTTAGGCTCGTCAAGGTCTCCTGGATACTGGACAATGCAGGCGACACATTCACGAGCATCAGCGTCTTGGATTTCCCGCTGAGAGAATCCTGGAGCATATGCGTGAGCTTGGAGTTGCGAAACGGAATATGCGTTTTGGGCCGCTGGCCCAGCGCGTGGATCACGTCCCCCAGAGCGCTGAGACTCTTGTTGATTGCCTGAGTCTCCTTGAGCTGCTGGCCCGTGACTTGAGACTTGTCGAGGCGCTCAGAGCCTGCCAAATCAATCAGATTCAATTTGCCATTGGTCTTTTCTCCATTCGCCGTATTGGTACTCTCGACTCTGATGGAGTAAACAGTGTGCGACCTCGACGAGTCTTTGTTCATCTTGGTTGCTCCTACGGCCCGATTCTTGAGGCCCTGCTCTAAAACTCGTACAAGATCACTGGTGTTATCTGCCGGATGCTCATGAATACCATTCAGCGCTGCACTGCGAACAGGTGACGACCGCGAATTCCCATCAACAGGAACAAGATCAATGACGTGCTCATTGTAAATCTCAAAAAACGACACAAAGATGGTGAACTTAACATTATGGCCCGTGATTCTCATGAGATCAAAAATCGAGCTGATAGTGCGGTATATAATCCCGTCCTCAGATAGCATGGTATGGCTCTTGCCCGATCCAGTTTGCCCATAGGCGAAAATACAGCAGCTGAAGCCATTGAAGATGCTCTGTATAAGTAGGTCCACCTCCTGAAAAATATCGGCGTTGGTAGAACTAGCGTCAAAGACCTGGTCAAAGCTAAACTTGGTGACCCGAGCATTGGTGCTGTTGTAGCTATTGGTGCTTTGGCTCACGCAGACTGTAGATTGCTGTGGATTAAAGACAAGGCTTCCTTCTCTGAACATTTCATGGCCCATAAGTGGGCGCACACGGCAAAAGACTCTGATAGTCCCCTTCATCTCGAGTATTTTTTCTTGAAGGCTCCGGCGAAGACTACTTTCCCACTGGAGCTTCTGCTGGGATTCCAGGTTGGATTCTTGCATGGCATTGATCTGCCGTCTAAGCTCTTCGTTTTGACGAATATGATCCTTTTCAATCATTTTTGCGTTCTCGTGCGT
The DNA here is from genome assembly GCA_030579635.1 of Wickerhamiella australiensis. Taxonomy (NCBI): domain Eukaryota; kingdom Fungi; phylum Ascomycota; class Dipodascomycetes; order Dipodascales; family Trichomonascaceae; genus Wickerhamiella; species Wickerhamiella australiensis. Next base: position 326,104 of record JAKTRM010000001.1, on the reverse strand, counting down.
CTCAATGCGCAGCTTTTGCTCATTAATTACCGATTTGAGCGAGGTAAGCTCTTTCCGCAGATCGCATATGATATCCATTTTCTCACTGACCAACCCTTCTGTTTCTGCCATTTGCTGCTTTTCATGAGCCAGGGACTCTTGTGCATCTTGGAGCAAAGCATTGAGGTGCGCGAGTCTCTCGTCGGCCTCAGATTTCCCAGAGCTCTCAACCTCAAGCAGCATCACTTGTTGCTTATTGTGTCTCTCCATTTCGACAATCTTTGCTTCCAGGTTCCGTTGAGTCGATTCAAGGAGAGCTATGTATGTTTGCCGTTCGGAAGCAGTGGTGCCAGAAAGTTCCGCCTCATCATTGAGTCGCTTGTTTTCCTGAATGACTTTGTTGAGATCTTGCTCGAGGCTATTACTCTCGCTCTTGAGAGCCATGGTTTCCTCGCGCGCCTCCTGCTCCAGTGTAGTCAAGTCCTGGATCTCGAGCTCGAGCGATTCAATCTCAAGCTCACGTTGACCAAGCAATGCAACAATGCTCCGACCACGATCAATATCTTCCTGAAGTTTCTCAATATATTCCTGTTGGGAACCGTTTTCGTTGCTGATAGAGCCAAGCGATCTCTCCAATTCTTCAACCCTTTGCAGGTGGACAACAATGCTCGCCTCGCGCTCATCCAACGTGGCAACAAGAACAGCTATCTGCTCCTTTAGACCTTCAGTGGTGATATTCATTGCCAATTGCTCCTGTTTACAAGACTCGAGGGCTTGCTCCAATTCCTCGCGCTGGTGGTCTGTTTCTTGTTGCCTGAGCTGCGCCTGTCGGGCCTCCTGAGCAGCTTCAAGCTTGATGGAATCAATTTCAGCTTCCTTTGCCGAGGTTTGCGCTGTCATCTCCTCGAGTTTTGCGCTCAGATCCTCGATTTTCGTCGTTAGCGCCCGCGCGTCGTCATTTGCTTGCTGAGTAGCAGTAGCGTGGCTCGCTTGCAATTCAGTGATACGAGATTCGAGACTGAGTTTCTCAGATTGCATCGATTCCATCTTGACTTTAATCACCTGCAACTGCTCTACTTGTTGATTAATGTTGTTTTGGTACGCCAGGCACTTGTCACTAAGATCATCGCGGTGGTCACAAAGCTCGGCGTTCTCTGAGTCTCTTTCCTCAATTCCATTCTCCAATGTCTCAACATATTTCTCGACCTCATCCAGCGATTGGATTTTATGGCGCGTGAGAAACTCGCGCGTCGACTGAGTAGCGGTCTCAAGCTCTTGCAGTTGCAGCCGGAGCTTGCGGATCTTTACAGCATAGTCAAGCGTTTCTGATTTGGCAACTCTCCATTCCGATACCCAATCTACTGGTCTTGGACGTTTACTTGGGCTTGAAGGTAACATGTTCATAGACATCCTTGTGTCTCGGTGTATATTTATTGGGGTATGTTGTGATACTACATACTTATGGACATAAATTAGAATAAGAGTTGGAGAATTAGCGGATTAAAAAGCACCTTGGCGAGACTTTTGGAGAGATTTCTAGAGAATCATCGCAATAAAGCCACTCGCTACATGATTGCGCACTTTTTCTTTTTGGGTTTGGGAGTAGCATCAGGCGCTGGCTGGGATTGAGCACTGCCTGCGATTTCCTTGGTAGTCAGTGTATGGACTCTTTGGGTAGCAGCAAGTTCTGGGGCTGGTGCGGCGGCATCACCCGGGGAGGAGGCACTACTCTTTTCGGCCTCTTGCAGGCGCTCTTGGCGGATGTCCCTGGTTTCGCGCGCGCAGGCCACGAATGCTGCCTCTGCGTTGATGTTCAGTTTGGCCGAAGTCTCGTAGAATGTGCAATCGAGTTGCTTGGCGAGCTGTTTCCCCTCATTTACACTGACAGCCCGCTCGTCATTGCGGTCACACTTGTTGGCAACAAGCACACACGAGTAGTCCTCGCCCTCTTTAACCCGCATGATTTGCTCAAAGTACTGATTAACTCGGCTAAACGTCTCCCGAGAAGTAATGCTGTAACAGAGCACGAACCCTTCGGCGTCACGGATCCACTGGTCTCTGAGGGCAGTGTACTCCTCTTGCCCTGCAGTATCCAGGATTTCCAGAGTGACCGGCTGGCCATCCAGCAGAAGCTTCTTACGATAAGAGTCTTCGATAGTCGGGTCATAGGTCTCCACAAACTGGTTGAGGCACAGCTGGATAGTCAAAGCCGTCTTGCCCACGCCACCATCTCCTAAAATAGCAAGCTTATACAGGTTTCCTCTCTGTCTTTGATCACCGCGTCCAAACATATTTCAACAAATCTTGACAAGCTGACAGAAGGTTTATAGGAGGCAACCACTTTTATATACTGGGGACTATTTGATCCGGTGGGACTCTTTAAATTTTTTTTTCGATCTAGTTTTCAGAGAGATTGGATTGGTTCTGATTGTTTGGGGGTACCGAGTTTTAAAACCGGGAAATTTCAGTTTTATTTTTTTTTTATCTGCCCATAAAATGTGTCCTAATTTGGTCTGATTTTAGTGCTAGGCATGTAGGATAGGTTGGGTTTGTGGCTTTAATTCTAGACAAAATGTAGACACTTGGCTCCAGGCGTTGCCATTGGGTTTCCCGGGTTGAGCCATATTCTGATTTTTCCTGGATCTCATGCACGCCTTCTGTCCCGTAATGCATGCCCCGCATAAATAATGCATCTGGAGTCAGAGCAGGATGAGGGAGGCCGGAACATGGTTGATGGTTCTGTGCTGGCTCAGTGCTTGAGTGGTTGGTTACTGGGAATGATCTGGTTTGGGGCAAGGGAGTCCCTGTGCAGCTCTGGGCTTGTGCAGCTCTGGGCTCGTCGGTCTCTTGGATCCTGGGCCCTGAATTCGCTTTCCTGGCCCTGCCTTTACGGCCTCTAACCTCCTGACTCTAACCTCTCGGCTCTTATAAACAGGGAGTAATGCAATTAAGCTTCCTATATACACACTATAAATAAAAGACCTGTACCTCGCCTACTCCTGGAATGGACGTCTGAGAGGTTCTTTCCTGGCATTCCAAATCTCTTCAGAAGTCTGGTGTTTTGCTTTCTGTTCCGCAAGCTGTTTCATGTACCATTCGCTGATCTCCCGCTCCTTTCTTTCCTTGGACATGATTTTCGTGCTCATGCAGAACTTTAGTTTGTCCTTTTTGTCTTGGCAGTACGACATTTCTCCATAACGATAATAGTGCCGCACCTGTCCGCCGAGGGAGTAGCACTTGAGCAGCAGATCAAAGACTTGGTTGCAGCTCATTTCAGTCGGGAACGCACTCTCTCCCACGAGTGGCTCGGGCTTTTTTGTGGAATTCTGGGGCACCTGGTCCAGTTTCAGGTCCCCTACCGCATCCTTTAGTTCAAGGAAAATATCGTCCAAGCCACTATCCTTTTCGGGCATTTTCAACTATTGATGAGGTGAGAAAATGGGACTTGTGAACTGGTAGCCTGGTGGACTAGTAGCCTGGTGGACTGGTGGACTGGTAGCCTGGTGGGTCTCGGTCGGTGGGTCTGGGAAGGTCATTACAGTCTCCTAGGCTGAAAAATCGACCCCTCAACACCAATTGAGGAAAATGAGTATAATTTTTACCCTTTTATCCGTCCGTGGATAGACAATGTCTCCAACCACCGAGCCTACTTGGACTCTGGGATCTCCTACGTCTCCAACACTACAACCACTACCGCTACAGTCACCCGAGATGTTTCGCAAGTTTGTTAAATGGAATTCCCGATCCCCATTTAGGACTCAGGTGCGTACACAGGTATCGATGACCGATTGGGAAAAAATCACCCCCCGAAAAGAAAAACACTCCAAAGGCCTGATTGCTCTTCTTGTGTTGATGCCAGTAATTAGTTTTGGGCTCGGGACTTGGCAAGTAAAACGTCTCGCATGGAAACAAGAGCTGATTGCGAGCGCAGAGGACCAACTCAGCCGTCCGCCCCTGGCGTTACCGTCAAACATCGACTCAAACGCAGTCCAAGAGTTCAATTACCGTCGGGTATCGGCAGCAGGAGAGTGGGATCATGAGCACGAGATGCTCGTGGGCCCAAGACTGCACAAGGGCCAGTCTGGCTACTTTGTAGTGACTCCATTGAGGCGCAAGAACGGGAGCACACTTTTGATAAATCGGGGGTGGATTTCCCAGAACAAGCGGGACCAGCGCAGTCGTCCCGATTCTCTCACACGAGGCCAAGTTCTTGTCGATTGTTTGCTCCGTAGCACGCCCAAAAGCAACACGTTTACTCCGCAATCAGAGACCGATGGCGAGTACCACTTTATGGATATCGCCGATATGAGCAAGAAGACCGGTGCCCAGCCAGTCTACCTTGAGCGTATTGAAAGCGATTCTGGTCTCTGGCCTGAACAGGAAGTGCGTGCGGGTATTCCTCTTGGTTTCCCGGCAAAGGTTGAGTTCCGCAATACTCATTTCCAATATATCGTAACGTGGTATGGGCTGTGTATTTTGACGGGTATAATGCTCACGAGCGTGTTACGCCAAAACTCCAAACAACGGACAATTTCAGAGCATATAAAGCGCAAAGCTCAGCATGCTCGTCAGTGGCAGTGAGGTGGGGGAGCTGGTGATGAAGTGGTGATCAAGGGGTATTTTATGGTAGCCTTTGTGGAGTAGCGCTGGTGATTAGTGGTTAGCGATTGTGAAATGACGCTGGTGGTGGTGCTGATGCTTAACCACTCGCCGAGCACTCGTCAACAACAGTCCTCGTCTACCCACCTCTCCACTCCCTTCTCTGCTCATTAATTGTAAATACTATATACATTTTCTCATTATTTCTATAAACGAGTCCCGTTTTTATCATAACTGGCATTCCTATAGTTTGGAGGATTTTTCTGCTCGATCTTCCGCTTTTTGGATTCTGTGAAAAGCACATGGCGCATGGCTATGGGGTCGTAGCGTACCTGGGTCATAGGAGGACACGTACGAGGGCGGTGCACGTACCTCATGTAGCCAGTCTTGGCCGAGGAAACGAGCTTGATGAGCGTCAAACGGCTTTTAGATTTTGCCATTAGGTTATCACGACAAGACCTGTCTGGTGGTGGGTCTTGGAAGGCCGGGTCTTGGGAGATGGACAGGGTGTGGGTCAAGGGTTAAGATTGGATATAGGGTGGTGCTTGTGGTGGTGCTTGTGGTGGTCCTTCTGGGTTTGCACTATCTGTGTCGATCTTTCTAGTCTGTACCTAGTTTATCCCCAGATCCCTAAAGCCTAGCCTATGGATTCTACTAGGGTCTACCTCTAGGGTCTACCTAAAGCCTCCCCATAGCCTCCCTAAAGCCTAAAGCCTCCTTAAAGCCTATGGCCCCTAAAGCCTACCCTAGCCTACCTCTAGTCTAGCCTACTGCTTATGTTAAACGCGCAATTCAGCACGCTTGAAACCGTTTTAACATCTTTAGATGAACAACTAGCCAGCGTTCAAGATTCAAATAACCAAGCAGAAATAGAGTACAAGCGCCTCGAGAACCAGCGGGCCTTGGAGCTATCCAAACGCTCAGAATCGCTCAGAACCAATTTGCCCGGGATACTCCAAAGCGATGTGGCTTCAAAAGCGGAAATCGCCCGTATGGAACCGCAGTTGAAGCCTCTAGCTGAAGAAACCAGGGCCCAAGTACAGAAACTCGCCCAGGCCAAGCTATTTGGGGAAACCGTGCGCAAAATCGATGAAATCACCCACCAATTGGCTCAAGCGGCCGATCTAGAGAAGAAAGCAACCCTTTACCAGAAGATTCGGCCCCTAGTCAAGGAGCTCGGCTCGGAACCGTTTGGGTCCGCCAAAGACGCGCTGCTGGACGAGCTGCACAGGATTGTAGCGCCTGCCAAACAAGAGGCTCTTGCGAATTTATCCAGGTCGCTAGGCGAGAAATGGCCCTCGCAAAACCCCGCATCGCTGGAGTTTAACGAAGCACTGCGGATCGCTTTAATGCTCGACGATAACGAACTGGAAGGGGCGGCTATGGACACGTTCAACGTATTCTGTACCGCCCTGGACTTGCGGTTCAAATTCAACTTTGAATCTCAACAAAAAACAAGAAGATTCGATAAACCCGAATGGCTATTTGCCTTTTTCGCGAAAATGATCGACCCGCATCTTGGGTGGCTCAAGAATACAGTGCAGCCAGTTGTCTCTGAGGTTTTCCCCGAGATTATCGCAATTAATGCCTTTACTTCGGCCCTTTTACCCTCGGTGTTCCGCGCTGCCAAGCTATACCTTGATGTGTGCAAACAAGACCCCGAAATGCTCGACCATTACCTACAGGAATCTCTCAAATTCGACCAGGAACTTGTGGACAAGTATTATTATTTCTTTTCTGAAGATTGGCTCGGGATCACTACCACTAGTCTTGTCAATGATGAGAGCGCATTCCAGCAATGGCTCCAATATGAGATTGATTCCACCAATACCACTTTTTCCGAGCTCAGCAAGAGTGCAGGAGCCTGGAATATCGACTACGACTCTACCGATACAAAAATCACCTCGCGGCCTACAGTTCTTGGTCTCGGGTTCAGTACGCTTTTTGACTCTGTGACGGAAATGTACAAGCACCTCAAGTTGCCCAAACTCCAATTGAGGTTCTTGAATGATATCCAGCTTGCTCTCATCGACAGGTACGTGGCATTCCTCAAGCATCGCAAAAACCACCCGCAGGCTGACCTCGACGATTACGGCAAAGTTATCGGCTCGCTGGGCTATTTCATTGATTTCCTGTCCCATCGCAATTCTTATTTAACTTTTATCGACCTCCAATCAAGTATCAACTCTGAAGAAGCGTTGTTTGACGAGGTGATTCAGTCTCTCGATAAGTTCCGATCCTCGTGCCTTGAGGAAATCAGCACTATGCTCAAACGGGCTATCCCGGATCTGTTCAAGAGCTACACACATAAAAAGGATCACAATGCTGGCGAGGCTTCACATCATCTCCACAGCCCAGTATCGAAACTATCGTCGCGGCTCGATTTCTTCAAGGAGATCTGCAACATTGTAGATTACACGACCATAAAAGTGAACCTCGCAAAAACGCTCGGCGAGTACCTGTTCAAATCGGTCGTTCAGTCGTCGACATTCACCTCTGAGCAGGGCCAAAGCCTCAAGCTCGATGTGGATTTTATCTGGACAAGCCTGGATTTACCGGTGAACACCCAGTACAATAACCTTATTGCATCTGCCGTTTACTTTGAAACGGGTGTAGATCCCCAGGGGCTCTCACCGGATCTTTTATCCTCTATCCAAAGGCGCAGAGTTTAGGCGGATGGGGGTGATGATTCCGTTTTGGGTGTGATGGGTGCGATTAATAGTGAGTATCGATAGTGAGCATCGAAGTGCTGGGGGATTGAGGGTATGTTTGGCACCATGTTAAGCCATTGAAGCCACGGAATCCAGGGAATCCACTCCACTGCATCCTTAAGCTAGTCCTTTACGTTAATGCTAATTAGAACTGAATAGTTTACGTTTATTCCTCTAAACATAAGGATCTGTAAAGACTCAATTTAGATTCACGAGGGTAGGTAAAGTAATTAGCCCGCGTAGTTCACACACGATGCGGGTCCAGTCCATGTGATCTCCAGGATATTCAACTGGAAACTCTTCTTCACTTTTCACAACTCTACTGCCTGTTTTAGCCTACTAGTACGCTGCTACCTCCATACCTAACATCGCCGCACTAGCACGGCTTCCTAGACATTGAGTGGCTTGACCAACAAGTTTAACAATCTCCAGCCCTCACCAACATAATTATCTCTCTTTTGTATACCTTTAATCTACAAATCTACCTTGAGCGAGCTAGTAAAACCCACCACTGACCACCCATCACCCATCAAACATCAACCATCAACCATCACACCTCAGTCAGCATCTCATCATCATGTCGGCGTCAGAGGAAATGATCAAAGCAGACAAGGATTATAGCGAAACGCTAGACGCGGAGCTTCCAGAAATTGAGAAGTTGCAAATTACCGACAGCGAGGGGGCGATTGAACGGCTGTTTAACCTCGAAAAGAAGGTGCGCCAGGCCTCGGACCTGAGTTCATCTCAGCGGGTCCTGGTTGAGATTGTCCGGGTCTTGCGGGGCACAAAGCAATGGGCGCGCCTCAACGAGGTTGTCCAAGTCCTCAGCAAGAAGCACGGCCAGCTTAAAACCGCCATCCAGAGCCTGCTCCAGGAGGTGATTGCTAGTCTCGACGACATGGACCTTGAGACCAAAACGGCAGCGATTGAGAACTTGAGAGAGATCTCCGAGGGCAAAATCTTCCTTGAGCTCGAGCGTGCCCGTGTCACTCGTACTCTGGCCCACATCCGCGAGGCAGAGGGCCGCGTCAAGGATGCAGAGAAGCTCATGGGTGAACTCCAGATCGAAACCCTGGGAAGCATGGATGTGAATGAAAAAACCGACTATATTCTCGAGCACATGGCCCTTTGCCTCGAAGCAGGCGACCTGCAAATGGCCCGCATCGTCTCCCGTAAGATCTTGCCTCGCCAACTGGAAGGTGACGATCCCGAGCTTCAGCAAAGAAAGCTGCGTTATTATGAGCTTTGTATCAAACTAGCGCTCCAGGAAAACAGATACTATGATGTTTTTACCTACTACAGAAGCATCTTCAACACAAAATGCGTGCAAGATGACGATGAGCGTGCCCGTGAAATTTTACGCAACATGGTGGTGTTTGCGGTTCTTTCTCCGTACGACGGGCACCGTGGCGAGCTTTTGAGCCTGAGCAAGGAGAGCCAGCTCCAAGCGCTCCCGCTTTACGAGCAGCTCATTCACATGTTTACCACAAATGAGCTCATTAGATGGCCCAAGGTCGAGCAAGTCTATGCCGAGACTCGCAAAGATTTGTGGATTTTTAGTGATGACAAGGGGTCCACTCGCTGGAACGATTTCCGCACCCGTGTGATTGAGCACAATATCCGGGTCATTGCCAAATTCTATACCAGAATCTCCATCCAGGGACTGGCAAAGCTCTTAGATTTGGACTTTGCCGAGGCCGAGGATGTTTTGGCCCGCTTGGTCGTCAACAAGACGGTCTATGCCCGTATCGATCGCCCCAAGCAGATTGTGTCTCTTGTGCCTGCAAAACCCATGAGCGATGCCCTTAATGAATGGAGCCACAATACTTCAAAGATGCTTGGCCATATTGAGACTTTAGGCCATCTGATTGCTAAAGAAGAGATGCTGCATGGTATTAGAAAGGCTCATGCATGAGTGTTGAGGGGCTGGGAATTAGGTTTCTCTGAATTCATGGCAATTGAGGTGTGAGGTAGCTTTTCTTATCATGAGTCTAGCTGTGAGTTAGCACTAGGTGAAGGTCAGAATCTAGCTGAGAGGTAGCTCTAGGTGAAAGTTTTGTAGCTGTGATGTAAGACTTTGCTGTGAAATATCTAGTCCGAGATGAAGGGTCTTGAATTTATTTAGCTATCTACTATCTTATATCATTTCTATAATTAAGCTTGCGATTAAATAGAGCAGGTGATGGTCCGTTAATGGTGATGGCCCGCTGATGGACCCGCCAGTGGCGCTAGAGGACCCGCCGGTGGCCCGCTAGAGAACCCTTATGGACCTAAATGGGCAACTTTAGATTACGGACCCGCTTTTCCCGCTTTTTCCCTTTATAGACCCATGTTAGCTGTCACTGGACCCACTTGTGCCTTTTGCGGATCCACTATTACTCTTTGTGGACCCACTTTTAGTCTTTGCGGACCCACCAGTGCCCTTTTTAGTCCCGCTAGTACTTTGAGTCCCGCTAGTACCCTTTGTGGCCTCACCTCTCCCTTTTATCGATCTTTTATCCTTTTGACGCCGGCTCGGCCTTTTTTCAGGAGTTTCAGCTGGAGCGCCCTTGGTGGTCAGATCTAACCCCTCCGTTTGACCATCAACTTGCTTGGGTTTATCTTCCTGTTCATCAACACCAGCCTGTGAATCAAATACTCGAATATGGGAGTCGCCTTCATCCTCTGGCTCGTCGTCCAGTTCGTCCTCTAGCATAGCGTTTGCGAGCCTGAGGGTTTTTTCGTAATCTGGCGTGTATGACAACTTTGTGGCTGCCCTTTGAAGCGGCTCAACCACTTTTTTGTCGGGCTGTTTACCGGCATGCTCATTATCCAAAAGTTGTTGGGTGGCCTGCTCAATGGACGACCCCCTGAGCAGTCTTTGCGCTCGATTAATACTCAACTGAGGAAACAAGCCTCTCAATTGTCTTGTGCTATCGTCAACATCATAGTGGTGGGCCACAAGGTATATTTGCGGGGACTGTTTTTTGAGCTCCACCATCCAGTCGTGGGTAATGATATCGATAAACGAGGAATTGAATAGAACCGATGCCGCGAGCTTGTTGGGTTCACAAACAAGCAGCAGCCGTTTCATTTTCGGGTGGAAAAACTGTGGCAATGAGTTGAGATAGCTCACCACTTTGGTATAATTTTGCGGCCCATAAACGCAAACGATATCCCACTGAATCTCCACTGAAGAGTTTCGTAGAATACCGTACTCAAACACAAGGCTGGAAACCACTTTGCGGAGCCTCTTGCCCTCGGTTTCTGTTAGTGAGCCAACGTTGCGGATGTAGGTTTGACAAAACTTTTCAAGGTGATCGATCTTGCCCTTGTCTATAGCTTGTAGAGCGATATCTGCGAGGGCATCTAATGAACTCTGTAGTTTATTGCATTTCCTTAAAGGGTTGATGTATTTTGTTGGAAATTCCATTCGTAGGGTGAAGGCCTGGGGGAGCTATGGGGACGTAGGAGGGTGGGTCTGGTGGAGCGTGCCTAACCGGCACCGAAATTTGCTGATTTTCACCGATTAGTAAGCGGAAACGCCACAGTTTTCCGGGGCCCGAAGTTTTACCGTTGCCCCCCTAGCTGAAACATGCAGTTGCACCAGATATGCATGTAGGTGCAGCAGAGATGCATGCGAAGGCTCGGTTGTATGCACGGGTGTTCGGTATCATTATATACGCGCATCAGAAATTTGAGAAATTAAAGCACACATAGAAGTCTGCAAAATGTGCATTAACATGTACACTAAATCAGTAAAATCCAGCAATTCTGAGGTCAGAGCTTCTCTTATCTAGTATTTCTTACAGCCTGCTTTCCCAGCCACGGTAGCGTGCCCTATTTGTTCGAATATACAAAATATTTGTATGAAGAGCATCTCTTCACCATTAAATGTAGATTTAGCAAGCTCATATATGTGAAATTAGTTGGTACTGTGCAAGCTGGAGCTTCACTGTAGTAGTCACTTAGCTGCCATATCTAAACCATCGTGAACAGGAATCAATTCCTGAGATTGAATGCTATCTTTTTAACATAAATTTAGCTGAGATTATCTTTTAGAAATCGTTCAGACCCTGCAAACAACTCTTGTTCAGAGTAAATCAATCTAATCAGTTGACTTTGTTTTAGTAGCCCGTGCCTCGTACACTTTCAGGAAAGGTAGGATGAACAGAATCTTCGTAACTGCTCTCCTCATTGGCATTCTCTCCGAGTGGAGGAGAAAGAACGTGTGTGTGGACGTCTGGGAGTATAACGAGATCAGTAGGACTGACGTGCTCTAATTGACTCTCGGCCGCGTCAGGAAGAGTGTCGGAAACCATCGAGGGATAACACGCGGGTGAACTGGGATGCCAGTCACATGAGCTTAACGAAGGGGATACGTACTTCTGCATATCCCTGCATGCGTTTGCACATTCATGCATACTCCTGCAGCACTCGGTGCATCAGCGAGGTGGCACATGGCAACGCTCCGGGATCCGAAAACTGTGGCGTTTCCGCTTACTAATCGGTGAAAATCAGCAAATTTCGGTGCCGGTTAGGCACGCTCGGGTCTGGTGGGTCTGCTGGTAGGGAAGAGCCTGGGGCTGAGTAGGGGTACGCGGGAAGCTCTATTGGGATGTTTTGGGTTGGGTGACGCTATTGTTTGAACGAAGTTGCTAAAGTTATGGTACAATTGGTTCTGTGGGTCGCTTGGCCAGTTCAGAGCAGTTCAGAGCAGTGCTAGCTGAGCTGCCTAGGCAAGTAAAGGGCTCCGTATCTGGACAGCCCTTTATCTGAATTCATGTAAGTTGCTTTCGATTCAAGATTCATCTGGCTTCCGTAAATCACTGTTGACTGCGGAGACCTTTCTAGGCTCTATCAGCTCCTAGGTAACCCCTTACTACTTAGACTAAACTCAATACTTGGATATAAACCCTCTACCCTCAACCTATCTCCTCTGGTCCTTCCCTCGTTACCCCGGGTTACCCATCGCTGTTTAACGCACCAAAGATAGGTCAGGGACGATGATGGCTCCTCCTAGACCCCCAGCCACCCAGCTCCTTACTCAGCCAACCAGCACCGAGACACCCCTGCTAGACCCCTTTGTCCTTACCCCGCAATGTTTCGTACTGTGACTTTTGCAAAGCGCTTTTACTCTGCCGGCGGCTCTTTTGAGCACATTATTGTCTCTAAACCTGCTCCTGGTGTTCGTCTCGTTCAATTGAACCGCCCAAAGGCCCTCAATGCCCTCAACAGCGCCCTTGTTTCTGAGATCAACGCTGCCTTCAAAGAAGCAGATAAAGACAAGGAAATCGCTGCCGTAGTGGTCACCGGCAGCGAAAAGGCGTTTGCCGCTGGCGCAGATATCAAGGAGATGCAGGCCAAGACATTTGCCGACGCTTATGGCCAGGACTTTATCGAGTCGTGGAGTGACCAGCTCAGAATCAAGAAGCCCATCATTGCTGCTGTAAACGGGTATGCGCTTGGCGGTGGCTGTGAGCTGGCGATGATGGCCGATATCCTCTACGCGGGCGACAAGGCCGTTTTTGGCCAGCCCGAGATCAAGCTCGGAACTATCCCCGGTGCTGGAGGCTCTCAGCGGCTCACTCGGGCCATTGGCAAGGCCAAAGCCATGGATCTCATTCTTACCGGCAACAATTTCTCTGCGCAAGAGGCTCACGACTGGGGGCTTGCTGCTAAGGTTGTTCCTGCTGAAGAATTGGTTAACGTTGCTGTAAAGACTGCATCCAAGATCGCTAGTTACTCTCCTATTGCTGTCAAGGCTGCCAAAGAGGCAGTGAATGAGGCTTTTGAGTCTTCTCTCCAGACTGGTACGCGTTATGAGCGGAGATTGTTCCATGGATTGTTTGGGTCCAAGGATCAGAAGGAAGGTATGCAAGCGTTTATTGAGAAACGCAAGCCTGAATTTACTGGAGAGTAGCTTTAGATTAGATAGTATAGATATGATAGGTGAGGTGAGGTGTAGGGGTAGGAGGAGGGTAGGACAAAGGCGGGAGAGGGAGTGAAAGCGGGAATGGAAGGCGGGAACGGAAGACGGAGTGAAAGCGGGATTCACTGATTCAAGTGAACTGCGCTACCAGCCTTGCACCCAGCCATTGCACCCACCTGTCCCACTCCCATCCCACTCCCATCCCACTCCTACCCCACCACTTATCACCCCTTCACACCCCCCACACCTACGCGTCTACTATAATGCCAACAGAAATCCCTCCTGAACAGGTTCTAGCGACAAAAAGACAGAAAAAATGGCAGGAAGATGTCAAGTCTCAATACTCTTTACTAGAGGAAAAACGATTCGACGATAGTTCACTGACTTTTGAGTGGCTTACCGACACCATGGCGGCGATTGGTACATTTCCCACAGAGGAGGACGAGATGAACGGGCACACGACAGAATTGCGGCTGATTTTGCCGGAGATCACCGACCCTGGCGCGAGAAGCTACCAGGTCGAGTCTGAGATCAACAAAGCGCGTGGCTTCAAGAAAAACGGTCAGACCTATGTGGCTGCGATCTGCGGTAATGGCTGGGTTTACGTGTTCAACATCAGCGCAAAGAATAAAAAGCCGATTATTATCAAGCGACACGAGGAAAACGGGTTCGGGCTCGCTTGGAGCGCGAGCGGACTGCTGGCATCTGGCAGTGGAGATAGCGACGAAGGCCATGGCGCCGCGTATGTATGGAAGATTGATTTCGAGAAATGGGACAATCCCCAGTACAAGGAGCAATTCCACGGGCGCGCATACAAGCAGAGCTATGTCCTCGAGTACGACGAGTCTATACCTGTGAATGACCTGTGCTGGTGTGGCGAGAACCTTGTTGTTGGCAGTGAGGACGGCAAAATCAGGCTTTATGCTACCGACGGCAAGCTTCTCAAGCAGTGTGTTGCTTACGATAAAGGCGGAAGCGTGGATGTGGTCTCTTCGTCGCCGATTTCCCCCAACCTGTTTGCTACGGCTGGTGGCGATTCAACCATCAAGATCTGGCTATTTAGAGCGCTTATTGACAAGAGAAAAGAGCCCCGAGCGTTTGCTACTTTGCGGGGACACAATTCCACCATCACCTGTCTCAGGTTTTCTCCCTTTCTCGATGGCGTTTTTGCCAGTGGAGCTGAGAACGGTCAAGTTTTATTGTGGGATCTAAAGAAACTCGGGACATTTGAGAGAATAAGCCCCGACCAAATCGCGGTACCGGAAATAATATTCAGTCATGGCGGGCACATTCTTTCGATATGCGATATCTCTTGGCACACCAAGCGGCCGCGAGTCATTGGAACCATGTCTGAGGATTGTCGGCTACAGATCTGGACTCCACATGTTTTGAATCAGATGGAGAGTATTAGGGGTGGAGAAGATGATATGAAGCCTCCTAGAATTCCAAGGATGCCTGATGATTATGTTTAGTGAGGTGTCTCTAGCGGCCTAGCGGCATGGGTGGTATTGTAGCAACGTGGGTGGTATTGTGCGAGCGTGGGTAGCATTTATGTGGGCTCCTATATCGTACACTCTAGATTCTTCACTCTAGATGCTACACTCCAGATGCTAATTCAATCACCACTCCCCTAACCACTCCCTCAACCACTCCCTTTAATCTTGTAATTTAATGTAATTTAACAACTAACTTATCATTATACTATCTAAAACCCATCTCTATCTATCTTCATTAACAGCTTGAACAAGATCAACAAGCGCCCAAGTTAGAGCCTAGGTCAAAACCACTAGAGGTCTCGCTCAGAGTATTCCCTTCAAGTCTCAGAGTACCCCCTAGGTCTCGCTTCAGGTCTCGGTTAAAGTGGGCCCTTGGGATCTGGGTGTCCCTTGAAGCTCCTCCCGGGAACCCTCCTGAATGACCCATACAACGCTCACTCAAAACTCATTTTTAAAATCTCAATCTGAAATTCCCCAATCATTTTCAGCGCTAATGAGTCAGATTACCTTGAACCTCTCAGATTCTTCAATCTTACATCATGGCCACGGTCGTTTTAGGAAGCCAATGGGGCGATGAAGGAAAGGGCAAGCTTGTAGATATTCTTTGTGATGATATTGAGGTTTGTGCGCGATGTGCAGGCGGCAATAACGCCGGCCATACCATCGTTGTTGGTAAGACAAAGTACGATTTTCACATGCTTCCCTCTGGCCTCGTGAATAAGGGGTGCGTCAACCTGATTGGCAACGGTGTTGTTCTCAATATCCCCGCGATGTTCGAGGAGCTCGATAACCTCGTCAAGAAGGGCCTCGATTGCGCCGATCGCCTGTTTGTGTCCAACAGAGCCCAGCTCGTCTTTGGGTTCCACCAGCGCGCCGATGGGCTCCGTGAGGCAGAGCTGAGCGGTTCCAACAAGAGTATCGGTACTACCGGTAAGGGTATTGGTCCCGCATACAGTACCAAAGCCACTCGCTCCGGCCTTCGAGTCCACCACTTGGTCTCGCAAGAAGACGGGGCTTGGGACGAGTTTGTCAAGACTTATACCGCTATGCTCAAGGCTGAGCAGGCCCGCTATGGCGGCTTTGAGTACGATTCCCAATCCGAGCTCGAGCAGTACAAGAAGCTCGCGGACAAAATCAGGCCAATGGTCGTCGACAGCATCCCGTTCATCAACAAGGCCATCAGCGATAAAAAGAAGGTCTTGATCGAGGGTGCCAACGCCCTTATGCTTGATTTGGACTTTGGTACTTACCCTTATGTCACTTCCTCCAATACCGGTATCGGTGGTGTTATCACTGGCCTCGGTGTCTCTCCTACCAAGATTGGCGAGGTCGTTGGTGTCGTAAAAGCCTATACGACCCGTGTTGGTGAGGGTCCCTTCCCTACTGAGCTTCTTGATGCTACTGGAGAGCATTTGCAAACTGTTGGCGCCGAGTACGGTGTCACAACCGGCCGCAAGCGTCGTTGTGGCTGGCTCGACCTGGTTGTTGTCAAGTATTCTGCGCTTGTCAATGGCTATACCGCTATCAATATCACCAAGCTCGATGTCCTCGACCAGCTCGAGGAAATCAAGGTCGCCGTCGCCTACAAGTACAAGGGCGAGACTCTCGAGTATTTCCCTGCTGATTTGACTGTTTGTGCTAATGCCGAGGTCGAGTACAAGACATTCAAGGGATGGAAACAGGATACTACCACTATTCGCGATTACAAGGACCTTCCCGCCCTTGCCAAGGAGTACCTTGCCTTTATTGGTGACTTTACCGGTGCTCCTATCAAGTGGGTAGGTGTTGGTGCTGGTCGTGATGCTATGCTTGAAAACACCAGTTTGTAAACAAAAGATAGCGGCGCCTTAGGACTACAAGCTATATAATTTTAGACTCTCTCATACATACAATAATCCCTCCATTGAACCTTGTAATTGGTGTATAATAAGCGGGAGATGGTTGGCGTATTTTCAATGTCGATAAATTTCGAGCAGCGCAGTTTCCTCCACTCTTGGGTGTTTGGGTACACTTCACCGGCACCGCTATTGACAGGAGCGTCCATCTCCATGATATAGTCGCAATTTGATAGATCACCGATTTTACCCGGATCGTAGAGGTTTTTATTGTTCATCCCTTCCGGAATTCCCTCAAAAGAGCTGAATCGGCCCGGCAAAAGCCCATCAAACCCGCTCTTGATCCATTGTGGCTGCGAGGTTTGGGGCAAAAAGTATGAGGATGGGTACCGATACCATTCTCTGCCAATACATACTGTGCTGTTAGGTCTGAGGTCATCATACACATGCAATGGTGCACTGTAATAGTTTACAAGTGCCAGTGACCGCAAAATAGACACAGTGCACAGCGCCACCAGGCCGCCCTTGTAAAGAACGATGGGGAACCTCGAGAAAGAATTGATAAGTTTCCAAACTTTTGTGAGAGATAATGCCGCACACATACAAATCAGAGGGTAGACTGGATAAACAAACCGTTCTTCCTTGTGGGGAGTGCTTGTCAATGTGCCGAGCCATAAAACAACAGCACACCAAACGGTACCAAAGGTGCCTCTGCTTTCGAGCGCAGGCATTACAAGGCCCAGGGGCAATATAGCATGGAAGTTAAGCGCCAAGTTCACAAAGTAATAGGTCCATGGTTCCACGCCAAAGATCTCGGGGCCCGCATCCTCGGTGGCAAAAAGGACATTGTAGGCTACAATATTGAACGGTACCACGACAATTCGCTGGAAAGTATACGAATCGATTCCGACAATCGCTACGAGAACAACCGCTACAAGTGTCAGGGTCTTGTAAACAGAACTGAACCAGTTGCCGAGTTTGGAGAACGATTGGGCAGTGTAATAAAGGCCAAATGGGATTGCCAGGAGCAAAACAAATGGCCACCCCAGCAGCCCACCAATCGCGATAAGGGTCAAGTACTTGACGACATTGGCCTCTGGGTCTTGGATAAATAAAGCCGCAGCCCAAGTAACAAAGTACATACCAAAAGAGCTAGGCAAATACGAGACCGAGGCATGGAAAAGGCCCGTTGCAGCCGCACTCAAAACGGTGAATGTGAATGCTGCAGGTCGGTCGTACTTTTTAATCGCTTTATAGAGCTGGTACTCGGTGAAAGCCTCAAAAATAGCGAAAATTGACCGCAAAATATAAAACAAATACTTATCGGGGACTCCCATGTACTTGAAAGGGAGTATCAGGGCAGCATGAAGACCCACATATGCCCATGATCTGATGGCGTACTCGGGCGACCATTCCCATGTTTGGAGTCCCGATCCGTGGGTAATAAAGTGTGTCGGTTCCCAAAAGTTGAATACCTCGTCGCAATCGGGAATCGGCGACGTTGCGGCGGCCAAGAGTCGTGCCAATAGCACCAACATTACAGTAAGAGGGTAGAGAAGGCACGTCTGGTTGAGGGGTTAGGTAGTTGGCAATTAGAGCACGTTTTGGTTTTATGAGATTTAAACTAGTACCAAATTTTAGGCATTCATGGGAAAGGTCTGGGAACAAGTGGCCTTGAGCAGGTTGAGAGCCAGATTAAGGTGAGTTGCAAATCCAGTCCAGCTAGTCCGGCTAACTCGGCTAGTCCGGCTAACCCAGCTAACCCAGCTGATCCAGCTACCATCAGCTAAACCTACCTCTACATCTCCACCTCTAAACTCTTAGCCTTTGACTATAGAATATATAAAACTCTTGGTGGTAGCTTAAACGGCTATTTTACATTTGAGGGAACCCGGTAACAATGGGTGCACGGTATTTCTTGTCGTGATAGACGCTCTCATTGGCATCAAAGCCAGCAACACCACTCATGATCTCCTCCTCCTTGGAACGGAGGCTAGAGACTCTGCGAAGGTGATCGCGGTCAGCCTCTGCCATCAAAAGGGGCTGGATGTGAAATCTGGCCCATTGCTTCTCGCGGGCAAGCTCTGTGCGCTCACGAATACCGCCGATGGTGAGGTAGAATCCGTAGGCCATGATCCCGAGGGTTCCCCAGAAATAGATACTGGGGCGGAACCCCCGCGAAGGGAGGTTACGTTTCCACTGAATAGGAGTGGGATAGCCCGCCTTGGGCGGCATTTCCTGGTAAAAGCGCGAGTCTGCCATGGCCAGTAAGAAGGGAGGGTTTGTCAAGGGCGTGATGGGGGGTGTCAATGGGGGGCTTATTTGGAGACGAGGTAGATAGAGAGGAAGCAGGTGAATGGTTGTGCTGTTCGAGCAGTAGTATGGACGGCATGGACTTGTTTGAGATTGTTAAAAAGTTAGATGAGTCTATCGCTCGATGCTTGAATCTTGGGGACTCAACAGGTTCTTAGAATCCATAATCTGATTCTTACAAAACCAGACAATTGCAGTATTCTGAGAAATGTAGACAAAGGTAACATCCACACCGTGTTTGGCGCCCTCCTCGTTACCTTAGTTCCAAATTCTCTTCAAGCTCTCCTAGTGGGATACGAGTGGGTAAAGGTGGGGTAAAGGTGGGATGCTTCGCAATCGGCAGTTAGGGCCCCCACCACACTCACACTCACCAATATGCCTCATAAAGTCACTAGTGCTCAAACAGCAAAAGATCTATTGGCAAAGTACAAGACTTTTCTTTTCGATTGTGATGGTGTCCTTTGGGCAGGCTCCCATCTTCTCCCCCAAACTGTCGAGACGCTGGACCTGTTGCGTTCCAACAACAAGCGGCTGATCTTTGTGACCAACAACTCGACAAAATCCCGTAAAGCGTACGCTGAAAAGTTCAAAGGGTTTGGGATCGACGTCAAGCCCGAGGAGATCTTCTGCTCCGCCTACAGTGCCGCAGTGTACCTATCGCAGATCCGCAAGATGCCCACCTCTAAAAAAGTCCTGGTAGTTGGTCAGAGCGGGCTCGAGGAGGAGCTTTCTTCTGTTGGGTACACCACAGTAGGGGGTACCGATCCGACCTTCAATGAACCGTGCGATGAGAGCCGCATTGTCCGCGATGAATCGATTGGCTGCGTGATGGCGGGCCTTGATACCAGTATCAACTACTTTAAGCTGGCGTACGCCCAAGCCCAGCTCCTCAAGTATCCCGAGACCATTTTCCTGGCCACCAATATCGATTCCACTTTCCCATCCCACGGTAAACTGTTGCCCGGTGCTGGTACTGTGATCCAGGCAGTTGCTACCTGCAGTGGCCGCCAGCCCGAGGCATCGCTGGGAAAGCCAAGCAGTAATATGATGGATTGTATCAAGGCCAACTATGATCTCGACCCGGAGACCACTATTATGGTCGGTGACCGCTTGAACACCGATATGGAGTTTGGCAAGAGTGGAGGCATGTCTACTCTGTTTGTTCTTAGCGGTGTGGATTCTGAGGAGGCGATGCTCAAATCCGAGGTCTGCCCTACTTATTACGCTGATAATTTGGGCGTTTTGTTTGACCTCACAAGATGAAGATATAGATTATAGACTGTTACGAGGGATGTAGGGGGAGGGGTGGGCCATGAGGTAGTAAGGATCTATGATTGACCCACTAGGCTTCAAATAACAGCCTCAAACCAATGGCTTTATCACTACTCACCGCGTTATCACCGTGTCCAACCCCTTTTCTGTACACTACTTTGCTTAGATCAGCAGACCCACTTGATCCATGAGCACAGAGGTTTCTGCTACCACAGCGGAGGCTACCCGCAACGAGCTTCCGGCTACACATTTAGCAGCTCAAAGAGGTGACGTAGACTCTTTAAAGAAACTAGTCAGTCCCGAAAATGTCAACGAGCCCGCGGAGGACGGTAGCTTTGCACTACAGTGGGCAGCTTCTGGTAACCATTGGGAAGCTACCAAGCTCCTACTCGAGCAAAATGCAGACCCAAATCTAAGGGGTCCACTCGATGCCACTGCTCTGCATTGGACAGCCCGCAACGGACTTGTTTATATGACGAGGCTCTTGATTGAGGCTGGAGCCGACTTGAATGCAACAGATAACCAGAAATATACCCCGCTTCATGTTGCTGTACACTCCTCCAATGTACTAATGGTTATTTATTTGCTTCATCTCGAGACTCCTGCCGATCCAAACGCTATTGATGCCTCGGGACGGACCCCACTGCACTGGGCTGCCTATCAGGGCGACCATTTGTCTACAAAGAGCCTGTTGCGGGCGGGCGCAAACCCAAATATTCAAGACGAGCAAGGGTTCACTCCGCTGCATTGGTCGTTAGTATCCCGTGAGCCAAACTGTATAAAGCTTTTGGTGGATGCAAAATCTGACCTTGGGCTCAAGAATAAAGACGGCAAGTCGTGCTGGGTGATTTCAGAGGAAATGAACTCACAGACCGAGTGGCGTGGTGCGCTGTTATCTGCTGATTTATGGCCCGAATCGGGAATCCCCATCCCCAGAAGAATCAAGCCGGGGCTGGCCAAATCGATACTTTTCTTGCTTCCGCTCGTCTTTTGCCCTATCTTTATTCACATACTGATGCTGGGGTATATTGGTGTAGTAATTGCATTGGTATCTGCGCTCGTGACCCACAAGTTGTGCCTCAAGTACCTTTATCCAGTAGTGGACAGATCACCGCATGCTGTTTTGAAAAGCCCGGCACTTGCAGGAATTTACAATGGCATGTTTTTCTGGGTGGTGTTTATCTACTTTTACTATGTTTTCCCGGCCACATGGCGCGATTTCTTGCCATTGACCATTGTGTTTGTGTTTAATATGGCCATGATTGTGGTCTTTTATACTGTAACCGTCTTTTTGGACCCGGGAACTGTGTCTTCGGGGACCATTGGTGATCGCCGTAGCAATATCAACCAGCTGCTTGACTCTGGAGCCTATGACGGAAACCATTTCTGCGTCCACACATGGGCTCTCAAGCCTTATCGATCCCAATACTCGAAAGTTCCCGATGCGGTGGTTGCCCGATTTGATCACTATTGTCCCTGGACTTATAATTGTATTGGTATTCGTAACCACCGTGCGTTTATTCTCTATGTGACTTTTTTGGCAATTGATATCTGGATTTTCACACGCCTGTATTGGGCCTATTTGATGGGTCTTGATGATACTCTCAAGGGAGCCATTGCCCAGACTTTGCCTACCGCTATTTTCTATGTGGGTCTATTCTTCCAAGGGGCCTGGATCACTCTTCTGGCTGTTACTCAGTATATCCAGATTGCTCGCGGTATGACCACTGCTGAGTTTGGGCACGGTCACGCCTCCCACGCGTTCGACAGTCTTCCGCGTGACCACCCTCTGGCAAGCAAGCAAAGTGCTGCAGATCTTCCTGAACCTCAGCATACGCCAATGCCGCAGCAGCACGGAAACTGCTTCAAGACTTGCCTCAAGGTTCTCGGAGTCCACCAAGCTATGGTCACATCAAAGTCTGTTCGCCGTAAGCGTAGCAGCGGCTTTGGTATCTGGACCAATTGTAGCGATTTTTGGTGCACCGGGATGAACGTTCTCAAGCCAGATGCAAGCGGGAAACTGAATGGAAAGTGGGTGGACTACTATAGACTTATGGAGGAGATGGAGGGTCCGCGAGCGGGCCAAAGTAGTTCAGATGCCGGCAATGCTCTACGCAGAATTGTTTGAGGTTAGGTATGGGTTTTAGGCGAGATATGCTCTACTTGGACATGCTATCCTGGATGTATGGGACTGCTGTCCTGGGATATGATTTCCCGGTTTCTAGTATCACCTCAGTATGATTACGGCCACTAGCTAAAACTACAGTTTAATTAATCTTTAAACTTGAACCGCTGGCTCACTGCTGGCCTCACTAAAACAAACCCACTGCTGGCTCTGCTGGCACTTGACTATCGATAAAGTATTACTAAGCCGAGATTCCAAGATACTACAAAGAGCCCCTTCACCTTGGCATGGATCCGAGTATCAAATGCCCAATATGTGAGGAACCAATGTTAACGGCTGGGCAGGTTGAGAGGCATATTGAAGATACTCATGATATGTACAATAGCGACAAGACCAAAGAGTTCAAGGTGCTCCGAAAGACCCATTTGGACAAACAAGCGCTGGAAATGCACCGTCTCGAGACGAAACTGGGCCGACTTTTATCGACTTTGGCACAGGTTGAGAAGGAAAATGACGGTTTCAGGCGATTTTTCCTCGAGGGTGCGCGGCGAGACGCTGAGCAGAGACTCGTTGCCTGGGAGCCAGAAGATACCGTGGACTCGTGCCGGATATGTGACCTCAAGTTTTCATACTTTGCTCGGAAACATCATTGCAGGCTCTGCGGCCAGGTCGTGTGCGGTGATATGGACCGCAACTGCTCCCGAGAGGTGCATTCGACTCTTCTTGGTGAGAAGCTGGGGAAACCCATCAAGGAGGTGTTTATGGTGCGAATTTGTGAAATTTGTCGCAATACAATGTTTGGGCACCAGAATTTTGTATCAGAATGTACCGCTGCCGCACCTCGGTGTGTTGAGATATGGAGGGCACTCAAACGGCGTAAAGTGAGTATCAATGCGCTCTTGCCACAGTTTCAGCAGCTTGTTGAAGAGATTGCCAAGGGCGCAAAAGATCCTGAAACGCTCCTCAAAGTCAAAAACACCCGGACCCAACTTTACTCGTGTCTGGCCCAATTCGACCAAACGGCGAAGAAATTACTGGTAGAGGGCAGCAATGAGACTGCCACCGAAACGAGGTTCAGGCAAACCATCCTGCTGTGGGCTACAGACTACTTGCAGGAGGCAATGGCACCGCTACAAGCCGTTCCCCAGGTGATGCAAAATCAGGAGAAACCAAGAATGCGCAAAGACGAGGCCCAGCAGCTACAAAACAATATGGTTGTTTTACAAGAGCAGTTATTTATGGTTCAGGGCATGGTCGAAGCTGCGAAAAAGAGGCGTCGGTTTGACGAGTTGCCTCCTCTTGAGCAATCTGCGAGTGATTTACAGCAAGAGATAGATTTGCTAGCGGAGAAATTGGGCAATCTTGCTCCTAGTAGTGTGTAGGTGGGGTGAATTGCCGAATTGGCCGGGTCTGGGGCTTGCTGGGTAGGTGGGATTTACCCGCTTGACCAAGTCCTTATGGGATTCTTGGCTTCTTTTTTGCTCATCGAATTACCCTTTATTTGCATCTTACTGTTCGAGAGTCCTAAAGCTGGAGTTTCAGTCTATAGTCACCTATATTCTGTTCTCCAGTAGTCAGGCTGTAGGCCTATAGTTTATAGTCATCCCGAACTCTACCCCAGAGCCTCTAATCAGGTAAATAGACTCCAGCTCTAGTCAGGTCTATAGCTTATAGTAATCTCTACTCTCGACGCTACCCGCGAGTCTAGTCAGGTCTATAGACTCCAGCTCTAGTCAGGCCTATAGCTTATAATCATCTCTACTCTCGACGCTACCCCCAAGTCTAGTCATGTCTATAGACTCCAGCTCCAGTCAGGCCTATACACATACTAATCCATAGACTATAGTCATCCTAAAGCCTGTACCTACTATACCTAAAGACAACAAGTATTCGTAGAGCCACCGCTCGCCAACATTCACCCAAATCTCTATAAACAGTTCTACATGAAACAAGTCAATATAATTCAGCCCTTTACCCTCTCCTCCTTTCCCCCTTCCTCCTTTCTCTCTTTACCTCTCCCTCTACTTACATGAGACGAATATTCTGGCCTAAAGGTCCAGTTCCTGAAGGGCAAAGTATAGGTGTTGGGTGGAAAAACGGCGAATACGACTATGTAGTAACTGCTTTGCTGCCGTATCTCGAGCTGCATCTCGCTGAACGTATCCTCATCAAGGACGAGCTGTTCAAGGGCACCAAGTCCCCCGCGGAGCTCTATGATAAATTCAATGGCGACAAACTTCAGGTTCTTGCCACTATCAACCATTCACAGGCAAGCTGTGGGCTGCGGGTGTGGGCAGACGACAAGCTTCGGTTTGAGTTTGAGGACCGCGCCGAGTGCATGATTATCCTGTACGAGCCGCCCAAATCGCACTGGACGCGTAATCTTAGCGTGAAGCCACTGAATCTCGAGCTCAACACTTTTCACGATCACACAATTATCAGCCCTGCCCATGAGGAAGACCTGGCCAGCCTTCACCTGCACAATCAAAAGCTCAAGGAGAAGGTGCGCGCGCACACGCGTATGGAGATCCGCTCGGATGTGCTAGAGACGTGCGTCTCGCAAATCAATTGCAGTCATGAGCTGCGCACAATGCTCGTGTCTAATGCCCAGAAGCTATTCCCTGAACTTCGTAAAACCCGCGACCGAAGTCTATCTCGCGCCCAGCGGCTGGGGATCAGTGTCGGGAATTTCAGTAAAGAAGCAGGCAAACGTGCCAAAACGGAGGCTTCAGGGCTGTTGAGGGTCCCATTTGTGATTGTAATCTGGTTTTTCATGCTTGTTCGGTTCGTTTCCGAGGGAATTTTAGGCATTATCAATGGGGAAATCATTTGGGGCCACAGCCTTTGTTATCTCAGTGTAACAGCAAGGCAAATCGACCTCAACCTTCGTCGGCTATGCTATTTTCCTGAGCAATTTCTCGTGGTGCGGAAAAGAAGACACGTTTGGTTTACACCCGAATACAATGAGGAATACATTCGGTTCTACAATAGCTTATGGCTCGGGTTTAATGACCGCATCTTTGGGTGGTGGCTCGGTGTAGTAATTGCTGCAGGCCAACCAGAAATCATGCAGTGGTACGTTTACTTGAGCCAGTACACTTTTGGTAGCCAAAGTTGCGAGTACATTGTTTGGCTAATGAACTGGCCAGGAGGTCTCAAGCTCCACACTGAGATCACCGTATTTCTCGCTAAAGTGATTATCTGGACAATTACTAGCTGGCAAGTCGTTTGTGAGACTGCATTACCCCTGGTGCGAGTCTTGATTGTGGTGGTGGGCCAGCTGGGGGCATGGGGAGGACTCTCGCTCCAGATTGCTATTTTGTGCGATCTTTTCGGTCTTGTGACGCTTCCCTTTTACTATTTTTACGTGGCATTTGCCAAATTCTACCGCAAAACCCTCAACCTTTTCCTTTCACTGTTTCGACTGTTTAGAGGGAAAAAATGGAACGTTTTGAGGTTGCGCGTGGACTCTGAAGACTACGATATGAGCCAGCTGTTTCTGGGGACCATTTTCTTTACCGTGCTTTTATTCATGCTGCCTACACTCTTGGTTTTTTACATTGCATTCACGGTTTACCGGCTTTTGATCATCTCGGGCGCTGCCAGTCTTGAGATGATTCTCGGGTTTTTTAACCATTTCCCCCTGTTTCTTCTTTTGCTGAGAGTCAAGAATCCGGGGAGAATTCCAGGAGGAATTAAAATTAAGGCGTGTGATGACCCCCGGATAGCCCACACCACCCTGGTCATCTCGTCCTATCCGCTGCCGCTTTCGCGTATCTTCCACCAGTACAATATGGTCGCGAGACGGTTCACAAAACATTACTTTTCGTTCCGCATCTTTGTGGGGCTTTTGTCGGGTGGACTCGTGACAATCCCCCGCAGTAAACTCTACACAATCTTATACTCGAGTTTACCTCCTGAGCGGAAACCAATAAAGCATCTTTATGCTAGTTTGCGCAAAGAGTTATTAGGCGACTAGGTTTGTTTCTATTTATTCATATAAAATGCAAGACTTGCAGATGGCAGTGGTAGTAGTAGTGGTAGTGGCGTGGTAGTGGCAGTGGTAGTGGCGTGGTAGTGGCAGTGGTAGGGGCAGTGGTAGGGGCTGTGACAGTGGCAGTGGTAGGGGCTGTGACAGTGACAGTGGTAGGGGCTGTGACAGTCGCAGTCGCAGTCGCAGTCGCAGTGACAGTAGCAGCCCAGTAGCAGTCGCAGTCGCAGTGACAGTAGCAGGTACTTTACTCGGCATCAGGTAGGCCCTAGCCTCTAGTCCATTTCAGAAATGTCTGTGTTCATTCTTGATGTTCATGATCATTCTTTGTTCATGTTTATAATCACGCTCAGTTTATGTTCAATTCCTCTACAAATGTCTGGCTTTTAGTTTTTTTTATCCCTTTAAGAAGATTTCGTGGTGGGAAGTGCCTGATCCTTTTCTTTTTGCTGCTCAATCTTGCTCAAAGCATAGACCAAACCAGCAGCGAAACCAAGCACGATAGCAAGCACCGAAGAAAAGGTGACGGGCGTATCAAAGAAAATGAGACCAAAAACAGCAATAGGGAGTTTATTGAGAGCGCCAACCATGGAATAAGTGGTGGAAGAGGTAACGCGAACGCACCAGCCCGAGCAGTAAGAGATACCAAGAGACAAGAGGCCGGTGATTACCATCATAACAATCAGCGAGTTGCGAGTAGCCGGGGGGAAGTTGAGAGTGAGGTTAGCAGCGCTCCAGTCCTCGAAAATCACCGACCACACAAAGAGTACAGGAATGGAGAGGAGGTTGTTGTAAAACATGGTGTCCATGTCCTTGAACTGCAGCACCTTGATACGTTTGCGGAGGTACAAGACAAAAGCGGCATTGCTGAAGCAGTTGGTCAACATCCAGACATAGCCAAGGATGGTCTCGTTGGTGATAACAGTCATAGACGAAAGGTCACTCCACGCGGCAACAACGCTGCTGAGCACAATCAAAGCAAAACTGAAAAGGATTTTGGGGGTAACGCTGCCGTTAAACCAGAGAACCTCGCCGTACGCAATAAGGATGATGGTGACATTTTTGAAAATGGTATAAACGGGCACAGAGAGGTACTGGATGGCCTTGGAGCCGGTATAAATCATCAAAACAAGCAAAAACGAAATCGGAAACCATTTGCGCGCGTCCTCCTTGTTAAAAGAGCGGAAATTCACGACGCCAAACGCCTTGAGCGCGCATACAACAACCAAACAAGAGATGGACTGGATCGCAAGCACAATACAGTTCATATTAAAATGAGTGCCGCTCAATACGTACTTATTTCCAAGCGTCATGATAATCGACGACGCGCAGTACGCGCCAATAGCGATGGCAGGGTTGTTCACCACGTCCATTTGGTAAGCGCCACGAGATCAGAGAGCGATATATATTTAGATGCGCTGGGAGGGCTATCAAGGGGGGGCTGTTTTTCTTGGCAACATGCCGCAGTTTGGAGGGCGGTATTCAATGGAGGCTTGGGTTGAACAGAACTTTTTGATTTTGCGAGGGTGGGCCCGGCAGATGGACTCAGGTTCAAGAATTTTTCATGTGCAGATCAGATCACGTGCATGAATTTTCATGCAAGACGCGTGAAAAACTATTCGAGATAAGGCTGGTAGTGAGTGGTGGTGGTAGTGGTAGCAGTGATAGGGGAGGTGATGGTGATAGTTGAGGTTTAGTGATGGTGGTGGTAATTGAGGTTTAGTGATGGTGGTGGTAATTGAGGTTTAGTGTAGTTGGTAGTAGTGGATCCCTGCAGTGGTAGTGAATCCAGTGGAGGCTGTGGCCTAATGAACATAGATGTCCCAATGAGTTGATGCAACTAAGTAGTGGACTCTTGTGGACCTATTACCACACACAAACTACAATACACCAACTATTAACGGCTTCACGAGCAACCGCCCCCTCCCTACCCCCACCTCCCGCCTCACATCCCACTCATAGTCATCCTCAGCGCATACCATTTTTACCATTCATGATCACAACTCAAAGATGAGGGACGAAAATGACTCTGGTGAAGAGACCAATAAACGTAAACCCAGCTTCTTAAAGGCTGCTAAACTCCGTAGAGGCTCCATCGGGTCGATCTCCATTCGATCCGGCCGGAGCAAGGCGCGCCCCCGGGGATTATCTCGCGGGTCCATGAGCACGCGCTCAATTGCTTCACATGGTTCGCACGATGCGCAGAAATTCATTGAAAACGAGGCCAGCGACGACTCAATGGGCGAAACCGACGACGACGTCTGCTTCCCGCCGGACGAGTCCATGGGAATCAATCTCGAAGAGCTGAACCAGCTTTTGAACTCGTCTGATTCGGACGAAAACGATACCTCACCGCTCGGCACACTCATAAATACCCAGATCAAGAGCCCCGCAGAGCTCAAGGTCCCATTTCTGCCAAACAAGATCCCGGACCTGCGCTTGCCAGCAGCCGCTGCGGCCCAGAGCACTGCTTCCAGTACTACGAGCATCTCTACCAACGAAAGAAATCGGTTCTCTTTTTTCGCTACAAAGTTGGACAGAACCATCCATGCCAGTGATTTAGGAGACCTTGTGGAGGAGGGCAAGTCTTTTGCGACTTTATTCAGTGCCGAGAACGGTGTTTGGTGGCTAGATGTAGAGAGCCCCACGGACGCAGAGCTCAAAATCATCGCCAAAGCTTTTGGAATCCATCCGCTCACCACCGACGATGTGAGAACCGGAGAAACGCGCGAAAAGTTTGAGCAGTTTAGCCGCTACTACTTTGTATGTTTCCATACTTTTGGCAACAACCCGGACAATAAAGAGTATTACCTTGAGCCAATCACTTTTTACATTCTGGTTTTCGAGGACGGTGTGATTTCTTTTCATGAGACTCCTGTTTCGCATTGCAAAAATGTTCGTCGTCGTATGCGCCAGTTGCGCGAGTATGTGACTTTGACGAGCGATTGGATCTGTTATGCTCTCATTGATGATATCACGGATAGCTTTGCGCCGGTAATGCACGAAGTCGAGGTGGAAACAGATAAAGTCGAGGATATCGTATATACCGGCTCCAGCGACAGTGAGATGAGTACTACTCTGAGTACAATTGCAGAGACCCGTAAAGTCACAATGAGTCTGATGCGTCTTCTAAGCGGGAAAGCAGATGTTGTTCGAGGATACGCCAAGCGCTGCGGCGACCTGTGGTCTTCTCGCAAAAACGACGACGTTTCGCTGTATTTGGGCGATATCCAGGACCACATCATCACCATGTCCCAGAACCTCACTGCGTCGGAGAAAATTCTCAGTAGGTCGCATGCAAACTACATGTCGTATTTGCAGATGGAGTTTGTCAATGCGTCGAATCGCATGACCAGTGTGCTCAGCAAGGCTACTCTCTTGGGTACCATTCTTGTTCCCATGAACCTGGTTACAGGTATGTTTGGTATGAATGTGGCAGTCCCGGGTAAAGAAGCAGGCAACCTCGGCTGGTTCTTTGGTATCTTGGGTGTAATGGTTTTGGTTGTTGCTGTACTATTTTATTTGGCCAGTAAGTGGCTCAAGCGTTCTTCTGAGCAAGAGTCTAGGTGAGGTGAATGAAGGGTCGAAGTGGATCAAGGGGTTGAGTTGTTACGAATAGCTGGTATCAATTACCCCCACTATCCAGCACCTCTTACCATCAAACATCCCACTACTGACTATCGCTCACTCTATCTCTGCACTACGTGACCTGGTGGCCCATTCTAATAATCCAATCAGGTATCTGACTATCTAATACCCAACACCAGCATATAACCGGCATCTGACTATTTAATATTCAACACCATAATACAATCGTCCATTAACCTAAATTGCAGCTACCTCCAGTATCTAACACTGTAGCAGTGAGTCCATTACTTATCTCTGTAGCATCAAAATAGTCCTGTACTCTAAACTGAATAACTTTATATGATCATCTACTCGAGCTCAAGTACGTTATGAACTGCAATCTACCTTGTGGCATCCTCTAGGGTCTGTCGAGTCCAAGATTCGAAGCTAGTCATTTGCTGCTCTTGCCTGAATAGGTTTCTACTTATTTAATTACTTTATTGATTCAGTCGCTCTAAAAGATCCCACGGTCATTGCTTTTCCTCTGTCCCAAAATTACTTCATGCATGCATAGAAACTCGCTTGTCGCCAGTTCCTGCGCACATGGTATCTATTGTCTGGCGGCACACACTGCAATATCAAAGCCTCGATTTCAGACCGATGCAGTGTGCCCTGATGAGCTGATTGAACCTCTATATTACCGTGCAATGAGTGACCTAGCCAGTCATAAAGACCCCATCAGCAGGCTACCCAGCAAGGGCTGTATTTATCTCGAATCACTTTGTATATTCAACACATTTCAAGTATCTGATAAACTAAAATCTACCTTCAAACATCCTTTTTACAATCTAGTTTCTGGTGCCTCTGATCTTTCAAAGCCACAAAAGACGAAGCTTGAATGCAATATCGCCAATCTCTTGATCTTCTTCGCCAATAACCTTTTCACTAGCAGGAGAGGCAGAGATAGCCTGATAAGGGCGGCGCAACATCTTATTGACAAAGTCGCTGTTGTTGACGAGAGCAGACTCAAACTCCTCGGCGTTGCCCTTAATAACCTCAATCTCAACCTGGACATCATCAGTAACCTGGAGATTGGCCTTTTTACGGTAACGCTGGACACGATTGATAAACTCACGAGCGGTAGCCTCGGCCTTGAGGTCGTCGTAAATGTTGGTGTCGAGAATGGCCATGATCTGACCGTCGCATGCAACAGCCTGGCCTTGAGCGGCAACCTCGGGATCAATCTCACGAACGACCTGCAAATCACCCTTGACGAGCTCAACGCCATCAACAGTGATCTTGCCGATGTTCATATAGTTTTCAATATCTGCCGAGGAAACCTCGGGAAGAGCCTTTTGGACGCGTTTGACATCTTTACGAAGCTTGACACCAAGGACTTTCCAATCAGCTTGGGCCTTATACTGGACTCCATACTTGGCCTCATCACTACTGAGCACGAGATCGTGAATATTGAGCTCATCAACAATGGTCTGGCGCATTTTCTCAATATTTTCCAAAAATGTCTTGTCGTGGTGAATGACAACGAGCTGTTTGAGCGGTGTTTTGAGGCTCAGAAGGTTCTTTTCACGGATGCCGCGACCAAGATCAAGGACCTGGCGCATGCTATCTACTGTAAGCTTGGTAGGCTCATCAATCAGTTCTTCGCGAACAGAGGGGTACTCCAAAAAGTGAACGGAATCGACATTTTGGGTGCCAGTCTCCTTGATAAAAGAGCGAAGCTTTTGGTAGATGGTTTCACTCAAAAAGGGAACAAAGGGTGCCATAGCGCGATCAAAGACGTAAAGTGCTTCGAAAAGAGTATTAATAGCATCCTGAGTATCTTCGGGCCCGTTTTCGCCCTTGAGACGCGTACGGTTCAGACGAATGTAGCAGTTGGTCAACTCCTCAATAAAGTTAAGAAGGCCAGGGACAACACCGAAAAGACGATAGCTTTCCATCTCTTTATGGATATGGGCAATCAAATGCTGCAAAGTAGCAAGCAACCAGCGGTCCATCACGTTTTTGGAGACGCGTTTAGGGTCATAAGCGTACTTGATGCCGGTATCCTTCTCGAGAAGGGCAGCCTGAGCTTCGAAAAACTTGAACGAGTTCCACCAAGGGATCAAGACCTTGGAAACAATCTCTCTGACACCTTCTTCCTTGAAGCGCAATGTCTCGGCACGCAAAACAGGCGAATTAATCAAGTAAAGACGTACAGCATCGGCACCATACTTATCAAACATCTCGTTGGGATCGGGGTAATTCTTGAGACGTTTGGACATCTTTTTACCATCAGCAGCAAGAATAATACCGGTAACAACACAGTTCTTAAAGGAAGAAGTATTGGAGAGATGGTTGCCGAGAACTGTCAAGGTATAAAACCAGCCACGAGTTTGGTCAAGGCCTTCAGAGATGAAATCGGCGGGGAATTTATGATCAAAAGAATCTTTATTTTCAAAGGGGTAGTGCTGAGAGCCATAAGGCATCAAACCCGACTCAAACCAACAATCAAAGACCTCTTCAATACGTTTGAGGTTGCCCTTGCCTTTTTGCGAAGGGATGGTGATATGGTCGATACTCTCACGATGGAGATCCTTGATACCCTTGACACCAGAGAGTTGTTCAAGCTCGGCAACGGAGCCTACGCAAACCATCTCCTCGTAATCTTCAGAGACCCACACAGGAAGAGGTGTTCCCCAGTAGCGGTTACGCGAGACGTTCCAATCGCGAGCATTGCGGATCCAATTACCAAAGCGACCCTCACGAATAGTCTCGGGGACCCAGCGAGTCTTTTCGAGGTTGGTCAAGATCTGAGGGATGATGTCGGTGACGCGAATAAACCAAGCAGGAACAGCACGGTAGAGTAGCGGGGTGTCTGAACGCCAGCAAAAGGGGTAAGAGTGGTTTACTTGAGCGTCATTGACAAGACGATCACGGCTCTTGATATCTTTGATGATGGCACGATCGGCATCCTTGACATAAATACCTTTCCAGGGAGTAACAACCTCAGTAAACGCACCGACATCGTCGACAGGACAAGGGCCCGGGTTTTCAGAGCTCACGATTCCGGCCTTGAGCAGAGTATCGAAATCGGCTTCACCAAACGCAGGAGCCTGGTGGACCACACCGGTACCGCTATCGTCGGTAACATAATCTGCTGCAACGACCTTGAAAGCGCCCTTTGGAGCATACTCGTCCTTGAAGAAGTCAAACATGGGCTGA
Organism: Wickerhamiella australiensis; assembly: GCA_030579635.1. Classification (NCBI taxonomy): domain Eukaryota; kingdom Fungi; phylum Ascomycota; class Dipodascomycetes; order Dipodascales; family Trichomonascaceae; genus Wickerhamiella; species Wickerhamiella australiensis. The sequence goes on along the minus strand of JAKTRM010000001.1, from coordinate 293,083 downwards.
TACTCGAGCCCAATTAGGTCAGATCCCTTGATTTTCTCAACAACAGTCAATTGTTCCTTGGCTGGTTTCTTATAGAGGGTAGTGAGGAGTTTCTCGAGAATGATGTAGGTTTTACCGGTCTTTTCGTCCTTAATTTTGGCATACTCGAATTTGGGGTTCACAGCGAGAGCCAAGTTGCTGGGCAATGTCCAGGGAGTAGTAGTCCATGCCACTAAGGAGACCTCAGGGTCGCTCACAAGAGGGAAAGCCACAGAAACGGCCGGGTCGAGGACATCCTTGTAGTTTTGCGCAGCCTCAAAGTTACTCAGAGGAGTGGTGCATCCGGTAGAATAAGGCATGACGCGGTACCCTCTGTAAACGGCGTTCTTGTCAAACAGCTGCTTGAAGGCCCACCATTCGGTCTCCATAAAAGTGGGGTAGAGAGTCTTGTAGTCGTTATCGAAATCGATCCAACGGCCCAAACGGCCAATATCTTTACGCCATTCACCGGCGTAGCGCATAACAATCTTGCGACACTCGTCATTATAGGCTTCGATTCCCATTTTCATGACGTCGTCCTTGGACTTGATCCCAAGAGCCTTGTCGATCTCATGCTCCACAGGCAAACCGTGGGTATCCCAGCCAAAACGACGCTCAACACTGTAGCCCATCATGTGAGCGTACCGGGGGACGATATCCTTGATGGTGGATGCAAGCATATGTCCATAATGGGGAGTACCGGTAGCAAAGGGGGGCCCATCGTAAAACGTGAATGCGGGCTTATCTTTATTGAGTTCTAAAGCAGTATGGAACGCATCGATTTTGTTCCAATACTCTAGAACTTCAGTTTCCGCTTTTGAAAAGTCCATGAAATTTTTGATAACTAAGCAGTGAGTCAACTTATAGGGGTGGTGGGTCTAGGGCCGTGGGGGTCTATGGGGTCTAACGAGGATCCAGTTAGTCTAAGGTAGAGCGTCCAGGTGACGACTAGATAGTGTGGGGACTAGCTAGTGTGTCTCATAGCAAGATAGCCCCATAGCTAGAAAGCCCCATAGCGAGTAACTCAACACGCTTAAGCTCCTTCATAGCAAAACTCTATAACCGCTATCATCTCCTATCCACCCTCGACCATCTTTTCGCCTCCATTAACACAGCCTACAAAGCCTACACTCGCCAAGAACATCCAGCACAGGCTATACACATCAGCCTCATTCTCATGTAGCTTCAATTTCCCGCCAAGACCCACCCCTTACCCACCTAGCTATGCGCATTATGCAGGAACCCGCTTCGCCTCGCTACCCCCACCCGCTACTTAAGTTTTGCTCCCGGGATCTCTCAGGAATATGGGAATGAATGCTACACAAGATCCTCTCAATTGTGTTGAACGCCGCATCGAGTACAAGCTCGGGTCCCATGATCCGTACTTTTCCACGTGCTACACACAAGAATACAATGGGGAAGCAATGCTACCTCAAGTGATAATTCGACCTATTCCTGAAGTTATCAATAGCCACGACCGTGTAATTGTTGAGAAACTGCGCAAACGGGCGTACAAACTTGAACAGTCAAGTACCTTTATGGGAATGAAGGTGGGATCGACCGCCGGAATCGGGCTTATCCCTGCGATAGGGCCGCTATGGAATCTATACGATGGACTCAAGCTTTTGAAACTCGCGGATGAACTGGAGATCCCTCTGGGCGCAGAAGAAAGGTCCAAACTTCAGTCAACGCTCCAAAAGGGATTTGTCTTGGGACTCTTTCCTATTATCGGAGACGTCTTTCAGGCGGCTTTTAAAGGTAATACACGTAATGTGATGCTAATTGAGCAGGCTCTTGCTCGCAAATGCCTCAATGGCATTGATTTTAGCTAAATTTTGGGTGGCCCGGTGCCTATAGAGGTTACTGAGGGCTTTGATTTTGAGTGACCTTTTACGCTCTTTTATTTATTCAGGTTAAAACAATTCATATAGTGGAGTTTATCTCTGAATTTGGGGGGTGGGAGACAGTGCCTGGGGATGGGAGGGAGTGAACCCAATTAGACCTTAGAGATCTCGCTAATTAGCTACCTGACGTAGTTCAAATGTGAGGTACCTGGCTCACCGACCCATCTGGCTCACCGCTCACTCAATGATCCAATCCAATCTGAGAACTCTCCTCACTTCCACATCTCTCCTTACCTCACCTCTTCATGTCCCCTCCTCACCTCCTCATGTCCCCTTCACACCTTCACACCTCCTCATGCCCCCTCCTCACTTAAGCTTCACACCTCCTCACATCACCTTCACCTCGACCAAATGTCAAGTGCACTTGCATATGCAAGCTGGGGAAAGGATCTACACTTTTCCCCCACCTCGCATGCATGAACGCATCAACCTTTTTTACCCGAGTTGTAGCACCAAACTAGGAGATAGACTATCTAGACTAAAGAATTGAACTTCCAGCTCAAGAATTACCCACTTCCGTATCCCCTACAGCTTATCTCAAGACACTTGTTCCACAGGCCCCCCAGGTACCTGACAAAAGATTCCCACCCAAAAAAAAAAAACTTAGTCACTTATCGTAGATGCGAAACCTCAGTGGGGTATCGACGATAGCTTGTCAACGCTGTCGGCTGAGAAAAACCAAATGTGACCGCAATTTACCCAAATGCAAGTCATGCGAGAGGGCCAATGCACCGTGCTTGACCACCGATCCGACCAGTGGCCGTGCGGTCCCTCGTAGTTACCTTTCACATCTTGAAAGTAGAGTAAAAGAGCTCGAAACTGAGCTGGCAAAGCGCGACGAAAACACTCTGGATCTCGGTCACGTTGTGGGCGGCTCGTACTTGGGCGAGGCTTCAGGAGTGACTTTCTCCAATATCCTGGGTGCCGCTCTTAAAGAGAATTTGCCGGACGCTCGGCACCTCCAAACAACACCCAGAAACCCTAGCGAGTCTACTCAAGACGTTGTTCTACCCAGTAAGCCAGTAGCCGAGCAGTACCTTCAAGTCTACTTTCACGAGGCGAATCCACAGATGCCTATTCTACACCGGGAAGCCTTTGTGCGTTCGTATTTCGAGCCTGTATACGGAAGATTAAGTCCTGGTACCAACCTTGCAGCCGATTCAACCAAACCGGCCCTCGATATGGTTCTCGAGGACCCCCCTCCTGGATCGTATTATAGGCTTTGTGTGGACACAGGCAATTATGCGTATCCTAGTGTTGCTATTCGTCGCTGCCTTTATTTCCTTTACAGCGTATTTGCTGTTGCCGTTGCATCATGTCAACAAGAGTATGACGAGAAACTTGCCGAGAGTCTGCACCTGACTGCAATGAAGTACTATAAAATAGTTCTTTCGAGTCCTGATCGCCTAGAGGCGTTGCAGGGTGTGCTTTTGCTTGGATTGTACAGCGTCATGAGACCCGCGTACCCAGGCATCTGGCACGTGGTAGGCACAGCCATGCGCATGTGCCAGGAACTTGGTCTACACAATGAAAGACGGACCAGCACAGTTTCTAAATCAACAATGGATCTTTGTCGACGCCTTTTTTGGTGTGCTTACTCGCTCGATCGCCAAATTTCCGTCTACTTGGGCCGGCCTCCTGGAATCCCTGACTATTGTGCTCGCACGCCATTCCCTTCAACTCTGGACGATTCTCGTGTCCCCTATAAACTTGTAGATGGTACCATGGTCGAGTCACAGGATTCTGATACCCCAGTAGGACCCACATACAAGCGCGTCTCGCTTGCCGTATTCAGGCTTCGACGCATGCAAGGAGAAATTCAGGCGATCCTTTACGATGGTCAAGAAGTTCCGCGCGCATTTGAAGGGTTGACTCAATGGCGGGAACACATGCTGGGACAGCTCGACGCGTGGTGGAACGACATTTGCCAGGGACCAGAGCTTAACAATTGCCAGTTCAATATCAACTATCTCCAACTGAATTACCACCAGTCTCGTATTTTGCTATTTGGAGTGAGTCCCGGCAACCCGACTCCATCAGAGAGTCATATGCCCATAATTGCCCATGCGGGCCTGCAAATCATCAGCACATACAGCGACATTTTTGCTACAAAGGCTCTCAACTATAGCTGGGCGGCTGTTCATAATATTTTCTTGGCTGGTACTTCTTACCTCTATGTTTTGTACCATTCACAAACGTTCCGCTTCAAGACTTCACTCACAGAGCTGGAAACAGTTGTCATTTCGGCGCTCGAGGTTATGGAGGTTCTATCTAAATATTGTGATGCCGCCGTGACTTGCCACAAATCGTTCAAGCTTCTCTCGCAGGCGATTATCGAGCTGGTCCGACGCGACAAGCAAGCACGTGGCGCCTCTCCCTCCACGTGCCTAGATGCCGGGGATGAGTCCATCAATTCATTCCTTAATACTGCTGCTGGAAGTAGCCAAAGAAGAAAAGATCATGTGCCCATGATTGGCCCCACGCCCACAATGAGCCGGACCAGTACGCCTCTTGTAACGGACCAGCGCATGCCGAATCCAACAGCGGTAAATGATCCTACTTTGCAAGATAGGTATCTGAATGGCTCGCGCTCGCCTATGGGGTTATACAAGCCTAGTGACGATTCCCTCACTCAAGAGCACAGTGGCCCGAAATCTTCGGGTCATGCAGGAGTAGGGTCAGCTAGAAAAAGCGATGGTTTATCTGATTTTACTCTAGTCAAAGATGAGAGTAATTTGGGCCTACAGGATGTGCTTCAAGACCCTGCGATGTACGACACAAACTCCAACGTCTATGATTTCCTCAATGAGATGCAGCAATCTTTTATTTGGAACAGTTTTTTAAACCAAAGCAGCGCACAACCGAATCAGCAACCAAGCGAAGAGACTCGCGATACGCCTCTTTTCTATTAGGTTTGTGGTATGTCAAGGGCTGTAAGATCCAGTCAGGTTGGCGATTGTACTATCGAGAGCGTCAGGTTGGCCGTCAGGTTGGCGGTTTTATCCCAAATACGCCATCACTTTGGCATTTATGCCCATCAGGTTATCAGATCTGCTCCCCTCAGACTCAGCTCAATTTCCACCAGATTCGCAACCATCTAGACCTCATTTTAAACCTCTAATTATTTATTCTCTTCCCAACACAACTAAATAAATTAAATACGGAGCTTACGCTTTGTTCTACGCTTGACAAGGACAGGAACCTTTTCGTCCTCGGATTCCGACTCAGACTGAGACTCCTCGCTGGCGGACATTTCCACATCATCTTCCTCGACATCCTGAGCAGCGGCAGCTTCGCGAGCAGCGGCCTTTTCGGCAGCGCGCTGGATCTCGACATCACGTCTGCGCAGCAGCTCTGGGTTATCCTCGATGAGTTTGCGGTCAAGAGCAAGCTGGCGTGCTTTGTTGCCACGCATGCGGTTCTTGTAAAAGGCCCGTTCGCGGCGGGCGCGGATCTGCTCGATGCGGCCCATGGCCTCAATGGTCTTCTCAACGAGGTCACGGTTGTAGCGAACAGGGATATGACGACGTTGGTTGAATGCAAGCGTAGAGTCAACAACCATTTCTTTGCCAGCAGCTTTGCGGAAAGCCTTTGTCCATTTGAGTTTACGAGGGTTACGCTTCAACTTGAAGTTGGAGTGACATTTTGAGCGGCAGAATTTGAACTCTTTGGCGTCGTTACGAACAAAAGTAATGCCATGGCCCGGGTACACGGGTCCAGAGCAAAAATGGCATGTCTCGATACGCATTTATCACAGAGGGACGGGTTTTGAAAAATTATGGGTGATATAATCTTTTCAAGGGCTAGGGTGTGAAGGGGTGTAAAGTCGTAAGCCCCAGCGTTAGCCCGTTGGTTGGTAATCAATCAAGTAAGCGTTTTTAAGCCCCTTTTATGCCCCCAAACGTTGGGGATTGGCTGTGGCTCCGGCTCCAGAACAATCTACTGATATCAGTAGTCATCCGTCGGCTCCAGGCCTCTACTAGCCGAGAAAAATGCCACCAATTCTACTGGCTCGCAGATATATCTAAATAAATTTCCATTCAGAGCCAATGCTCAGGTCTAAAGAAAGCCTAAACACCACTTTACCTCTAGAGGCTTGGATTGATATTTGCTGGACGCACCAAACAACACAAAGCCGTTACACAACGCCGTTGTCACTTTTGCCTATCCCGCATGGGATCATGAGCATCAAGGGGTCCGCTGACTACGCAGACGCTGCATGCAGGCGATATGCCAGATTTTGAAAAATTTTTCAGATATAGTAGCAAGCGGAATTCAGAGCGAATACTTTAATGTATGGGGATATATAGAGATGGAAATGAGCCTTCTGATTTTGTTTAATCTGTTATCAAGCATTTAGAGCTCAAACACATGCACCCCAGCTCATGCGGCAGCCTCGACCATCACCTTATCAGAGGAGAAAGGCGGGTCCGATACGGGAATTAGATTGAGCGATATGCTTGAGAGTTTTGCACGAGTCTGCTGGTCTAATTAGATTCCACGCATGCAGTGTTGCTGTTATCGTCGCCACCTCCGCAGTCGACGAGATAAGAGAACCAATTGTTTGATCTAACCCAATTACACAGTTTTGTGCACTATGGTCTAAAATTTCACGGCATTGTGGTGATTTCGGCTCGTTTCAGAATGCATCGGCCCCCAAACCACCTTATCGAGCTGTCAAAAAGCCCTGTCGCGGGCTAGCCAAGGGACAGCCAGAGCATACTAATCTAGACAAAAAGCAACTAATCCAGCAAACTATAGTTTTTGAAATTCGCACAGACCTACCTAGATAAGCGGTGATGACATATCTGGATATGCGGCGGTTGGAAAACAAGAGTTTAGGGTCAGCACACGCTGGAGGCACCAAAAAATCCGTACAAGCTCGGGATCAGGTTGATGGCGGTGATTGCTTGTATGATTGTAGGCTTTGGCGATAAAAAAAGGCCAGGACCCACTCCTATGCATATGGTGATATAAACGCAAGTATACCGGGATTGGCCAGCCAACGTACCCAGAGGCATCCCCCGACCCCAAAAACCCAAGTCTAGTTTTTTTTTACGCCCCTTCAAGTCGATTGTCTCTTAGGGCTTGAATAGCGAGATATATCGGAGTTTATCAGCAATGAAAATCTGCTCTTAGTAATAGCTGGGAATAGATTAAATACTTCGAGTCGGCACCCTGCAAGAGTTTTACGATCGAAACAAATTTTTGAGGCGATTTTGCAATGAGTGGAGTAGTAGCAGCTAATATTCCGCAAGGAGATATGTTAAAAACGCATAATCAAGAATCCTCCGATGTTAAGCAGGAGGACGACGGCGACCGTCCGATAGCACCTTCAGCCACACCCGCAGCCTCAAGGGGCACCGAGCAGCCCAGGCCCGGGACCACAGTGTGCCAAAACTGTTTGACGACGACCACACCGTTGTGGCGTCGGGATGAGAACGGGCAAATCCTGTGCAATGCGTGCGGGCTATTTTTCAAGCTGCATGGCCGACGCCGGCCCATTTCCCTCAAGACAGATGTGATCAAGAGCCGAAATCGCAGCCGCAATACCTCTCTAGGGCGTAGATCTCATCCCAAGCGGCCTCGTGTGGCCTCCTCGCCCCGTCCCTCGAGCCCTGATAAGCAGCGCAGTGCCTCGGCCGAGCGTCAGCAGTATCCGAACGCGAGCGCGGCTGGGGCGCAAGCTTCGCCGGTACTATCGGTGGCGCGTGGCCCTAAAAGTGCGCCGCCTGCTGGAGCATCTCAGTCCAGTCCTCAGCCCCAGCAGCCCCAGCCTCAGTCCCAGGTCCCGAGCGTTGTTCCGTCTCCTTATGCCTTTGACCCTTCACAGCAGCAACCAACGCCGGTACGCACGCCCCAAGGCTCTTTCCCATTACCGTCCATCTCACGCAGCCCCGCACTCGACCCCAGCCCCCCTAATATCCAGCTAGTGCGTGGAAGTATGAGCGAGCTTCTACTGCCAAGAAGTCCACCCGAAGGCCTGGAACGGGTGCCGCCCTTGCAGCACATTAATGCCACTGAGCTGCACGAAAAAACAACGCTCCCGGGGATCCGGCCCGTAGAGCCCGTGCGTAACGCCGAGGAACTCAATAGGGAACTCACCACGCGCGTGAGTGAGCTCGAACTAGTCAATGATCTGCTGAAGCGCCGTATCGCTGATCTCGAGTTTTCCGAAAATCAAGCGAGACGCACAGCTATGGAGGCGCAGCAGACCGCAGAAAACCTCTGGAAGCAACTAACTGCTCTCAAGGCCGAGAAACAGGAGGCCTAGATATATTTATAGACTTGAAGAAAGTGGCGGTGTTTAATGAAAATAAGTAAAATGTGGATGGTGTGGTGGTGGTGGGATAGTGACGATGGGATAGTGATGGTGGGATAGTGATTATAGGTCTCGGGCTGGGGAGCGAGCGCTTGGAGCGCTGCGGTAAAGACTGGGCAGCGTTCGATCTCTGCGGTGATATAACCGGGGCAGCGCTCACTCCGCCCTCACGCCCTCCGCTCTACTACATCCATTGACTCTAATAAATAGTTTAAATCATTCTAATAATTTCAGCTCTACCCCTATTCCAACGGCCCTCACCAAGTAGCGATCCTCCAGATCCTTCCGCTCAACGCTCAAATCCAATGCGCAAGAGCAGTCATACACCCGGCTCCAAGTGCAGTAGATGTATAGGCGCCAATCCACTCAGCCAAAGGTGCAGTGAGCATGTGGCCCATAAGCTCGCTGGCAACCAACTCAACTAACCCAGTATAGAGCAGAACGCCAGACGAAAGTGCGTCAAATACGCCAGTCAACACAGGACAGCTTTTCCCGCCAACAATACCAATTGCGATGCCCAATGGCGTAGCGAGCGCGTATGCCCATGCTAATGCACGAGGCTTCCAGTTTGCATCCCACTCAACGGAGGCAAGACGGGCCCCAAGACCAATTCCCTCAAACATTTGGTGAATAACAGTGGCAATCGCAAGCGCGTTGGTATCAGCAAACGCGACCGAGATCCCAATAAACACTGAGTGAAAGAGAATGCCGCTCTCCAGAACAACCACCGAAGCCACATTGCCGCTCTTTTTATCCTCAGTTGCCTCTTGTCTATCTTGCATCAAATAGTCGTGGGAGTGGGAATGGCCGCTACGACGTTGTAGTCCATCAATCATCATAACAACAAAGATCATGCCCAAAGATAGAGCATAGGCCAGCGGGAACTCGGTGACAGACTCTAATGCCTCCACAGCAGGCTCTAGCAAATGAACGAGTCCAGTGGCCAGAATAACGCCCGATCCAAAGTGCTGGCCAATAAATAAAGCAGTAGGCGGCAAGGTTCTGACAACGGGCAAAAACACAGCAAAAGCCGATGACACAAAGATCACTGCAAGGGATACAAGCTGCCCAATCATGAGTACCGTAAAGGGAACCCCGGTGCCCTTATATATTGTCTGCCCCAAGGCAGCACCCCTCCTGAAGCGGTAACCTCAAGGGTGCGACCATCTGTGCTGCAACACACAAAACCACTAGCAAATTTTAGAAAAAGCGATATTAAAGCTATTTAGATCTTCTCCTCCTTGAGACCGTGCTTCCAGAAGATAAGGTAAGGAGTGGTACCGTCCTCGCGCCAGTTACCGAGAATGACCATTCCATCGGGGTCCATGGACTCACCAGTGTAAAAGTCATAGTCCTTGAAGTTGGAAACAACCTTCTTGAAGTAGGTAGCAGCACCCTTCTCGAATTCAGCGACAGCGTCGGGGTTGGTCTCCTGGAGCTTAGCCTTGACAGCCTTCATGTAGCCCTTCATGTAGACACCGAAAGCCTTCTTGTCAAAAGAAGTCTGCTGGAGACGGGAGTTGTAGACAACGTTGTTGACCTGGATGGTATCATCGTCGTCGGCGGCGTCATCACCACCCTCGGCACTGGGGTTAGCACCGATATCGACATCAGCGCCAGCCTTGACGTTAATCATGGCAGCGTCAACCTCGTAGACAACGCCATCAACCTCCTTGATGTCAAAGGCAGAGCTGAGCAACTCGTCGCCAGAGATAATATCAGTGTAAATCTTCATTGAAAAATTCTTTCTGCAGGAAAGGGGGCTTTATGCGGGAGAAAAAATATCTTAGTCATCAGGGGACCCACACGAGAGCCATACAAATACAACTAAGTGCTTCAATTGGTGGTGCCGGGCTGAAATTTTAGATTTTATGGCTGGTAAGGCTGGTAGCCAATGCTTGGCTTTGGAATTCTCATGAGCATGTACGTATTTATGTCGGTTATGCAGCTATATGCACGACAAGTCTTTTTTTGTTTAGGGGAAAAGACCAGAGGGAAAAGGGAAAAGGGAAAAGGAAAAAGGAAAAAGACGTGAAAAAAAAGTCTCTCAAAATCTGCTTGAAAGTACCTTCTTGCCCTCAACTACAAACTTATCCCCAATTTATCTCGTACCCAGCTCAAACAACACTTTACCCCACTTGCAACCCCAAACGCTTGTGGCCGCTCCAGTATGTCCATCCACACCGCTCTACATACATCCACACCAATGCAGAGTGAACTCCGCAGTCGAGGTCAAGGTCCGGAATCAACTCCCTTATACTTGTGCTGTGCACCCCCAGTATCGTTCAGCTGATGACAATGCTCGAGGTGGTGACCCAAACAGCACTTCTCCGACGCTGGCCCCCGCAGTTGTACGCTCGCCTCTGTAACCAATTACAGGATACGCCAGATCAGAGCGAAGATGCGTGTCGGATCCTGCTGGGCCTGGTCCAGTCACCTCATATTCCGCTACTTTATGAGTACCTGCTGCAGCTGTCACTTGACCCCAAGTCGCTACTTCCCCTCGAGAAGCTATTGAGGATTTGGTCAGAGGAAAGTATTGGTCAGAGAACAAATGCTACAAAGGGGCTCATGGCATACATTGCCAAGGGGTTCCAGGAATTAGCCACTGGCTTTGAGGACCCGGTGACTGCAGCCGATTCTATTCTCGGGCTGGCTCAGCAAGGTAAAAATGGGTCGCCCGAGAGTGACTTTGTTGTTTCCACCCTTGGACCGTCCCCTCTAGCCCCTCAACTACTTGTTAGTGTACCGACTTTGGCGTCTGATCTCCGTAAAATCGACATCCGCTACGCTAATGCGTTTGGCCCCTCGCGTGTTCACGAAGATAACCAGAAATTCCTCTACACACCTGGACGTACATTTAGGCTGCTGTGGCTTGATGAGTTTATTAGCAATTGCGTCTTGTTCCCTGGCAACCAGCTTTTTTCTGAGCAGCTGGATATCCTTTGGCCCAATGAGAAAACGTCCACATTGGCATTTGAGCTGGCTCTTACTGCTTTTGACGCGTACGCCTCGGCCCTCGTCCTCAAAAATAGAGTCTCGATCTGGGAGCAGTTTGTGGGCAAGAAGCTACCGCTGATTCTGAGGTTTTTGGCTAATGGACAGCCTCTCGATAATGCGCTCACGAGGCTCTTGACAACAATGGACAAAGAGGTGGCGCACGCTGTGGACCAGCGAAACGCAAGGCTCAATTTTACTCGCACTTGTATTGATCTAGGCCTATGCGACCCTTCGGTTCTCCATGCCTTACACCGGGACTATCAGCCTCACCCAGAGAACATCGAGACTATTCTCGATACTCCAACCAAAGATTTCGGTAGAATTCTCACCTCGCAGTCCCCTGAAACAGTACCATACGCGCAATCCCTGGTGGTACGGCTGGTGGAAGCCATGCCGGATATGAAGCCGCTAGCAATGGAGGTCGTAGCCAAAGAATTGCACAAGTTTGTGCGAAACCCTCGTGCCAGTCTCAGGCATCTTTGCTGGATGAGTCTTGCGTTCCTCAATAAACTTGAAAGCTGCGACGCCTTATCAATGTATGTCCCGGTCAAGTCCGTGCTTGATCACCTTGTTAAAAGGCTTGAGTCGGTGTCCCAGAGTGATTCGATGATAACTACGCAATTGTATGGCGATGTGGGGGGGATTTTGATGTTTGTGCGGCTTCTATTGGAGCGGTACGATATCTCAACCACGGCCGCAGAACAGCAATCGTCGTGGGCTTTTAAACAGGTTTTCCAGGAGCCATCCATGTACTCTAACTTTGAGGATATGGCACCCCCCGTGCAGGAACTTTTGGGGAATTGGATCAACGCATTGGCCGGCGGCAGAGGGTTCAGCGATGACTGTCTGCGATCGCCCGTGCAAGTATTTGAGATATTTCCGGCTCTAATAAAGCAATTGGTACTTGCATATGAAGAAAAAGCCATTTCTCTCGAAACACTGAAAATGAGCCTCGACTACTTCCTGCAGCCCTCACTTGCGCTCAGCTTGACGCTGATCTTACGCACTGTACTGTATAATATCTGGGCACAGCTTAATTTCGACGGAAACCTCGAGGTTCTCCGGTTTCTTCTCGCAGGTATCGAGAGCCGGTCATCCTCGCCAGAATTTCGGGCAGTGATCAACATCGCAGCTCCTCTATTCGAACAATTCAGCAATTTCAATATCAAAGCAACCGATGTGGAGGAGTTAATCACCAAACTCATCGCAATGGCACAGCCCATTAGGTTCTCAAAACTCGAAATCAAGGGCAGCTTTGTCTATGCTCTGCAAAATGCTCTTAAAGGTATTGTTCAGTGGCAGAGCGAGCCCATGGGTATACCTGCTGTTGATAGCAGACTTTTTGAGATGGGAATCAAGTATTTTGGCACCAATGAGATGATGAGGCTGACTATTGAGAACATCGAGGGGCCTCCCGAAAACAAGATGGAGGTCCAAATTGCCGTTGTTGTGCTTTACTTCAGCCGTCTCGTCAAGCGCGTTAATTCTACTAATCTTGTCCCGTCGGGTATTTGCTCTGATCTAATCACCGAGGTTGCCACTGAATACGTCAACAAATTTCATGCCATCTACGAAAAGCATACTGATGTAGTTGAAGATCTCCCCATGGACGATGAGCCAGACGCGTCTATTTTCAATGTTCCCCAAACTGGCGATGTACCCCCTGTTGCTACCGAACCTCTGTTGGAGCCCGACAGCAGCTTCACGTATGGGTTTGATATGGATGTTTCTGCTCCAATGGGTATGGATGAACTTGATGATGCTATGAATCTTGACTATTTCCAGTAGTTGAGCTTATGGTCCCCATATGTTCTCCACACCGTTGCTCTGTTCCCCCCCTTTTTTTTCTTCCTTTTCCTCTAGATTTTGTTGTGCATACTAACTGCATACAAACTGCATGATATCTGCATATAATACACGCTTATAAATGCTTAATAGCTTAAATAACTGATAGTGCCCGCACCATCTTTTGCACAGCGGCAATATGCCAGGGTAGAATCGCAGTATCCGCGCTGACGCCAGTATTCTCGCTCAAAGAGGACAGACGGCGAAACTGGCCAAGGATCTGCTTCATAGAATTTTTGGTGACATTGACGCCATGGACAAGGCATATTTCCAATTGCATGCTTCCAATATATGAAGGAGGGTTGAGGGGCTTCAAAAAAACTCCAGCGGCTATCACAGGCGCGCTGTTTTCGAGTTCGTGGATTTTTGTCTCATAAACTATCCCGTGTGTCTCATCTACAGCAGACACAATTACATTGTCGTTGCGTTTCCCGGTATTGGGGGGTGTTTCGGTCCCCGATGGGCCACGTACAAAAGACTCACTACTGGATGCCATCATATTTACATGAGGGAAGATCACTTCACCATCCTGGACGGCTAGTTGAGAGTAACGAGGTATACTGAGGATGTTGATGCTTGAGGTGTTTTCCCACGAGACACTTGATTGAACTTTTGACCACATTTTAATCTCGCTCGAGTCAATGGGTCCAGATTTGATGAGGGCAACTCTCCATTTAGAGCTGGCGGTCTCTTTGGGACGAGCACTACAAATTCTTGCAGTATCAAGCCAGATTTGCTTGAATACAGAGGCCATTCTCTTCTCCAAGTGAACGCTTGTTTTCACATCCCCGTCAACGGCCGGAGAATTTGCTTGAGTGCTTGCGTCCGATACAACAAGACGATAGACCTTTATTCGAGTCACAGAAGCCCACTGGTCGGTCCAGGCCACCGCTACCCATCGGTTGTCTGTTGAGGCAGAGTAGGCTATGTGCATTGTTGGGTCGGTGTCGAATACTTGCGGGGACGGCCTTTCGTCGTACCTTAGGCTAATTGAGTGCGGTACCAGGCGTGCGAGCTTAAAAGCAGGCTCGAGACCCCCCTCTGAATGACCCACCCATTTATCATACCACATGAGCACCTGTTTGAGGAGCTGGAACTGGCTCTGGGTCCCGATTTCGTCCGGGTAAAGGTGCTCATGCTCATTGGATTGAAGATGCCAGCGAATATTGGGGAAGCCGGATTTGAGTGCCAAGTACCCTCGCGCCAGAGGCAACACAGAAGCACGATGAGTAGCGGGCCAAGACATGAGAAGCAGCACTTTTGTGTGGGAAGGGAACTTCTCGGCCAAGGCTTGTTTCAATACTGAGCAGGCATTTTCATACAAGTCGCCCAGGGTATCTGGGTTCAAGTAGTCCAAATCGTCATTAATTTCCATAAGTCCATCCTTGACCGGACCCACGGTAGGTAGTGTTACCTGGCCCAAATAGCAGCCCTCGTACATTGCTTTAGCAGTTTGCAGCACTTGTTTTCTCGTTTGCGACCGGATTCGTGAGCTCAAAGACATTTCCACCAGTACAATGTCTCGGCTGCCACCCATAGGCTGCAAGCCAAAAGATTTCCAGAATCGAAGAATGGCCGATCTCGCCTTGTGATATTGATCCATGCGCTTGATTGAATAAAGCGGCGGACTTAAAAGGGTGAACTGTAGCTCTTCTGACGACCCGACAGATGCAGGGCTACCCGGCTGCTTTGCAAGGGACTCTGCGCCAGGAATTACCGGCGACATTGGCCTCGAAGGCATTGTACTACAAAGTGTAGAGTTTCCGATACATGTATCTGCCAGCGAAAGCCGTCTGATAGCAGGATAGAGAGGTTTGAGGCTGTTCACGAAAATTGACTTTACAGGCGACCGAGTGCCGTAAACCATTGAACCTTGGCATAAATAAGAAGCATCACCATTATCCCAAACAATTTGCTCCATTAATGTCTGCAAACATTCGTCAGAAATATAGTCGGTCGCATTTGGTTTGGGGGTCGAGGTCATCAAGTCTACCCATGATTCTACATGCCATGGTTGTTTGCGATTATCAATTGCATAAACAGACACGTTATTGTGGCGTTGGCGCGAGATACTGAAATATGTTTGTGGGTCACCGTATCGCTCATCTTCTCTAAACGCGTGTCCGTGTTCGGCCATATCGGGTTCTGCTTTGAAAGACCACGGATCGGGTATACCAGTGTCTTTATCATATGAAATATCTTCGATACTCATCGCATCATCTTCGTCACTATCGATATCACCAAAACTACCGTCAGAACTCGGCGAGGGTACACTTGATAAATTGGCTTTTAAATCTTGCTCTTTGGCGAGTTCTTGCTCCTCGTTTGTATAATATCGACCACCCATCAGGTACTTTGAATCCATACAAAGTGAAGAATCAAAGTCGAGAGGCGCGAATGCTCCCGCGGGTTTTTTATCTGTAGGAGCCGCTGGGTGCTTGATTTTCGAGCCCGGTGATTCTAAAGAGCTTATTTTTTGAGAGCCAGCCGGTAGAGTGTCTTGCTGCTCATCTACTGGTTGTGCAATAGTGGGCACATCAAAATAGTTAAAATCAGCAATTGTAACTTCTTCATTGGCCTCGTCCCAGTCATCTTCTGGCCATACTTCTACTGTAGGATGATCATTTGATTCTTGTCTTGCAGCAGTAGCAGCACCAGCAGCAAAGGGGGTTGTGGTGGCGGCCGGTGTGGGTAGATGGTCTTGCGCGTGAACTTCGGGCGAGTTATCGTTTGGAGTGGGATATACGCCATCATTAGCAGCAGATAATGCCGATGGAGTAGGAGGCGGCGGAGGTAGCGGCGGAGGCATATAGACTGCCGGCAGGGTAGCCATGAGATGATGGTGGTGTGTAGCCTGCTGTTCGGGTCCATAGTGTTGACTTTGTTGAGAGGTACTCATTTCCGCCATCTCCTCTGTTTGCTCGGCCATTCTTGTCACGCTATCGTGGTACCGGAGCCATCCCAAGTTCATGGGGGGTTCTTGAGAGCTCACCACTAATGCCTGGGGCCAGACCGCGTCGTGACCATCGCACCTAACTTGCACCCAGAGTCCGTCGTTAAGCGATGGCAAAGAGATAAAACAGATTTCGTTGAGCACTTGGACAAACTGTTCGGCCAGGGCCGGGGAGGGTGCGGTAAACGTATCGACCAGGCGAGCCTGTTTGCCTAGTGGGATCAGCCAAACAATGGGCGTTTCTTTACTGAGCGAAGGCCTTAATTTAGTTTGAATAGTATCGAGCCGCAAATGTAAAACCCCATTCGAAGTGATACCAGGAACAATATGAGTGAGCTCGCCGGACCGGATATCAATGAGTTTTTCACCAAAAGGCAAGTAATTCTGGTTTGAAGAGATCATATGGGCCACTACGAGATTACGGATTGCCGCAAGAAACCTCCAGGGTTGAACAGCATCGCTCGAGTGGGGTAGAGCAGCAGAACTAGGCAGAATAGTGCCTTTGCTGGTTTGAACAAGGTTGAATCGATCAGAAGGCGCTTTAGGGGGCTCGTTCATGCCAAATATCCATAGTTCCCTGCCCTTTGAATAGTACAGGATGTTGGGGTCCTCATACCGTAAAGCGGCTGCTACTTTAATGATCTGAAGCGCCTCGTCTTTGGCAACACTAGGTACGTATACTTTATAGGGGATATGGGCTGCGCGAGAGATCTCAAACCAATCATTGAGTACCCTTTGAGCCTGTATTACCATAGTGCTTCAAGATGCTATAGTGAAGGGCTACAGGGGCTAGGCTAGGCTGTAGTAAGCTGAAGTGAAGGTCTGGTGAAGGGCTAGGGAGGGTATAGGGGTGAGGGGTAGGTAATAGAGGTTGTAGTGGAGGCTGTAGTAAACTGTAGTAAACTGCAGTAAGCAGTAGTCAACTGTAGTAAACTGTAGTAAGCTGTAGAGGCTAGATTTTCGAACATCAAGCCACCCAATCCATATTATGATTTAATCTTTACTCGAATTGATTCTATTGATCTACTTTTCCAAGTCATTTGTAGCTATTTGATACAGTTTATGGGTGTCTAAGGACATGGCGTCGTGGGGTAGGAAGCTATAAAGAATAGGGAGCTAGAGTAAGACAGAGAGGATCAGAGATAGAGAGGATGATAGGGGCTGAGAGGATAACTGACCTATAGAAAGCTAGATGAGCCCAAAAAAAGATAGATAGGAGTCTATAAGTATCCCAAATTTTACCTCGACTTGTAATAATCCAAAAACTTGCCTGGTCCTGAGTGATACCCTCAGTATACGCCTATATATCCAGCTATCGCCAGTATCTTAATACAATTGCCTTTAACGGCAGCCATTCGCCCCGCCATCTCCGCCCTCTCCAAATATAGCACCCCCTTACACCCCTGTCCTGCAGATTCTGCACCACTGGAATGGAGCGAGAATATCAGAGATTTCAGCAAGAACGCCGCTTTTAACTATTCTCTTTGTCACTTAAATATAGGCCAACCCAAACCCTCACTAAAGCCGCACCCGTTTCCACCATTTACCGCCGTGGTCCCCCTCGGCCCCGTGACCGTAGCCCGCCAATCAGCGTTTCGCTAGCTAGAGTTTCGCCTAGTATCCGCTTTAAGCGACTTTTGGTCTCTATTTAGGTTTGAAAATTTTCTAGTTTATAAACTATACGTGCAAACCCTCTTGCAAGCGTGTCCGTTCTCTGCAACCCTGATCACTTGTGCAAGTTAGTTAGGGGATACAAAGATTCACACGGCTTTGGTGGTCTGGGGCGCAGCCAAACCATTGAGATTGAAAACACCGTTGAATAGATGCTAAATAAGTCTTGAATGCCGCCGAATCAATGCGGAATGTGGGGCACGGGCGAAACGCACCACGACGTAGAATCTCGGCCTTTGAGAAACAGGAGTGTTAAGCTAATACATAAAATATAATAATTTAAGCCCTTTTAACGGACCAGCCGCTAAAAATACCGAGATACAGCACGTTAAGGCACTTGAAGGGCCGGGGCCCCAAGTGGGGCTGCACAAAACGGCTCGTTCAGAGGGTCCTTGGGGCATATAAATATTAGTGGCGAGACTTTGGCGAAGACACACGAAGCCCAGTGGCAGGGTTGATGATATCAAGGGCTTTCCTTGCCTGGGAGGTGCGGCGAACGGGGCTCACAAATTCTTGTGGGACATAGCTCGAGGGGATGGTTGAGGGCAACACAGTGTTCACGATAGGTTGGGCGGGGATTCGGGTGAGCTGGGGACAGAATTCAAAGTCGTCGTCGGGGTCAAACCCGCGTCCTGCGTCGTAACGCATCTTGAAGACCATGGGGTCCTGGCTGAATGTGGGCGAGACGCTTGAAGGACGGCTGTTGGTGTCGTAATACGAACCTGTAGAGGATGTTGGTGAGGATGAGTAGCTCATGGGGTTGGTGTTGGGATGATAACTATAACGAAAGGGCTCGAGTTGAGTTAAGGGATGACAAAGCGAGGGTCGGTGGATGCAGGGTTTGTCACGTGGTATGCAGAGGGGCTGGAATTATCTGTTTTAGGAAATCTGGGGAGCACGCGATGTAGGCATGCTATGGAGGTACGCTACGGGATATACCGAGGTGGGTAGGTGAAAAGGCTATGATGCTTGTAACGAGTGCTTGAGGTGTGGTGGGAGTGATGGTCTGGCTGTGATTCGGCCACACGATGACTCAGCATCGTCTTGGAAACTATCGATAGATCTTTCAGCATTTCCATGCCCTCGAACCTCACCCCAAACATTGATTAGGGATTGATAGGGGTTAGTAGGGGTTAGTAGGGGTTAGTAGGGGTTAGTAGGGGTTAGTAGGGGCTGTTTGGGGCTGTTTGGGGTTGATAGGGATTGGGATTATAATAGGGGCAGCCCCACCACCACCACCACCTATTTCAGTCGCTCAACTATATAGATACTTAAGCAATAATTAAAGGAATGCATGCATTATAAATAAAAGAACCAAGTAGGTTGCAACCACATTCTTGGAAAACCGGCTCTTTATTACACTTCCGAGACTTGATCGTCTACTCTCTCGGGAGGGGTGGGAGGGGTTTACTCAAAATCTGTCTCTTCTTGGATCTCTTTTCATCGGGGAAAAGGTCTTGTACGCTGGGAAGCATAGACTCCTCGCGGCTTCTGGGGCTATCTTCTGGCGAGTTGAGGACATTATTCAACCACGCAGAAGTCTGGCTCTTTTGGCTCACGCCGCTGGACACCGAGCCTATAGACAAGCCAGATTCAACAGAATGCACAGAGCTGGCACTGCTGAGCACGGGACTGCGCCTTGGGAGCGAGTCATGCGAGTGGGAGAGGGGCGGGAGCTGCAGCCCATCCTGGGCAAACGGGAGCTCCTGAACACTGGGCAGACTCTGCTGGGAAGTCCTCTGCGGAGAGAAATACTGATAGTTTGTATAGTACTGGGGCTGTGGTAGCTGCGCTTGCTGCTGCGGCGGCGTTTGTTGCGGGACATAGTAGCCCGGCGCTTGGTTCTTGGTGTAGGCGTGGTAGAGCTGTGATTCATTGGCGTGCACGGTTTGTATGTGCTGTCTGAGGTTGTCCAACCGACTGAACGTGCGCCCGCAGTCGCACCTGAATGGCCGCTCGCCCGTATGTTTGCGAATATGTCTCGCCAGGTGTTCGCTGCGAGAAAACGTCATGTTGCAATCTCCGTACCCAGTGCACTGAAAAACTTTCGCCCCCCGCTGCTTGACATGCTTCTTGGGCAGCTTGGGCGGCATCTCAGTCCCCGGATCCTCTAGGTCCATGTCCATGGTACTATGGTAAGCGGTCTGAGATTACGTCAAGAGCGGGCTATTAGCTTGGGTCGTATGCGCTTTGGATGCGCTTGGGATGCCGTAAGGCAGCGAGGGATGCGAAATGCGGCCCCGTACTGATTATAGACTTTAAATTTCGGGATATTTCAGGTTTAATCTTCCCCACCTCTAGCTTAAACTATAAAAGGGCGCGGGCAAAAAAAAGATTATGCGCGACTACATCATTGCATACTCAGGTTTCACAGTGTTTGGCGGTCCTGTTTCAGGTATGCCCGGGGCGCTACGCCAGCCACAATCATGGCCACACTACGGCCTCAAACTATTGGCCCAGCCCTAATGCGTCTCTCTCAAGTTTCATACCAGACAAGGTACTGCGGCAGAATGCTTACGCCTGCTTACCCACCTTTGGGGCATATTCCCCTGCATGCTGCTGCTAAAGATCTTCATGGGAGACAAGAAAGCTCGTCGTAAGTTGAGGCACTGGGACACGTGCTTGATGGGGTCCCGTCCCCACCGCTTTTTACTGACTCCACATGAAGCGTTTTCCTGTTACTCTAGCATAAACTTACTTTTGAGCCTCGCACCGGCTCAGGACCTTTAAATTAGGGTAAGGCCGCTGCATGCTAATGCACGATGATACCTACCCACAACGGGTAGTGCACACATGCATAACATTTCACAAGACGCAACCTTTTGTGGAAGCGGCAGTAGAGTGTGGGTGTGGAGGTCCCCTAGGCGTTTTTCAAAGGCTCTCAAAGCGTCTCTCGCATCCATCCTTTATTGGCACTCTGTCGCCGGCCGCTAATTTAAAGATTTCTACAAAACTCGATTAAAAATAAAATACGTGCCACGATCCCTCGATACTTTTCTCGCCCAGTCTAGTTTTACTCTCTGAGGCTCTCCAAAATTTTCACTATCTTTGGGGGGTCGTTTCCGTTGTCGATTTAGACTAGCAAGGTGGGACTCTACAGCCCAGCCACTATCCAAGTCTATTCGGGTCTATCGTGCTCTTGACTCTCCTCTGACTCTTCCACTGACTCTTCAACTGGCTCTCCTCCTAACTCCACTCCTAGCTCTTCCACTAACTCCACTCTCCTCCTAACTCTACCTGACTTGTTGGGTCCCGTGCCGATTCTATTGCCATTTCTCTCCCCATCCGATCAAGCGATGATCACCACGCAGCTACGTGCAAACCTAAAGCAACGCCCCCATCTCGAAAATACCCAGACAACTACTCGCTTATGCGTTGCAAATTGGACTCAGACATTCTTAAACGCGGTATCCGAAACACCGTATTTCAGCTGTGAAATGTCCTCTGGGGTGCATATCGGCTGATATCTGCGTCACAACCTAATTTTGTCTCTAATTGCCAAACCGAGCTGGCTTGCCTGCAGCAGTACGGTGGGGGTATAGTGGGGACGAGCGGCACCTGGACGGCACGTCTCCTAAATTAAAACTACCTACTTGCTTAAGCTACATACGAGCTCATAGTCCCCCAGAACGCAACTCTTGCAGAGCTCACAGTTCCCCCAGAACGCAACTCTATCCCTGAAGCAGGTGCCTTGCAGCACACTGAAAGTTGCCTGAGAAAACTCTCGCAAGCCTCGACTGTCATACGACTTTACCGGGCATATTCACCCGTTTATCATTCACCAACAGGTTTCACAGATTCACATTGTCTCTGATGTGCCTAATAGTCGTCAATGATTGCATTTGCTTTGGCCGTGCAGATCGTGTGCAGGCTGAACGCGCCAAGCAAATTTCATTTGCAGATGCAAGTTTGTGCATATAATATTCTCCGCGATGCTGAGCTTCACCGCACAAACCTGTTATCTCTATGATCAGCAAGTCTCATTGGCCGCAACCAGCAGAACATACGAGAGACGCACCGAGTTTCAGAGATAAGGTTTGCTAGACTGGACGTGTACTGGAGAAAAAATGGTGCAAAGGCCATACAGTGATACTGAACGATTCCCCTCTCCTTTTTTTAATTTTCTTCGATGCTAAAAGTTTCACCTACCTCTAGCATGAATATGTGGCTAATCACCGGGGCAACGCTAAATACCTCAACTTCGCAATGTCTCTGGCGGTGGGCGTGACAGGTTCCGATTCGAGTCAAATTACTCAACTTGTTTTCCAGAATGATATAAAGCCTAGTTTGCCGCTGTTAGCAGCAAAATTCACCGCCTTGTCGAGGTGGTAACAATTGGGGAGATGAGATGTATACTTTCTCAATCGCTAGTGCACTCTGGCAACCAGTCAGACACGTACCAAAAGCTCCGAATTGAGATTATTCTGAGCTCTAACTTTGCTCTTTCTTTGCCTGGAAAATTTTCATGACAAAGCGGTTCCTGAATCGAATATTTTCACTCATAATGCCAATGAAGCGGACAAGGTCGAGTGCTGATCTTGAAAATGGGGCAGCTGGCGAGAAGGAGGCCCGCCTCCCCAAACGTAAAGTGGCCGTGATGATCGGGTACTGCGGCACTGGCTACCATGGCATGCAGCTCAACTACCCCCACAAAACCATCGAGGGCGACCTTTTTGATGCATTTTGCAAAGCTGGTGCTATTTCCAAAGATAACTCCAACGATCCCAAGAAATCGTCGCTCATTCGAGCCGCTAGAACCGATAAGGGAGTACACGCTGCCGGCAATGTAATCTCTCTCAAGATGATTGTAGAAGAGCCCGACATTGTAGAGAAGATCAACTCCCATTTACCAGATCAGATCCGTGTCTGGGGTATTAGTCGCACCAACAAGTCCTTTGAGTGTCGCAAGTGCTGCTCGTCCCGCATATACGAGTACCTCTTGCCCACATACACACTATTGACTCCTAAACCCCGCAGTGCCCTCGGAAAGCGTCTCGAGCGTGAGAGTGGTGTTCTTGGCGAGGAGGCCGAGCAGTTTTGGCAAGATGTGAGTACTGCACTGAAAGAAGCGGGGTTCACCCTGGAGCAGGTTGAGGCCCTCGAGGCCCGAAGTGAACAGGAAAACACAGAGGATCGGGATCAGTTGAGAAAAATTAAAGCAGTTGAGAATGAGGTTCGCAGAAAGTATCGTGCTTCCCCCGAAAGGCTGGCCCGTTTGCAGGAGGCACTCGACCAGTACCAAGGTGTGCACAACTTCCACAACTTTACTGTTGGCCAGGACTTTCATGACCACAGTTCAACCCGGATAATGAAATCTCTGACTGCCAGTGAGCCTAAAATCATTGATGGTACCGAGTGGGTGTCGATCAAGATCCATGGCCAGTCTTTTATGCTCCACCAGATTCGTAAAATGATTGCGTTTGCTGCGCTTGTAGTGAGAACCGGCGCCCCTGCGGACCGTATTTCGGGGCTCTTCAACAAAGCTAAAGTGGGTGTCCCCAAAGCCCCCGCATTGGGCCTTTTACTCGAACAGCCGGTATATGATGCTTACAATGTTCGCCTTGAACAATTGGGTCACAAGGGTATTTCGTTTAAGCAGTTTGAAAAGGAGATGGATGAGTTTAAGCAAAAGCATATTTATGATAAGATACATGCTCAGGAAGCCAAGGAGAATGAGTTCCATGCTTTTTTCGCGTACATGGATTCCGCTCAGCAATCGGGAGTGATGGACTATCTTGTTGACGGGACTCTGGTCGATAAGAGTGCGACTAATGAGACTATTGTTGCTGATGAAAGCGATAACGAGGCCACTAATGAGGATAACGAGGGTTAGGCGTGCCAGGCGTGCCAGAGGTTGCCCCCCTGGCCTCATGAGCATAACTCAAGCATCTCTTGTAAAATACATGGACTCGGGTAATAGATAGCTCCACTTTTGTATAAAACTAATGCATTTTTAGACAGTTATGGGCGCCTCATCCAGATCATAGTCACTATACTCATACTCTGATTCTTCGGACAGTTCACCAAGAGTTAGGATTGGTTGGGTGTCGTGTATACTTTCTTGACTAGACTCTTGGTCATCGTCGTCCTCTTCCTCCTCGTCGTTCTCCTCATCATCCTGACGGTCTTTAAAATGGGTCTTGGCAACATGCCAACCACTAGGGATTTCCTTGTTCTCAATTGCTTTGAGCCATTTGTCTTGTACTTGGGTAACACTTTGTGCATCTGTACATTGTGAATACAAGTTCAAGAGATCCTCATTGAGCTCGAGAAACGAGTGGCCCCAGGTGAACTTTTCGAGGACTTTGGCGGCCCAATCCTTATGGCCGGTGATGGCAAAGCAGGCAGCGAGAGCTTCGACGCAGTTGAGTTTCCAGGGACGGCCATAGTTTACTGGGTTTGCGGCCAAAAGAAACGGCAAGAGCCTGAGGTGTTTTCCTCCAATCTTTCCAAACGGGATCTCGTCGAGGCGAGCCCATGAGCACTCTACAACAGCTGCTCCATGCTGTTCTACAACTTCACGGTCATTGGGACACACTGGAACTTTACCGTTGGGGGAGACGACGACACCTCCAAATTTTTGGCCAATACGTAGGGACCGGATCAGGCCTAGCCGTTCGAGTTTTTTACCGGAACAGCGTTTAGGATCGCAATGTTTGAAGTCCCACATTGCCATTTTAGCGGGGAAATCTGATTTTTGGCGGTGCTTTACTTCATGTTTCATTAGTGAGGTTGATTTGGTTAGATTTGTAGGTTGTAGTGGTGGGAGGACCTGGTGAAGGCCCTGGTGTAGGCCCGACCCTTGACATAGTCTTGACATAGCCTTGACATAGACTTCTCCCCTTTAAACTATAGGCCTGGTGTAGACCCAGTATAGACCCAACATAGGCCCGACCCTTAACATAGCCTCCACCCAGCCTTCTCCCCCTTAAACTATAGAACTGGTGTAGGCCCAGTATAGACCCAACATAGGCCCGACCCTTCAAAAACCCTTCACATAGCCCTCTCCCCCTTAAACTATAGACCTGGTGTAGGCCGAATATAGACCCAGCATAGGCTCGACCCTTCAAAAACCCTTCACCACCCTTCACCACCCTTCACCCTTGTGACTTTGGCAGGGTAGCTGTAATGTACGTGAACCCGCTGCTAAAAGCACTCTTCTCAGAGTCTTCCAGCCCCGTCAGTAGTCGATTGGCACATGTGAGGGCCCTCCTCAACACCTCCAGCTCCCTCATTGTTATTGTGCCATCGTTTGATGCCTGCCTACAGATAGACCCGGCGCAGTTTACCCACGACTATTACCTGTTGGCGCATATTCTACAACTGCCTGATTCGGTCCGTGACTACCGCAAGGGCATTGACGCCGCCACGCTAGCCTCGGGCGTCGTGCACCTCTCTGAAACACACATCGTGCCAAAGCGCGGATTCCCCTGCCAAACCCCGATTAAAATCAAGCAGGCGTATCCTTGGAATCCTGCTGTACGCTACGTGTCGCCCGAGCGGCTAATAACGATTGTGGAGATCGAGGGGCTACTGATTGCGCCCGACCAACCGCGGGGGCTATTTACGCGGCCGTTTTTGAGCGCAGCGCCGGCGATTCAAGAGAAAAAAGATCTCGAGCAGATTATTGGTCGTAAGAAGGGTCCCCGCGCCAAAGCTTCTGCCATTCTGGGGCCATTGCTGCTTGCGTTCAAGGTCCAGGATTTCGCAACGGCTGAATCAATGGGCATCGCGTTCCGGTCAATGGTACAGTCGGCACATCTACAAATACGAAACATTCTCGACCCCGAGCTCGATATCGAGGACGCTGTCCAGGAGTATTTCGAGTACCAGACGCAAATGCCCATTATAGACCAGCTCAAGGCGTTTCACTCAAAACAGCACGGGACGCTTGTTTTGGCCAAAATGCAGCCCGCGTTACAATCGCTCGATATCGCCCAGCTCGATTTACCTCAAGGGAGCCATCAACACTATGATTTGGTTATTGAGACTGCACAGCAGCTGGCGGTCCTCGAGACTTTTCATACCGTTCAGGACACTATATACGTGGTGATGGGGTGTATTGAGAGCCTCGCAACCCGTGGTGTCTCTGCAGATTACCTGATTGCACTGCTGCTTTTGACGGTTATCAAGTGCCCCTACAAGTTCACCGATATCACCGTAGACCTCATCCGTCATTTCTGCAAAGAATCTCTGAATCCCGATACAGGCAGACTGGGGTACGCGCTTTTAACGCTCGAATCGGTTTTTGTGTGCCTCAGGCAGGATTTCCCCCGGTTCGCGGCGCTATCAGAAGCCAACTCGGCATTATGGCAAGCAATCGAGACCCGCGATTATGACGGGATTTTGGCTGTTGCTGAAAAGCAGCCGCAGGCCCTCAAATCGGGACCCCAAGGTTCTGACCCGCTGTTTTACGCAATCAGACAAAAAGATATGGACCTGCTCAAATTCTTGCTGCAAAAGTTCCCCCAAGTGTACACACACAATTACATTTACAATGCTCGCGACCGGTGCTCAACCACCCTTTTAATGTGTTGCATTGAGAGCTTCAACCGGCTGGCAACAGACGTGATTTTGGACCGGATTGCCGAGAACTTTGAGGAGCGCGACCAGCGCCGGTATTTTCAGCATGTGGACACTGGGGGGCGATCAATTGCCCACCTCCTTCAGTACAACGACACCCTTATTGCCAAGATTGGGCACCTGGTAGACTGGACGGGCTGTGACGCCAATGGAATGACGCCCCTGCTTATCCTGGCCGGGTGCTATGACCACGCCGATTACGACGGGATGCTCTCTTTAGCGGTTTCGAAATGGCATCAGCAGCGCAAGGGCCAAGCCAGTATTCGTGATCATGTGGATAAAAAGGGCGACAGCCTACTGCACGTGATGAACCCATCGTCGCAAACAATTCTCGGGAAACTTGCAAAGACCTTTGGATGGGATGTCAATATACCAAACGCAAAGGGCCGGACACCAATAATGGTGGCAGTCAAGTACGACCGTATCGACTTTGTTGAACAGCTTTTGAGCCTCGAAGCTTGTCACTGGCAAATCGATCACGGGGGGATGAGCGTTTTCGACTACGCCAAGGGCAAATCCCTCAAGGCAATGTACCGTACCATAATTGAGCGGTCGTTTCTTGGAGTCGACGCTCGCGCCCTCAAAGCGTCGGCCCTCAACTCGCGCTCAATGATTACGATTTTCCACAGTGATGGGCGTACAGTGCACCGGTCCGATGAGGATTTTGCTGCACTGTGCACTGCGCTGGAAACAAATTACCCGTACTCTTGGGTTCCGCAAGTGAGACTTGATAGCGATGTTGTGTTTGATCCGTGGAAGGCGTTCCGGTATAATATGCGCAACACGGCCTACAATGCCGATTATTTCATTTCGCTATTGCAGTACCACGAAACATTCAGAAACTGCGAAGAGTTCCAGGAGTTTTGCTATGCAGATGGCTCATTTGAGCCCGAGAAACACAGCGATCCGCAAAAGCACTGGCAGAAAAGGCAAAACCTCGACGGTACCAACAAGCTCAGCTATTCTGATCTCGAGGCGGACCAGATCATTACGTTCTTTGAGTTTAGCATCGAGCAGCTCAAGGGGTACCGGCTTTTGTACACGCGAATGGCGCTGAGTTTTGCTAGGATGAAGATTGCGTGTCACGGAGTACGGCAATTGAGCGCTCAGGTCTCGAGCGTAGCGCAAAAGTTTGAGTTTTTCCGGATGCCCGAGCTTCCTGGTAGTTATATCCAGTCGTCGCAAACGTTTAGCCTGAATGAGGACCCCGCATCCTCGATCATAATGTGCGAGGCACGGACAACTGCGTCTCTGATTGAGGCGCTTGGCAAACCAATTGAGCTCATCAAGGAGTTACGGCAAGCGCAATCCGATCTGCAAGGCCACCGCGACGCGCTATATGAGCTGGGCGAGAGCAAGAGCTGGCCGCTGCTGTACTTTGAGGAGAAGCGTACAAAGGCAATCCAGGAGGAGGAGGCGGCTATTTTTGATACGCGAAACCGAATCAAGGAACTAACCAACTCGATCTCGGGTTCACATTTCTCGCTCGCGTCAGAGCTCGGCAGCTACACCAAGTTCAGAGGCAAAATCACCATGGACTTGATCAAGATCGTTGCGCAGCGAGAGCTCCGGGTAGGCAAGCAGATCCTCACCGCTCTCGAGGTCACAAAGGCCCAGCACCAATCCATGCATGGTATCTAACCTGCACACATCATCTTTAGATACTCGTTTATTTTATTTATTGCATTCAAATAGTTTAGTGGAAGGGTTAGGGGGAGCCTGGAGAGGGCACGAGATGCAGTCCCAGGTGCAGTTTTTCACGTACAGTTTCGATGCAGTTCCAGGTGCAGCACTAGGTGCTCTGGGTGCACGGTGGACCCACCATTATGGCTGGCTGGCCAACTGTGCGCCAGTAGCTTGAGCTCAACCCAGATTTAGGGAACCGATACTATAAGTTATAGATGCTTTTATTAATTTATTTCTCGGCCTCAGCCTTGTCCTTGGCACGCTTCTCGCGAGCACCCTCGTGGCGAGCATAAGAACGGGCGAGACGGAGCTTACGGTAGGCAGAACCCTCATCAGCGGGAACGGCAGCAGTGGTGAAAGCGACCTTGTTGGAAGGAACGGGGAAGGCAGCAGAGACATCGACCTGGACCTCCTCGCCAGTGGGCTTGGAGCCACCCTTGCCGGAGCGGCGGGGGAAGAGAACGAGGCGAGCCTTGTACTCCTTGAGACGCTCGACATTGACCTCGAAACCCTCAACGCTGCGGTTCTGGCGACGGTGGTCAACGGCAATGCCAATGGTGCGGGCAAACTTCTTGGGGATACCGGCAGCCTTAAGCTCCTCTAAGCTGAAACCACGGCCGGCACGGACGCGGCGGTTGTAACGAATAGTGGGGCAGCGGACGACAGGACGCAAAGCCTCAGTGGGGCGAGGAGCGACAGCAGCGGCCTTCTTAGCGCGGAGGGCACGGCGAGAAGACTTCTTACCGGCCTGGTCAAAGTGGACCTTGACACGCTGTTGCCAGTCCTTGCGGAAGTGGTTCTTAAGAATGGGGTTGTTCTTGCTGATGGCCATTGAAACGAATTTCAGATTTCGTCGGACTAGTGATGAGTGAGTGGTACAATTTCAGAGCCCTGAGCCCTAGTTGATTATTAATAAAGAGCACCCCAAGGTTCGGTCACTAGTGTGTGTGACCCCTCCAGAGTGCACAAGCGCAATCTATACTTTACTCTGATCTGTTCTTTTATCCAAATGTACCAGGTCTTCCCACTCCTTCACCCTTACATATGAACTTTGACTGACTTTTTATCGATGGGGTTGCTGCAGTGCATCAAGCCTGTTGAGAGGGGCAAAAGCCACAGGGTGCTTAGTTTAATGTAAGCTCATGTGAGTTCAGTTAGTCCTTTGTAATTTTAGCCGATCTTCTTCATATGCATACGAGTGCATGAGTGTTCGCATGATCATGCAGGGACACAATGTGGGCGAAACGGCCTCACAGCAACTTTTGTCCTGCGGGCTGCGGGCCCACTCTATACGAATTCATATGAGAGCTTGGATACTGGCTAGATAACCTCGTAATTTAGGGTAAGAATATTCTCTAGAGTAACCTTAGGATTTACCGACTCTGATAGGCTTCACCGCTGGCTGCACTACGGTGAGGAGAATAATTCCACCCGAACCAAGAATGTACACACAAAGTCACTGAAAGCACGTATAACCTTTTGGCGAGATAGCATGTGGCTATAGGGTTTGCAATTGGGCGCGCTATAGCCAGCTGCGGCATCTCAAGTGGTATGATTTCGTGGCGATCTCGGCCGCAAAAAGCTTCTCAAACGCGACGCATAATCACATACCGAGCAGGACCGGCCAAAAAAAGGAAAAGACCATTTGCGTACCGTCTCGGCAATGGAAGGGAGAGCTGATCTCGGGATCTGCGAATCAATCAACGCGACATGAGCTGCACTTGGGAAGCAATTTTACGCAGATGCTACCGAAGCGGTAGCAGAAACGAGAGTCAGGTTTCAATTTGCGGCGTGGTAGGGGGAACGCGATATTAGTACAGTCGCGAATCCCTTTAGATCGTGAGAGATTAGCGACGACTCCCCAAACCATCACAGATGCCTGATCGAGGAAAATAAATTACGTACTAATTAATGATCAATGGTGGTTAGTGATGGCGATGAAGACAAACTTGGCGACTTTCTTAGCAAAGAAAGATGCTCGCTCACATTCACATCGCTCTGAGCAAGGTTTTAGTAACCACACGGAGACATGATGCTAATGCACTGCAAGAAATGCAATCAGTCGCGATTACATGCAAGGCACTGGCATGAACCCCCTTGCCGGAAAAAATTAATCGGATGAGGGTGCATCGTAGAGGCGCTTGAGACGGCTCCAAACTGGTGCAGATAATTATTTCATCTGCAAGACCCCCAATTGATCATTATGCAAGCCAATGATTTAGGAAAGAGAGGCTGGTTCATGCAATCATCTTTTTTTTTTTTTCTATTCTTTTCTTTCTTGGTGGTGATCCCTGTAGGGGAGGCCAGGACATTGATGCATCACTCGATCAAGTAATCAATCAATAATGTGGACAAATGGAGAATGGACTGTGACCACCTCCAAGGGTCCTATCCTCGATAGTAGTTCCATGGAAGCAGCAGAAGAGAGGCTTAAAATCCCTTTGCCCGAGATGATCTTTGGATCGAGCGTTTGCCGTATAGAGCACAAATCCGGGTGGCAGCTCGACTTCAATGCCATCAATGCGCTCGATATGGTAGGTAAAACCGGCGAGAATTTGTTAGAAGTGGCCTACTCTAAAGAATGGCGCGACTCGCGGGTCCATGAATCGCACGGGCACTCTACCTCTAAGATCCACCGGCCCTTTGACTGGACCTACTCTCAGGACTATCTCGGGGACGAGAGCAAACCGCTTTTGAAACCCAGCGATGACGCTGAAATTCCATTTGAGCGGCTTAAGGTGCAAAAACCTATCCTTCATTTCGATGAAGTGCCTCTATATGAGGATGAGCTCGGGGATAATGGGCTAGTCGATTACACGGCTAAAGTCAGAGTTATGGATACGGAAATGCTTTTATTGGCTCGGCTTTATCTTCGAGTCGATGATGTGATATTCAGAATACGCGAAACCCGGGTATTTATCGATTTCAAAGCTGGCCATATTGTGCGGACCCACGTGCAAAAAGAAGCCACATGCGAGCAAGTAAAATTGAAGGTACCTCCCAAAACTCTAGACTACAGCCAATATTTTAGAAACCCAGATTGGATCGCAAGTGTCTTACCTCAAGTAGGACGCGTCTCTCATGAAGCATATATTTAACTAGTTGATGATACCGTATAGAGTGTAAAGTGTCGGAAGGGGCAGGCGCCGTCGCCTTGTCGCCGCAATCATAATTCCAGCACTTTTTTCGCGAATGGGTCCTCGGACTTGGCCAGCTCGGATCTCGCTTTATCACGTAGTCGCGTATACTTGCTCCTATCTGCCTTGGGCCATTGTGAGAGCTTAGAGGCAAACACATAGAGACCTGACCAGCCTCTAATATATGTGGGGCACAGCTCGACTGCTTTGCACATGCATTGGATACTCTCTTGGAGGTTCTTAGATGCCCCATCCACGCCGCCGTTCATTGTGACTGCTTGCAGGTGGCGTAGTTCGCCTACACGGGCCCATGCATTGTATGCGTACGGTTCCAGAGTCAGCACATGTTTCCAGGCCTGGACTGCCTGCTCGAAGTTACCTGTACCTGCGTACATCTCGCCTAATTCAGCCCAGGCTTCGATATCGGCCGGGTCACTATCAATGTGCTGAGATAGAGCCTTGACATAATCGCCGGTATCTTTGGACTTTTGATCAAGCATTGCTGCCCATTTGTTGCACATTTCATCGACAAATTCCCCTCGTGCAGATACGGGCTTGCCCTCTATGGGTCCGACTGTTTGGGCAAACATGCGCACCATGCGCTGGATCCGTATGCTTTCTTGATTGTTTCCCATTGTATCGAGTAACCTTTGGAGCGTTAGACGTGCTTCACGGTCTCTACAGGTCATGAGAGAGAGGTAAAAATGGCACTCGAGCAGATCAAGCCATTGGGGGCCCTGGTCGCCGCGAGACACATACGAGGCGCTATTCAAGTAGCAAGATTCGAGTTCTTGAGGCAGCATGTGCCAATGTAAACCATTTTTCGAGTCCCATAATAGTTTTTCCATGGTGATGGGTGATTGTGATTTGATGGCCCTGGCTGTGATGGCTTTGATGACTTTTTGGCGATGCTGATTACTGCAAAAATGTATCGAGGCATCGCATCTCGGTTCGTATCCAGCGGCTTTCATAGAGCTCACGGGTACGCTACGCTTCAACCAAACCCGAAAAGAACAGTTGTAGACACCAAAGATGAGTCCAAACTGGTTCCTGTTGCGGTGGCGCCTCTTGAGAAAGATGAGCTGCCACAGGGAAACCTGATCAAACATATCCTGGCCCAGTACAAGGGCGACACCGGTAAATACAATGTCCCCTTGACTGGATGGCAACGGATTCTTGGCGAGAACGTGATCAAAATGTTCAGGCTCGATATGGACCGGATCCGTAGCGGGCCCGTTGCAGGAGCCCTATATCGTGATCAGTGCAAACTACAGGCTTATTTCGAGAAAGATAAACCCATTAGCCCCCTGGCTACGTTCTACTACAAGCGTCTCGGCATGCCGCAAACGTTTTTCCAGTGGTATCAAATCAGCACTCTGCATGTTTGGATGCTCTATGTGCGTATGCGTCGTATGCCGCGCAAATACTGTCGTGAATACCAGCGTAAACTGATTGATGGAGTGTTTGAAGATATTGACTACCAGCTGCGTGAGATTATCAGGCTCAATTCCGACCGAACAATCAACAACCACAAGAAACAGTTTAGCCAGCAGCTCAAGGGGTCTGTATTTTCGTACGACGAGGCACTTGTTGCTGGCGATGATGTACTCGCGGCTGCTTTGTGGCGCAATCTGTTTGAGCAGAGCCCCGTGGTTGACGAAACCATTCTCGAGCACCTGGTGCAGTATGTACGGGCTCAGCTCTATGTTTTAGACCACATGTCCGATGCAGACTTTGCAGCGGGGAGATTCACATTTCTTGATGTACGGTTCAGATACGAGCCGTTGACCCAAGAGCAGGACGAGGCCCTCGCAGAGCTTATTGAAAGCGCCCGCAAAGAGCCCGGTACTATCGGTACTGAATCTAAACTTAGCCGCCAGGGTTGGTGAAAATATGTGTATATACTAAAAACTACGACTATTTGTTTTGATTGACCGCCTTGTGCTTTGACGCTGCGCTCGGACTCTGCATGTCTCAGTTGATCTTGAGCGCCGGCAGCCAAGCAAAGAAAATAGCAACAGCACGATAGCAAAACAGTTGTCAATTCTAAGCACGGGCCCATTGCAGGGGCATTACAGCGGTATGTGGTGCCTCCTCACGCAGCTAGCTTTTATGTACCACCGATCGAGCAAAAAGCAGGACCCTACCGATCTCATTCTTTAAATGAGACATGCATAATTCGCGTACGCCTCCCACAACACTTGGGATTGGAGAGTCACCTGCAAGTCTGAAAAATTTTGGGTTTAATTTTAAAGGGTGCATCCCCACCGCTGATTTTAGGGGATCTGCTCGGCATGCATACCCCCTTTCTATACTGAAATCGGGTTGACATACCAGCTAAAAGGCCTTCATGCAGCTCTATGTGCATTGCATATAAGCTACTGGGTCAAACGGGCAAACCCAATTGGGTCCAGTAATAAATGTCCCCTGCTTGCAATTGAGCCTTGCCTATACGGATATATCAATGGATCCCCCAAAATCAGAAAAAGTCAACCTCACTATACCTCCATTCTAGCTCGAGATATCGGGATGCCCTCCAGCTGCAATAATAATGCAAGCGATTGCATTATAGACTCAAATGTGTGAAGAGGGACACGGTTTTATATGCATGAGGTCATAAATAGCTTTTATATATAAGTACGCCCGCCCCCTGGGAAGGAACGCTCTCAAGCCCAAGCTCAATAATGAACCAATCCCCACAAAGCGCACCTTTGCCAAACCCTCCTCCTCCACAATGCCCATGGGACACAATGGGGCTATCTACGAGGCTCTCCTGTGTGATGAGTATCTTCCCCCGTCGTTTGTGGGGGTACATTATCACCGAACCAATGTTCTCCCCAGAAGAAATGTATGAAGTGGACGCGTATTTTGGATACTCTCGCCGTTATCACAATCTACAGCCAAGAACTTACTGGGACCAGACCACTCCCCCGCCAGGATGCTACAATGACCCTCGATTCCAGCTCCCTCAAATGAGTTTTGTACACCACGTTGTTAACCATCACAATGTGAGCATTATTGCCCACGAATACCCAAAGGGAGCAGAGGCGCCCCCTACTCCTGTATCTCCCAAAACCCAGGATGGTGAAAACAGCCCCGATATCTCAAAGAATTCAGGGTCCTCTTCTCCTATTAAATCCGATAACACAAAAGTCGGGAAAGAAACAGATACTGCCGCCAACAGCCCTATCAAGCGCAAGACCTCCATGCAAAAAAAAGAGGAGGGAGAGCCAAAGCCGGGAAAGCGCGTAAAGCTGGAACACGAGTGTAAACAAGAGCCAGAGGAACCTGCTGCCCCTGCCGACGTGGAAATTACCACCCAGTGAATTTTGAAACTGCACCATGCGTCTTCATGTGAGGTAACCTCGGTAACTGGCATGCATGCACGAGAAGCGATCCAGCCCACATATCATAGCTGATCCTGCTATGAAAATTACAAATAATAAAAGCTGGAAGAGCACTATTTTGAACTGTACGAAAAGTACTCCCCCCTCCCATGTATATGTAATCTAACATATATCTGTATAGCATCTATATAGCAAGAAATGGGTTTTATGATAAATTTAAAAGATAAATCTCAAAGAATAAATAAGGTTTGGTCATGATAGAATATCCTGAATGCGCATAGAACGAGGAGCGGCTTGTTTTGGGAGCCGGACACAGGGATCAAAGAATTTGCGCATATTCTCGGCAATGGTCTCGCTATCAACCACAACACCTTGCTCAGCAGAACCCAACCAATAGCAGTGACAGCATCGAGTAAACCCTTGAGGGTACCTGATCCAGTAGGCTGATTTTGAAGTATCGCACCCGGCGCAAATATTAGTATCGGGGTGGAAAAAATTGAGGGGGTCGCTCTGATGATCGCCTTCAATGAATGTACTGGGAATCACCAGGACCCCCTTAGCAGCAGAGCCCGGGTGGAGCAAAGATCGGCGAAGGAATCCCTCGAGCTCTGGTCGGGGCGCTTGCTTATAATGCCTCGCGTATACTTGGAGAGCAGTAAGCTCGCTAGTAGTATCCATTTCAGACATGGAAATCAAGTTGGAATCCTCAGTATCGGTATGCGCAGTGCAAATGATCGCAGCCTCCATGCTACCGCGCTGATTCTCCCACACAACGGGGCCCAACTCGCTAGGGCTAAATACAAACCCCATCTCGGCCCCACTAGCACCAGCACAGCCAGCATGTAGCTTAGCTTTACATATATAGCATTCGGTGCAGTGACCCTTGGCAAAGCATATCGTGCACTCATCTTGTTGGTGGGGGTACATCTCGACTTGCTGGAGCCACTCGCTATTTTCAAATAAAACACCTGGAGACCACACAGCACATCGTACATGGGACCATTTGCCATCCCAGGTCCGCTTGAGGGCATCGGGGGCGCCTGTTTGCTCACCAGTTAGCCACGCTGCATAATTGGGTAGCCGTACAGGACAGAGATCACACTGATAAATGTGGTCAGCGAAATTATCTTTATCGTTTAAACAGCAGTCACAATGCCACGGTACACTTGTGTTTGGTTTGCTCACAAACCCATAGCACTTAGCGTGCACGCTTAATGAACAAATCTGGCACGTCAACTGCGAGAATGAGGGATCGTATTGTGAACATACTGCGCAATAGTTGGGGGTATAAGAGTATGCAGCTTCTTTTGAGCGGTTGTTACGGCGCGAATCTTTTTCGTCTTCGTCGTCGTCACCATCATCGTCTTCTTCATCTTCTTCATCGTCCTCTTCCTCCTCGTCTTCTTCTAGGTCCTCCTCGTTGTCCTCTTCATCCTCAGCTGTTCCGTTTTGTATGTGTAGATCCCCATCTGGCTCGTCGAGTTCCTCGGCCTTTACTGGAGTTTCGGGTTTTGGCGCGTCTTGAGTATCCACTTCTTGATCCGATTGGCTTCCAATTGTTTCTTCTTCAAGCTTCAAGTCTTCAATCTCGTCCTCTTCCGACACGACGTCTTCGATATCCTGGGCTTTAACTTTTTTGCGCCGCTTGGCAGGACTGGCTTTACCGTCAACTCGACGTTTTCGAGGGGTGGTTACTACGCTCTCAGAATCCGCCTGCTGTTGCTGCTGCTGGAGCTTTGCAAGATGTTTTTTGCGCTCATTCAAGATCGAGAGCGCATCCTCTAGCAGCTCTGGTTCGACGCGGTACCTTGCCAGCTTATTTGCGTTCAGCTCAAGAACAATCTCAGGGTTCATCCATTCAACCGCGTACCGGTACCAAATTCTGGAGCACCGCGAGCACAGAGCCTCAATTGCTTTAGCTTGGGGTTCAATGACAACATGGGGAGCGACACGCCATTCACGGGAACTAGTTGTTTCGCAAAATTTGCAGGTTACAGTCTTGCCCAGTTCTTTAAGCGCGTCCAGAGAAAAGCTCAAGACGGGGTCCGACGCGTCACGAATCTTCTCCATAAACTCCTCATTTTGGGCCCCCTCGCGATGTCGCGAGGCTCGCGCCTGGCAATTATCCCAAACTTGCCGCCCGCCCTCGGTTTTTTTCCACAAATAATAGAAGCGCACAATCTCAGCCGCGGTCTTTGTGCGTACCGCCTTAAAAACCTGGTGCAAGTTATTGCCATGGATCGCCACTGCTTTTTCGAATTTCTCTACATCACGATCAGTAAAACTTGGCTCTTTGAGCTGCTTTTTGGTGAACATGCCCACCTGGATAAGGGCCTCTGATTCCGAGGGCGCCTTCATAAACTCATAGAGGCACGCGTCAATGAAGTTGGGGCATGTGTAGTGTACACCAATAGATTCAGCATAATTGCGGCACTTTTCAAGAAACTTGGCGGGGTCGCCCTTTGTTTCCGGTGTCCATACTAGTGCAGATGTCTTGTCTGACCCCCGCTCTATATAACCCGCGGGCGCTTCCTGGACCCAAGGCAAAGAATAGTCGAGGTTGTCGGGCTCGTATTTGATTTGGTCTTTTGAGGGCAGTTTACGCCGGGGGCCTCGTTTGCGCCGATCAGGCACTATTTTGCGGTAATAAACCGCTGGTCTGCCGGGCCATTCCGGGACATTGGCCTGATGTTTAGGCCCAACCCGTGAAATCGCTCGAGGGTGGATCCGGTCATCGAGATCAAAAACATCTTTGATGGAGGAGTTCACCCCAAGGTACCGAAACGGCCACATATGTTTTGAGCGCACTTGTGCCGGGGTGAGCTCCTGGTTATGCTCCGCGACGGCCCTCTCAATCTCCTTGCATTCGGGAACCAGCTCTTTTCGCAAAATATCGTACTCCTTCTCGAGCTGCTTCTCAAGTTCCTGCTGCTGGGCAACAAACTCGGCCTCTTTTTGTTCCTTGAGCTGGCGTTTCTCGGCAGTCATGGGCGACCGTTTACGCCTCATTGTGAGATCTGGGCCCCGCTGCTGCTCAAGCTGTTTCTCATGGGCTATAGTGCAAGGTCCACAAGACCACGAGTACCCCCGGAGCGGGTTTGCTATAGGAGGGTTGGTGCACCCTCTGTGGAAAAACTGGTCGCAATCGACACAGTGTACCGAGTCGGCTTCCGAGCACCACGAATCGCAAACAGAGCAGAACTGTGGGGGCTCTGTGAGCAGCTTTGTTTTTTGTGGCTCCAGTATCAGGTACATGAACCGTGAGCGGATAATGGGCCCCAGCTCGGGAGGGATATTTGTGATCTGGGCAGAGGGAACGGCGTCGTAGAACCGCGAGATGTAGCGATCCCAATACCTGTCAAACCAGAATTGGTTTGGTTTCTCAATAAACTTGTCGAGATCATCGATGTCGTGACGGTTCAGTACAGTGACTTTGGGTCGTAACGAATCGAGCGGAACGGTGTCTGAGTGCATTGTCAAGAGTAACTCTCGAGTATTTTGGGCTTTTTTGTGGATAGAACTCGGCCGGTAGAGCCAATTGAGGCGGGCAGTATAATGATTGCCAACGTTATCTATTTCATCATTGGCGCTGGCGCTGGTGTCGGTCCCGGCATTGGCGCTGGTCCCGGCGATGGTCCCGATACTATCGCTGCTCCCGGCCCGCACAAACTCCATTATTCGTCCAATAGCAAATGGTTCGCCAGCGGTATTCACAACATAACAATAGTCGCCCGAAGAGAGTGTCGTGCCGTCTGCAAGCGTTAGATTAAGCAGGTCCTCAGAAACCACGGCCCTCTCGAGCTTATATGGAGGCATTTTGTCGGCCCCTCTGGCCTTTCTCTGCCAGCAAAGAGCAAACTCTGGCTCTTTGGCTCTTGTTTGTTTTCTCCGGGGCATGACGTACAGGAGACCGATTACGAGGACAGACCAGATTGGGCTAAATTAGGCCAAATTCAGAGACTGCGGCACTACTCAAGTAATGGCTGGGGTAAGGGACAATAATTTTAAGTTTTATGGTGAATTTAGTATAATCTTATGTGGACAGTGAGAGGGGGACAAATAGCTAGGAGGGATGGCAGGTGAATAGGGATAAGTGGGGCTGGCAGAAATGAATAGGGCTGGTTTAGGGCCTGACATGATTTACACCAGGATTCTGACTCACAAGGCTCCCCTGACCCCACCAC
This sequence comes from Wickerhamiella australiensis, assembly GCA_030579635.1. Lineage (NCBI taxonomy): Eukaryota > Fungi > Ascomycota > Dipodascomycetes > Dipodascales > Trichomonascaceae > Wickerhamiella > Wickerhamiella australiensis. The sequence continues at coordinate 254,433 of JAKTRM010000001.1, read as the reverse complement.
TCCCACCTAAATGTATACCTTGAGATAACCAACTTGGTCAACAGATACAAGCAATTGTTGCTCTCTTACACAAAGCGTACTGATCTGCGTGATTGTGCCCCGATGGTTCCTGCCAATATCAACCTCCTCACTCTGGATAATCGATAAACGGGCTCTTCTTGCCGGTTTGGTCTTCACCGTAGTCACCTTCTCTGTAGTTATACGACCACTCGACCCCACTCGGCTACTGTACGCCATGCCAGGATGATCATGTGCGAGACCACTGATGACCCGGCACTTTTGGGGCGATTGAAGGTCCCAGAATCGTACGATACAATCGGTACCGCCCGAGAGCAGGAGCTGGCTACTCTTGGCGACCACACCGGATGCCTTGATCGCTGTTACTGCTCTTGAAATATTGAACGATTCTTTGAGACCCCGCGTGGCCAGTCTCTCCATCAGCAAGCGGCCAATCAGAGGCTCGGGAGCCGAAACCTCGTCCTCGGTGCTAGGAGACAGAATTTCCTCGCATTCGCAATTTTGAACGTTCCAGGTACTGATAACCCCCTTATCGAACCCACCCCCGATTATAACCCACCGACTAGGGGTGCGAGGGTGCAGCTCGATACAATTGATCGGCTGTAGGGCTCCTACGCCCCAAGACTGTACGAGCAGCTTGAACCTGAGATCCCAAACATCAATAACACCGTGCGCAGTTCCTATCGCAACCCATTCATTGTCACGATCAAAACACCAGCATGTAGGGGGGCCATGTTCCACAGGATTCTGCCATTGCCACTTTTGGCCCGTGTTCAGGTTCAGCTGGTATATAGCGCAGTTAGAAAAAAGGATATAAAGATGATCTTTAATATGCCGCATACCCACTGCATACCCACCTGCAAGTGTCTTTGTTTCTGTGACAACCAGTGGTCCATAAGATATGTTGTTGTCGCCAAGGGTATACTCAAGTTCCATAAAGTGTAGTCTACTATCCTCAGTGCCCACCACAAAAGCAGACCGACCACGTAAAAACTGGATACTCTTGACTGGCGAGCCAAAATCATGCGTATGGATCTGTCGCGGTGTGCCGTTGCAAACGCTCTTGGAGTCCCACACCTTGATGAGCTTATCGTCGGCACCAGTAACAAAATAAACCTCACTATCACACCGAGCAAGGGTGGTGATGGCCCCTCTATGTGCCTTGACACTAGTAACAAGCGTACCATTGTAACTGGGCTCGGTGGTGGGGGCCGGTACCGGCTCGACTTGTTGCCCAGGAGAGAGCTTTATACTTTCGAGTCTTTTACCGAGATCAGTATCCGCGGTTTTAAGCCTGATATACTGCTCGAGTCCCGCCGGAATCTCGCCCTCAGTCCAAGTTTGAGGTAGAATCTTGATGGCCGCTTGCTCTGTTTCACAAGCCAAAGCAGTACGAGTTTTGGCTACCTGATGCATGTACTGTTTGTATAAAAGTAATTGCCATAACTCCTCGTTGTTGAACCCCACTTCACGAAGTCTTTCCATCCACCGCTTGTCTTCCTGAGAAAACACAATGTTTGTGTCGTTTTGTGAAGACAGGAAAAGTGAGTTTTCCGACTCTGAGGCCCATTGCATCATCACATTATACACATTCACCGGCATGGGGGGCTTCACTGCCGAGATATAGCACCGGTAATCTGTGTAGTCGCTGATGTCCCCCTGGAGGACCTGCTCAATAATAGGTCGAAATAAGCAGTAAATCTGGGCAGGGGTCAGCCATTTTGCAGCAGCAGCAAACAGAATAAAAGTTCGGGTGCGAATGTATACATTGGGATGAATGAAAAATTTGGCCAGCTGGGGGATCATAGTCCACAAAACTTTTTGCGATACAAGGCCCAATTCCACCAGTGATGCCAATGCAGAGACTACCACTGTGACGAGGTCCTCTCTATAATCAACCAGGCTCTGCATCATGAGAGGAATAACATAATGCTCAAGGCTCCTGGGACCCACAAGTGGGCCTAGTCTCGCTATAAACCTGAAAAAGGCTTTACGAACCTGGGGGTCACGATCATTTAGGTACGTTATTGTGTGCGAAAGGAAGATATCGTTGGTACTGTGCCGGCCCATTCTCGCGCACAGCTCATCAAAGTTCTCGAGCACGGCCAGCCGCACAAGCGAGTTTTTTTCAGTTAAAAGGCTTCGAGCATGCGATTCGATATGTAAATCCAGCGTGTCATGATGGCTGGCTTCAAGTTCATAAGCACGCTGGGCTAGCCGGGGCAAACATGCGGCATAAGTTGCCTTGACGTGTGCACAAGTGGTTGGCAAGAGCACCGAGCTACGGATTCTCGGTAATAAATAATCGGTAAAGACTTTCTCGTTGAGGTTTTGAAGCTCTGAAGTCATCTCCAGCAACTGGGTGAGAGACGAGAGTGCACACATTTGCACGGTATCGTTGGGGTCCCTGAGAAGCGATATCAGATACGGTAAGCTGCGATTGAGCTTTATTTCATCAGTAACAAACGCGCTCAGCGCCAAAAGGAGATCAAGGCATCGAAGTCTGCTTGAGACGTCCAGAGTACTCACGAGCTGAGAGCATACAATAGCCAAAATAATGAGCGCTCCCTCGACCACAGGCGATTTAACAGGCGCCCAGCACCTTTTTTTGGTACTAACCAGTACCGGCAGGACCCCCTCTGGTTTCCTGTTGGGACCCACATCTAGCCCCAGAATATCAATAATATCATCAAAGTTGTCCGACAAGTAATTTAGCATTTCACTTGAATTATTTTGTTTTGATCTTGAAAAGGGAGCAACCGATTTGTAGAGCTGCCAAAAGTATTCGGGGAAAAGACTTCCCCTGAACTTTTCGAAATACTCGTGAGCGCTAAGCCGGTCTTTGGGGTCAATGGAAATCATACTTTGGATTAAATCCTTGAGAGGACCCTCGATATCCAGCTGCGGCTCGAGATCGCCACGTTTATACTTGAAGCTATCTGCGAGTGAGAAGAGCGGTTTTTCCATGAGCAGTTCAGCGAAAACGCATCCCATTGAATAAATATCCATTGCTGCAGTGAGGCACGTGGGTCCAGCGGTCTGGGCGGGTCCAGTGGTTTGGGTTGTGAACCGTTCGGGTGCAACATAGCAGACGCGGCGGCCCGAGGTGTTGAAGTAGAATAAGAAATCGGCCGAATCGGTTTCTGGGAGCGTGACCGGCTTGTACGGTGCCCAATCGGCTAGATAAATCCATTTCCAAGAGCTCACAAGCACGTTCTCAGCCTTTATATCGCCATGAAACACGTTCTGGGCATGGGCGTCCTTTAAAACGGACAAGAGCTGAAAAATGATCCAAAGTTTCTCAATGTGTTCCAAGAACGGCCGCGTAGAGATACGATCGTAGAGATTGTGCTTGATGTGCTGTCGGATCAGGTACCCGGCCCTATAGTTTTCGAGGATGCGGGCGTAACCAATAGCGTTGGGGACGTTTTGCAGAGTTTTTTGGTACTCGGAAAGCTGTTTTTGCTGTTTGCTCAGGTCAATCGCAAGGCTGGGCTTTATAAACACCTTGACGACTGCTTCGCCTTCTCTGTGGAGGGTTTTGACGGTTTTAAGGAACCGGGCGCGGCCCATATCTCCTGTGTAGGTGAACTCGAGTAATTCTGCCACGTATGCATCAATAGAGACCACTGCGGTAGGTGTATGGCTAGATAAAGCGGTACCCATAGGTGGTAGGCGGGGTGGGTGAGGCGTAGGCGGCTGTGGACTAGGCGCTGTAGGGACTAGACTTACTGGGAAGACTATACGCTTAGTAGCTAGGCTTAGTGACTAGCTGGGTGTAGGGACTAGGATTAGTGACTAGGCCTAGTGACTCACTGACTACACCACTCCAGCACTGACTACTGACTACAGGCTTACAGACTACACCTACAGACTACACCCTACAAGCCTACCCCTACAAGCCTACCCCACCACTCACTGACACATCCGATAAGAATAATGTTTAAAGCTATCCGAAAACTACATAACTGGCCTACATCTGCCCATCCATCGCCATACGAAATATTTGGTATGACCCCTGAAACATTCAGCAAAACGAAATTAAGAAAAACCTACCTCGAACTTGCCAAAGCTTACCATCCAGATCGATGCAGTCATCTCAGTGATTGTCAACGGAGGTTCAAAATGATTGGTGAAGCATACAGCATTCTTCGCAGTGACGCCAGCAGACGCCAATGGGACCTCAGCCACAGCTACCCGTTCACCCCAAATACCGGGCCCACACACCGGCCCACCAACTGGCGGGACCCCTACGATCCGGACCTCAACACCAAACAGAGCGAGCAAAAGTTCCGGGCCAGTCTCCAGGAGAGTCGCTGGTTTTTCCTCAAGGTAGTGGTATCTACGGTAGTGATTGTGGGTATTATGGAACTCACTGCGGTAATTACTGCCTCTGATAAGCGTGCAGAGCACCTGAATCGGCTCAGTGAGCAGTCAAGTATGGCCCACCAGCTTGCATTTAACAATTATCATAAAGGATCATCTGCTCAGGATCGGATCGATCGGTTCCTGGCCCAAAGAGAGCATACACTCAAGAATTCCGAGAGCAACAGCTTTCACTATACGGATATTACACACAGAGGTTAGGGGGAGAAATGGAGGGAGAAATGTAGAAAGGAAAGCAGACAAAGCACCACCTACCACGCTCACAACCGACCGAGTAAATAGTCAACTTCAACGACTTTAGTTAACGGTATAATGCAGTCACGATAAATATTCATAATCACCTCAGGATCTACCTTTGATTTGCCAGCCTTTTCGCTATACCGAAGCGTAGGGTCAGTGCCATAACTCTCGGCCTTTTGACGGACCCGCTCGAGTACTTGCTTCTCAACCTCGGGCTTGGAGATGGCGTCCTCGATTCCCTTTGCGTCGCGAGCCTTGATCAGTCTCTCAAACAACTCACGTTCCGACTGAAACTTGGATTCGGCCACAAATTTGCCAAAATGGATCCGCCGACTCATGCTCTGGAGACAGCTCACGTCGCAAACCGCACAGCTGCCCATGTTCTCGGGCTCCTCGCCACTGGCAGAGATTTTGGGGATGATCTCCTCAATGTAATATTTCAAAATGGCCTTATTGGAATTGATTTCCTTTTGATACGGCGCCAAAACCGCAGGGAACTCGAGCGGCGGCAGAATGCTCTGCTCCAGGACCTCGGGGAAAAAAGCATTCTCGTCGGGAGCATCGTAGCGGCGTACTTTGGAATGAGTTTTCTCCGTCTCAGACAAGAACCAGCTGAGAAAATTCGTCTGAAGCTCGGGGAAAGCGTCATCAGAGTAAACGATCGGGTTGACTGTGAACTGCGACCGCTCAATAAGATCAAACAGGACGGTATCTTCCATGCGAATAAGAGCATTACGAATATTCGCTAAATCTAGCACGGTTTCGGGCATCTTAAAGTCCATACGCTCGAGGTGGTGACTCAGAGGCGAGGAATCCTACCGCAAGAGTGTGGGTGCTAGCGCTATGGGTGCTTTGGGCGGTTTGTGGGCACCATTGGCGCAGGAATCATAGCGTACAAAGGTCAAGGAATTAGAGTTAGAGTGTTTTAGGGGGTGATGAGCCTGATGCTGTTATCATATAGTGTGGTGTCTTTTAGTAGAATGTTGATTAAATTACAAGAATGTTTATGGTTTGGTGGGTCTCGTATTGGCGGGTCTGGGTGTGCGGGTCTGGTATCAGTGGGTCCGGGGTTGGCGGTTGCCGGGTCGGTGGGTCCGGGGTTGGCGGTTGCCGGGTCGGTGGGTCCCCAGCGAGTCTGGCGGTTGGCGGGTTGGCGGGTCCCCTCGAGTCTGGCGGTTGGCGGGTCGATGGGTCCCCAGCGAGTCCGGCGGGTCACCTCGAGTCTGGCGGCTCCCCTCGAGTCTGGCTGGCCCCTTACAAGTCTAACGGGTCCCAACGTTCCTGGCTTGTCTTGTCCCCCACTCTCCCTCACTTCACCTCTAACCCAATAGTTTGCGAGTAGTCTCAAATGCAACAAATGTAGCGGCATTTACTGGTGCAGCCCTCACTACTGCAGTACTCATGCCCTTTGTGAGAGCACCCATACCTCCCGACTTCCAGGTTTTTGCAAAACAATCCATCATTCCTGTGTATTTTGTCTTGCTCTTATCAATTGCATCAGTCTGCATACGCGACTTGATCACGTCCATGGGGTATACGCTGAGCCAGAGGAAAATACCGCCAATACCGCCGTACAAGCATTTGCGCCACGCTGGCACATTGTCTCTCGCAAGATTGTTTTTGCTCATATCGTACCGAGTCAATGCATCTGCCACCATAAAAAACACGCCCATTCCGTTTGACTCACGGATAATGGTGGGCAAGAGGCCTCTGAAAATGGTGCCCGAGGCCTTGAGCTGTTTAAAGGCATCGAGCGGGCCCTTGAACTGATTGCTGGTCTGCAAACGGATACGGATATGTTCAATAGGGGACGCCAGGAACGAGTTGGCGAATCCAGCAGCGGCACCAGATGCATAGAGCTGGCCGTAGCTGAGATCTTTGCGGCCAGAGCTCGCATTCCTTGCTTCCCAAAAGCGTTTCATCTTTTCATTCACAGCAAACTGCACAGATACGCACGCACCAACGCCAATGAGCGGGGTGAGCGTGCCCTTGTAAAACCCTCGAGCTCCATCAGACTTGTAGAGCTGTTTGACGCAGTCAAGGGCCCCATTGTAGGTTCCGTCGGGGGCACTCTGCAGGCGAACTTTGGCAGTGTCAAACGGTTGGCCCACAAGCACCTGCGCAATGCCTCCAACGGTGCCACTTAGGATATCCTTGCCTACATCGGACCAGGATTCTTCTGGTTGGGGCTCAGTAATGAGTTTATTTTCCTCTTGCCAGTCGACCTCGTTTGACATTTTTTCGCAAAAGATGAGTAAACCGGTGCCAGGGCCCGAGTTAAATGTCTGGGCGGCAATTTCAGGACCCCGCAGAGAGTTGCAACTGGAGCATCAGGTGCGCGGGTGTTGAATTTATGTGAGAATTACGGAACTTGGGTGGTTCTCGGTTTTTATCTATACTCCCACACGGTTTGCGTAATCTGGGTGGTCTAGGCGGTTGGGTGTCTGCTGGGTCTGCTGGGGGATGGTCTTTGGTAGGGAGCGGGTCTGCCAAGGGTCTTGGGGAGAGAGCTACTGGGTGCATAGTGATTCTGATCGAGTCCTCAGCCAGCCAGCAGCTTACCAGATTAACCAGCCAGCCCACCCAGCTCCTCTCAGCTCACAGTATCGCCCCTCCCAGCTCAGCCCTCCCAGCCCTCCCAGCTCCTCCCAGCTCGCCTATTTGAAAATTCCTGCTTACGCGATATGCATGATCATCTGATAAGAGTAACCGCGAACGTTCCCAATTAGGAAGGTGGTCTTTTCGGTAGTCTCATCCGTCGTATTTGGTGTAAACGAGAATACGAAAAGCTCGCGATGGAAAAATGCAGCTAATTCAAAACATATTCCGCAAACTAATTAATTCAAATACAAATAGATGCCCGATGGCGCCCACAATCACCTGACTCGTATAACACGACGGCCGCGGGCGTTAGTCATCGGCGCGATAGATATAAAAAATCTCACCACGGACTCTCCGTCACTCCTGCTTGAATATGAATTCGACTGTACAGGCCGCGGCAAATCTCGCGGCAGGATACCAGCTGAACTGGCTCGAGAGAAAATGGGAAAACTACTACCAGTGGTTTGATAACGACGTGCTCGCGACCGGCGTTCTGTTGGTCATTGTGCACGAGACCGTGTACTTTGGGCGCAACATCCCGTGGGTCATTCTCGATTTGATGCCCTCGATGCGCAAGTACAAGATCCAGGACAGCCGCCCTCCCTCGAGAAAAGAGTACCTGCACTGTCTCAAGAGCGTTCTCTTGTCCCATATCTTTGTTGAGGCGGTCCCCATTTTTGGATTCCACTTTGTTTGTGACTTTTTCAACATTGGGTACCACGCACCGTTCCCCAGCCTCCTCACCATGGCTATCCAGCTTGCCATTTTGTTCCTTATCGAGGATACCTGGCATTACTTTGGCCACCGCCTCTTGCACACGCCCTACCTTTACAAACGGGTACACAAGCAGCATCACAGATACGCGGCCCCCTTTGGTTTGACCGCTGAGTACGCCCACCCCATTGAGGTTGCCTTTACTGGTACCGGTACTGTTGGAAGTCCCCTTTTGCTTGCCTACTTTATGGGGAACATGCACCTGTTGACCACTATGATCTGGATTACGTTGCGTCTTGTGCAGGCCATCGATGCCCACAGCGGCTATGAGTTTCCTATTTCCTTGCACCACTTTTTCCCACTGTGGGCCGGTGCGGACCACCACGATGACCACCATCACTACTTTTTGGGCAACTACTCGTCTAGTTTCAGGCATTGGGACTACTGGCTCGGCACCGAGACCCCCGCGACCACTCGCCGTCGTGACCACAAGGAGTCTGCTGCCGCCAAGCGTAACGAGAGTGTCATGGATCCCGATGATAAGCTTGAGATGGAGAAGAAGGCCAAGGCTACTGCTGTAAACTAAGCATTTGGGTGCAGGCGGTGGTGGTACAGAGATACGTGTGCCAAGACGGAGATCTCTACAAGGTGCTGGATGAGCGAAGATCTCTACAAGGTCTCTACAAGGTGCTGGATGAACGAAGCTCTCTAAAAGATCTCTACAAGGTGCTGGATGAATGAAGATCTCTAAAAGGTCTCTACCAGATTCCGGATGGACTAACGAAGATCTCTAAAAGGTCTCTACCAGATTCCGGATGGACTAACGAAGCTCTCTAAAAGGTCTCTACCAGATTCCGGATGGACTAACGAAGCTCTCTACAAGATCTCTACAAGATTCCGGACCCACCAACGAAGATCTCTACAAGATCAGATCCAGATTCGTACCTCCAAACAATACCGTTTGTCCCATTAAACACAAATTACAAAACACAACCATAATGTTCCAGCGACAACAAGTTTTTGTGCCCTTTCAAGAGGTTTAGTAGGTTTTTGCCCCTTGGCGCGTTAATAATGAATTATAGTTAAGATTTAGTGAGGGAGGGGAGGGGAGGGGGAAGGGAGGGACGCTAGGAGTTCTTTGGCTGACAGCTGTAGAGACTAGGCCGACCGCTCCAGGCTAGAGATTGCCACAGGCTAGAGACGTCAGCACCTCCTAAACGCTCCCACACCTCTATTTCCCTTTGTGACTCCCCAAGTGCCCTTTGGACTCCAGGTAGTCTCCAGCTCAGCCACCTCTTTACCATTTAATCAATTAATGCTATTTAAAGAAAATGACTTATTAGCAGTTGAGCACGATAATGATGAGACAGTAAAATAAAATGCACGCTCTAGCTCATCGCTCGTCAATCCTCGCTCATCTCGCTCATCTCGCCCACCTTCCTCGCCCATCACTCGCTCATCGCTCATCAATCCTCGCCCATCACTCGCCCATCACTCCTCTCCTTGCCAATACCAAACGCCCAGACTCCCCACCCTTGCCCCGCCTAAACCCCTCTATAGCGCCCAGACCTAAATAACGTCCCTGCATGGTGGCGCAGGGAACTTGCAGGAGCTGGTAATTAGCTTCTCGGGCCGCGCAATGCCATTGATCGTTGCGGTAAAGACATACCCATAATTCTCAAGCTCTCTAAACTCAAATAAATCTACTCTACCCCCTAAAACTACCCGTAACCCCCGAGAAAACAGGGGCCCCAAGACCCTTTATCAAATGGGAGGTCAAGCCAACGTTAGACCCTCTGACAAACCGCAACTATGTCGTCGCCGCAAATGGCATCGAGCCCAGGTAGAGGGCTACTTTCAAACTGGTGGAAGTCATTAAAACCATCCGACAAAGATACACAGCGCCCCTCGCTAGTGAGCCATCACAGCTCCTCCGCGGTGATGCAGACCTCGCGGCTCAGCTCGCCACAGCCTCCAGACGGTCTCTGGGTAATAAATGGCGGTAAAAAAGTGCGAGTTCCCGCTGAATATGTGGACAGTCCGATTTTCGGCGTCCCGCTGCACGAATCCATCAAGTACGCCAGCGTCCAGATCTCGCTGGCGGATTCAAGGGGTAACTCGTTTGTTTACGGGCACGTTCCGGTGGTTGTGGCCAAGTGCTCGAGCTTTCTCAAGCAGAACGGGCAGACTGTCCGGGGAATTTTCAGGGTCAGTGGCTCGGTGCGCCGTATCAACGTGCTGCAAACCCTCTTCAATCAGCCGCCGAAATTTGGCAAAGATGTGGACTGGTCGGGGTTCACGGTCCATGACGCAGCAAATATCCTCCGGAGATACTTTAATATGCTCCCGGAACCCATCGTGCCCCACACTTTTTACGACGCTTTCCGATCGCCTCTCGAAACCTGTGCCCCCGTCCACGACTACCTCACATATAAGGTCGAGTTGATTAAAGCAAACGTCGAGGCAGATAAGGAGGCCGTTACACCCGTAGATCCGCCCTCGGAAGAAGCTATCGAGAGCGTGCTGGTGCAGTACGAGCGGCTACTGTTCAAGCTGCCCCCCGTGAACTTGCACCTGTTTGTTTATTTATTAGACCTCATGGACGTTTTCGAATCAATGAGCGAGGAGAACCTTATGCCCGCGTTTAACCTCGCGACAATCTTCCTCACCTCCTTGTTGTTTCATCCCGGTCAGAACGATCTCGAGAGCCAGGAGTATCACCTCAGTAGACTCGTCTTGGTGTTTCTGATTGAGAATTCAAGCACCCTCTTGACTCGTGTGCGTCACATCGCCGTCAAGGAGCACGAGCTCCGGCAGCAGTCAAAGGAGGCTTCCCAGGAAACTCTACCGCAAATCCCTCGCCTTAGCATATCGGGCCCTCCTTCGAGTGATGCGGATGTCGAGGACGAGCCGCAATCGGTCGATGCTGAGCATATGAACTCCTCTCTTGGCCATCACGACAACGGCAGCAGCTCGTCTGTTCTTGCCGTCACCAAGCAGCGCACCAAACCCACTTTATTGGTAGCGGATCAAGATAACGATCCCATCTATTTCAGTGGCAGGAAACATTCAAAATCAATGTCCAGCGCCGCTCCGCCGATCTCCATCAAGAACCATCGCGACTCGCTCATCACGCACTTGCGGCGCCAGCTGTCTGCCTCGCGGCGCCGGGAATTGTCTGGCCAGCACTCGACAGGCTCCTCTGCGAGTTTGCAGACCTCAAACTCCGTCTCGAGCGTGCCCTCTACTGAAGAGAATGGCAACCGCCGCTCGTGGTACGGAAGAAAGCGGTAATGGTTGAGCCTTTGCGGGCTGCCTTTGCGGGCCGACTTGCTCCTCTACCCTTATCTTCCTAATAGATCTCTTATTTTTTATCAACGTCTCAAGTGACAATTTTGGCCATCGCTGACCCGTTCTTTATTCCTAAAAGCATTGCCTTGGTTTTTTCGCGGAATTTAACTATGTTTATTGGATATTTAGAGTCCACAATATCTCCTCTAGGAGGGTTTCCAGGGTGGGTCCTCTAGAGTCGATAACCCATCTGTATAGCATAAGTAGCATGAAACCATTATATACGTGGTGAGGGTGGAGCGACACAGCGGGAGCGAGAGAACAGGAGCGAGAGAGCGGAAAGGGAGACAGCGGGGAGCGAGAGAGCTTGCTGGAATTGGCAGTAGCCCGTCCAAGTTCTAAGATCGCCTTGTCCTCTAGTCCGCCTGAGTCCCGCTTTCCTTCTGGCTCTGACTCTACTCTACTTACCAATAATAGCCCTAAATACTGAATCTTTAACACTTATTCACTAGGCTCCTATCTCTACCTCCACCTCCTTATCCACATCCACCCACTCCCACCTCAGTGCCTCTGCACCCAACTAAACACTCATACAAACTACTCTCAGCACTTGTAATCACCAATTAGCTCCTCCAACTATCATTTGGACCCACTTAAACCCCTAATTAGCTCATGTCATAAACGCGGAATCTTTTCCACGTGACGCGAGAAATTAAATGGCACAAACAAGAAAAAGGACCCGTACATCAACTCAATACGAAAGCGATAGCGATAGCGACACCCCAAGCAACTGTATCGACACTACAGAGGCCACGCACAGAGCCATTGGTATTCTTTTGAACGATACGCGTGCGGGTAAAGCTACCAAGCACAAGGTTTTGAGCGAGAAGATGGGCATGAAGTGGCCCGTTTGCCAGCAGCATATCAACCGCGTGCTAGGCGACAAGTTTGGGCTCGAGGTCAAGGAGCTGCCGCGGCTGGCAGAGGGCCCGTACCGTGGAGAGGTGATACTAATGAGCAGTTTGAGCAGTTTGGGCCAGAGTCTCGTCAATAAATACTCAAACCCACGCAATATGCAACTCGCAGGCAAACAACGAATGATTGTTTTGTTTGTAGTTGTCGAAGGAGACGAGTGTCCTGACCGGGTTCTGGACCAGCGCGTCATGGGCCTGAAAATGTTCAAAACCAGCGAGGAAGCGCGTGCGTGCGTGCAGAAAATGGTATCTATGCGGCTATTAGAGGCTAAAAAGCAAAACGCCAGCGGAACTGACGCGACAATTATTTATTCTACGGGGGCTGCGGCGGCCTTACTCTATGACAAGGAAACAGTGATTGCCCAGCTCAAGAGTATTGTTGGTTACGACGAGGACAACCAAATAGCCGAGATCAAACAGCGCAACGAAGAGCATATTCGGGATCTCGTCGATAGGAGCTTTTCTTAGCGGTGCCAGCTCTTGGTGGGGTGTGCCCCTCCTTTGCAGGAGAATACTGATCCTTCGGGCGATGCAGTTAACCAGTGGTAGTTTATAGCATCTCGTAATCTCTCAATAAAGGATTTATTTTGCGATGAACTGGTTGACATGGTCACAACGATCACTGACTGCTTATGACACAATGGCAGAGTTATGAAACGGGTTTGCGTGGGTGCTGGGTGGGTAGCTCTGAGTTTGGGAGTCTGAGTTTGGGAGTTTGGGATTCTGAACTTGGGCTTTGAGTTTGGAGTCTGCATTTGAGCTTTAGGTTTGGGCTTTGAGTGGGCTCTGTGTGAGCTCCAAATACTTGTCCAGTACTCCTCCAGTTGATTAGATCCCATAAATAATGTAACTTGTATGAAACTTTCCTGAATACTTGCAAATTGCCCCCAAAGGAAGACACACCTTGCCCAGACTCACCATGCTCATACACCCCATTAACCCCCTAGATACACACCCCCATCCTAGCCCCCTAGACACACCCCCCCTTATCCAACTCGGCGCATGGATACGCTGAATTTTGGAGCCACCTCCATCATCAACTACAAACAATTCAGCTATGTATTTTTAGCAGACTGGTTATTGGTAATTATTGCCATTGTGTTTGTGATTTTCTTTCTCGACCGCGCGCTGGGGTTCATTTTGTCTCAGATTGTCGGATGGTACCTCTGGAAGACGCAGCGCGTTTATTTTAGCGTTTCCTCGGTGAAGATCAGTTTTGTTGGCGGCAGAATATTCTTCAAGAATCTCGTATATATCAGTGAGAACCAGGCTCTCTCGATATTGCACGGAAGCTACTCCTGGCAGTACTGGCTCAAGCGCGTGCGGCGCAATGGCTTGGATCGGTGTGGTGACGGGGAATCTGAGCAAGGCAAAGGCCCCGAGTTTGCGGGTGTGGAGGGAGCAAGCGAGACGAGCGAGGCCAAGGCTGGTAACCGGTCAGAGTCTGGCCGTCAGTCTGGCAAGTCCGGCCAGTCTGAACCCAGCCGCCAGTCAACAGAGGGCCCTCTCTCTCGTCACTTTGTACGCCTTACTGGCGTGGAATGGTTCATCTATAACCAGAGCAGCGCCTATGTCTTTAACGAAGACCAACCCGTCTCCCCTCGTACCAGCTCAAGCTCTACCCAAAGTACCCTGGCCTCCAAGTCGGATTTCACCACAAGTGAGCGGCTTTTGTTCCACATGATGCCGACCACATTTGAGATCGATACGTTCTCGATAATCTTTGGAAACCAGTCTACAAGCACGTTAATGGTTGCCTACTCGAAAAGCGCTACGATGAATATCGATGTGGGCCCTCCATCTGTTGCTTGTGACCGGTACCAGATGGTGTACCGCAGCAAGCTGGTCAAACCAAAAGTTTCGTTTACGGCAAATTACGACTTTGATCCGGAAATTGCTAAAACCTCGAAATCAAAGATCGCGCATTGGTATTCGTTGCAGGAAATATTCACAAATGTTAAAGATCATACAAGAGTCCACCACAAGCGCACCCCCACGGACGAGGCAGAGGATCCCAACAAGGCAGCCCGATTTGGTGACGATACCCCTGCCGAGCACACCAAAGTCTCGAAACTGCTCGAGTGTGATGCGTTGCAGCTGGACTACTTTTACGATGTGCCTGATGTGTGCCAGGATCCCTTGCTTCCTGACCCGCAGATGGGTTACGTGCTGGAGTTCAGCAATGCAGCCCTTAATTATGGTCCCTGGACGGAACGGCGCCGCGTAGAGTTTTACGAGCTGTTTTTCCCGCCAAAATGCAAGACATACACGCCGTTTAGCCAGCAGCGAGGCGCGCTGAGGCAATGGCCCCGGTACACTACGGAGGTCAAGTTCCGCGGAGGCACAACGCTAAGGATCCCCACTCGAGAGTTCTCCAAATCAATGGAGGCCACCACTCTCTCTAATGCTGTGGGCGACAACGCCAACGATAATTTGCCGACCAGCGCAGAGGTACCGTACGGGTGGCTTGAACTCGTGGTTGCTGATGGATCAAATCTCAAGCTGGGCGCGGATACTCTTGCGCAAAAGTACGGTTTCAAGATGTCTCTCGAGGCTAACTTGCTAAAAGCACAGATCCGTACCAGTGTCAACCATGCCGAGCTCTTGTATACGGATTCGTACCACTTTGTCCTGACCCAAACAATGCCTCTTCAATGGAACGCGCTTCAAACCTGGGATTTCGACAATGTTGTTAATGGAGGAAGGATTTTCTTGCTTCGAGAGCACATTAATTTGGCTGTGGACCTCACAGAAGATCTGGGGAGTGGCAAGAATATCCCCTATGAGCTATTTGTTCCGGCAGTCTATAATGTTGATTTCAAGCTCAACGATATCAAGTTGTTTGCCAACGTGAACCCCCACAATATCATCAGCAGCCCCACCTCACTGACCGAGAATGTTTTTTTGGTGTTCAATGCCCGCCAGCTGGGTCTCGAGATATTTGCACCGTTTGACCAGGTTGCGCCTGTTTCAAACAGAATCTCGGCCGTGGCAAGTACCGAGTGCTTGACTATGGATATTGTGACTCCCTCATGGCACACCCTTGATGCGTTTCTGGACTCGAAAACAGTGGGCATTGCTCACGATTTTAAGCTCGAGTATGAGATCACGTACTACGCTGAGGTGGACTATTCACGCGTTGAGGAGCACTCTATTGACATTACCGCGCACGATTTCACTTTGGTCGCGTTTGGGGCCGTCATTGACTACCTTATTGCTATCATCGATAACTATGGCGGGCTAGATTTCAAGTTCCAGACCCCACAAGAGTTTGCTGCGCGTGAGTTCAAGCCCCCCCACTACTCTATAACTAGAGAAGGAGTTGATGTGGATTATCGCGTGACCAGTAACGTTGAGAACTCGTGCTTTGTGTTCCCTGCCCATCTTTACTCGGCCAAAGACAATTTGAGTTTGTTCACCGAGAGCTGGACGGCTGATTTGAGGTTCACAAACTATTATATGGATTTGCAGACAGAGTTCTCTCCTGTCAGGGGGTTTATCAACAAGGGTCTCACGCCAGAGGGGGTTTTATCGCTACACAAGCAGCCGCAGCCGGAGCAGCCAGTAAATGGTATCAATGTTCTTCGAACCGATGAACTTATTGCTCGTGCCCACCGGATGTTTGGTTTACCGCCTTCGGAGCCCACCTATATATGCAAATGGGATTTTGATATTGGCGACCTGGCTCTGAATATGCCTGCTCACACCCCCAAGATCCTGCCGCAAATTGGCCAGTGCTTTGCTCATGGTCTCGCTAATGTGGAGAATAGACCGTTTTTCAGTGTCTTTAAACCGGCCGATATCACATTTGTTACTGCTGCTATCGATTCTATTTCGTTGAAGATCAGTGTGCCCGGTGAGGACGTGGATAACAACCCTGATATTGTCAATGTCTGTACTAGCAGCGTTACCATCAAGTTTAACGATCTTGCCAACCCTCGTTATAGCGACAAGATCTTTATTGATATCCCCTCCATTCACGTGTTTGGCTCAAACGGCGACAATAGTATCTTGGATTTCACAACCACACTCCGGACAACGATATTCACAGTCAAGAGCGATCATCAAAAGCACTATGAGGAGCAACAGGAACACATAATGGTGCACGACTCCCTTTTCCACCGGTGCCCGTTTTTGCTTGACGATAAACACCGCTCAGACCCTCGGTACGGTGTAATGAAATCGGAAACACCCCACACTGTGCCGGCGATGCCCATACCGTCCATGCCTCCCCAACTTACTCGAGAGACGCTTATAATCATCGACTCGGAGATGGGTCAGTTTGACTACAAGGGCAATGGTGGCGGTTCAGAGACTGCTTCAGAGGTCTCATTGTATGGTAGTGGTGGTGGGTTCAATGGCACCAACTCGAGTTCAAGCGATTTATCGTCTTCTGATGATGGCTCGGTGATTGTAAAACGCCGTGCAAAGGCCGATACAGCAGAGCCAGGCAACTCAAAGTATCTCTCACTCAAGGAGTGGGGTATGCCACCCAACGATGCCAAAGATACCAAAAGCGTACCGGTTTTCCCGGTCAATTGGGCCCCAAGTGTCGGTGATAGCCCGCACCAAACCACCAATGGCGGCGATTCGGTAAATGTTGTGATGGAACTCGGGAGTGTTGAAGGGAAAGTGCACGTACATCTCCAGCGACTTGTGGCCAATCTGGCAGAGATTCTCGATATGGCCGATGTGGAGGCAGTAATGGACCAGCTCGAGTGCCAGCTCGTGGACGACCTCAAGAAACCGATTCTCAAAAATAATCTCAAGATGCTTGTGCAAGTCCCGGCAATCGATCTCACAATTGCTCGTGATGGTTTGCGAAATGATGCCGACTCTTCGCACTTGTTTGTGGGTCTCTCCGATATCCAGGTTTTGGGCACTGTCACTGCTGGCGGGGAGCTTCCTAAACAGTTTTTTTCAAAAAATTTCACTGCTAGTTTTGAGCGGATCGTGGCCGGTGCAAGGACGTGGGGAAAAGAAGCAACTCGGATCGATTTGAGCCGCCCGCAACTGATATTCACCGAAGATCGTTCCGGTTCAAGCGTTGAATGGCGTACTGGTACGCTTGATTTCACTACAAAGGCCAGCGAGCTCGAGGAACTGGCACTGTTTATGCAGGAGCTCAAGAGTGAGAGTCAGGGGTCGAGTCAAGGGCCGGGCAAGGGACCAAGCCAGGGACCAAGCCAGGGACCAAGCCGTGGGCCCAAATGCAAGATAGACGCCGCGAGCCTCATCTACTCTACTCTCGTGGCCGGTCAGAAAGCGGGAATTGAGCATGATCCGTATGTGCTTTCGCGTACCCCTGCTGTACAAGTCACAAACAATATCCGGGGAGACATTTCGTGGCGAATTGCTATGCGTTTACGGTATTTATTGGCGAATTTGCCTCAGATGGAGATTCTCGAGCCGCCCAGTGATGCCAAGCAGCAACTGCTTGAGATCCTCGAGCATTGGCGTAGTTGGGAACGTATTGAGCCACTTGATCATGCGCGAATCCTTGCTGAATTCGAAAAGTCCGAGGCGCGCCCGACTTTCCCCAAAATTATTGTTTATGTTGAGAGTTTATCGACTATTCTCAAGTACAGTGATACTCAAGAGGATTATCTTGTTCTTGACGAGTTTGAGATCCACGGTGGGTTCAAGAAACCAAGCGATAGTTGGACAAAGTGTTTATTTTCGGTGAGCACACAGAGAGCTCGATTAGGGGTTACATGGGATGTATTGAGGTTATTTGAGGTAATCAATAAGGTCAGGGCTAGTAGCCGCTCCAATCTCTCCACTGAGGGCCACTCTATCCCCTCCCGACAATCTAGCTGCTCCCCTGGCAATACCATCTTCCAAGGTATCTTCTCGCTCAGTATTCGTGACTGGAGTGCAGATATACAGGGCAAATCTTTGAAATGCGAGTTCCAGAATAAGGGTGTCCAGCTCGTGACCACTATTGACTATCGAGAAGCAGCCGATACGCTGTTTGCATCGGGTGTTTTCAGAAGCTCCCTGTCTGCAATTCGTTTGTACAGTCCTCAAATGGAGCTGGAACTCGTGGATTACCTTATGGAACGTGTCAATGTAGGGTATAGTGCAGACACTACCAACCTCAAGGGGCCATTGTGGCTCGCGGTCGATGTCGGTGTGCTTAATCTCGCCATTAACGCTACATTTGAAGAACTATGTAAAGCGGCGGAACTGGTTTTGGCGAATGAGGTTACGGAAATAAAGAGACTCTTTGAAGCAAGAGAACCAGCACAAGCGGCGTACAAAGCGGCGCACAAACCAGACTCGACCAAATCTATTGAACTACTGATAAATACAAACTTTATGGTCTCTGAGTTTGTGTTCAAGGTACAGGCGATGGAAAACTGCAGTTTTGCATTCACAGGGGCTGATTTCGCTCTAATGGGAAGAATGCCCGAGGAGAATGCTGTGCTGGCAAGTATCGAGTGGGAATCGTATGTGCTGCGAGTGCTCAATGATGACCATTCTCTTGGCAGTTTTCTGGTCAAAGGTACGAAAATTCTTGCTCGTGCGGATCTTGACGCGCCTGCGTTTGATATCAAGTACAACGTTGGTCAGGTGAACCTCGAGACGACATCTATCTTGCTTGTATTTCGGTTTATGGAATCACCTGTGGTTGTTGAGCATACAAAGCGGGCAGTTGCTGCTTTTGAGAGGGCTGTAAAGACTGCCAAGAGTGTTACGGGTGGTGTGGGTGCAGGTACGGGTACGGCTGTTGAGACTACTGGGGCTGGTGCGGGAAAAAGCACTCCTAACGCCGGCACGCCGACCGCGGCCACCGGAAAGAGCACCCACACTGACACCGCCCCCACCGACCAAATCTTCTGGAACTCATCCTTTAGTATCTCCCAGGTGCGAATCTCGCTCCCCGTGGAAAATTTCTCGTTCTGCTTCATCTTTGACGAAATTATGGCCCAGCACAAGACTTTTGACTGGACTTCTAGCGGCGCCAAAATATCCGAGACCTCGTTTACATATGTCAACACTTCAGAGCTAAGTGCGCAGCTAATTCAGGGGTCCAGTGCTACAAAAATTTTGTCCATACAGCTACTCGGAAACTACCGGGGCGTCGCCAATCTCAGCAGCATTTATTTCACGAGCGAGTTTTGTAAAGTCGTGCTCAGTCCTACGAGTGTGGCCGCAATACACCTTGCTTTCCACAAGGTAAGGGCAAATGTCTTGAATTTCCTCCCCGAAGGCGGCGAAAAGAAAAAGGAAGCAAGCACCCTCTTGGACTCGTTTGCAGATACAAAAGCGATGGTAGCGCTGCGTGATTTCTCTGTGACATGGATAACAGAACAGCACAATAGCAGCAAAGACTCGGAAGGGATTACTGGCGGCTTTGAGCTTCTTGAGATCAATCTCGCCAACCTTCAGTGCCGGATGGACCTCGCGGGGCTTGCTATCACGCCCATTGCCACTCCGTGGAAATCGCTCGAGAAAAACCGGTACTTGAACTTTGCTCACTTGCCGCACGTGGAAATCGTGGCCATGCTGTTACCGAATGAAAAGTTTATCAATGTGGTTATCAACGGAGAATCGTTGCATGTGAATTTGAGACCCTCTTTTGGTATCCTCGTGTCGGCAATCATCAACTCTCTCGATAAATGCCAGGAATCACTCGGCAAACAGGCTGGCGGGCCCACGGAGCCACCATCAAACACCAGCCCTGGCTCATCTCCCGATGCGATGATCCCCAAACTAAAGGCGACTATTGAGGGCGATAGCGGGTTAATGGAGTACTCGTTGCTGCTCAAGACAAAGTTTGATGCGGCGACCTTTAAGCTTTGGGACGATAATCTCCCGGAGCTTGTGGATGATGCCGCTGTGGAGGTCCCGCGGCCATCGCTAGAGCTCAATTCGCCAGATATGCTCACCACCGTCGAGTATCAGCACCGTGAGGACTGTCGGGATCTTGCGCTTGTTAATGTCCATGTATCAGAATCGTCGAACCAGATTTACCCGAAAGCGTTGCAGGAGCTTAAGGCATTGCTCAAGTTTTCCACCACTGCTTATGATGCGTCGCCATTCCCTGATTTGGAGTTGTCGGGATCGGTGCCCTCGGGGTCGCCAGGCTCCTCTGGCTCTGGCTCTGGCTCCCCTGGGTCTTCGGGTCCAAAATCGTTTGAAGCTCTGAAAAGCGAGGTCGTGTCTCGATTCTTGAAAAGTGTGGATACCACGGTTATTATATCGCTAAAAGAGCAGAGACTAAGTGTTAGCTGCCAGCCATTCTCGAGAATTACCACTACAGTGTCTACAAATTCGGTCAAAGTCCTCCTGACTACCCCGCTAGACGACGACCATGCCTATATTTCGGTTTCGGGCAGTATCAGCCGTGCGCATTTGATGCTCCAGCATGCCCATTCTCATGAACGGAGCGGATTTGGCGGCGTGGACGAGCTGCGGTTTTCCGTCATGCACAAGGTGTCCGGGGATTCACAAAAGGAACGGATCATGGCGGGTATAAATATCGAAGGCCCCGAGTTTGAGATTCGCGCAGCCCAAATAAAGGATATCGAGCTATTTATTGATATCTGGAATCCCAAGAAGGACATTTCTATGGGTAGTGAGCCGGGAACGGGGCCAGGCCCGGAGCCAGCACAGCCAGAGCCAGCACAGCCAGATCAAACCGATCCAGAGCCAGTACCAGTCAGTATTGGCAAAAAATACCGGCAATTGCTGGCAGAGTACCCCATGACCTGGACCGTGAATGTTTGTGTAAATAATTTGGTATGCCGTGCAGACCTTGGTGCTTCGCTTGGCCGGGCAGAAATTCTTGCCGATTGTATTTGGGCCTCGGCTCACCGACAAGGAAATACTCAGCAGCTGGCAGTGGGCCTGAATACCCTTGAGGTCACCTCTGAGGGCCGTCTCGGTGCCCAAGCGAAACTCTGCGGCGTCTCGAAACGACTGACGACGTACTGGGAAGACGCAGAAATGATTCCACTGGTCCAACTGGTGGTGGCCATAGATGCTCTTGACATCTCGCTGGGAATTGATGGCCACAAATTTTTGGCCGCAAGGGCCACCGAATTCCGTGCCGGCTATGCGAACCACCTGGCCAGGGTCAGTTCCGGCAGCCAGAACCTGCTTATTTCTGCTCAGTTAAAAGAACTCTCCATTGCATTTACTTCTTTGGTTGTCTCGAACGTCTACGATGTAGTTGAGCCCCTGAATTTCTTGCGAGCCCAAACGGCCATTTACCAGAAAGCGCTTGCGCGTGAAAACAACAGCCAGAACGAGAGCCCCTCGAGAGTGGTCTCCAACATCCTCTCTCATCTCAGGGTCCGTCTCGCTGCGCAGCTTGATAGTGTGCGTCTCTATGTTTTCCCCACCAACTTTGATGATACTAATGCCCTCAAGCTCAGTGCCAATACTATGAAATTTGTGTTTGATCGCGAACCCACCGTGCAAAACGTTATCCCATCGCATTTGGTAGTGGAAACTCGTGGGTACCGTGTGGGTCTGGGCACTTTAAAGCCAACCCGTGCAGGAGGGGTGATTGGTGTTGGCGGTAGTGGCTCCCAAACGGACTTGTTTAAAAGGCTTAAAGATAGTGCCACCTCGAGTATGCTCGTTAGTATTCCCGAAGCCACTGTTTCCATGGACTCTACTGACATCAATGGCAAACGCGTTGAGTATATTTTCAAAAGTCTGTTTGGCGGCGATCTCGAGGTGGGGTGGAATCTTGGCACGCTTAACTTTATCCGCGAGCTCTATGAAACCCACGAGCGTACATGGTTATCCCGAGTTGCCATCAAGGAGCGCACTATTCTCGAGACCGGCAAACGGCCTCGAACCATGAAGGAGTTTATGGAGGAGGTCCGCCCCGAGTACGTGCCGCTGGCCCCGCCCGAGATCCAGATACCCAATTTGCATGATATGGGCCATGCCACACCACCAGTCGAGTGGATGGGGTTCAACCGCGAACGATTGCCTGGCATGACGCACTGGTTTGTTGTTCGGGCTCTCTACAAGATAATTGGCGATATCGAGCGCCGCTATGCGGCCGTTTTGCATTAGATAGACTCCAACTCCTCTTTATTTATTTATTCTATTTAACTTGAGTTTTTATTTCCGCCGACAGAAGTCTGCGGTGAGTTCCAGTCAAGTACTGTTTTCCAGGATTCTAAGATTCAACTAGCTTAAGCTTAGCGCAGCTAGCTTGACCAGCGTAGCCAGCTTAACCAGTTAATACTTGCGTACCTTAGATGCACATAAGACGCACTAGGCCTGTATGCTTAAACAAAGCAGCCGACACATTTTACAATGCCACATAAAAAAGAATATAATTATCTACAGGTTGTAGTTTTTATTTAAGGGCGACCATGCGGGAGAAAGCGGTGTTCATGGTGGCAGCCTTACGCTTGGGAGGCTTGTAGGTGATGGAGAACTCACCAAGGTACTTGCCAACCATCTCGGGACGGATCTCAACAGCGTTGAAGACCTTGCCGTTGTAAACACCAACAACGTTACCAATCATCTCGGGGACGATCATGCAGTTACGGAGGTGAGTCTTGACGGGAGCAGGCTTGTCACCCTCGGCGGTTCTAGACTTGGCCTTGGCGAGCTTAACCATGAAGTGCTGGACCTTGGGGTCGACACCGTTCTTGAACTTCCGGCGGCCGCGGGCGTGGAGGAGAGGGACAAAGTCCTCAGTGGACATCTTGACGAGGTCGGCGATGTCAGTACCGCGGTAGGAGAACTTCTTTACAACCTTACGGCGACGGGTCTGGTCAGTGCTGTCAGCCATTCTGATGATAAGTTTCCCATGGGTGCAAGAGTGGTATTGATGAGTCGGGTGGCAGCCCCAAGCCCTAACTTTTGCATAGATTATTAGTAATGAGGAGGTGGGCTTCAAGGTAGGGTCGACAGGAGGATCCGAGGAGGGGATCGGAGGGTCTTACGCCACTTTACTTGCCACTGAGGCCACTGGCCATACCCAACCCACGACCAAAACCAAACCAAACCAAGAGCGGCCGTGGCAAGAGAATCAGTGGTGGCGTCGATCACCAGCATCAAGATCAGAGATGAAGACCGCCTACACAATCTCGCATAAAATCCCCAGAGGAGTTACCAATTTCACACCACAAGGACTCAGGGATATATACGAAAGCTCTAATGTCTCGAAAAGATCACGACAGTACGAGGTCCAGATTGAAACTACCAGCCCGCGAAATCAGGGTGACTTCGAGAACCAGCTCCACAAGAGCACGGTGAAGGCCGTCAAAGAGATCTTCAGTATGCCTCATTCCCAATGGGTCGCCGATAACTACTTTGCCCTTACGAGACTGCGAACCCTTTTCCTTTATGATCGCGATAATACCGGGCTATGGACTGAGATCCAGGAAATATTCATGGAGTGGGTGCACGGCTTGCTTCAGGAGACTCGTGGCGTCAATTTTGACCTTTTGCTTCCCACTGTGGAGTTTGTGCACCGCAATGTAGGGTTCAAAATCAAACGGCTCTATGACTATTTATACTGGTTCAACCCTATAGTGAAGAAAATGTATGGGGCCAGAAATGTGCTGGAGCACCTGGAAAGTCTGTATTTTGCAAATTATATTTCCCAGGATTCAATCATGGACCCTGTCAAGCAGAGTCTCCTGAGTCTGCATCGCCAGCACTATAGTGGGGCAGGGTTTGCCGACTTTCGGGGATATTTTGGGTTTGTGAGGAGCATCTGCAAAGACACAAAGTTTCTTGACGACTTTCTAGAGGCTGTGGCCGCTAGCAGCCTACAAACTCTGGCAGCAGGCGATTTGCAAGAGCTGATGAACAAGTATGCCGAGTGGAAAACGGCCGAGGTTGGCTTTTGGGAGCAGGTATCGTCAGAGAAACATCCGCAAGAGGATGCAGAGCTGCTTTTCAAAAAACTAGAAACCTGTCTGCATGAAATGATTCTCACCGAGTACCGTGGCGACCTAATCTCGTTGCTAGTGAACACCCCACAGGTGTTTGAAAAGTACACCAAGCAGGTCACAAGGGTAGGTCTTGGCGTGAAATTTCAGCAAATATGCAAACAGCTTGTTTACGAGTACAACGACCGTATAAACGGTCTCCAAGCGGGACCTCTGGTCAAAGCCACCCTGCTTTGCGACTTTGCCGAGACCACTCTCCGGGGCCCTGTTGGCGAGACGCGAGTGTTTTCAGCGTGTTGGCTGGACTATATATTCCAAAACAAACAGCTGGGCAAGATCCTCGCACATGCAGCGGCCTATTACATGGCAAAACAGGATTTCAGCCATGTCACGACGATCTCGGCTATCCTCAAGCTCGATACCAGCGTGATGGACGACGAGTTATCGCCGTTTCTCGAGACTTTCAGCGAATTTCTATGGAGATATACATGCGAGCTTGCGCCCAGACACACAGAAGGTGGCATGAACCGCTTTGTGCATGGTATCAACATTCTCAGGGCAGACGCCCCCGAAGTGGTCTGGCACACGTCCCAGTATATCCGGCTCATCGAGACCCAGCCGGTGCTTAACCATGAGTATTGGCCGCGCGAGGTCACGGCAACATTCAACACCGAGGAAACTTTACAGCTGACGCGTACTTACCAACAACAACACCCCAACCGGATCGTGGAGTGGGACATGGGTCAGACTTTTACCGAGGTGCAGCTCAACAACAGGCGTATAGAATGCACGTACGCTGCTTACCAGGTTCTCCAGTCGCTTTTATCTGCTCCCGGCTACTCACTTTGCATTGGCGATCTCAAAATCCCCGAAAAACTCCAGGATGCCACCCTCAAGGAGCTAATTTCCCAAGAGTATGTGCTTTATGTTCCTTCAACGCGAGAGAAAAAGTTCAACAATCACGATTTGATTTATTTAACGTACAAATTAAATACATAGCCTGAAGCATGACGCATACCCTGACGCTTACTCTGCATCAAAAATCGCGTATGCATTAGCGAGGATAATGCTTAAGACAGTGGCCTGTGCGGGTAATTCGCCGGTCTTTGAGTAGTCAACAGACATAAGCACGGGGCCCCACACCACTGAGATATCGTCAATAGACATTTTATTGATGCCTCGGAGTTCTTGCACCCGGTACAGATGGAAAATCAGGTATCTTAGAGTAGTATAGTTGGCATCGGGCAGAAGGTTGATAATTGTGTGGATGGTGTCGCGTCTCCGGGTCTCCTCGGGGATATTAACGGCGTTGATAAGCTCGTCATTGTGCTCGCGAGTCAGTAGCGGATCGGGGAGCTCCTTGAAATAAAGCTTCAGAGCCGATGCAACAGAATGGATATCGTTGAGGCTCTTGGAGGGACGCAAAAGGTCAACGTTCGCGGCATCGATGTCAAATAACCGCTTGATCTCGCTGACTTGCGCGGCGTTACCCTGTGTCTTGTAAATCTCCTCAACTTCTAACCCAAAATTGTCAATCGCCTGGACGCACTGGTACACTATTCTAGGAACCGTAGAATCTTCATAGCTGAGCAGTTTCTCCAAGGGAGTACCATATGTAGGAAGCCCGTGCTGAGCCGGGTCGTACTCGGGCTGTGAGGGTGCGGCCGGGCCTGGTTGTGTAGCGCTAGCGCCTGAAGCGTATGAGCTAGTGGCGTTTGAGACGGGGGCAGCGATGGCTGGGGCAGGGGCAGGGCCGCCGCTCGAACCACCAACACTCTTGTTACCGAGAACAGGCCCAGACTTTGCGGTACCAGAGGAGATGATTCTACTGGGAGTAGGGATGCTTGCGGCGTTGTACGAAGTGGTAGACGTATTTTGGGTTGTCTGGGACGCGGCTGAGACGCCACGCGCGCGAGGGCCCGATGGCTGCGCATGCGGAGCTGTATGAGACTGGTTTGCAGCGGATTTTGCCGGCGCAGATGCCGTCAAAGTGGAGCCTGGATGCTTGACAAACGCAACCGGCTGGCGGTTCAGGTACTTTTTGACCTTTGGGATATCGAGAATGTAGTTGTAGAGATCGAGCTGGGGATCGATCTTGTTTGCCATCTCTTTAATACCTTGAGCGGCGTGAGGTGCATTGGGTGGCTTGATGGGGGCCACCACAAACCCACGGTTGAGCTGGAGAGCCTCGTTGAGGTTGGCGAAGCGAGTGACCTGCAGGACGAGAGCATCGTCAGTCTCGAGAATCAAGGATTTGATTTTGTTGACCGACTCAACGCGCAACCGGTTCTCTGTATCGCGACGAAGGCGCAGGGCAGCGTCGACTTTTTGCTGGTAGTCCATTTCGGCCACGGTCATTTTCTTTTGGAGCTCTTCCTCAGATTTCTGGCGAATAGCGATTTTTTTGGCCGGATCGCCACTGCGCGCGCGCTCAAACTCCTCTGCAGCGGAGTCGTAGCGCGACTTTGCCTTTTCAGCAAGTTGCTCGGCTTCTTGGAGGTTCTTCTCGTTGCGAAGCGCGGTCTCTTTTTCGAGTTTACGCTGGCGGTCGGAATTCTTGACAAACTCGTTGATTTCCTCGTGGATCCTGTGCATCGAGTCGATAAACGTGTTGCCTGCGTCCGCCAGGCGCTCGTTGGCGCGCACAATCTCGATAACCTGGTGCTGGAACGTTCCCTTGGCCACTTCGGGGCGCTTGAACGTCTCATTCATTGTACGCGCCGTCTTTTTGAGCTGCGCCGCGTGCTCGCTCTCGAGAATTGCTAGTTTCTTAATGAAAAGCGCAAACTCCTTGCAGCTGTAAATGCTCTGCTTGAGGCGGCTTAGCAGTGATTCTACGCCCACATCGCTGTGGATGATCTCGTTCAAATGCTCCGCTTTCAGGAGGTCTGCGCTGTTGGCTGGCATGACACGAGTGGGATGACTGGTAAGTACTTGGTCGAGGGGTGGCACAGATAAGCGTGGGCGAGGTAGAGTGTGGGCTGGCCACGCTATCTGGTCTTGAGTGTTTATAAATGTCTATTTAATCATTAATTGCCTGTTGGTATGCTAAATGCCTGCTGAGATGCCAATCACCTGCTGAGATGCGCGCCTGGTGCTGCTGCTGCTGCTTACCTAGATGCATTGCTCGATGTTTTGTTCCCAGGCACTGGGCGCGAAAACAAAGTGAATATGCAAAGTCTGAAACAGGAGACTGTGATTTTTCTGGGGTTAAAGAGGCGCTGGAGTGGCTTTGCAATTGTGCACGTAAACTAAAAATTTGTAGAACCAGATAGAACGGGGAAACGCGGAACTGAGGGGCGCTGCAGTTTTACTGACCGGCTCTTTACCTGGGCCGGCGCTTTTCTCCACTGCGAGGTCCCTGCTAGTCCTCTCTAGTGCATGAACCTGCATGGTATAAATATGCGTTTACGTAAATGTTCTAGGTAGCAGTAGGTGGCAAGTGGCCAAGTAGGTAGCAGTAGGTGGGTAGGGAATAGGGTAGGCGGATAGTTAGGGAGGTAGGCGGATAGGAGGTAGTCGCCTGGGAAGGTTGGCGGATTGGGAGGTAGGCAGTGGGCGGGTAGGCAGTAGGTGGGTAGGCAGTGGGCGGGTAGACAGTAGACAGCACTCAGCAGGCAAGGAGACGTGTCCGTCTGGACGTACGCCCGTCTAGACATGTGCCCTTCTGGTCTAGCCCTGCATTCGAACTTGCACCCTAAATGTCATTCCCTACATCCATGGCATCACCCCCCCAAATGCCATAACCCCCTCGCTGAAATTTATATTTATGCCTGCAATCACAAAATTATCCAAAAAGCAAGAAAAAGCATCCAAATTCAAAAAGGGAGAGCTAAAAAAAGAAGAGAAAAGGAAACAGGCCGCTGAAAAGCAAATAGCAGAGGACCTGAAAGCCGAGGAGCTCAAAAAGCTGGGAAAAACGCCCAAACCCAAAGGTCAAAAAAGAAATACTCTTTTCGTGGGTAACCTGCCGTACGATATTGACGCAGAGACTCTTGGAGAGCATTTTGGTGCTGCAAAACCCGCCATGATCCGTATGCGCAAGGGCTTTGCATTTTTTGACTATGATAATAGCGAGACTTTGCAGCTGGCGCTTCGGTACCACCATTCTTCCCTCAAGTACCGCAAGATCAATGTAGAATTGACCGCTGGCGGTGGCGGAAACAGCAAAGTACGCAAGGCCAAGCTTGAGAAAAAGAATAAAGCCATGCACGAAGAGCTCGCCGAACAGATTGAACGCGAATCCAAGCAGGCGGAAGCCAAGCGCGAGCAGAAAGCAAAAGAGGACAAGAAACAGCTCAGCAAAGACCTGGAAAATGTTCACCCCAGCAGACGGAAGAACTTCACGGATGGCAACTAGAGGGCATTCTGTGGCTTGTAGAGACATTGTGCGGCTTTTGCATTTGAACAGTCATTTTTAATTAGCATATGAGCGGATCGGGTGAACAGATTGGGTAGACTGGGTGGATCGAACTGCTCGGACGCTCACTGCTCAGAAACTCACTGCTCAGGAACATCTCTGCTCAGAACGCTCACGGCCGCGTGGAATTTCTATTCTCAAAGTTGAGATTATTTAAACAATTCAGTCAACATAAATTATCAATTGGTGAGTAGTGGAGTCAAAGCATTTGAACGAGTTAACTAGCCAGTCCAACTAAAGTGGCGGGGGAGACCCGGTCACTGTTGAAGTTGTTACTTAGTGGACCTAAATTGAGCACTATTGTAGGCATGACTCTTAATATCGGATCTCGCTCACACTGACCCATAGGTACCATGAGTACCATGGCCGTCTGGTACCGTTACTCGCCCTCCAACTACCACTCCTCCCTCACTGAGCATTTTAATATAAACATAAATACTACAAACACACTTGATCCCAGAGTATCTAATAAAGAGCTTGGAATCACCCTCAGCACCCTCAAGACAGCCATGTCTGGTAAGATAAATAAAAAAGCAATGAGAGCTCGAAAGAGTCTCTTTAAATGCAAAGAGCATAAAAACACACACCTAGAGGCTCATTTCGGTATTCTCAGCGCCGGTATCGTGGCGTGCACGCTTAATTTTCCATGATCCCTGGTGGGGCCGCTTATCACCCACCTGCAGAGACTGGTCTCCAGCAGATAGATCTGGGTCGCCCTTTGCAATACCAGTAAGCTGCTGCACTGCCCATTGCTGTACATTCGTGTCTTGATCGGCTTCTAGCTGGTCTAGTAGATGGCGTAACGCGTCCATGTATCCTTGCTGGTACGCATTCTCAAAGTTTCCGCTCGCAAGCTTGAATAGCTTGGTTACTGCGTTGGCTGCGGTCTTGAACTCATTAACAAGTTCGGAATTAGCTTCATCTAGCGACATTTGTGTTGAAGGTTTACAAGTGGGGGAGAGAGAAGTCTGAGGGGTGCTATTGAGTTTGCCACAGGTGTTACCTGATAGTGGGGGGTAGTGGGCGGTAGCGGCGGACGGGAGGTAGACGTTAGTGCTCGTGGACGGACGGCTAATCTTAAAGTATGAAACACCGCACTAAATAACAAACTTAACAAACAGAATGCTCCACAACTCCTCTAGTTTGCACACTTTTCACCTCAAAGTAGACCTGAACCTCTAAAAAAAAAACGGCCCCGGATTTTTTTTTTTCTGATCTGATCTGATCCTTAAACTTTATCATGTCTAGGGTCCTGAAAAAAATTAAACCGCCAGTTTCGCAAAAACTGGTGGACGAAATCGGAAACCCGCGTAAATCCCAGAAAGCATGGCACGGCCAAGATAAGGATGCGTTTTTCAGAGACAAGTACGCTCACGTTCACGCCAAGCAAATGAAAAATAGGCCCGACAAGGCC
The DNA here is from genome assembly GCA_030579635.1 of Wickerhamiella australiensis. Classification (NCBI taxonomy): domain Eukaryota; kingdom Fungi; phylum Ascomycota; class Dipodascomycetes; order Dipodascales; family Trichomonascaceae; genus Wickerhamiella; species Wickerhamiella australiensis. Next base: position 224,496 of record JAKTRM010000001.1, on the reverse strand, counting down.
ACCACCCGGCCCAGCAATGGCAAGCCTGCGCCCAATCCTAATTTTGCCCAGAAATTTAAAGAGACGTTACTGAAAAATCCCTCTACAGATTATTTGTTTGGCAAAAACCCCGTGGCCGCCGCCCTTGAGACCCGCAAAGTGGTCAAGGTTTTCACCGGCGACAAGTACAATGAGATTGACGTGAGTATTCTTGAGAAGTGTTCTGCACGCAACATTCCGCTCCAAGCAAACACGCCCCTGCAGCACCTAGAGGTCATGGCCTCGCGGGGAGTGCACAATAACTATGTGGCTGCCGTCAAGCAGCGCGAGTACCGAGAACTCGAGGGTATCGAGGTACGAGAGAACGAACTCGTTGTTGCTGAGGAGAAGTTCAGCTTGAATAGCAGGTGGCCACTGGGTGTATATGTCGACCAGGTCACCGACACGCACAATATGGGCGCCATCCTTCGATGTGCCTACTATCTAGGGGCAGACTTTGTCGCATTTGCAAAGCGAAATTGCGCGCCAATGTCCCCACAAGTCATAAAGGCATCTTCCGGTGCCGCTGAGTTTCTCCCGGTGTTCACAGTAAACTCCCCCCTCCAACTTTTAGAGACCCTCAAGGAGCAATGGAATATTATTGCAACCTTGCCCAAACAAAAGGTCAGTGGACTCGTGAATGTGGCCCCTAATGAGCTTTCAACATTGAGAGACAAGCCTTGTCTTTTGTTGGTTGGATCTGAGGATAAGGGGCTACGCACCTCGCTGGCTCAGAGAAGCACGCATTCTACATCTCTCGAGCCTGCGCGGGAAAATGACCTAATTGATTCTTTGAATGTAAGTGTAGCCACTGCGCTATTACTTGAGAAGCTGAGACAGTGAGGGGTAGAGGGCAACAGTGACCACAGAAGGGAAGAGTGATCATAAAAGGAGGGCATCAAGTGCCGCAAAAAGCCAAGAGTAATAACTAAAAGAACATTACACACAAAGCACACAACGCCCCTCTAGCACATCAGGTGATTAAACTATGTACATACAAATTGTTGAACATCAGGGATTTGGAGCTAAGTACCTGGCGTCCTCATCTATAAGTTTCTGTCTGTGCGTTTCTTAAATGGCAGCACTATTGTATAGGATCTCACCCATAAGGTTGTTGCTTTTTCCTGTCCACGGATTGCTGCTTGCATGCATGGAAACTCGCTTGTTACCGGTTTCCAGTTCCAGTTCCAGTTCCAGTCCCATTTTCTAGCACTCACCAGGATATCACTCATGTTAAGACCGATGCAGTGTGCTCAGATGAGCTGATTGGATCTCTGTGGTACTGCGTATGCATCCATGGGTAACCCACCAGCCTCCAGCGTCAAATAATTACCTAGCAAGGGTTGCATTTTTCTGAAATTACTGCGTATATTAAACACCTATGTACATACTAGAAGCTTTCTTTACTCTCATGTCACGACAAAATAGCTAAAACGCCTGCTTTCTTGTTGGGCTTGAAGACGACGCGTTTCGGATTGTTTTCGAGAGCCTCTGCAATCTGGGGAAGCCTGGCCGTCGCGGCCTCGATTACTGCTTCACGAGTATTTTCAGAAACTTCAATCTGATCGAGTTTACGGTTATTTAACATAACCACGAATTTGTAGAGCTCCTCCACCTCGAGCGGTTGTGGATTGGGCCAATCGAGGCTGGAAATCGATCTCCATTCAGTGCCCATGCGGTCTTGAAGTTTCTCCCAATTCTCCTCAGCATTAACAGGGCACACGGGCGCCATTGATACCAAAACACACTTGAGGGCTTCGGGCCCCAGCTCTGTGTCCTTGAGGGCGTTGCAGGTGTTTGTCAAGATCATCAGGTCTGAAATAAGAGTGTTAAGACCGAGTTTAGTCTCGAGTGCCTCAGTAATATCGTTATGCTTTGCCACAAAGTCGTTCCAGGTGCGACGCGTCGCATTGTCCAACTTGGATAAACCGTTGGTTTTCGCGCAGATGTGGTTCGTTAGAGACTTAACTCTTGAAATCCACCGCTCGCTGCCAATAATTTTATCGGTATCCCACTGTAAAACATCAGGCACCGGAGCAGAGAATAAAATGTGCGCTCTTGTTGCGTCCGGCCCGTACCTGGAAATCACATCAACAGGACTGACGCCATTGTACTTGGACTTTGACATTTTCTCATACACAATCTGTGGTTTTTTATTCGTGGCCTTGATTAATCCCTGCTCGACTTCGTGGGGTTTCAGGAATCTGCCTGTATCAGGGTCAACCGTTGTGCGTCCGTGTACCATTCCTTGCGTAACAAGCTGTTTGAAGGGTTCACCGCTAAACCCATGGTCGTCATAGTAGCCATGCTTGACCAGAAATTTGGCCAGGAACCGCGAATACAACAGGTGGAGGATCGCGTGCTCTACTCCGCCCACATACATATCCACGGGCATCCATTCTGACGCGCTTGATTTGCTAAATGGCTCTGCAATGTTATGAGCATCAGTATACCTTAGGAAATACCAGCTCGAATCCATGAACGTGTCCATGGTATCGGGATCGCGTTTGGCTTCGGACCCACATTGAGGACACTGAGTCTTGATAAACTCGGGGCAATGAGCAAGCGACCCTGTATGGTTTTCGGGAAGTTTAACCGGTAGCTGATCATCAGGAACAGGCACAGTTCCGCAACTATCGCAGTGAATTATGGGAATGGGTGCCCCCCAGTACCGCTGACGCGAGATGAGCCAGTCTCTAAGCCGGAACTTGGTCCGTACATGCCCCAAACCCTGATTAACCAGCTTATCGGTGATTGCTTTCGATCCTTGTTTTACCGAAAGACCCGCAAACCCTGAAGCTTCATTTAGAGTGCCGGTTTGGGCCGTATGCAGTGTTCCCTCTCCACCTTCGATGACGCTCAAGACTTGGCCAGTGCCATTAACCTTCCAAAACTCAAAATCACGCTCATCATGAGCCGGTACACCCATTACTGCACCCGTTCCGTAGCTTGAAATGACATAGGGAGCAGCATACACGGGGATCTGGGAGCCATTGAGGGGGTGCTCGAGGCAGAAACCCAGTTTGAAGCCTTCTTTAGAACCATACTCGAAACTACGCGATACGAATTCTCGCAACCTTTCATCAGTAGCTGCTTGTTTTGTTACTAGCGGGTGGTCGAGACTAAGCGAGATAAACTGCACGCCTCCCAGTGTCTCAGGACGGGTCGTGTAAACCGTAATATCATCCGAGAAACGTATATCTACGCCCTGGGACTTGCCGATCCAATTTTTCTGCATTGTTTTCACGTGCGCAGGCCATTGTTCCAAGAGCTCCAGATCGGCGTTGAGGTCTTCGGCAAAGTCGGTAATTTTGAGGAACCACTGCTCCAAATCGCGCTGCTCAACTACCGCTCCGGATCTCCACGACCTACCCCGGGAGTCCACCTGCTCGTTTGCCAAAACAGTCTGTTCTACCGGATCCCAATTGACGCGGGCTTTGGCCCGGTATGCGAGGCCCTCTTTGTGCAACATCAAGAACAGCTTTTGTGTGTGCTTATAGTATTCAGGATCACATGTAACAACCTGCTTATCCCATTCAAAAGACGGACACATTAATTCCATATCTTGTCGCATTTGTTTGATATTTGCTGTAGTCCAATCACGGGCAGATATACCTCGTTCAATGGCAGCGTTCTCTGCCGGCAGCCCGAACGCATCCCAACCAATAGGATGAAGAACTTTGTGGCCCTTGAGCCGCCAGAATCGGGCTAGCACGTCGGCAATTGTGTAGACTCGAAGGTGGCCGATATGCATTGTACCGGAAGGGTACGGGAACATCGAGAGCTGGTACCGTTTAGGCTTGGTGGGCACTTTAGCAGTCTGCGGTGGGTATTTTTTCCAGATATTCTTCCATTTCGTCTCAAGCGATCCATAAACAGCGCGGCTTGACCGCATGACGCCACGATAATTTTTCAGTGGCGTCGGCCATGGAGGCACCATGGAGTGCTGGGGTGAGTGTGTCTTACTGGGGTACGCCAGGTACTACAAGGGTACGCTATGTACGTCATGGGGGTAAATAGTGCCCGAGGTGTTGTGAGAGCCCCGAGAGCTTCTGCGCTGCTGGGCACGTGACCTACATATTTAGCTATATTTTATGCAGGTACGCTGCAGTAGCGTGCCCTGGAACCCATCCCTTTCCAAAGGATCACGCCCCCTGGTATGCTCCTTGGCATGCTCCTTGACATTCCCCCGCGGAGCTTGCCGCCCACGTCCACTCTACAGTCTAAATCTACAGTCTAAATATCTCTACAGCAGCGTCTGAAACACACACACACGCCACCCTACTGTTTTATGAGGTTCACTGCGTGCGTTAAAAGTTCCTCGCTTCTATCAATCGGTGCAGCTACTCCATCCATGAGCGGCACACAGCCCTGAAACCTGGGGACTGTGAATATGGACTTGAGCCCTTCGAGTTTCGAGGCTGCATCGTTGGCTGTCACATAAATCATATATCTATCGCGCCAGGTACGAAGCTGAACGTACAACTGGGGCACGTCACCGCTAATGGAGAGCTGGATCCGAATAGTGGTTATGCTGTGAGGTATGGCAATGCAGTCAAGCTTGCGAACGACTTGACAAACTGGATACGAGACCGTCAACACGTTAATCACAGAGAATGGGCCACCTCTGGCCAGCAGAGGCGGAAGAAAAGGGGTAAGGAATTTCTGGGGGTTGTTGTCAGCGAGATGAAGGTTGTCTCCTTGGATCGTCAGCACAGATAGAGGATCGTCCGTGTAATTCAGCTCTAGCTCTTTCAGCGACGCTCGGCGGACCTTGAGTGACGACTTGGCAGCGAGCCTAAGCCACCTGGCAATACGGTCAATCTGGTTGAGTTTCGCCGAGATCTGTGGCAGAGCCTGGGTACTGCGTTCAAGAGAGATCTCCAAGGTCTTGTTCTCGAGAGTGATCCCATCCTCGTTGATAGACCCGAGGCGATCCAGTTGCTCGTCTTTGATATGAATCTGCAGCTGAACTCGAGCATCACTCACATTTGTAACCACACCCGAATGCGCCCAGTCTGTGTATTTGGGCTTGAAGGTGCGCAAATCGATATACAGTTGCATCTTTGAGCGACCCTGGCTGTATTTGACATTTGCGGCATCCAGCTCGCGGCAAAGCTCATACATTGTAAACTGTTTGGTACACACCTCAGCGAGGCTATTAAAAAGCGCATAATCGGGATCACAAGTGGATATAGATAATTTGTGTAGCGTTTCCACGTGCCACCGTTTTTGCCTTGAGACCATTTGAGTGGCTGCCCAGCTAGTCTCTTTTGCGCCAAGTATAACAATCACAAACCACCCTTGTGGCCACAAGGTATGCCTGAGGCCTAAAACAAGCTCAACGTCTTGGCCGAGTTTTGTTAGCTCCGTTGCCTCGACCCGCATAGACGGGAACCCTTGCCATCCAATTGCCTGGGCACGCTGCATGATGATTTCTTGATGGACAAGAAGCCGCAGCTGTTCCAATATTTGTGGTCCCTTTGCGAGATCCTCAGAGTTATTCAGTTGTTCCAAAGCACGTCTCATGAGGTCTCCGCTTGACTGGAGAGAGATCTGGCCCGACGAATGATCAACAGTGAGGAGACTTGAGCGGGTCCGGGAGAACGCAAGAGCGAGCTGTGTGTCACTTGTTTTCTCCACCCAGCGGAGATTCAGCAGTGGTTCCAGCAAGAGTTTGGCGTGATGCCTTGTCAAGGAGCTCACAAGCGCGTCGATATCCAGGGTATCATTAAAAGCTGCGAGAATCTCTTGGGGAACGACCCATTCTTGATCTTGAACGAGCCATTGGACTTGCAAACAATGCGAATGGTTGATGCCGATACGAATCTGGTACGAGCCTGGTCGCGACCAATATGCAACGTTAATGAGGGATTTGGAAGCGCTAAATGTATGATTGAGCACATTTGCCCAGTAATGCTGAGCCATCTGCGTCAGGGCCTTGCTGATTACGGCGAGTTTGCAGTTGGAAGTGTAATGCAGTACCCAGTCGAGGGTGCCCTTCAAGCCCAAAGTGCTGAGCTTGTCGTTGACAATAGTTTCGAGCTGGGCCTTGATTGCGGGCGTTATTGAGAAATCAAAATCGAATCCGAAATCCACAAAGAAGAACCGCGCGTCCACCGAATCATCGGCAATACCAATATCGATTTCCATGGCCCTTTCAACAATGAATTTGGCTCGGCCGTCTTTGATGGTATAGTTGCGGTATATTGGCGAGAGTTTCTCGACCAAAGCAAGGCGAATTGCCAGCAAAACGTTCAGGTCTCGCAAGGTTTCCAAAATAGCGGCCGCGTCGAGTTTCTTGGGCACCAAAAAGTTATACGTCTCTTGTATAGGACTTCCGTATTTTAGAATTTGCAGCGCGCTCTCGATATCTGCGTACTGGAGCTTTGCCGCCGACATGTTCTGCTGCAGGTGAAAGAGCGCCGCCACGACGTTGTTGAAGCAGTTTGTCTGGCCATGGAGCCAGTTGGCCACATCAATACACTGAGAAATATCGGGAGAAACGACCGCCCATTTGCACAGCACGTACAGCTTCACCAGTTGCTGCCGGGTGTTGACGATGTGCGCCAGGAACTCCCGCTTGCGCGCCACGTCGGCGCCGATAGAAGGCAGCGTCCGGATAACGGTTTGAAAGTCCGCATAGCATTGCTGCACTACGTTCCCTACGACGTGCTGGAGGCTAACATAGTTTTCCTCAATGTGCGGGATTGGGGGTCCCATTGGCACTTGGATTACGTGAGGGTGCTGAGGGGGGTTATAAGCGAGGCAGACTCGGGCAGACTGGGGGCAAACTGGAGAGCGGACTGGGGGGCGGTCTGGAAAATAGTCTGGAGGGCAGACTGGTGGGTGGTCTGGAGGGCAGTCTGGAATGGGTCGTTTAGAGCGGCTCAAGGTCAATGGGTTTGGTGATGTCCTTGCATGATGCATCGAGGACCTGCATAAGGTGGGAGTGACGAAACGGTAATGTAGAGATGGGAGTGAGTGGGAGAGATGGGAGTGAGTGGGAGAGATGGGAGTGAGTGGGAGGGATGGGAGTGAGTGGGAGGGATGGGAGTGAGTGGGAGGGATGGGAGTGAGTGGGAGAGATGGGAGTGAGCGGGAGGGATGGGAGTGAGTAGGAGGGTATGGGGGTGTGAGTATCAGCGCCATTGATCGGAGTGAACATATCGACGCCATTGATGGTGTGAGTATCAGCGCCATCGATATAAAATATCGTACTATTGACTATACGATTATCGCATCCCGGTATGTGAGCACCCTTAAGATGCACTCTACCCTCAATCCTTATCCATTTTCCACCATTGATCCAACCCCATCCTAATCCAATCCCCCCGTACCCTACAAAATCTGGACTAGAGCAACTTATGTATGCATATCTTCTTACAGTAGACACAACCTCTAGCAAAACCTCTCGGTAATCCTCTTTCTATTATCTAGCTGAACCCTCACCTCATCTCACCTCCTCATCAACCTCACCTACCTTAACCTCACCTCCCTCTTAACCTTAACTTCACCTCACCTCCTCATCAACCTCACCTTAACTTGAGCGTGAAGCACATGTATGCATGCTCTTTAGAAAAGGTGGGGTGCATGACAAAGTGGGTAGCCAAGTGGGTAGCCAAGTGGGTAGCCTCAGCAGAGCCTCAGCAGAGCCTCACAATATTCAACACACAGAGTGATAAGATGAGCCCCTGGATCTTTCCCAAAATTCCCTGAAACAACCTGTGCTTCCTCCCCCTCCTGCACTCCCCAATTCTGCTTTCCTCCCCAGCTTCATCCTCTCGCTCCCAACCCCCCTCTTCTGATCTATGCTCTGGGGTTTTTCCGTCAGCTGCTTACATGCCGGATCATCCAGAACTGGTCCTGGATACCAGCGGGCAGCTTTATACCTCGAATCACGGCATTGAGACCGATATATCCAGTCTTCCTAGTCCCACATGTAACGCCGGCATCTTTGAGCCGTTCATCCAGCTCCCACAGGCGCCTCTTCAGCGACTGCCCAGCACCACCCGCCCCCCACAGCCTAGAGCGGGCCCTGCCACGGCGCCCGGGCGGATTTACTCGGCGCAACCCTCGCTCGATATAATTATCCCTAAAAGAGGCGATTTCGTCGCGCAGCTCAACCGTACAAACCTGCACCGTGAGAAGCAGCGCATTCAAACGCCTTACACGCCCGCGCCGGCTGAATCGCAGAATGATCGGTTCCTTGACAAGCAAGATGTTTATATTGCGTTTGACAAGATGCTCAACAAGACCACATGGGACCGAATCAAGGCGCTAGGCAAGGGGTCGTTCTCCAGGGTCATTCTCGCTACGCCAACGCTTTCCCAGGTCAAACCCGATTTGTTGCAGCTTGCTAAATGCATACGTGTTGCAGTAAAAATCACAAAGCTCGGCGTCGAGGGCACCACTGAGCGAGCACAACTGGAGGAGGCTATGCGTAGAGATGTAGGCCTCGTCAAACGGCTAAACCACCCTTGCGTGATTAGTACTTGGGCGTACAATTTTGATGCGGAACGTGCGCTCGTGGTCCTGCCATTTTACCCGGGAGGCGACCTATTCGAGCTCATAGCCAAACATTCGAATGAGCTCTCATCCCAGCTAGTCAAGCGCATCATTCACGATATCGCAAGTGCTGTGGCGTACATGCACTCGGAAAACGTTGTTCACCGTGATCTCAAGCTGGAAAATATCCTAATTACTCTGCCCATTGATGACCTTGTCGCAATCGACCCGGTACTTTACCCCTATCCAGTGGCGGTGATCACCGATCTGGGTCTTGCAAGGGCCATTGATCCCAAAGACCCCTTTCTCACAACCAGATGCGGCAGTGAAGACTATGTGCCGCCCGAAATTATCCTCTCACAGCCGTATGATGGTCGTCAAACCGATATGTGGGCTCTGGGCGTCTTGACATATGCTGTCCTCGAGGGAAGGCTGCCGTTTGATGCGCCCCCTCGCACAAATTCAGGACGAGTCGTCAAAACAGCACACAGAATCGCTCGAAATGATTGGGCGTGGTACAAGGTCAAGAACGCACCCCCAGAGTACGACGACTTGAAAGCCCTAGTGGAGAGCTGCCTCAGAAAACGTGATAATGGCCGTATTCTCGCGCCACAGGTACTCCACCAAGACTGGTACAAGGCTGCTGGTCCCGCCAAGATCAGGCGTAAAGAGGAGATCGACCCTTGCAGTTTATTTGTTCAGAATTAGAGCTATAGGTATTTATTAATGTTACAAGATTAGGCCAGTGGAGCTGGTAGAGGCTGGCAGAGGCTGATGGGGGCTGATGGAGGCTGATGGAGGCCGCACCGGGCTAGTGGAGTCCCGGCGAATCACTTTTTGCCAATCATACCGGCCAAAAGCGTACTGCGACGGGGTTTCTTCTTTGGGGCGTCGCCATCATCGCTGTCGCTGTCGGTTGTATTATCGTCGCTCTCGGAGCTCGAACCATCAGCAGAAAGCTCCTCAGAATCCGACGAATCTCTCTTTTCCTGCACCTGTTTCTTTTTCCCATCATGGACGTCGATATTTGGAAGGCTTTCTAGTTTAGACAAGCTGTTGCGACTTGCGCGGGCAGGTCTAGGAGAAGGAGCGGCGGGGCCAGAAGGCTGAGGGGGAGGTTGAGAAGCAGATTTCGGTGGAGATTTGAGTGGGGATTTGACTGGCGAGGCTGGTGCCTTTGGTTGGGTCTTCTGAGCCTTTGGCTGGGCCTTTTGGACCTTTGATTGGATCTTCTGGGCCTTTTTAGGCATCTCGACCGCTTTGACTGGAGCTACAGTCTCATCTTCAGAGGACTCAGTAGCCGTAGTATCGTCTTCATCGCTATCTTTGTGCTCACTTTTATCAGTTGAGTCGCTTTCGTTAACTTGTGACTCGATTTGCTCAGAAACGGGTTGTGAGCTAGGTAATTGAGTAGATGGTGGGGCAGAGGTGGTCGGGGTAGCCTTTGGAGCAGTCTTTGGAGATTTTGCGGTGGTCGCGGTTGCAGCGGTCGCGGTTGCGGCGGTCGCGGAAGCCTTTGTATTAGTCTTTGGAGCGGGTTCTGGAGCCGAGTCTGGAGTCTTGGCGGTTTTGGCAGCCTTTGAAGTCTTTGTGTTAGTGTTTGGAGCCGACTCTGGGGCTGGCTCTGCTGGCTCTGGAGTCTTGGCGGTTTTGGCAGCCTTTGGAGCCTTTACGGCAGACTTTGGAGCCTTTGAAGCCTTCGTACTAGTCTTTGGAACCGACTCTGGATCCACCGACTTGACATCCACTGCTGGCCCAGGTGACGCCGGCTCAGCATGCACAAGCTCACCCACCCGCTCCGGAGTATCCTCAATTACATTACAAGGAGGTGGAGGCATCCTCAACGCCTCAGTGTCAGGCTGGCTAGAACTTCCAAGTAAACGCTGCGCAGTGGTGAGCGTTGACGCATTGGGGCTTGCAGTCGTGCTAGGGGTCTGCTTGGTACCCTGTTTTGAACTCTGACGAGTCTTTTGGCTCTTTTTTGTGCCCTGTGGCGCACCATCATCGCTCGGTGCTGCGCGAGCCATTTTATCGCCCGTGCTTGGGTTGGGTTTGCGGGCTGCGGGCGTGGGAGTCTCCTGAATTACACCACCATCATTGTGCAAACCGCTACCCGCAAGAGTGGGCGTTTCAGAGCCTACCCGTTTCCTCTTTGCCGGGGACTCTCTAGGGTTCAAAACGCGTTTAAAGCCCGAGGTAACCTTATTTGTAACAAACAAATGGAGTTCATCAGTATCTGAAAGGACCTGATGGATCAAAAATGACGGATCAAGGTCACAAGCGCGTGAATCTTGGACCCGTACAATGTTCAGCCGCCCATGGCCCGGATATACCGACTGAAACCGGTTCGATGCATCATAAAGTAACTGTTTAATAGTAATATCGCTCTCTGTCAAGTGCAGGAATTTTGATATCGAGCTTTCATCCGTTGTTGATTGTAGATAAATTTGTAGACGGTACATGTATGATTCGTCACGTGGGAGCAAGGCATCATATATACGCCCGGCAGAGCCTGTAGAACCGGGCAATGCATGCCGTTTTTGCTCTATGCTGCTCTATGCTGGACTTTTAAGCTCGTAATACCACTAAAATTAAACCTTTAATAGCCTTACCGTGAAATTGAATCATCTCCGCCCCCCGCCCTTATGGTGTGAGAGAGCGCGCGCGACTGAAACCCACTCACGTAATGACCGAAGGCATGTACCCCGGCGCGACCGCCCGCCAGGGTGCAATAAACCCGCGGTACTCGGCGTTTGAGCAAATATTTGGCCAGCCGCCGCCGCCTGGTCGCATTCCCCAGGAACATCTACAGAGGGGCCGCTCCTCTGCATCCCTGCGCAAGATGTCTCAGGAGTCGCTCGCGCAGCCGCCTACCCGCAGCGTTAGCCATTTCATGCGCCGCCGCCAGCACGGTAGCTCTACGAGTTTGTCTTCCTCCACAACAACAAAGGGCGGCCGTGTCATCCCCCACAGACTCGACCAGCTGGGCTTGCAGGACGAACCCCGTGAGAAGCGTAGTCAGAGCGTGAGCGTCACACGCAAGGCCTCCTCTTCAACTATTTCTTCAATGACAACCATGGGCAGGTCCACAATCGTCACAACCTCCCGCAAAGAGCCGCTCGTGTACCCGGCCCTCTTGAGCCGCGTGGCCGTCAAGCTCAGCGAAACCCTGGTCCTCAGCGATCATATGAAGAACGAGCTGCTCTACAAGAGCTCTTTTACGGGCGCAGAAGCCGTCGACGCAATTGCATACATCATCAAGACCCCCGATAGGAACCTTGCGCTGCTCTTGGGTCGAGCGCTCGACGCTCAAAAGTATTTCCATGATGTCACCTACGATAATCGCTTGAGAGACAGCCCTAATGAAGTTTATCAGTTTGATGAACCCGGCGATAATGAGATCGATGGCGTTTTCACTTTGCTGGCCGACTGCTACTCGCCCACGTGCACCAGAGATAAGCTGTGCTACTCCATCTCGTGCCCCCGCAGATTGGAGCAACAGGCCCGCCTTAATATGAAGCTGGACCCTGGGCTCCAAAACGAGCCGTCGCTCAGCGTGGTCCCGGTGGACGACGAGAAGCAAAAGCTCTGGATCCAGATGGTATCGACCGATGTCGCCGAGTCGGTTCCCAAAGATGAGCAGCGAAGACAAGAGGCGATATGTGAACTTATTTATACCGAGCGCGATTTCGTCAAGGATCTCGAGTATCTGCGTGACTTTTGGATCAAACCTCTGCGCCGTTCTACCGGAATTATCCCTGAAGCTAGAAAGGAAAAATTCATTCGTACAATGTTTTTGAACGTTTTAGAAGTGCATGCAATCAATATCAAATTCGCTGAAGCTCTCACCCGTCGCCAACAGCAGAACCCAATCATCCATGAGGTTGCAGATATCGTTTTGGACTACATCAAGGATCTAGAGCCGTTTGTACGCTATGGCTCAATGCAAAGATACGGGAAACACGAATACGAACGCGAGAAACTTAATAACCCTGCATTCGCAAAGTTTGTGGAAGAGACGGAGCGATTACCAGAATCACGCAACTTGGAGATTAACGGATACCTCAGTAAGCCCACAACCCGCCTTGCGCGCTACCCACTGCTGCTTAACGCTATCCTGAAAAAGACCCCCGAAGACAATCCTGATTTCACCAACATCACCCAGGCCATTGAGATTATTCGCGAGGTTCTCGGAAGACTCAATGCCGAGTCTGGAAAAACAGAAAATCGGTTCCAGCTCACCCAACTTAACCAGTCCCTTGCATTTAGAGCTGGCGAGTACGTTGACCTCAAGCTTCAAGACGATAACCGCCAGCTGGCTTACGATGGCGATATGACGAAACGGCCCGGCGAAGGGGATTTGCATGTTTATTTATTTGACCACGCAATTCTGATTGTAAAGTCCAAAAATAACAACAAGCGTGGTGCGCTCAAAGTCCATTCAAAGCCTATCCCGCTGGAGCTGCTACGTATTCGCACCGACGAGGGCTCTGCTATCGCAAAACAGTCCTCTACACCTTTGAACGGATCCACGCCTTCTTTTCGAAAAAATACGCTCACAACTGGCTCTAATAAGCGCGATAGTTTCCCCATCACTTTTCAGCATATCGGCCGCCGCGGCTACGAAATTACTCTCTATGCCCCTACTTTTCAAGCTCGGCGAGCCTGGTTGGACGAGATCTCCAAGCAGCAAGCACTTTTGAAGAAGAATGCAGACGTCTACACTCAGCATATTCTACAGAGCGGGTTTTTCGGATCGGGCCTTGTTCCTCGCATCACCTGTGCTAAGCCAATGGACTCTGGGCGCAAGATTCTTTATGGAAATATCAATGGAATCTACATGTCGGAAATCAAGTTTACTGATGGCGTGCCCAAGGCAACCCGGCCTGAACTGGTAGTACAGACCAATCATGTCACTCAAATCAGCGTTTTGGACGTTTACAACACCCTTCTCTATCTCAGTGATAAATCCGTGGCGTCGCTTAACCTGGAGCTACTTGAGGATAAAGACCCCGTTGCTGTGAGCAGGAAGGCCAAGCATATCTCTTCTGGCTGTAACTTTTACGAGGTGGCAGAATGTAGCGGCAGGACTCTGCTCACAGTTATCCGTTCAAATTCTCTGAGCAGCACGATTCGAACGTTTGAGCCCTCTGATCTCAGAGTATTGCAACAAAAGCGCCCGCCGCTAAGGCGCTTACTCTCGTCGCAGCAAGCTCAGCCAGAAGGGTTCAAGGCATTCAAGCCACCGGTGGAGGTACCGTCCTCCATGGTCAGCATTTCGTACTTGAGGTCGCACTTGTGTCTAGGGTGCTCTAAAGGGTTTGAGCTCTTGGACCTAAACACAATGAAGATTGAGTCCCTGTTGGATCCCGCCGACACGTCTCTTGACTTTGCAATAAAGAAGGACTCGTTGCGGCCAATCAGCATCTACCGGATTAACAAGGAGTTCCTGCTCAACTATTCCGACTTTTCATTCTTTATTAATGGCAATGGCTGGCGTTCCAAACCGCAATGGATCATCCAGTGGGAAAGCAGTCCCCAGCAAATCGTCCTGTGCTACCCTTATCTGATTGGGTTTGAGCCCAATTTCATTGAGATCCGCACAATGAACACCGATCTTTTGTGCGCCATTCCTGGCCACAATATCCGTTTCTTGCACGAGAGCACTCATGAAATCATCTACGTGCACGAGAATGAGCATGGCCAGGACGAGGTTGTCTCGCTGAACTTTTGGGAGAAACAGAAAAAGGCCGTTGAGCAGCAGTCCCGGTCCACAGGCGACTGATTCTTGGACGGCCCCTTGAACAGCTAGCTTCTCTTGCGTTGTATTGCCCTTGGAGAGCCCTCTAGGCATCCTTTTGGGGGACATCGCACGCCGCAAAAACTCTTGGAATTTGTGTGCCTGGTGGCATGGAATGTAAATGTATTTATTCAATCTTTATTATATATTACAATGTACGCTGATGTGCAGCAAAGCGTGCGCGGTTTAGAGGCCAGAGCTGGAAAAATAGGGGGTGGCAGGCTTTTACTAGGCTCAATTAGCCATTGGAGGGGATATACCTCGAGGTACGGGGTAATGTGCGTAATATGCGAGGACCCTTCAGACTATATACTTGAATATTCCCAAAACGGATCCAGTGTTGTTGGAACCAGGTTAGGGTCTCTCCCAGGATCTGGTATATGTAGTTATGTGGAATATGTAATAAATTATCTGGATTCCAAGTTCTCGGTTCTGTAGACTGTGTGTGATTACCCTAGTCCACCTTCTAACACGTTCCTAGGACGTTTGGCGGACTTAATATTAAAACACTAAACCCATGCTTAAATGCGTCGCAACCAGGGGCAAAAAAGGTCTTGCCCGGATTCGAACCGGGGTTGGCGGAATCAGAATCCGCAGTGATAACCGACTACACTACAAAACCGCTACGCGCCTATAGGGTTGTTGAAAATATAAGCAACCACACCCAATTTTTGATGTTGCGGTTTTTGGGGCAAGCACAAATGAACAATTGTTTTAAGCGCCCGCAGCGCTTACATTTCGAGGCTCTGAAAATTTCGCACTAAATTATGGCGCTTGATCGCTGTTTTACTGTCACTGCAGGTTACCTGCATAAGATATAGCTAGCTATGTACGACGCGCGCTCAGGAGCGCATGAGTCCTTGGGACTCTTAAATAAAAATATGCAAAAAAAAAAAAAAAAAAAATAAAGTATCCGAAAAAAAAATAAATAAACACAGCTGTGCAGAGATGCTTATGAGCCTTGAACAAGTGCTTGGATTGAGTTAAAGGCCACATGATGTTCCATGACCTGTAGTGCGCTGCGTTCATGCCCACGACAGCTAGCTCATTTTGTATAGTTTTCGTGACGTATGTGAGTGAAAAGTCATACTAATCACTAAGCTACCTTCAAGGCCTGGTACACGCCCACAAACAGGATCTACGCTTTGCCTCGGAAAGAGGCATAAGCGATTGCTGGAGTGCCCTGGATGCCACTGCGATGGTATATGGTCTAATCAACACTAGATAAGAAGGTGTTCACTAGAGCAGCTTAAAGAAATCTGAATGTGTCTGTAATGCCATGGAGGAGTGATAGTACCGTCTGTGACTCTAGTTTCACTGGTCAAGGTCTGGCGTGCTATGCTATCTGGGGCACTCTCCTCGAAAAAAAGCTACTTTGGCAGTGGTAGAGACTAGAGTTCAGGCTGAAACACGTTCATATGGATAGCTAGCTTCATCGCCACGCGCCAGGTGTTCACAGGTCGAATCGATATCCATCAACAGAAAGAAGCTATCCCCGCTGCTATAGCACTGGACCTGACCTAAATCAACTGATTCCCCAAGAACCCTTCAGTCACGAGCATTTCACTGAGCCCACTAAGGTACACCAAGTCTAATTCCACCTCTAGGTACCTACACCTCAAAACACTTACACGTTGGCGCCGAAATAATACTTGAACCGAGGACTAGATCGACAGGAATGGAGTATCGAGGTCTTTGATATGGGTCTTCATCTGGAGGATACGACTCCTATTCCTGACCATGCGGGTCATCGCCAAGGCAAGTATAACTGCTACCAACTGCGGTACTGCTACGTACCCCGTATATTCTTGGTAAAGCAGAAAGTAAACGTAGTACCAGGTGCTGGTATTTGGGCTGAAGAGCTGCGTTCAAGAGCTGCCAAACTATACACTCACTAGGGTATGAAATGCACTCAAGCGAATGAGAACATTAGCCAGAGCAGCAACATTGTGCACTATCGGCTCTGCACGCCAGCTTGGTAGAGACTTCTTGGTTATGGATGCGGATAGGATAGACCCATAGAGAGTGGCGTAGTAGACATTCAGCATCCTCCACGATGTAAAGACTTCAAAGGCAGTTTACTCTTTTCAAGTCTCGTTTCTGTAGCTGTTGCCGTTGCATAATAGCCGGAAAGAAAACACCAAAAGCATAATTAGGTTGGGAAAATTGAACATGACGCGCCAACAAACAGAGTGAATTGCGCTTGAGCTCCACGTTTGATTTGGACTCAGAACCAGCAAGAACTGGCTCGGGCATGGGTGCCTGCTCTTGTTGCTATTAGGATAAAGTACATTTATGTTAGCTAGAACTAGTTAAGCCGGTCACAACCGATATTTTCAATCCTCGCTAACCCCTACTAGAGCGTGTCGCAAGCAAGCAGTATTGGGAAGCTCGTGTAGAACTGACATACTAAGGCAGTTGGCTGAAAAGAGTAACAAGCTTGTTGAGCAATAACTTTTACGTAGATCTACACAGAATCACTAAATTATAGGGGCGGGGTCGGCCATTCTCGACTGTTCAAGTTGAGCTACCATCTAAGCGCGCACTCCAGCCATTTATCTCATTGACAATCTGGGCTCCCACGCTGGGGATCTCTTTCTTAGCACCGAGACAAAGTTTTGTAACCACATCACGCATGCTTTCAGTGGAGAGTACAGCCATGATGGTGAGAATCAAGCAATGGCTCAAGTTCAAGCCTCCCATTATCACCCAAGCAAAGCTGAGGAAAATGCATAAGATTACTCGATACTTGTCCCCACATTCTGACAGTGCTTGGATGCATTCGACCATGCACAGGACAGATCCCGTCTGGTACCACAAAATCAGAAGTACAGGCCAGCTGAGACTCCACAGAACAGCAGTGATGACTAGGGAGCATTGGTCAAAAAAAGGGGGCGTGAGAATGGCGCCGACGCGGAAGAATAAGGTTAGGATATAAGTGACAGTCCGCACAATGCAAACCAGAATGTAAGTGGCGAGCCGCACAATGCAAACCAGAATGTAAGTGGCGAGCCGCACAATGCAAACCAGAATGCAAGTGGCGAGCCGCACAATGCAAACCAGAATGCAAGTGGCGAGCCGCACAATGCAAACCAGAATTTTAGAAGGCCATAGAAGAATTATCCCGTAAAAAAAATAAGCAATCGACGTCTCTGAAATCAGTGGAACCTCTGCAGGAAACGACTCCGATCCCCTGGCCGCACAGATCACCCCGAAGATAAAAGCTAATAAAGAGAGCTGGAATAGCGCCACGTACCCCGAGTAGTATTGGAAATATAGAGCAAGCACAACGGAATTCGAGCTGGTAGTGGAGCTGAAATTCCGCCAGACTGCACATGCTGCCGCCAGCAGAGTAAATATTGTACTCATGTAAACGAAAGCATAAGCGGCAGAGGCAATGCCGCGCACTACCGGGTTTCCAGGCAGGCACTGTCTAATTACGGGCGCGGTGATGATAGTCCCGTAAACTGTGTCATAACAAACACACAGTACCCCCGCTGCGATCATGAGCAAAGAATCCCAAGGCCATACCAGGGCTTGAAAGCTGAGGTCGTTGGCTGCTGTCGCTGCAGCAATGCCAAAAAAGACACTCAAAACAATAAGACTGCGTACTCCAAACATGGTGAGACGGAACTTGAATGCGCCGTAATTAAATTCTCCACTAGAATTTGATGTAGCACAATCGCTCACTAGCTGGGGCATGGGCACTTGATCTCGTTGCTATGAGAATGAAGTGTTTTTCTTGGCTCCTTTGTATAAATCAATAAGGTTAGAGTTCAGTCGTAAGCTTTTAAGGTGTACAGCCAAATTATGTGAGAAAGAAAGCCAATGCATGGAAAAAGTAGGGTTCGAAAGTGTTAAGTTGAGAAGTATATATAACTTTATTCTGGGAGTATTTATAGCATGTGCATTCATCATAGTGATGTATGCAGGAGGGCTAGGAGTCAATATCTCACAAATTATGTATGGGATAAACCTACAAGCGCTGCGAGTACGGCCAAAACGGCTGTGCAAGGGCTACTTTGGTAAAAAAGCATAACTCTTTTTCATTTATTTGTTTTATGACATTTACTGTGTGTGCTGCCTATGGCTACCGGATGGTTCAAAGTTTAAGTACATATATTGGTGGTAATTTTTCTGTTAAATCTAGAAAAAACCCGCCATCAAGCACCGTGTAGATAGAGCATATCGATGTCGCGAGGGCTATCTGTGAAACGCATCAGTTTCCCGCGATAGTTTTGAGGAGATCATGAGCCCTAACCCTTATGCAAGTCATCGGCATGATGAGTGCATATGCTGTAGATACAACTTGATAGAACTATAGATTAACATCCCCTACCTGAAATATATGTTTCTGCGCATAAACTGGCGGTCTTCCTCCTAAATTCACTATTTCGATAAGTATCGGATCCTCATATTGAGGTATAATCACCGGCACTGGCTTATACGGTGGGAGATTTAAGCCTTGCAGGTACTGTAGATTATCCAGTAAATTTGAGTTCTCCGAAAGCGTTTGGTCAAAACGACAACGAATACAGCTATGCTATCCAAGTTTCGATCTCATGCAACAGAATGCATGTGCATGCATCTAGTTAGCATGGTTCAGTGTGATTGCATTTTTCTCACATTGGCTGATGATTGAGCGGCCCCTTGATACCCAGCTATAAGGTATACAGATAAAGCGCTACTAAAAGACCTAAAGACCCAGGAACGCGTCCAGGCTTGGGTATACGTTCGCGCCGGGCACCATCACGGACCACATCATCACCAGACCACTACCAGCACTTGATTTGATCCTGTGTATATAGATATGTAGGCTTTAACGCTGTGTTTTGCTTAATTTCTTTTGTCTTGCATTATGCTTAACCTCCCTGATTTTCTGCTTGAGCTCGACATTGGGTATCACGTCTTCGAACTTCAAAGGAGTGCGATTAAATGGGTCGGTAGGTGACTGAAGAAGATACGATCTGAGTTTACACAACACATTAGAATTCAAAATATCTACAAAGTACCCTGGAATATCGCCTCCTCCATACGTTATCTTTGGCAGCGCACCATAGAACAGGACATCGACCATCTGTGACTTGATGAATGGGTTCTTGATAAACTATGGGCACTCCATGTAAAAGATTAGGCCATCAATGACCACCGAGGGGGTATTCACGCTGAGCTGAGACTCTCTCGCGAGCTACTCTAATTACGAGGTCCGCAGGGAACTGATAGCACTAGCCAATGCTATCCTTGCAATACTTCCGCCCAGCGATTTATTCGCACACCTTTGCTCCCAGATAAAATTACAAATTGAATAAACTGTGGCTTGAAGAGAATTATTTAGATCTTCCACGCAAAACACGCTCCAGGATTGTGGTCACACGGGTCACAAAGCTCACATCTGACTTGGAGATATCACGCGAGCTCTTTACAACAAGTAGGCTACATGTTTGAAGCAGACGATCATTGAATGCCGGAACCTGGCGAAAGTATTCTGGGTTACGGTACTGAATGTTAGCAGCAGGCTCATCATATGCCAATTTCTGCTGCGTTTCGTTGGGGAGCTTCTCCAGTGCTCCTTCATAAAAGTGACAACTAAATGGCATTAGCAGCCCACGAGACCTCATACATATTCCGGCTTTTGTTTGCACTGCGAGTGAGTATGTTTTCGCGCTATAATGCGCACTGCGATCCGTGTACCCTCGCAGTCTGTACCCCACACGGTTTGGATAAACGGTAGCGACGTCACTGTCGCTGAGAGAACTCTTGCGCCTGACCCATTGCACCCGCACCACATAAAACGCAATTTCATCCACGTTGAGTACCTTGGACAGCAGTTGTGCCGTACTGACCCACATTTGGCCCCGCCTGTGTGCTTCCAATATGTGGTGGGCGATATTGTTGGCGAGCCAGATTGGCGTTGGAGAAAGAACCTGGAGAAATTGTGACCCCAAGAGGGGTTCTGTTTCCGCAGTGTCTATTTTCTCGGTGATAGCACTTGCTAGTTCCTTCATTTCTTCTACCAGCGACGCGGGTGTGTGGCTACGGTTCCACATGGCAACAAAAGACAAAACTCCTACTCGGTAGTTAGATTTAGAGTATATAGGCACTCCAATATAGTACGACACATACGGTTCACTTTGCACAAGAGGATTGAACTGGGTACGCCAATCGTTGTGGGTATCCCTGAGGATCAGCTGGTCTTTAGTTAGGATCGCATGGCCGTCGAGGGAGATATGGCGCCCGATTTTGGTTTTGGGGGTATATTTACCCGTACAAAAACGCGTCCTCACGACCTGTTCTTCCACGGTTGAGACTATACCGGCATCGAGGCGATACTTGCGCAGAATATCCCCGAGACGCCGCTGGAACCAGAGGTGATGGTCCCAGTGGCTTGCATCAAACAGGTGGTGGACATTTTCGAGTCGATCTTGTTCATTTATAGCTTGGGGGGCTGCCAGGAACCCGCGAAACGCGAAAATCACCGGCTTCTCGACCTCACTAAGGTCAATATCTGTACCGCTGTAAGCTTTTATCCAGGCCTGATACTCTTTCCCTGTGAGAGGATATTCAGAGTGGCCACCATAACGGTCAGGTACACCATGAATGTCGGGCTTGTTTAGACTTTCGTCGTGGGGTCGCCGTGCAACTTCCATAGGCTGGAGGGGCATTGCATTAGACCGTGGCCTGAAATGATACTTGAGCGACTTTTCAGGCTCAGGAACAAGTGGTCTTAAGCGCTCCGCAACTGGCGATGATAGGGATGACGTCCTAATTGGAATGACTGGGAAACCCATTTTAAAAAGAGAGACAGGGGGTATAATTAGGGAAAAAGAGAGAAGAAGGAATAAATAATAGTGTAGGTAGGCAGTTATGGCTGGTTCACCACGGTTTGCTTGCGTTTCTCTGACCGTTTTTTGCCTTCGCTGGTCCCGTGAAAAGTATGTGAGAGGTCTTTCCAGGCTTGTTTTGCGCTTACAATATTTCCCTTTGCGTCTTTATATACCAGATCAACCACTGGATTGTACTCTTGGAACGCCCTTTTTGCGATTTGCGCCTCTTCTTTCACAGCGATCCTGTCCTGAGCAGCAATCTGACTGGATGTGCAGGAGGACCGTGCCTCCTCAAGATTTGCCACTCGTACTAATCGTTTAGCAGCTACCTCTCTCGACCAGTCGCGGTGGTTGCGGCGCTGCGCATCTTCTTGTTCACTGCTCACAATACCTCTAGATCGGAGCTGAGAGAGTGTTGCACCGATACCCATGAGATTGGGCGCGGCTGTTTCTAGCTCGCCTGCAGGTTTCTCCTCCTCATTTGGCTCCGAGAATTCAGGGGCAGGGTGATTATGAGATTTCTGCACTGATTCTGGCGATGTCTCGGCAACTGTTTCACCCTGACTCTGTGATTTTTTAATATTTGTCAAGAAAACATTCGAGCTGGTGAGTGTCACCGCCTGAGAATCAGTAGCGGGAGCTTGTTCCTTAATTACAAGCCGTGATACAGCGGGGTTTGCCGTCTGGGGCCGCGAAGATACCCTTAGAAGGGGCTGCTCTTGCTCGATTTTTCCGGTGATTTTTAGGTTGTAGTCGTGCTTGAGTTTACGCCTTTTTTGTGTTTTCTGTTTGCGGACCTTAAAAGTAGCAGGTTTGTAGTCAATTGAGTTGTTTGTGGGTTGCTCTGAAGAGACGGGTGGATCTGGAAGGTCGGGTCGATCCTGCTCTGCAAGGGGCACTGGTGCACTACTATCTTGTTCCTGAAGGGGCTCTTGACGTGACTCCTGATTAGAGTCGAGATGAGACTCTACTTGTGGATCCTGCTCACTCGCAGCAGCATGGTCCCCCTCCGCTCCAAACTCACCATCCCTTTGATTAACCTCACTAACCTCACTAACCTCACTACGTCTAGTTACTGCAGGTCTCGCCGCATGGAAATTTTTCATCCGCTCTAGCCACAGACTAGTCGAGCTGTCTTGTACGAGACTCTTCTTGACCTCTTGTGGTCTCTGCGGGTCCACATCAGCGTCCTTTGAGGCTTGGGATCGTGCGGCTTGACGCTCCAGCTGGGCGAAAAAACTAGTTTCTGGCTTTTTTGGTTCAGAGGGGATCAGCTTAAGCCCCAAAGCCGCTCTAATTTGATTGGTCTGCGCTAGACTAATCTCAGACGCCATGATTGTGATGTGTACAGGCAGCAGCAGCAGATTTCAAACTTTCAGAGGTCAACAGGCTCTGAGCAGCGGCGTTTGTGGCAATAGATAATACTGCAGATTGCGGGACCTCCAGGGTAAGGGTAGCGTTCCGCGTCGTTGACAGGTTGGGCATAAGACATGCTATTTGGCAGTGCATCATGGGGGTCGAATACGACTGGAAAGTCTTGAGGGCGTTCGAGGTGAGTGCGGTCGGCGTTACAAGCATCATTAGAGTCGGCATTTGCGCGCTGTGGATCTCGTGTGCCCCGCCCATCTCGCGGATCAATTGAGGCCCCGGCTTGGTTCGCCAGCATTTGCACTGCACAACAACCTGGAAATCACGCCAGTACCCGTGCAGGTCTACGCCGGCATCGTTCACCCCGCCAAATCTTACCAACTCCCCAAGGCCTTGGCCCTTGAACTGCCGGTATAGTGCCTGCTGTGTGATGTATTCGTATAAAGTGCCCTTGTATACAGTACTTTTGATATTTAGTTTACCGTTCTGCACATATTTGAGGAAAGTCTTCAAGTCTTTGTGCTTCATTAATCAATGGATGACGCGTCGCGTCGGTTTTTTTCAATTACTGAGAATGGAATTGGATTATGTAATAAATTAACCTCTCCAGGATATGCAGGTCCCCAGTTTAGCGAAAATAGCCTCAATGCCACAACGGTTTCTCCTGAATGGGGCGCTTTGGTCTAAAAGAGTGTCATAAAATATACGGTCTTTGTAGTATAGCTCGGATTATCTCCAGTGGGCATGGAGGACGTGATCATGACGAGCCAACTCTCTAAGCGATTATATCTGCACGGCCCACACGAACCCAGGAAAAGGACTAGTTCCGGGCATCATAATGTGGTTTTCTACTTGTATGTGTGCATTTCTATGCATAGCATTCGTAAACCAAGCCGAGGGTGCTCAGCACATATCTATGACCCGACGCCTGGCCCATTTTGAACAAAGTTCAGTGCACTATTTGCTCAGGAAAATATACATATATTGCAGCTCCTACTACTCTAGCTATCGAGACACTTTCTCAATACTCCCGCTCCAAAGACACACACCAACGCAAAAATATACCAGACGCCTGGGCCGAGTGCCTTTTCGACATTTGGGAAAAAAGCCCCAATAGCGAAGGTTGCCAACCAGTTGAATGTTGTACCAACGCTCTGGGCAATTCCTAGCGCCTCACGAGGGGTGTGCTCACCAATGAGCATAAACGGGATAGGCCCGAGACCCATTGCAAACGCCACTATAACAAGCGAAGAGGCCAATACACTCAGCAATTGAACATTTTCAATCAAGCTAAACCCCAGTAAGCAGGTACCCAACGCCATACCCAATAGGCTCGAGACAAGTAGCGTACGACGACCCCACTGGTCGATGAAGCGGGCAGATACGACAGTAAATGCAAGATTCAAGAGCGAGAGACCAAAATTAATGAGGTCAGGCCGTGACACTGACTTTTGGAGAATCGAAACGCCGTAAAATATGATTGCATTGATGCCACTAAACTGTTGTAGGACCATAATTCCAGTGGCAAGCAGAAGCGAGTAGCGGTACTTGGGCAGCGAAAAGTAAGTCTTGACACCAATGGGTGGCCGGCCACTCCCCTCATTATCATTTCCTAGATGGTCTTGTTGATGTTCCTGCTGCAAACCCAGCCGGGCACTTGCCTCACGGGCTGCCACGGCGTTCCCTCGCTGTTGTAGCCATTTAGGACTTTCCACGCTTTTCAGCAAAAACAGAAACTGGATTGCGGCACACAACGGGCCAAGCCAGAGGATCCGGCGCCACGTTTCGAGGGCCCACAAAACCCCAAAAAACTGCGTCAAAAGAATACCCGAATTGACGGATATTTGAGTACACGCACCTAGGGCTCCAGAGTACTCTTCTGGAGTGATCTCTCTGATAAATACAGGCGCCACAACAATCGAGCTGCCAGCAGCTAACCCGGAGATAAACCGACCCACCACCAGTGTGGTGTTGACATGCGAAAGAGAAGCAATCAGCGACCCCACAAAGAAAACTACAGACAAGACTTGCATATACCTCTTTCTGCCGTATCTATCTGCTCCGGACCCACCCAACAATGACCCGATAAGGCCACCAACCGCAAATGCACTTGATGCACGGGCACCATCCCCAAACCCACGAATACAGTCGCCTGCCGGCTGAGGACAGTCGATATACGGCAAGGGAGCATTCAGTTCCGACATATGAAGCCCAAATTGCAGGGGACCCAAGACAATAACTGCGACCTGCGCTAGAAGCTTGGGGTGGATCATGGCGAGGTGTGATAAGCAGGCCAAACTGCGTTAAAACAGCGAAATAGAGTCAAGAGGCTTGTATAAGGTTGCAAGTATCAAAATTACAATTGGAATGGAATATTCCGGGTGGAGTGTGGTGTTTGGTACGATCTTGATTGTTGGTGGGTCTGGTGTTTGAGTATGTGGGTGTGTTGAGTGCTATTATAAAGTCGTTAAAACTAGTCTTGAATAATTCAATAGTAGCCCAATCAAAGAGTTGTGTAGAAAGGGGCAAAATAACAAACGCTCGGTACCGGCATATACCTGTGGGTCCCATCTGTCCCACCTTTTGATCCAACTCTATAGTGACTATTTCAGGTATTAGATTCCTGAAAAGCTGAAAATCTCCCATTGTCACTCCAATCCTCACCTTTTGCTTGACTCTACTCGTATGCAGAGCACTGCATGGTACACCATTGGGCACTACCCGACAAGGCAATTCAAAGTATCATCAATGGTGAGTTTGAAATTTTGCAACGAAAAGAGCCGTGGTGTTGAAAATGAACTTTGGTGCTATCTTGATGGGTCCCACTGGTCCCACACAAAGTATATATTAGGCTGTTTACCTCCTCAGGTTTGCACTAGACATGGCTTTCCGTATAAGGCTTTTGACACGCACCTTGTCCACCAGTACCAAGCCAATGGCACAAAAGAGATATAAAGCAGTAGCCAAGCACCAGCCAAACTGGAGTAAACATACCTCCTACCCTAGCGTTAGCTCAGACGCCAATGCTTTTGAGAGTTCTGGGGTTTGTCCATTTCTCCAGAGAGTGCTCAACGAGTATAGGAAAAGTATTACACCCTATCCAGTAAAGTTTCCACTTTACTCCCAAACTACGACCAGGTACCGTCACTTGTCGCAATCATTACAGCACAAGGGTCAGAGGGCCAATGATCCGGCAAAAACGTCCAAACAAAAAGTAAACACTGTGAGCAAAAAGTCACGCCAAGCTGGAAAAACCCCGGAGTCTATCCCCCTCGCATGCCCTGATATAAGAATTACTCCTATTTGTGTACCCCATGAGTCCAATTCAGAAAACGAGACTACAGTAGAGACCAGGAGAAACGAGGGTCCAAGTTCTGATAAAAGTGTGCCTGAGGGACCTGGGAGGCCCAGAAATGTCCTCAAGCAGGGCAAACTGCGCCGTCTTGAAGGTGAAATGAGTATAGGGTATCGTTTTCGATGCAATCCTCCAACTTTAAGAGTGTGAACTATCAAGCGGCAATCACGAGCCAAATGTCGACGAGCCAACGAGCCAAATTTCGACATACTAAATATAAATAATTGTTAAAAAATAGAATAGGCTTTGCAATACCAGATCTGTCCTTCATACTCTCTAAACCGCAGCTAATCTCTATCAGAAGCCAAAGTCACCCCATCATCTTAATGCAGTAGTAAATCAGCCAATCCAAGGTTTACTAATGCAGGCGAAATACCGGCTCACGGATCGCATGATTGCACATGTGTCTTTGTATTCCTCCGAATGTGGACCGGGGCATGACTTGCATTACCCCGGATTTTAGGGTACCCTAGCCCTACTGTGGGGTTACATGCTTGGTGCTAAAGAAATCCCAAAGCATCTATGAAGAATTTGCCAGGATTGATTGGGTCTATCCAAACAACGAGGAGTCTGGCCCGACTGGAACCTTATTTCTCGCCTTTTGCTCGATGCGGCTAATCACAGCTCGTTAAAGGGCCCGGGGCCCGCCTCTGTATTAGTCATGAGCATCGACGTGTCGCAAATCAAGTCTTTTTTCGAGGGTACCATCGATTTTGAGGGCCAGGAACGAGCCACCTCGGCCATCAATAAGACTCTAACTGTAGGAGCAATACTAAGCATCGTTGTCACGCTCATCAGCGACCGCTTCGAGGTCCTCGTCGGCGGTCTCTTGCTTTCATATGCAGCCACGCTGGTGCTCTCGCTGCCTTGGGGCTGCTACAGAAAAGCGCCGGTTAATTGGGCCACTACTAAAGTAGATATGTAAAGCGCTTTTATTTTTATCTATTCCTAGAGACTCGGATCAGGCTCTCGAAACTCTCATTCTTAAGCGAGGTCTACACCCCCACAAAGGGCCCGTCACCTCGGCATGTGCTAGTGGGGGTTAGGGTGCGGGATGGCGCGGGGTGCTCGCCCATAAATACCACCAACTCTGCCATGTCAGGTAGGCTTTCTAATACCAATGGTGACAAGCAACAACTCTAGCAATGTTGTCATTGAAGGCAAGAAATTGAACACTTTCACCGAGCCGCCGGTCGCTTTGGCCGCCGAGCGCGCCGCCGCCAGCTTTCCTGTTCGCGACGTTACTTATTTTTTGGACGGCGGTGAGTCCAATACCGCAAAGAATGAGGTGCTGATGGAGGAATTGGAGCGTAACCCTGCGTTTTACAACAAGGATTTCTATGATTTAAACGGTAATTACGAAGACCTCCGGAAGCGCACAATGGAGAAGGTTGCCGCCATCTCGCACTATATTACTAGCGGCACATCAGAGACCGAGGTCAAGCGCGCGCTCGGTATCATCAGTGTCATTGACCCTGGCGCATATACCCGTATCGGCGTTCACTATGGACTTTTCTTTGCTGGCATTCGCGGATCCGGTACCGATGAACAACTGAGCTACTGGGTCGAGCAAGGCGCCGCTAATCTGCGCAATTTCTTTGGATGCTTTGGTATGACCGAGCTTGGCCATGGCTCGAACGTAGCTGGCGTTGAGACCACTGCCACTTATGACAAGAACACCGAGGAGTTTATCATAAACACCCCCACAACCGCTGCTTCCAAATGGTGGATCGGTGGTGCCGCTCACACCGCTTCACACTGTCTTGTTTTCGCTCGCTTGATTGTAGACGGCCAGGACTATGGTGTCAAGAATTTCGTTGTGCCATTGCGTGACCGTACCAGCTGGAAGCTTCTTCCCGGCATTGCCATTGGTGATATTGGCAAAAAGATGGGACGCGACGGTATCGATAATGGCTGGATTCAGTTTAGCAATGTGCGTATCCCTCGCCTTTACATGATGGCCAAGTACTCACGGGTTACTGCCAACGGCAAAGTCATTCAGCCCCCTCTTGCTCAGCTCGCTTATGGTGCCCTGATTGGTGGTCGTGTGTCTATGGTCTTTGATAGTTATACTTGGGCTGCTCGTTTCTTGACCATTGCCATCCGCTACGCTGCTGTGCGTCGTCAGTTTAGCTCCAACGCTGGCGAGCCCGAGACCAAGTTGCTTGATTATACCTACCACCAGCGTCGCTTGCTCCCCCGCTTGGCATATGCCTATGCCATGAACGCCGGGTCCTCTGAGCTCCAGAAGATTCAAAACACTGCCAACAAAAACCTTGATGAGGCTGGAAGCGACAAGCAGAAACTTGCCAGCGCCATTGAGGATGTCAAGGAGCTTTTCTCTGTTTCTGCTGGTGTTAAGGCCTTTTCTACTTGGGGCACTGCTCAGATTATCGATGAGTGTCGCCAGGCCTGCGGTGGTCTCGGATACTCTGGCTATAACGGTTTTGGCCAGGGCTACAGCGACTGGGTTGTGCAGTGTACATGGGAAGGTGACAACAATGTTTTGACATTGAGTGCTGGTCGCTCTTTGATTCAGACTGGCCTCCAGCTGCGCGCTGGCAAGCAGGTTGGTGATGCTGCCGCCTACATTTCGCAGAAGCCTGGCGCCAAGCTTGCCGGCCGCTCACTCGAGGACCCCAAGGTTCTTGTTGAAGGCTGGGAGGCTGTTTCTGCTGCCAATATCAACCGTGCCACTGACGACTATGTCAAGCTCGAGAAGGAGGGTGTCAGCCAGACCAAGGCTTTTGAGGACCTGTCACAGCAGCGCTTTGACATTGCTCGTGTTCACACTCGCTTGTATTTGGTTCGCTCATTCTTCAACTCGATTGCTGGTGCCAAGAAAGAGATTCAGGCAGTTTTGACCGATGTTGCCCTGCTGTTTGCACTGTGGAGCATTGAGAACGAGGCCACTACGTTTTTGCGTTATGGGTTCCTTGAGCCCTCTGATATTGGCAAGGTTACCGAGCTTGTGAACAAGTACTGCGCCAAAGTCCGCACCCAGGCCATTCCCCTTGTCGATGCGTTCAACCAGAGCGATTTCATGATCAACGCGCCCATTGGTAACTATAATGGAGATGTTTACAAGAACTATTTCAACAAGGTCAACGAGGCTCACCCTCCTTTACAAACCAAGGCGCCCTACTATGAGACTGTCATGAAGCCGTTCTTCCAGCGTGAGGTGGAGGATGATCCTGATTTGAGTGCTCTTGAGGAGGAGGAAAAGGAACGTGATGAGGAAGGTGTTTAATTTAAGAAAGTATCCTCTGGGTGCAACGAAGCATTGGGGGCTGTGACCCTCATGATTTCGATAAATAGAAGGAGCAAAAAAGCGGAGCCAGCGTTCGAGAGCAGCAACCGGAACCAGCGATGCTTGAGCCAGTATTTTCAAATATTTATCAAAAGTTTTACAAGTTTTCAAGTCAGAGTTCTAGTCCACTCTGAGTCTGTATTTCTATTTAATAAGTAGGTGAGCGGTGAACGGTGAGTGGTGAGCGGTGAGTGAGTGAGCGGTGAGTGGTGACTTTGCAGTGTCCTGGCGGTCTCTGGTCCTCTCCAAACGCAGACTTGTCAAACGCAGACTTGTCTGGCCAGCAGCATCATACCTTGGCTGTCGTTCACCAGGTTCGGTGTCCAGCTACTCACCAGCCCACAGCTCACCAGCCGATAGCTCACCAGCTACCCATCCACTCAGCTCACCTACCCACCTACCCAGCACCAACACCACCTACCCAGCACCAGCACCACCTACCCAACACCACCACAATCCTATTCATTTACACCTCACTGGTACCAGTCATATACCACCAAGGCCTTGAGTCTAGTAATCATGGCTGACACTACACCAGACAAGATTGGGTGGCTCTTTATCCAGGAATACTACAACCGACTCAATTCGGATCCGCTTCATCTGTACCAGTTTTATACCAAACAGTCGACCCTGATCCACGGCTACGAGGGAGAGAATTCCCAGGTGGCCAAGGGGCAGCAACAGGTCCAGAACCGTGTAAAGCAGCAAAAGCTTTTCCAAGACTGTACCGTTTATGCCAGCACGATCGACTGTCTTGGAAGTTTGGAAGGGGGTATTGTTATTCAGGTCACCGGTGAGATGCACAACGTTGCTGGCAAGATCATCAAGTTTGCCCAAACGTTTTTCCTGGCTCCTAGCGAGTCACAAAAGGGGTACTATGTTTTGAATGACATTCTCCGGTTCCTCGGCGAGAGCGAGTACAAGGATGACGAACAGGACGAGGACGAGCATGAGAATGAGCACGAGACGGAGCCAGTACAGCCCAAAGGTTCGGAGGGCCCCAAGGGCGCTGAGGGTACTGGGGGTTCTCCGGGCCCCTCAAAGCAAATACCCGCTACTGTTCCAGCAGCAGCTCCAGCAAAAGAGCAAAAGGTTCAGGAAAAGGCCCGGGCCCAGGGCCAGCCAACAGCTCCCAGTGCTGCCGCGTTCCCCAAGACTAGTGCTAAACCATCGGGCTCTCCAGCTGCAGCCCCTACCAGCTCCATTTCTGCTTCAGCCCCTAAAAAGAAGATCTTTTACTCTGCATACCTCAAAAACGTCGTCGCAGAGGTTGACTCAAATGCTCTTCACCAGGCACTCGAGAAGGCAGGTCAAGTGACCCACCTACAGATTGAGACCGACAAGTCCCGCGCATTTGTGGACTTTATCGACCAAGAGTCTCTTGACAGAGCTCTCGAGATGCAAAAAATACGTATAGGCAATGTGAATGTTGTTGTTGAGCCTCGCAAACGTAGAAAGCCCACCAAGCAGACTGGGGCCTAATAAAGTAGCTAGATTTATAGTTTAGCATAAAAAGACTGTCTAGGGGTTGAGGATAAGATGTTTTTAATGAGGGCTCTGAAGGCTGGGGCTCTCTGGCTGGGGTTCCCCAGACTTACAGAGTCCTCTAGACACTTGTTGTATCAAATCAACTGATTTCAGCTTATGTTCCAGAACTTTTCCACACAATTACTACTACAAACTCTCTAATGACTATATTCTTCATAGACTCAGGGGTGCTTGGTATGATCGCTGGCCTCCTACCCATGAGCATCGTAAGACTGACTTCCGGCCTGGTTCCTCTACTGAGTCTACCACTTATCGAGTTGCTGGCCCGCAATATACTCGCAATGCTCGCCGGTCGCCCTTTGGCTCCTGTGAGTATTACCAGCGTCGTCCTCGCTCACACGGTTATGTGGCTTATCCGGGGCTCTCTGGTGACCACTTTCCTGACCAGGGTTCGCCAGCCTCGTTCAACTGATACTAGCCTACAGGTTGCGTCTTTTCTCTACCAGCCTCTGGCGTGGTTTGGTCATTTTCTTGGTGAGCTCCGTCACTTTGCGATCTTGAACTTTCTAATCGGTTGTTTCAGGTTAGCTTGGACAAGTACTCGGAACAACTTTTTATCGTCTGCTTTCGTGAGGATCCTGCTGGCCTCTGGCCACTGATTTAGGTGCGTCGAGACACCATTGAGTCGATACTGCGTGACTGCGCTCCTTGTACGGTGGATTTTTACTTTGTGGCCCTGTGTCAAGCGGTTATGGAGACTGCTCCGGTTCCTGTGGTTCGCTCCTTTTTCCTGAGCTTCCTTTGTGGCAATTATAGGTACCCAGAGTAGTATCAAGACTGCCTAGACCTATAGACCCTATAGACTTTAAACCCTATAGGCCTTGACCTTGACCTATAGACTCTAAACCCTTTACACCCTTTAGTCTATAGACTTTGACCTACAGTCACTAGACCCTATAGACCTTGGCCTTTACACCTATAGTCACCTTTACTAAAGCCTTTACTCGCCTCTTTGTAGCCATGAGCACTGTACCAGAAGAATACAAGGAATTGGATCTCTACGCTATTCTTGAAATCGAGAAATCCGCTTCCGATACTGAAATCAAGAAAGCGTACCGCAAGCGCGCCTTGGCCACGCACCCAGACAAAGCGGGCGATCCCCAAGAGTTTCAAAAAGTCGCGTTTGCGTTTAGTGTTTTGAGCAATAAATCACAGAGAACGCGTTACGATAAAACAGGAAGCGTTGCCGATATCGACGACGATCTCAGTGCTGCGTTTGCGCACTTTAAAGACATTGAAATCACTGCGGAGATGATCAAGCTCGACAAAGAGCAGTACCGGCAGGAGCAGGAGCGCAAAGACACGCTTTTCTGGTACCAGCAGCACGACGGCGATTTCGATAAAGTGTTTTCGCACGTGATGCATACTGAGCACGAGGACGAGGAGCGGATCAAGCAGCACATTGACGATGCGATCAAAAGCGGCGAGCTGCAGCTCAAATCAAAGTACAAGAAATCGACTACAAAGAAAATGGATACCAAGCGCAAGAAACGCGCGTCAAAAGAGGCCAAAGAGGCCGCCAAGGCCCGCGAAAAGCTGGGGGTCGCCGACGGCGCCACAGAGTCGGATTTGGCGTTGATGATGCTCAACAAGCGCAAGAGCAAGGGGTCAGACTTTCTGGATCAGCTAGCAGCAAAGTATACTTGATGGTTGGGCTGGGAGGGGCCCCTCACCAACTAGGCGCTAACTCGCCAGCCAGCTGCCAGATACAAGCTTGATACCTTTACCTATCGATAAATTATTTAATGTGTTGAATATACTTCGTAATTCTGACCAAAGGACGATCCTTGCTGGACTTTCTATGATACAGGTTATACCTCATATGAGGAGCTTGCTAGTGAGTTCATTGAATACAAGGCTATATAGTGAAAAGGAGATATCTCAACAAACCAGGGTCATGATGCATCAGTGGTAAGGCTTTGACATTGCATCATGCACCGAAGAATCAAATCTGCAAGAGAAACAGCAACAAACTACAAAGGCATGGGATGAGAAACACTCTTCTGCATGAGACCTTTATAAACCAAATCATACCCTACACACTCACACTCGTAACTCTGCGTCCTACAGAGTTTGTCACTACTTTGCTCACTGGCGATTCCTCTCGTAGCATTCCAGGTTTGGTCTCTCGTGGTGTCTCCTTGTCCCCTAAGGCTCCTTATACTCCCGCCCAAAATGGAGTTGCTGAACGCGCTGTCGGCTCTCTTCTTTCTTTTGCTCATCCTCTTTTGGTACCTCGGACTCTGTCAAATACCTCCCTTTTATTGGTTAGTTGGTCAGATCATTTGTTCTTATCCTTTCTTCTTTTCTTTCTCTTTCTCCTATGCATCCTGTCGTTCTTGACTCTGGATGTACTCATGCTATTACTGGCGACCGGTCTATTATTGTTTC
The DNA here is from genome assembly GCA_030579635.1 of Wickerhamiella australiensis. NCBI lineage: Eukaryota > Fungi > Ascomycota > Dipodascomycetes > Dipodascales > Trichomonascaceae > Wickerhamiella > Wickerhamiella australiensis. The sequence goes on along the minus strand of JAKTRM010000001.1, from coordinate 191,374 downwards.
AGAGGTACCGCCTATTCGGTGCCGTCTTGCGGATGACGGTGTCTGTGTCATTACTCAAAGCTGTATCATCCGCGTTACCCTTCAAACTATTCTTGGTTATACTCGTGTGGTGGAACTTCCCTCCCAGCTTGTTCCGTCAGCCCAGGAGACTTTGGTTTGTCCTATGCAATTTCAAGAGTCTACCGGCTGGCACTATGCTACGTGGCGTCACATGTCTTCCTCCGCGGCCAATGCTGAGTATTATTGAGTACGATGTCTCCAATCAGACCTCTTCTGACTCCATTCAATGCGTTTCTGTTCGTCACCTTGGTGGTGGTCGGACCCACTTTCTCCTACCAACTCTTGAGCCTGCCCGTATTGAGCTTCTTTCTTCTGAGGATATGGCCCACTATACTGACCTTACTGCTGCCGGGTACAAAGTTTTCCTTGTTCGATTGGCATGCGATCCTTGGCCATCCTGGGTCTGGGTCTCTTCTTTCATTTGTACGCTCCTTTGATCCTGCTCTCGCTGCTACTCCAGTCAACATTGACTGTCTTACTTATGTGCCATCTCACAGCTATGGCTTGTTGTGCTCTCACCTTGAAGGCAACCCAGAATTCGGCTAACTTGGACGACAATACTGATGTTTTTCAGGATGCCCAGAACTCCATTGATGATATCACCAATGGTTCTTGTACCTGTGGGAGTCCTTTTACTCAAGAGCCCGTGCGTACGTGGAAATCGTTCGAAAACGATGAATCAATCGAGCGCGTATGTGATGGCATTGAGAAAACCAATGCTCTGAAGTATAAAGGCGATTACTATAATTGGGCCGCCAAAGTTTTGGCTTTCCTTGCTCAGCGTGCAGCCATACGTACCCCTAAGCTGGACTCCCACACGGGACTTCCCAAGTTCGAGTTGAATCCCAGTATTGATTTGGGTGCCGAGGATATCCTTGTTGCACAGCGCTGTCTTTAAAGGCGACTCAGACGAGACCTCTCGGTCCATGAACCTTAGTGGCTCAATGACGTCCTTCACTTTGCGGCAACTCTTCAATGCCATGCATCGCACGATTTTTCGTGAGTCTACTGGCCCTAAAGCGTGGGTTAAAGCGGTACATGACACTTTTTACAGGCCGTTATTGGAATCCAGTTCAAATGACTTGCTTCGTATCGTGCGTCCGTCAGCTGCGCACTCTGTCCACTCAAACGTTACTTTACGTCTTCGGAGTGGCTTTTCTGTCTCACTTGGATCCAGATTTCAAGCAAGCCTATGAGAGTCGTGTACTCAATGGTCCTGCTGTTTCGAACTCGCTACAGTACATTCAGTCACACCTGGCAACAATGTGGTACTAACCCAGCAATGAACACAGCTGATTCAATGACCAAAGCATTACCCAGCTTCTCGAGACACCTCTTGAATCTGCTCGGCAGTTCCAATTCAGCGTCTGTGGGGCCGTCTGTGGGGCCGTCTGTGGGGCTGTGAGAATCTGGTTAATTACCTAATGCATGCAACTGCATGCATCTCCATAAATATCTATTCTAGATAGTTGATTAATGTCCGTTCTGGCATACACTCTCGGTAACCCTAATCTAAAGGCTGATCTACGGCATCTGCAAGGCTTAAATCTTTCACAGATTATCAACTACATGGAAGTTATGGAGGGTGGACTATCTTTGGGTTCCTGGACATCTTTGGATCCCTGACCATCTCTGAATCCCTGACCATCCCTGGATCCCTGGATCATCCCTGAATCGTCTTTGGATCCCTGACCATCCCTACCATCCCTGAATCCATTACTTCTCCAAACTCTTGATAGCATTGGGAAGTTCCTTGGTGATATCCTCTGCATATCCGTACTTTGTAACAGAAACACCCATATGACCAACACGGAAATACTTTGCCGCAATGGGGGGCAGGATACCGCCAGCAACAATAAAGTTCTTGTCGAGCATGTACTTTGTCAATTGCGGGAGCTCAACGCCCTGAGGAAGGTACGCAGCAGTGAGACCGTGCGCGGCGACATTACGGTTCTTGGCCAGCAGCTTGACACCAACAGCCTCGATGGCGTCCTTGAACTTATCGGAGGCCTTCTTATGGGCAGCAAAGCGCTCGTAAATAGAGTCCTCGGAGCTGGTATTGATCTGGTCGAGAGCCTTGTGCAAAGCATAGACATTCTGGACGGCCGGAGTCGAAAAGTAGGCGGGCTTGCCGCTCTCGTAGGCCTTCATGATGGGCAACCAGCGGCGCAGATCGGCAAAGAAGTTGACAACAGGAACGCTATCAAGGGTGGCGAGGGCGCGTTTGGAGGCAACAGAGATGCTGAGGCCCGCGGGGGCGCCAATGGCCTTTTGAGGGGCAGTCAAGCAAAAGTCGATGCCCCAGTCGTCGAAACGCAGCTCCTCAACGCCAATGGAGCACACACCATCAACAAACACAAGAGTCTCGGGCGAGACCTTCTTGACAAGCGCAGCAAGGGCCTTGACGTCCTGCAGCACGGCGGTACTGGTGTCGACCTGGGTAATGGTGATTGCCTTGAACTTGGCGCTCTTGAGAGCTTTCTCGACCTCTGCCTCGGAAGTAACATCGCCAGGCTCGGCTTTAACCACAGTCACGTCGGCGCCATGGGCCTCAAAGCACTTGGTCCACGAGTCCGAGAAGAACCCGGTGGAAAGGACCAGGACTTTCTCGCCGCGCTTGACGAAATTCGAGGCGCTGAGGTCCCATCCGAGCGTACCGCCGCCAGCAATGATAAACGGCTGCGCCTCGGGGTCTTTGGCAAAGAACAGCTCGCGCAATTGCTTGATGGTGGCGCTAAAGACGTCCACAAATGGCTGCGCGGTATGAGCAATGGAAGGGTGGCCCATGGCATTGAGGACCTCATCGTCAAACTCAATAGGACCAGGAATCATGGTCAACGCATGCTTGGGCTGTTTACTTTGCTGTGACATTGTAGAAACGTAGCGTTTGAGAAAGGGTATTATAGGCGCGGCACGTGACCTAATCATGGGTGGAGGGAGGTGGAAGGGTAGAGGTGGAGGAAGGGTAGAGTAGAAGGTTGGAAGGTAGAGGAGAAGGTTGGAAGGTAGAGGAGAAATTAGGAGTTCAATTAGATAGCAAGGGTGTACTAGCCAAACTTTAGCTAGTATTATCCGAAACATTTCAAAACTATATCAACTACTGATACTCACACTTTACCGCCCAAATGCATTATGGCAAACGCCGATACTTTTCTATCTCCACTGGATTAGCCTACCTGTACATTACAGATTATAGCCTATAAGTATTCCTGGGTACTCTACTACTACGCATTCTGGTCCAAGTGGCATCTCACCCCTACCCTCTGCTGGGAGTTGATTTCACGCCAACTAATTGACAAATTTCCCCACACTTTGTTATCTTCCAATCAAATCTCCCAATCAACCCAAACGATCCTCGATATCGCCCACGTAATCTTCTCGCCTCGATACCATCAACTGACTAAGACAATTTTTCTCCAACCCTGAAAAATTTCTGCTTCAGCTCCAACCACCAAAAAACTCAAAATGTCTCACTACGCGCTCACTGAAAAGCACAAGGAAATGTTCCACGAGTCTCTTGCTCAGTACGATCCCGAGGTCGAGTCAATTATCAAGGACGAGGTCCAGCGTCAGCGTGAGTCCATCGTCTTGATTGCCAGCGAGAACTTCACTTCCCGCGCCGTCATTGAGGCCGTCGGTACTCCCATGTGCAACAAGTACTCGGAGGGTTACCCTGGAGCCCGCTACTATGGCGGTAACCAGCACATTGACCGCATTGAGCTTCTCTGCCAGCAGCGCGCTCTCGAGGCATTCCACCTTACTGCCGACAAATGGGGCGTCAATGTCCAGACCTTGAGCGGTTCTCCTGCCAACCTCCAGGTGTACCAGGCTATCATGCCCGTCCACGGCCGTCTTATGGGTCTCGACCTGCCCCACGGTGGTCACCTGAGCCATGGCTACCAGACTGATGCCCGCAAGATCAGCGCTGTCTCCACCTATTTTGAGAGTATGCCCTACCGTGTCGACCTCGAGACCGGTCTCATTGACTATGATATGCTCGAGAAGACCGCCGTCCTTTACCGCCCCAAGGTCCTCGTTGCCGGTACCTCCGCCTACTGCCGTCTCATCGACTACAAGAAGTTCCGCGAGATCGCCGATAAGGTCGGTGCCTACTTGATGGTCGACATGGCCCATATTTCTGGCCTCGTTGCCTCTGGCGTCATTCCTTCCCCCTTTGAGTGGGCTGATATCGTCACCACCACCACCCACAAATCTCTACGTGGTCCCCGTGGTGCCATGATTTTCTTCCGTCGCGGTGTTCGCTCTATCGGTAAGAATGGCAAGGAGGTCCTCTATGATCTCGAGGACAAGATTAACTTCTCTGTCTTCCCCGGCCACCAGGGTGGTCCCCACAACCAGACCATCACTGCGCTCGCTGTCGCTCTCAAGCAGGTCAACACCCCCGAGTTTGTCGAGTACCAGAAACAGGTCATCAAGAACGCCAAGGCCCTCGAGAACGAGTTCAAGAAGCTCGACTACAAGCTTGTTTCCGACGGCACCGACTCGCACATGGTTCTTGTCAGCCTCAAAAACGAAAAGGGTGTCGATGGTGCTCGTATCGAGCACGTCTGTGAGCTCATCAACATCGCCGTCAACAAAAACTCTGTTCCTGGCGACAAGAGCGCTCTTGTGCCCGGTGGTATCCGTATCGGTGCCCCTGCCATGACTTCCCGTGGTTTGAGCGAGGAGGATTTCGCCAAGATCGCCCAGTACATTGACAAGACCGTCCAGTACTCGCTTGCTTTGCAAAAGTCTTTGCCTGCCGAGGCCAACAAGCTCAAGGATTTCAAGGCTGCTGCTACTGCCGACGCTGATGGCCAGCTCAAGGCTTTGCGTGATGAGATCACTGCTTGGGCTTCCAGCTTCCCTCTCCCCTACTAAATGTAGAGGTAGCAAAGGCGGAATGTCCGCGAGAAGTGAACCGCATATGCGCACTCTCTTATCTAGCTAAGTTTTTCAGCTCCACTAGTTTACTAGGTTTAGGACAAAGCAAACAGTTCAACACTTTTAATTTATTTATTCAACATATGTAGGTCCATAGTGAATGTGAGGCTAATGTGAGTAGAGGGGGGGTGCGGTCCGGAATGATTATCCACGAAACCAATCTTGGTGTTGCAATACTATAAGCCTTTCTATTGGTTCGTCTACCCCTCGTGCCATTATGAGCCACTTTATTAAGTGCATAGTAATGTACTTGTAACGCATCATGACGTCACATGAGGGACTGGCGAGCTTCGCTTTAATCGCTAACTACTCCCTAAATGATAAAGATTCATCAAATTTGTCAAAAGGAATACTTGCATACTCAGACAGAAGCATCTTTCTATAGGGGACGGAAAAGCAGTAAAGCGGTCCACCGTGCTCTTTAGACCGTCACCAGTCTCACTGGCGCACGCTTCGCAGTGATGTCGAACGTTACTACCGCACTTGCCATGCTTGCCATGCTTGCCAGAATTCTAAGCCCATATCGGCTCCGTCCTGGTCTCTTTCAACCGTTGCCGATTCCAGCAATGTCGTGGGTGTTCATCTCATGTCGCACAACCTAGTAAAGAACAATACGACTCTACCTTCGTGGTAGTCGACCGGTTTACCAAGTTCTTTTGTTTATTCCTTGACACCAATCTGGTCTCACAGCAAAAGTGCTAGCTTCTACGGTAATGCACCATGTTATTATGTATAAGGGACTCCATCTTCTTGCGTCGCTGATCGTGGTAACTAGTTCACCTCTAATTCAGACTGATGACCAGACCGAGCGAGTGAGCCGGGTTATACGTGAGAGCGTTGCAGGTCAGGTGGCCAGTTCAAGAAGATAGGAGTTGCCGGACGCGTGCTCAGAGTGATGGGATATTTAGGCCAAATATTCACCATTGGTATGATGGAGGCTCAATTATTTCCGGTTCATCACTCGACTTGCTGTCACTAGAATCACCTCCATCATCGGAACCGCTGGATGGCAGAGTTCTTCTCTTGAGTAGGCCCATTAAACTCCGGGCCATTGTGAGCGCACGATACAAAGACAAAGATCTGTAAAGTGAGGTGAGCTTATTTGCCCGTGGCTCGGCCAGTCGGTAAAGCGCAGCCCCAATCACAAAGTTTGAGGCATCAGTGGCCAAATAGAAAGGTTGTTGGGGTTTGCCGTTTTCATCACAGGAGCAAAAAGTCAGTAGCATATTCAACGGGTGAAAGGCGTCATCACAGTTGCGTGACCAGACAAAAGGAGTGCCTTTAAATTGAGTGAGCGGTTTGAAAAGAGTGGGACAGTCGGGTTGGAGCGACAGAGGTATGTAAGGAGCTCAAGGAACTTTGTACCTGTTTGATGGTGGTAAATGCCGGCCAGTTGGTCATGGCAGCGACCTTCTCGGAGCTATTGGCGATGCCCTCAGCGGACCAGTGAAACCATGGTAAGAGACTCTCGAGGCATATCATTGACATTTGCCAACATTGAGGTAGAGGCCGAAAGTATGCAAACCACTTCCCGAAATTGCTTGTAATGGGTTTCCTCGTCCTGAGATTAGACCACAATGTAGCCAATGTAGATTGCCACAAATATGTGAAGGTAAAGTCGTGAGATTGTTGACATCACTCTCTGGAAGAAGTGAGACGAATTAGGCAAACCAAACGGCAACACGGTCCACTTGTAGAGACCGGCTGGAGCGACAAAGGCGGTGTTGCGTCGGTGAGCCGGGGCAATTGTAATCTAGTGGTAACCTAACTGTAGGTCGAGAGTGGTGAAAAACACGCGCCTGCCCAAGACGGTCCAGAACATCATCGGTACGCAAGAGCGGATAGACAATGGGGACAGTCACGTCATGGAGAGCGCGGTAATCGATTACCATGCGTTGGCTATTTGGCTTATTAGGATAAGGAAAATGGAGCAGCGAAAGAAGACTTGAGTGGAAAAATATTTCCAGCATCGAGATCAGCTTGTAAGGTAACCTGAAAGAAGGTCTCAGTCTCAGCGTCAATGCGGTACCGTCAACCTGATCGAAACGCTGACCCTTGGCTTGGGAACGTGTATTCCCCTAATTGTTGTTCTCTCGTATCGAATACACTCACCAAATATTTTCGCCGATATTCTGAACGCGCATCATGGTATGCAACTGGAATAATGCCAACATCGAATTTCCTGGTTTGCAAAGTACGAAATTGTCTATATAAATATTTACATCAACCCTGTATTGTTTAAGAGTATTTAAAAACTCAAGCGTGATGAGAGGGGATTTAAGCCGTAATACACACATGAGATTTTCCTGCGCCCTGCAGCATAAATGATATAGAGCGGTTCTGGGCCATTCAATGTAATATCTACTATATGTCCAAATAGTTTCCATTGGTAGCAGAAGCAATCTTGCTCATCTAGGTACACGGATGCTTGGTGCATATAAACGAGATCAATGGTAAAATCGCGATTACATTGAAAGTGGTGAATGCAACGTTTTGTATCAACTATATAGCTGTTGTAACACTAATAAACAATAGCCGATGGGTCGTTTACGCTATTAGCGTCAACCCAGGGACCCGCTGTCTCAAACCCGACGCGCCCTTGAGCTTCACCTGGAATAAGGTTTGTGGAGGCAAGCGATATATTATCGAGTATTGCTTGCGCTACATATGCTGTCTTGAACTCTATTAACAAGCACTCGCACTTTGGACCCACTGGGCAGGCTGTTGTGGCTTCCGAAACGGATCGCTGTGTTCCGGCATGCTGTGAAAAGTATAATCTTGGCTCTGGTCAGGTAGTTTACCGTGTCCACATCGCTAAATCTGATAAAGCTCTCCTGCATGCTCGTCTCCGCAAACAGCGGGCGCAATAATCTTGTACATGGCGCTTATCGATATCGCTTTAGAATTCACACTTGCTTTCAAGACATTGTCATTGCGATAAGATCGCAGGAACAAACTTTAAATCCTTAACAGGTATTAAGGTCGGCAGATATCGCCTGAAATGCATCATGAATTTCCCATTCCCATTTGAGCACTTGCCTTCGACGAACCCTCCTACATGCTATGGATGGGTACATGACGCTAGAGCAGCACTTGCCATTATCAAGCTGGTGGTTATTGGAGTGCTACCATTTACTGTGGAGCGAGTGCCAGAGGCGGAGCGTCATGCCCTAATTTCCTCTGGCAATGTATTTGTTGTGAAAGAATCTGAGGTGCAAAGGTGGACGGATGGGAGGCGATGGTCACCTTCTCGTGCTTATGAACAATTCATGATGTACCGAGAGGTAGAGAACAGGCTGCCCGTTCGTAGACCCGAACCGGATCCGGCGAGATCACGAACCTCCCACTCCAGCCTGGACGAAATCATTTATGGACCACTTGGACACGGATTCGAGTTCAAACCCGGCGGCTTAATGAAAAAAACATTCTGTGCAGTCAATATGAAAACAGGGGAAACTTTTAGACTCATTAGCTATTACAACCCCGAAGACCTCAAAAGAAGGATGCTTCCAGTATTTGATGAGTCTATGCTTTTGCCGTGTATCCCAAATCCTCACGACGAGCGAATTTGCCAAATTGAAGCAAAAGTGAGGTTAGAGAGCGGCAAAGTGAACCCCCAGTTTCAGCAGGTTACGCCACCCCCCAATCCAAGAAGGAGACCCCCAATGCCTGAAATGGGAGTGGATCCAGCCGCTCTTCATAATAATTACCTTCAGGACCCTGACCCACTGCCGAGATATTACCGGCCGTTTTAATCTGAAGGGCCGCCGTCCTCTTTCCACACTACAGATGTAATATAGAACACACGCACATTCCCTAATAACTTTCTTGTATATAATCAAATTTTGTCTCCAATATGTCTCTCTCCAGCTCTGTAGCCACAACGATTAGTTGAGGGGCCTTTATTACAATACCATATCATTGTCCAGCAAAATTCACCCGTGTGATGCTTTGGTTGTTACATTGTAATTGCGTGCTGCGACTGCTATAGCCTGCAACTATTACCGCTTATCTTTTCATAGCCACAAGCTGACCCAACACAGCGCACATCATACATTGCATACAATATCGCTTAAGTGCATAAACCACTTTAGGATATTTGGCTGCTGTGAAAGAGTCAGAAACCTTGTCATCCTACTCACCGAGTCCACAGCTGCACCCATAACCTTACTGGAAGAACTTCTTCACCGTAGGGATTTTCATGACAGGCTCTGAGTAGTACAAAGGGTATATCACAGAGTGATGGGCTTCACTATGCCTTGTTACGCATACAGGGAAGCTCGCAGTATGAATGAAGAAAAGCTAGTAGAGGTTTTACCGGTTGTTCAATGCGAGTGGCACCTCGATTCAGTAACCCACACCGCTTGCTCAGGCACGTTTACACTGTAATTGTAATCTAATCACTTGAATTTTAGTTTTAAAAGAGGAAATTAATTAAGCCCTTGCAATGTGGAGGCCACTGGCAGCGGCGCCGACCTGGGTAATATTTGACAAAACGCAGATAGACCCCTTGGCTTTGGGCTGGTACTTTGCACTTGTCAACGGGTCCTGCACAAACTGCTGGCCACCATAAATAGGAGTCAAAGTTGCCGGGCAGATATCGCACTCGGCGTAGGCATCAAACGCAATGTCCACCTCGTCGAGTGGGTGCGCGTCGCACTTGGCCTTGAGCTTGCGGATCTTTGTGGCGCCTGCACCATCGGGGGAGACCTCGAGGTACTTTGTGGCGAAATAAGAAGCCGTGACATAGTTTTTAGCATTAAAGTTCTGCAAGAATGCAACCTGGTACTGCAGGGGCTGGTGGGCCGGCCGCAACTTGGGTACCGTAAAGTACGCCGCGAGCTCAAGGTTCTTTTTGACATCGTCGGGGCCGAGGCTGCGGCGCTTGAGCTCAATGGTAAACGCCAGAATGTAGTTTTTGCACACCTCGATGATCTCATTGCACTTGGCCATATCCCCGGCATCCACACTGAGCGTCACAATTGTATACAGAATGTCCCGGAAACACTCAACAGCGAGGTCCAGTTTATTGGATTTCACCAGCTTGTAGCCCTCTTGAAGTTGTGTGCTAAGGCTATCAAATCCAGGAACCAGTGGGGTCTTGGCATCGTTACGAGCATAAAACTCAAGGGGTGCGAGTCCCTCGTGGGCAGTCAAATAGATCTTTGAGGCCTGGTAAACCTGCAGGAAACGCGGCTTGAGCGGGGCAAAGTTGTAAACGCCCACCTGGCGGCTCAGCAGCTGAGCGGCAGACTCAAAGCTTCCAGCAGCAATGTGATGGGCGGCAATGGGGCTCGCGATCCAGGCGTCGGTCTCTTTGGGGACCTCGACTACACCGGCATTGTGCGCGCCATCTTCGAGGTCATCCTCGGCATCGCCTTCGTCCACATCAAGTCCCCATCCATCGCCAAGCTCTTCCTCGTCGTCATCGTCTAGTTGCTCGTCTTGGTTGTTATTGATATTGAGGCCATTGACACCGCCCGTAACGTCCTTGAGATCGGATTCAGCAGCACCGCCGGCATCAGGTGCCTCGAGAACAATCTTTGTGACATCCTGGCGCTGGACAGGCCAGACTGATTTGTAGGTCTCGTGAGCAACACCGAGACGGGGCTCTTGAGAGATATCAACAACAGGCACATCGACCTGCGAGGCATCCAGTCCGCTCTCTGCCAAGATCTCCGAGGCCAGGTGGTTCAAGCCATTGGATTTGGCAAGCGCGTAGGCCAGTGGGTACATGCCACCATCGCGCATGAGCTTGATACGGCTCTCGACCGAATCAAGGAAGAGGGAAACCTGGAACCGTGAGCTGGGGTCGTTGCGGTGCTCTGCAATCTGCTCCATCTTTTGCAAACGCGGCTTGTTGCCCGTGATCAAGTAAAGGAATGCCAACTTATCAAACTCGGCCTGCTTTTGGTACATGTCTTCGACGATATCGTGGTTTCCCTGCTCTAGAGCGGCAACGCTAAGGATACGGTCAGCGACGGGCTTGTTGAGGACCCGCGCCTGGTCATAGGCCACGTTCAAGTCGCCGCACTCGATCGCGAGATCAAACTTTGTCTGGGGGTCCTGAACAAACTGCATTGCGACCTCGGGGTAGCCACGTTTTTGTAGATATGCAATAATGCTCTGTCCAACCAAGTTCGAGTCGCGAATGAGCCGCGCAACCTGGCCAAAGTTCTTGTCTACAAGCGCCTTTTTGAAACGGTATTCTGTAGGGTCGACGCGGATGATATGGGCCTGGCCAGAGCGGTTGAGGCAAACAACAGTGGAGTTGTGGACTTGCTGAACGTACAGAGTCTGTGACAAGGACTTGAGCACGCCAGCATCTCCGTTCAAGAGCGCATACTTGAGGTGGTTGAACGTGGTGTAAAACAAGATATTGTGCGAGTCCCAGCCCAGCGATTTGATGCGGATAACCTCGTGAATAACGCTTTGCTGCTCAAGATCAGCATTGGCAATGGTGATGTTGTGTTTGGACTGCAGGGCAACGTACTTGCCATTGGGCGACCAGGCAGCATATTTGACATTGGAGACGGCAAGTTTGTGCAAGACTTTGGCCTGCTGGATATCAAACAACACCACTGAGGCAGCGCCGAGCAAAAGCAAGGCATTGGGGGTGGGGACTGCCACGATCCGCTTTGTGACGATCGGCAAGGGGATGGACTTGGTTGTGGCATTCTGCAAATCCTTCACCTCTAGGGTTTGTCTGTCGACATTGAGCACGACAAAACGGTTACGCGAAACAAAAAGGGCCTGGTCGCCGGTACCTTCCAAAACGCCGCTGGGCTCGACGGGGCCCATAGGCTGAGGCGGGAGCTTGGCCATAGTGTAAACGCCCTGACCGCGCTCGTCTTTGGCGGTAGCGAGCACAGACCGCTCCGAGGGGTTATAGCTCAGCTCGATGATGGGGTTACGCAGCGAGCCGGTCTTTTTGAGGGTGAGGATACCCTGACGGTCGACCGGGTCCTTGAAATCAAACTCCTTGAGGGTCTTTTGCGGGTTGACATAGAGCAATTTATCGCCGTGCGAGGTTGCAGCGGGTCTCTCGCGGTTGAGCTTGAAGATCATCACGCCTGAATCATGGGTGGCACCAAGCAAGTTGATGGTGGGGTGCGCGGCCACATTCCAGAACCGGTCCGAGCTCTTGTAGGTATTGACGAGGGTACGAGCCGAAGCGTCCCAAGAGCGCACGGTCTTGTCGTCGCCACAGCTGACAATGTACTCGCCGTGGAAGAGGCACGAGGTGACGCCGTTTGTGTGGCCCCTGAGGGTATCGAGTTCCCAGGCGCGGGTCTCTGCGTAGCGCCAAAGCCTGAGAGTACGATCCTCGCTACCGGAGACCACCAGGGGCTGGGTAGGGTGGAAGGCGGCCCAGTAGACGCCTCTGTCGTGTCCTTCGAGGACGTACTTGACGGTGCACATTGTGCCAAACAAATCCTCGCCGTTGGGGACATCTGAACCGGGAGCAGAGTGGGCCTTGCGCAACGCGCCCATATCCCAGACGCGCACTGTCATGTCCATTGAGCTCGAGACAATGAGGTCCTCAGTGGGGTGAAACTGGGCGCAGGTGACCCAGTGCGAGTGGCCCGAGAGGCACGCAATCTCCTGGCGGTTCTGCCAGTTCCAGATGCGGATAGTTTGGTCATCGCTGGCCGAGATGATCCACGGCAGCTCAGGGTGGAAGAACGCCGTGCGCACATAATCAAAGTGCTTGTCGAGAACAAAAAGGCATTCGTTGGTTGCCAGACTCCATACGCGCACGGTGCCATCGTCGCCGCAGCTCACAAACATGTTTTGGGTCGGGTGAAAGTCGACGCACCGCACCACGCCGGTGTGGCCGTCAAACCGGTGCACGAGCGTGCCCATACGGTAGTCCCATAGCTGGATATACGAGGTTTTTAGAGCAACAAGTACACGCGCCCGCTTGGGGTGGAATGCGATGCACTTTGCCGCCGAGGATTTCGACTCGAACTTGACCAGCATACGTGGAGGTTACTAACCAGGGCGAGGGGGTGGTAGGTGGTAGTCTGGGGAGATGGAGAGGAGGTGGTGGAGTGGTAGAGGTGTGATGGAGTGGTAGAGGTGTGATGGAGTGGTAGAGGTGTAGATGGAGTGAGTAGTTAGTTTAGGAGTTAGTTTAGGGTGGTTAGAGGAGCTAGTTTAGAGGGACAGTCTGGTAGTCTAGTGGAGCTAAATAAATGGGCATCCTCTTGACAGGACTTTTCTAGCTAGATTTATAGACCAAAGTGATAGTTTAGATTCGCTATTTAATTTGTTAGACCAGCTTCGCTCGGTTGGCGCCGTCTTTGGAGGCGTCTTTGAGGACTCTCGTGGGTCAAGTCTAAAGGCAACGCATGGTGTGGTGGAGCTACGCTACGCACGTTTACAATGGAGCCAAGCCAAATCCAGAGTGCGTGTTTGAGGTTGTGTGTACTCTTGGAATTGATTTGCAGTCATGAACACCGCTCAGATTAGCCCAACCTCGCCCAGACTCTCCCAGCTCTCCCAGACTCATCCAGCTCTCCCAGACTCTCCCAGCTCACCCAGACTCACCCAGACTCATCCAAACTCCTACAGCCCGGCCACATCTCGCTCCAGTCGTCGGATTCCCACACGGCATGAGCATTCTGTGGAAATCGCAAAAGTGCGTATCTATATGACGACTTTACTGGGCGCAGACTGAGACCAATCCGAGCTCGGCAGTGTATTTAAAGGGACGGGACCCAAAGGAGAGCCAGCACTGAAGGCGAGTGGTCAGGTGGGTTTGCTCGGCTCAGCGCTCAGCGACTCGGCTCAACGCTCAGCACTCAGCGCTCAGCACTCAGCTCGGCTCAGCGAGTCGCGCCCGCGTCTTGCCCATCTACCGCCGAGTCGCTACCGCATCCGGTGATTTACCTCAAAGTCAAATTAATCTACGAAACTAGAGCTTGGCCTCGGTACGGGCAGCCTTGAGAATGGGCTCAAGAGCAGTGGCCTTCATGACGTTGCCCTTGACCTTGAGCTTACCGCCCATAAAGAGCTTCTGGGCATTGGCCTTACCGTCAGCAAGAGCAGCAAAGTCGGCGTCAGAGACAATCAAAGTGACATCGGCCTTGGAGGGGGCCTTGCCCTTGCCTACCTCACCGTTCTTCTTGACATCGAGGTACCAAGACTCGACCTTGCCCTCTTTGTTCTTGATATCAAACTGGACCATCATGTTGGCCTGCTTGATGTACTTCTTCTTGGCAGCCTCGCTGGCATTGATACCTTTGGCCATCAAATCAAAGGCGGCGGAGGATGGGAAAGCAGGATCAGCAAGAGTCATTTGTGTTTCAAGGGGTGTTTGAGGAATCATTGGCAAGGGGGAGCGCCCATATATATAGTGACCATGCGGGGTGGGGATGCAGCTTATGTGTACACCTTATGCATGTGACCGGTCATCAAATTCCCCCGAGCGCTGGCCCGTCGCCCTGATATTTCGCGGCCAGGTGCGCGCAACCGTCGCGGAAAATGTGCGCGCCCACGCCACAATGTCCTAGAGTGTCGATTTCCGGCATCTTGTGGGGTACGTCACTATATGCATAACGGCGGTTCTCGGCCCGCCAAAGTCGATGTGTCCCTTAATTGGGCCATCGAGCCCACTAGTCTAATACATATCAATTTTTTTATTCAAATTCAGGCCCTATTTAGGCGCTGTGCTCGTATAACAGCCGAATTTAGACATCTTAGTCACGCGGTCCGAGGGACAGCCGAGACGAGACGATTCATTGAGGGGTGGAACTGCTTTGGGCTTTGCTTCAACGCATTTTACATGACTAGTGTACAGGTCCTACTTGTTTAATCAACTCTACTGGGCAACGTTTTATTTGAGGGGCTCTTTAGACTTTGACACGAAAAGTCCGGGGAATCACGTGGTCGGCAAATGTGGGAGGTGGGGGTGGGGAAACTGTATACTGAGTTGGGCCGCGCTCGAGTGGTTGTTATGCGGCAGACGGCGGCAGACGGGGTATATAGCCTTGCTGAGCCTTACCTAGCTACTTTTTTGCGGGAAGTTTTCTGGTGGCTCTCCAAGGAGGGGAAGTGCAAGGCGAGGTGTGGTGCCTAACTAAATAACACAGTCTTGGACTCTATAGTCCATGTCGAGGGTTGATTGGAGTCAATTTATTCAGAAAATGCTAAATACTATCTCAAATGGTCTAGTAATGGTGCTTTCTAGAGCTACGGGTAGTCTCAGAAGATAGCAACCGTGTTGACTCACAGGGACCTGAGTAGCATGAAATAGGCGAGCAAGGGATAGAGATTTTGTTTGGTTTTGGCTGTTATAAGTCCACTCCCCCCGACGTAGCATTTATCCATCTCAGCCTGCTCCTCGACTCTTGCTATATACTCGATTCTAGATTATAAACAAAAGGGCAAATCAGTACGCCCGGTACCATTAAAGCATGCTGCTAAACCAGGTTATATAGCTCAATACTCTTGAACTGCTCTCGAAGCTCACCATACCAATGTCACCAACAACAGGACATTGCGCCATTAAGCTGCTGATTGCACCGCGAGCCATACCGCAAGCATAGTTCAAAGACAGGACTGAGTGAGTGCTTGTTTGTATTGATGTACTCAACAAAGGGTTGCTCGCCACCCGGTCCTTGCACCGCCTTTTTTTTATCCCCTGTTATTTTCTCCCTGTTGTTTTTTGTGTGTCGCTGTAACGTCCTGCCGTGGCTTTATTGTGGAATATTCTAAAAAATTGTCAACTCACGCAAACTACTCATTTGAGCCGCCTTGATTCTCTCTTGCTATCTCCTGAAGTTAATTAAAAGCTCAGCAGTGTGCTCATACGCTAGAGCAATCGCGCATACGAATATAATCAGGGTCAACAGACACATAATCTTGGCTTATTGGAGATTAGGGGTGCAGCTCTGTATGCAACTAAAGATCATCTAAACTAATTTTTTTTCACGAGTATTTTGCAAGCTCGCTGGTGGTGATGCGCAGCTATGGTGGGTCGCCACCAGGTCTTTCTGATTTTTTGGAAGATCCCTTGAAAAATAAACAGGGGAAAACCAAGGCTGTCTGCATGATGCCAGGGGTAACCACTGCATGACTAAGTGCATCAAGCCGCTCGCATAGGCAACCGTAAATGGCTCTAAGGTACACCATGCAGGTAGCATATGCACGCTTATATTGGGCTCAGATTTTTCCGAGAAAATAGTCTAGAACCCGTGAAAAACTCGACTCGTCACTTGGGAACTCTTCATAAATCCGCACATCTTCTGGTTTGGTAAATCATTTCCCTACCCCTTTGGAGTCCGAGATGCCTATGTTTTCGCTAAAGGCGAAAACCAAGATCACACTGATAATGGCGCATAGACACGAATCAAAAAATCATCAACCAGAGATCAAGGGCTCAGGAGTGAATGTCCCTATTAATTAGCCCCAGGAGGCCTCAAATATGTGCTAATGATTACCGGGTTTGCGCTCGCATATGAAAAGGGCCCTACGGTAACATGTGGCAGATCAATGCAGGGTTAATGCGTGGTGCATGATTGTAAATGCATATAGGGATGATATATAATGGTGCGAGCGCTTTCCGTGGAACACATTCTCTGATGAAGTTCTCTTACGTTTCGACCCAGCTCGTTCTCGCCCTTGTGTCGGCTCAGTACACCAACTCCAGTGCTCCTATCACCAGCGGCAGCGTGACTTCCTCTGTGCCTGTTTCGTCGGGCACAGATTCGGGTTCTACAACGTCTGCTCCCGAGAGCTCTGCTCCTGCTAGCTCTGAGGCTTCTAGTTCTGCTCCTGCTAGCACTGAAGCTTCCAGCTCTGCTCCCGCCAGCTCTGCTCCCGCTAGCTCTGCCCCCGCCAGCTCCGCTCCTGCTAGCTCTGAGGCTTCCAGCTCTGCTCCCGCTAGCTCTGCCCCCGCTAGCTCTGAGGCTTCCAGCTCTGCTCCTGCTAGCTCTGCTCCTGCTAGCTCTGCCCCCGCCAGCTCTGCTCCTGCTAGCTCTGCCCCCGCTAGCTCTGAGGCTTCAAGCTCTGCTCCTGCTAGCTCTGCCCCCGCTAGCTCTGAGGCTTCCAGCTCTGCCCCTGCTAGCTCTGAGGCTTCAAGCTCTGCTCCTGCTAGCTCTGCCCCCGCTAGCTCTGCCCCCGCTAGCTCTGCTCCCGCCAGCTCTGCTCCTGCTAGCTCTGCCCCTGCTAGCTCTGCCCCCGCTAGCTCTGAGGCTTCCAGCTCTGCCCCCGCTAGCTCTGCCCCTGCCAGCTCTGCCCCTGCTAGCTCTGCCCCTGCTAGCTCTGCCCCTGCTAGCTCTGCTCCCGCTAGCTCTGCCCCTGCTAGCTCTGCCCCCGCCAGCTCCGCTCCTGCTAGCTCTGCCCCTGCTAGCTCTGCTCCCGCTAGCTCTGCCCCCGCCAGCTCTGCTCCCGCCAGCTCTGCTCCCGCTAGCTCTGAGGCTTCCAGCTCTGCCCCCGCTAGCTCTGCTCCTGCCAGCTCTGCTCCTGCTAGCTCTGCCACCACTTCTCCCAATACTATTACTACCTCTCCTGAGCCCACTTCCTCTGCGTCCTCCTCCACTTCTAGCGCCACCACCACCTCTGACGACTCTGATGCTGATTTCTGGGGCGATGTGGACGATTTCAACAACGGAGCCGATGACTATGTCAATGGCAACTAGATCATTAAAATACACACTAGATAAGTGGTACGATTCCCTTGATATCAGTACTACACAAGACCATATTAATATAATTATCTTCAACATGAACTGCCTAAAGACAAAATTGGCCGGGCTATTTTTCAGGGATACTCTGAGCCCAAATCAATTACGAATGTAGTATATTTCATCAGATTAAAAACCAATAATGCCATTAAATCTGGGGTTTCGGGCCACAAACTTGACTTTACTACCTATATCCCACCCTGACCCTCACGCCTAATAGACCAATGCGTCCTATAAATATATATAAAGCTTAAGCCAATTACCTATTACGAAGCTCATCAATAGCCTCGACCTTGCGCAATGCCAATTCAAGCAGATCTTTGCGCTTTTGCAAGTCAACATGACGTTGGATGCGCGGGTCTTGTGCAGCAAAAGCAGAGATGTCCTGTTCGGTCCAGGTGGAGAAAATATTGTCGAGTTCACGCGGGAATGTGTAGTAAAAGTCGCTCAGCAGCTCAAAGTTCAAAAACAGGACGGCGGTACTGGTAAGTTTCTCGGCCACCACTTCCATGAATATCTCGGGACAGTAGTACTTGTTTTTCTTGTTTGAGCACTTGCTGGACTTGATTGCCGCCATACGCATCTTGAGGAGCTCGCTCCGCTCTTTGAGGAAAGCAGCCTGCTTGCCGAGATCAATAACCACGGGGCTAAAACTGAGCTCATTGATGTGGCCGGTTTTGCGGGCATTTTCAATATACTTGAGCACCTGCTGGAGCTTTGTGGCCCCTACTTCAGTCCGAATCTCCTCGAACCGGGCAGTGCATTGCCGATCTTCCTCCTTGAGCAGGGAAAACGTATACTCTCGAGTCTGGGCCCATTCGCGGTCGTCCACTTCCACTTCGTACTTGTAAGGCTTGATAGAGTTTTCAATTTGATCTGCGGTGCTGAAATAGCGAGAATCAAGGATCCGTTTGGTGGCCTCCTCCACCGCCTGCTGAGCAAGTGGATGGTTCCGGAAAGAGGTGTTGGCCATGAGCTGGTGCATCCGCGCCTCAATCTCGTCAACTAGCAGTACAGAAGAGGTCCTACCAATACCGCTTTTCGTGAGATTTGCAGTGCACGAGTCTAGCAAGTTCTGCCAGTACGCGAGCTCATGGGGTTTGTCGCTTGAGAGGGCCTTGAGAGGGATAAGGGGCTCAGGATCGTGCTCATTGGGCGAGTTCCAGTACCGCTCGGCCAGCTGATCGAGGACTTTCTGGTCGATCGAGGCCCTAACTGCTTCCTTGACCTCTTCCCGTGAGAACTGGTTGCTCAAGTCCTTGAATGCCTGCTTGAACGAGTCGAGGCTCTGGGCTAGAAATGTTCCCGGGGTCAATCCGCGGTCATTGAACTCGACTTTAAACTGGTACGAGCACTCTTCCAGCTCACGTCTAATAGCACGGGTTGTGGGGCGGAGAGATGCGGCCATGGTCTTTTCGAGCACTCCGCAAAGCTTGTGGGTAAGACTGAGAACGCCTGTATCGATGCGCGGGTCCTTGTACTCGTTAAACTGCGAGAAATAGTCGTGTTCACGGCGCGCAACCTCTTTGGTTAGGGAAACAGGACTGGAACTGGAACCAAAGGGACCGGAACCGGAACTGATGGAACTGGGAACTCCACTGGCATTGGAGACAACGCCAACATAGCCCATCTGTAGAGGGTACTGCTTATTGGTGAGAATCTCGTATCCGCGTTCAGGAGTAACGAGGTCCATCTTGGTAATAACGCCAATGGTACGCTCGCCCCGAGGGTCAACCTTGCGGGACGCACGAAGAGCAGTAGAGTTTGCCAGATCGACATCAGCAGCGGAAATGGCCAGGATGATGTTGGGTTCCTGGATATACTTGTCGCAGAGCTCGGCGATCTTGCTCTTCAGGCCCACGGGCTGGTCTGACGAGACCACCTGGATGTACCCCGGCAAGTCGACCATTGTGAGATCAGGGACGTTTGGTGAGTAGACATTGAGCATGATTGGGTCTGCAGAGACCACCTCGTCGGCCACGGCCATGTTGAGATCGTAGAGCGTGCGTTGGACCGAATCAAAATTGGTGATCTTGCCGAGCTTGAGTTCCGGGAACTCGCAGTACTCGGTGGAGAGTCCCGGAGAATGAATCAGTGTCAGCTCGATCGGTCTCCTGGTGACCATGTTGGAACCTTTGGGCAGGAACTGGTGCCCAACCACAGCCTCCAAAACTGATGATTTTCCGGAACTCTGGGAACCAATCACCACAATGCTTGGGATCTTGAGTGAGTCGGAACTATCGATTTGCAGAAGGATGTTACGGATCTCGATCATTCGCCGAGTAAGGTTTACCATGTGGTCCATATCGTCGTCACTAGCAAGGGCGGCAATAGCGCCTAGTGCGGGGACTCCAGGCCCGGACCCACCAGACGGGTCTCCCGAGGCACCAGCAGAGGATCCAGAGCTGGAGCCAGAGCCTGAGCCTGAGCCAGAGCCTGAGCCTGAGCCAGAGCCTGAGCCAGAACCGCTACCAGAGCCTGAACCAGAGCCTGAACCGCTATCGGAACCATCAGCCTGACTATACGGACTCTGGGTCTTGAATCCTTCCATTCCCTGCGAAAAATTGTCCCAAAACCCGCCCAATTTGTCCTTGATCTGTCCAAACTTTTCTTGCGTCCCGGCGCCCAGCTGCCCAAACTTGTAATTGATATAGGAAACGCCGCCTACGGTGGCACCAGTACCGAGCGCCAGTCCAGTCCTGGCCACGCGAATGACGCTCCAAATGTTGCGCCGCGGAGCGCCTACCACTATTAGACTGCGAGCAGCATTGCGCATTAAGTAATGTTTGGACTGGGCCTGCTATTTTATCAGGCAGTGCTGCTGCTAAACGCCGTGGCGATTCTCAACGAGGAGCGCTTCCTCAAGCGACGTAAGTAGAGGTTCTCAATCAACCAGGAACGCTAAACTAACCAAGTCATTGGAGACGAGCCCCAGTTTGGCGACACGTCCAACTCGTTCCGGGGGCGCCTCATCAGCCTTATTCATGCTGTGCGCACTGTTATGAGACGTAAGTGAAGAAACCTAAAGAATCAGCAGGAATTTTACTAACTTAGCACCATTGATTGCGTTTAATCTTGCGATTATCGGCTACGAGCTGCTTTTGGGCTAGCGTATCGGTATCTCTCATAAAGTGATGCAAGCGACCCGCATAGTGACGAGACACAATTTGTCTCCCTTCCACTCTCCCACACCCACTGGTTTAGTATTTTACATGTAATAAATTATCTATGCTGCTTCCTTATCAAGAGGATTATAGCGTAAGAATTTTTCAATGAGATCAACATGCGTCATGATCATACGGCGGCAGCAGTACCGCTTGAGACCAAGGCGATCCATGGCGTCGCCCTCTGATAACCCTTCCTCTTGCAAATAGTTGAGGTAGGTGTCCCACTTATCGCCAACGACTTTTCCGCATGAAAAGCACCGAACAGGGATAATCATTAGTAGATGAGTAAGGCGGGAGCGGTGGACTCTAGTTAAGTCCAGCTGACTGCGAGTGTGTAGGTTGTGTAGGGTTGTATAGGGGTTGACTATGAGTTTATAGGGTTGTGTAGGGGTTGACTATGAGTTTATAGGGTTGACTAGGGGTTGACTATAAGTTTACAGGGTTGACTGTAAGCTAAAAGGGGGTGACTAGAGATTGGTTACAAGTTTATAGGGTTGACTGTAAGCTAAAAGGGGTTGACTAGGGGTTGACTATAAGTTTACAGGGTTGACTGTAAGTTTATAGGAGTTGACCAGAGATTGACTACAAGTTTATAGGGTTGACTGTAAGTTAAAAGGGGTTGACTAGAGATTGACTACAAGTTAATAGGTTGACTATAATGGTAGAGGTGTATAGGGTTGACAAAGATTTATAGGATTAATTAGGTCTATAAGTGTAGGCTGTGTACACTTTTCTATTAACTAGAGCACCACTCCAAGCTCACCTCCCTTCCGCTCACTCTCTACTGCTTCACACCCCCTTCCCGCATCTGCTTGAACCTCGCAAGATCGTGGACTCCACACTCTGTTTTGCCCTGGCCCCTCCACCGTCCAGCACGCTCATCCTCACCCTCTTTTACCGGCTCTGTCGAGTGATAATCGCCAATGCTTCGGTACCCCTTATCGAGCAGCGCATTGTAAGGGACCCCGTTGTCCTTGATGTACTTGTGGACATCGCCAAAACTCCAATTGGCCAGCGGATTGATCTTGACCACGCCCTCAACCACTTCCACAATCGGCAGCTCTGATCTGGCAGCTCCCTGGCTCCGGCGGCGGCCGGTGAACACCGCCTTGACGCCATGCTCCGAGTACGCGCGGTCCGCCGGCTCGATCTTTACCAGATAGTCATAGTAAAGGTCATTGGACTCCCATAGTTTGTCGCCGTACCGCTCAGCGAACTCCTGGCGCGTGTTTACGCCCTCGGGTTTGTAAATATGGAGCTTTACGTGCGGATACTTGGCTTTGATGTCCTGTACAAGCTGCAACGTCTCGTCAAAGTGATGCAGCGTATCGTAAAATATCAAATCAATAGGCGATTTCTCGGGATACAGCTTGGAGATGATATCGAGAGTGACGAGCCCAGAGAGGCCAAAAGCGGTCGTCTGGAAGAGCCCTGGAATGGTGATAACGGCCCACTGAATGATTGTTTCCGCAGGGAGATCTTGCAACTGCTCATTGATGTGCCGGAGCTGCGATTCAGAGAATAGAGTCATGCGGCAAGGTCAAGGACCGATCGAGCGTATACGCTAGCGCACGTGACAGAGGGTTGAACGAGCATAGCGGGTAAAGTTCCACTCAACAGAGTTCAGGGAAGCGACAAAGAGATACTGCAAGAGAAAGAATTTAGGGCAATGAGTATGGGCTGGATAACGACCGCAATGTTTAGGGGGACAAATAGCTGGGGAAAGCTGGTGGGATGTAGTGGTAGCTGCGTTACAACTAATTGAGGAATGTGTGTAGATGTACTGTGGTGGAGTAGTGGTGGACTGGTGAACTTGTGGTGTACCTGTGGTGTACCTGTGGTGTACTGGTAAACTTGTGGTGTACTAGTGGTCTGCTAATGGTGGACTGGTATACTTGTGGTGTACTTGTGGTATACTCGTGGTATACTTGTGGTATACTTGTGGTATACTTGTGATATACTAGCGATAGTTATTCCACTATACTGAATTCCTATACATACATCAACACCTATACCCTACTTTGCCTTAATCTAGACATTAACTCCATAAACCTACTCAATCCTACCGGATAACCCATAATTCACCAAATAACTACTCAACACGAAATTGTTCAAAAAATATCGAAAATATTTCCAGGATTTCAGCTCCCGACACTTCAGAGACCCCTCAGAGACCCCTTGAGAGCCTCCCCCTCTGTAGGTCCCAAGCCACACCCCACCAGCACTGGACCCCCACTTCACCATCCATGGACCTCCCATTCAAGACGGCTGAGCGGCTCGCAAGACACACAAAAGAGCTCGAGCAGGCAAGCTACGTCCAGCTGAGTCCTATTCTTAGCTCGCGCCCACCTCACACAGCCACAGTCCCCTGGATTTATGCGTTTCTGGCCCAGCTCAAGGACGCAACAGGTGTCAACATGCAGCTCGAAGTCCTGCAGAGCATGGCGGGCGTAGCGGGCAAATGGGATCCCCACGAGATAGCGCTGGCAAGGAAACCATTCGCCAAGCTCTTGCGCGCAGTCAACGCCGTCAAGCCCATGCCGCGCCTGCTCCCGGTAAAACTTGTGATTTTCGAGGCGCTTGCGCGGTGTCTTGCGCGCCCCAGCCCCCATACTTTGACCATTGCACATATTTATTTGGGTCTCGCGCTGACTCCCGCCACACAGCGCTTCTCGGACCCTTTATTTAATGACCTCAAGCTCGATTACGACCCGCGGTACGGCACTTTTAGGGGCACGATGCTCAGCGATTACTTTGCGCACTGCGCAGACCTGCTAAGCGCGTGGAGTCGATGGGAATTGGCATGCATCTACGCCAAATGCGCCCTCGCGACCTCGAATCGCCGCGAGCCGCTGGCACAGCTCTATGCAAAGGCAACAATTCTGCAGCTTGTGGCCCACAGAGTAGCTCAAAAGCCGCTACCGGGGTATATCAGCGATGTGTTATCCCTGGCGCCAGAAAGCGAGCCAGTGTCGGCGGTTTGGAGGTCGTTTGAGATGGTGTCGCACCATGTTTCGCTGCGCGGCGGGCCTCAGAGTACACTCGAGGGGCACGCCGCGGCATTGTGCGCAAAATTCGGCTGCGAGTCCTTGAAAACCCCCCTCTGCAACGCCCACAAGATCGCATGGCTTGAGGCTCTGCACACTTCCATGCCCCGGTGTTTGCTGGAACAGGTAGCCAACTCGGGCGACCAAGAGTTTGATATGGGCTTGCTGGAGAACGGGTACCGTGCTAATGTCTACTACGAAGGCTCGCGTATAATTTTCGAGGCAAAGGACAAGCAGAGCAAGGCCGGCCAGGCTCCGGGTCAAGCCCTGGGTGAGCAGAGCCAGTGGGCCACGCTTGAATCAGTGGTGGCTCTAACTAAACGATTAAGCAGGGTACCGAAACTGGCGGCTGCGCCCCAGTTGATATCTGATTTGGAGCATGATATGGACGATATGAATGATATGAGGTTTTGAGGGTTGCGGGCATGCGAGTGGGAGGGTACCTGAGTGGTGTCTGAGTTGGAGGTGGCCAAACCGGGCAGTTCTGGACAGAGGATCTTCCGAGCAGACCTAGTAGCTCAGCTCGACTCTGAATATCCAGTGATAGGGCAATCAGTTCTGAATAGTAGATCTTCCGAGCAGACTAGGAGTCGCATATATCGTCCACTCCAGCCACTCCTTTCCTCCCTCCCACTCCCTCCCTCCTACTCCAACCACTCCAACCAACCTCACACGACACTCAACCTTGACCACTTTTCTTGCCCCCTCCCAAACCCACCGCACTGGCTTTACAGCTAATAGTGTATAAAATTAGATTAGTTTGCCTTTTTATTAATTATATAGGGTCTTGATAGTCAACAGACAAACGCATTGAATTATCAAAGTCCAGGTATCAAGTTGTGAGTTGGGATGGGGTAGACCGTTGTGGGGGGTCAGTTTTATCCTGCGCATGCCTTTATTTTGTTCTTGACGCTGGCTTGATTGTGTTTTTGAGATCGTCTTGATCTTAGAGTCTTGGGCTTGCCTTGATCGCTTACTCGTGGCCTCATCTGGACCATCTCGGGTGCTAGAGGTTCTAATTCAGCTTTATTAGGCATCCCTGGAATATAGTGATCCTTTGACCATTTCACATGAGGCTCTTTTAGCTGAACTGGTCGTAGCGCCTCACGCTTGGCGCCCTATGACGGATTGAACGCCATGTAGTCCATATTTGCAAAACTCCCGCCAATAAACAGGTCATCAGGCTGCGGGGACCCAAAATCTACGCCCGGTGCCAGCCTCGGGGGTATCACCACCTGGCCAGGAGCAGGATTCGAGAGATCGTGAGCAGCAGAGACACCAACTGGTGCTGGCGGTAGTACCTGCGGGGGCACGTGCTGGTGAATGTGCTGGTGAATCACGATTTTCTGGTCATTCTCACGACAAAACTCCAGAATCCTCGTGAGCTCAGCCTCACTGATGGGGTACTGCCGCGACGCTCCAGGGCCTGGGGTCCCATCCTGGTAGTGCTGGGGGTTATCGTAGCCCATGGTGTAGCTTGTTGTGTCTGCTGTCCCATGTTGATGGTGTGGCGGCAGTACCTGACCACCTTCGAGCCCCTGTCCTGCTGGTACTGGTGCTGCGCTCGCCCCTATTTGGGGATGCTGATGCGGCATTTCATCAGGAGAATTGATCCGGGAGCCCGAACTCAAACGACGCGTGCCGTCTTGCTGTGTTTCCTGAACTTTCTTGAGCTTCCGCCACCGGTTCCGGCACGTGAGGCCCGTGCGGCCGTCCATGAACTTGCAAATCTCGCGCCATTTTGTGCCGTACTCGTCAATCAGCGCCATTAGCTTGGCGTCTTCTTCGGGGTCCCATTCGCGTAGCCGTTCCGCAGCGCTGGGGTCCAAAACGTCATTGTACCGTTTACTGCATTGGTCGTCGGTCCGCCCGGGAATCAGCTGCGAGATACGCTGCCATGAGGGCCCCAGCCGGGCGTACGCATCAACGAGAACCTTGTCCTCGGCATCTGACCACCGCCCACGCTTGAGCTTCGGGTCGAGGCTGTGGAACCAGCGCTTGCGACAATCCTTGGCGGTACGATGCTCGAAATTCGCGCTGATTTTGTCCCAATTACCGTTCTTGCCGCACTGATCGCCCCAATACGATACCAGCAGCCGCAATTGTTCGTCCTCATCGGGGCTCCAGAGTCTCCTGGCGCCTGAACTCATCGCGGGGAAACTTTTTGACTCGGGTTGGGGGAGGGATGCTTACGCGGGACACTGGTCGACCAGGGGCTCCCAAATGGAGGCTCGAGAGGGGCACAAGGAACAAAAGGCATGGCAATATTTGTGGCAAATACTACACCCTTGGGCTGTTGGGAGTTTTGTGTTTGAGAGCTTTCTCTCCGCTGGAAAACAGTTGGATGCTTTTTCTGGCTTATCGTCTAGTGCTGGACCCGGGGCTCTCCCTGGTGTGGCCTGTCTCGGCCTGCTATGGGCGTGAAAAATGGTTAAAAGATATAGAGCAGATAACCTGATAACTCGCCGCAAGCAGATACCTTGACGCAGTTTGGGAGCTGATTTATCGCAGGTACACCCTGTGACTCGGTACCTGACCCGGGTCGAGCTCTAGCCTGTAGTTGGGAATCAAGAATGGATAAGCGCGACAAGGGAGATAGTCACTAGCAGCTATAGCATCTCAAATCACTCATTAGCAGCCTAACACCTTTCCCTCCAATCTTCCCTCGCCTTCCCTCGCCTTGCCTGGCAGGCACCATTGAACCGTCACCGTGGCTCCATCTCTCACCCCCCTACCTCTCAACCCACTCTTTTGAAATCTCACCCCTCAAACCTCCTCTGCGTCGCCCGCGCTGCCGATTCCCAATGGCGGATCTCGTCACGGTCCCAACCTCTTTACCATGACATGGCCCTCCTCTCTCTCTCCATGCCCTTTGACCTCTGCTGGCTGGTTTTGGCATCAGTGGCCGCTGCAGTGGTACAAAGCAAAGCATTTGTATCTCATTTCAACTATACTGCGCCATTTTTTGCCCCATATGCGCTCATAACCATGGGAACGCCTGCCCAGCGGGTTTCTTGTGTTTTCGATATCGGATCCAGCGATACTTTAATTCAGCGATACGGAGACATGCACAATATATCTTATCTCGACAGATTCAACCCTTCCACTCTGGTACGAACTGACCCTCGGTATGGCTACCTTGCCCGGGTCTCCACGAACTCCCTCTACGCCTACAATGCGAGCCAAAGTGAGTCCGTGCAGTACAATGAAACCTCTAAACAGTTTATTTGGAACCAATACCAAACAACTCAGGGTCTATGGGCTACAGAACGGTTTTTTTTCAAGGGCGATCAAAACGACTCGAGCGTCCAGGCCACATTCGGACTCGTTAGCAGCTCAAATACTACCAGTTGTGTGATAGGATTGGGCCCTGTCAATGGCGAGATCTCGGGTGAGACTTTTGAGAACCATGCGGTGTTCCCAAGCTATGAAAATGCGCTCGAAATGATGCTCGAAAATAACGTGATTTCCACCCGCTCGTTCTCCATCTGGTTTAATAAATCAGAGCATGTGGGCGCCGTCGTGTTTGGCGGTACCGATACCCTCAAGTACCTTGGTAACCTGACCACGGTGCCTATTGTATCGTATGTTTCCTCGGGTAACCAGGTCTCGCACATCCCCGGGACTGTCTTGTCGACGCGGATCATGTTTCATGGCCTCTCGGTGTTTTACGACTCGGAAACCTCACCAAATTCCGGGTCGGGTACTCCAGAGCTCGCCGAAACCTTGAGCGCCACCCAAAGCATTTCTCCAGAAGCAATAGATCTTGAGGTCAGTGGGGCCGCACCAAGCAATAACAGCAGCAAAATAGCTGCACAGCAACAAAATTCTCCAGCGCTGCAAATGACAACCTCAATAACTGTGGATTTGAGTACCCTTGAGCTCTTCACCCGCTTGCCCCGCCAGATGGTTGATCAGGCTGCCAAGATGCTGGGCCTGACGTATATTGAGCAACTCGGAATGTATGGCGGATCTTGCCAGTCCCAGGGCTCCCTAAGACTCAATATGAGTAGCTTTTATACCGATATGGACCTTGCCGACGTGTTTGTGTCTGCGGCAGACGTCAATGTCACTGGCTGGAAGATGTCTGATGGCAGTCCCCTTTGTTTCTTGACTATCTTGCCTGAAGATTCGTATTCATATGTGATGGGCAACGGAATCCTGCAAAACCTGTATATTTTCGTCGATCTCTCGCTCGAGACTGTCAGCTTTGCGCCCCTCAATCTCTCAGCAGCCCCAAACGACGTCAGTATCAGGCCATACGAATACAATGATCGCTATAGCATGATGAATACAGCACCAGGATACAATTGTACCTCGCTTTCGCGCGCTGTTTCAGCCACATTTTTCTCCACCAGTGCTGCAACCAATGGAACCGCTTCGGTTGTAGTCAATGCTGCCGATGTAATTAGGACGCCATTGTGGTCACTTTCGGCAGTGGTTTATTTATTCCTCTGTCTTGTTTAGATTACGAGCTGACCTCCAGTATGAACTTTAGACGGAATTGCATCACAGGACTAGCCGATTGACGTAAATGACAGAATAGTCTAGCTTATAATTCATAGTGTAAACAGTTTAATCGCTATAATAGACCTATCTTTTATCCAGCTTGACTTGCATCCTAGGCACATAAGCCATGTAAGGTCATCGCAGCGAGTGCGTGAAACTTTGATAAGCTAACGTGTTGTCCGCGCTTTCAGAAGTGGGATCGATCATTGAAGACCGGGTTGCCGGGGTGTGCAATGCTACTTGCCAAAGTCTTTAATTTTTACACGCAAGACAGATTGTGTACCGGGAAATCAAGAGCACAACCATTAAGGCAGTATTTCCCCCTTCTATACGGAGAATACACGCGATTTTTACACACTCGAGCTTATGAGCATTTCAGGAGGGCTCTTAATAGTCTACATAAGCTCCTTCCTCCATTCTGCTAATTCTTATTTCGTATCTCACCTTCTGCTGCAAGTCTGCCATCTGTCATGACAAAAGGCAAAGAAGAATTTGACCTGAGAGTTGAAATCACTACACTGCTCGATAACGAGTCATTCCCACGAACCCATGAGTTGTGTTTGCCGGCACCATTTTCCCGATAGTACAGCCGTAGCCTTAACTCACCGTTGACTCTGAACTCTGATCCAACCCACATGTATGGGGCCACAGATGTACATTTTTTGTTGGTTCTTTTCATTCTAAGAGGGCTGTGGAAACGAATTTACATGCTAGATGCCAAATGGTTATTGTGGCATCTTAGCAATTTCAACAGATGCTATGGTCTTTCCTAAAAGCATTTACGCAAATCTTTTCCAGCTTTATGGCGAATTCAGTGAGTTTTAGCGGTTTGAAAATCGCGCGTCACGTGACGTCGTGTACGAGCGGCTACGGATAAAATTTTCGAAATTTGAAGAAATGGTTCTATAGTGTAGTGGTTAGCACCCGAGGTTTTGATTCCAAGTCTCCTCGTAACCCCGGTTCGAACCCGGGTAGGACCTCTCTTTCTCTTTACTCGGTTCTATAGTGTAGTGGTTAGCACCCGAGGTTTTGATTTCAAATCTCCTCGTAACCCCGGTTCGAACCCGGGTAGGACCTCGTATTTTTTGCCGATGTTCACGAGAAAAAACTCAAATTTAGCCTGGAGGTTCTAAGGCAAAACCACGCACTCTTGCGTCCTCTTGGCTTTCATTGTGTATACATATTTTCATACATCATTATTCGTGTCGTCTCATATCTAAAATTCCTCGTGCTGGACCCTGCTGCGAGGTCTCGAGGTGGGCAAGTCGTCCATTGCAATTTCGTCCCTCAACTCCTCGTACGAATGGGTCTTGTTGGTGAACGCCAAGTGGCCTAGCAGTGCAACGTTACCGACAAGCATGACCGTGATAGCAGTCACTCCGAGCCAGTCGACGTTGGTGAACATAAGGGTGGTGTTGATGAGCCATACAAAAAGCCCGAGGGTCTGGAGAAGCCAAAGGTCGCGATCAACACGGGTGGACGAAGCGCTCGCAAGCACGTAATTGCCGGCGCAAAAGACAAACCCTCCGAAAATGCCAATCGCACCCATTGTCTTGAGCTGGTTTGATTTGTAGCTAAAGTACTTTTCGCACATTTTCGTCAAAACAAGCACATGGGCAGCGAGCACAATAGGGCCCACGACCCACTTGAACAAGCTGCGTACAAAACTGGACGAGGGTCCACCACTGCGGGCCTGAAGGTACTTATCGCGTAGACCAGTGGCCCAGGCCAGTGCCGAAGCAATGTATGGCAAAAAATGGAAAAACACAGGATAGCCCACTACATCGGTAATAATATGGTGGTGTCTTCCGCCAATGACCGGGTGACGGTTAAAGTAAACGCCAAACAAAAAGAGGCCCAAGCTCCACAACATGGGTGCCCAGATAGGCATCCGAGACGGTTTGGACCCAGAAGTTAATTGCGCGATAAACGGGACCGAGATCAAGATCGTTCCAAACACAGAAATCACTTCCGCAGCAGTGTTGACCTGCACTTTATTTTTCATGTTGGGTAGTTTGCTTGTGGTATTGGATGAGATTGATTAAGAGATTTTTTTCTCTCCGATGCTTATGTCATGGTCTCTTACCATTATACTGTGTAGAGTAAAGGGTAGAGAGATGGGGTGTAGGGCCGGTATATCCGCGGTTAGAGGATAGTTGTCTATGTAAATGACACACTTGTAGCTAAAACTTTACGGAGCCTACCCTCTCATGGCTCTTGCCTATCTATCCTGCCTAACTGCCGCCCAACTCCCGCCCTATTCCACTGCATCACTCTTGCATAAAACGCACACTGATTAGATATCCCTAGGGCTCTGGGGAAGTCATCAGCGAAAGCGGAGGATGAGAGGAGGGGGAGGCAAACTTGTATAAATACCGTTTAGCCGCCGGCACCTACTTTTTCAACTTGACAACTATAGATGTTCTGGAACCTCGCGGCAGCAGCTACTGCCACTCTTGCCCTTGTCTCTGCCTCCAAGCTCGACCAAGAGACCCTCGAGAGCCGCTGGGGGAACGATTGGCCCTTTTCTGGGATTGCGACTTTTGCCCATCTCGAGGCGGAACGGTGTCTTGTGAAGCCCGAGACCAAGTTTGATATCGCATTTATTGGTGTTCCGTTTGATACTGCTGTGTCGTACCGTCCTGGTGCGCGGTTTGGGCCCCGGGCCATCAGAGACGCTTCAATGCGCCAGACCTCGATGCGTGGGTTCAATACCAGGGCCGGCATCAACCCGTACATGAGCTGGGCCACGGTAATCGATTGCATGGATATGCCTGTTTCGCCAGTAGACAACAGGCTAGCGCTCTATCAAATGACTGAAGGGTTCAAGGAATTGCTGGCCCATGAAAGCGTTTCTGGCGGGAGTCCCAAGCTGATCTCTCTGGGAGGTGACCATTCAATTGTGCTGCCCCACTTGAGGGCTCTCAAGGAGATCCATGGGCCTATCGCGGTGATTCATTTCGATGCGCACCTCGATACGTGGCTGCCGACCAAGTACCCCTCGGGGTGGCAGGAAGCCGCGGCTGATTCGGGCCAGTTCACTCATGGCACAATGTTTTGGATGGCTCACGAGGAAGGACTGCTCAATGAGGGCCACTGCATGCATGCTGGCCTTCGTACCCGCTTATCAGGCGCTGATTTTGGCGACTATGAAGACGACTCAAAGCAAGGGTTTGCGCGTATCGCATGCGATGATGTAGACAGAATTGGAGTCGATGGCATCATCAAGGCCATCAAGAAACGTCTCGGTAACCAGCCCGCCTACATCTCGGTCGATATCGATGTCCTCGACCCAGGAATGGCGCCCGGTACTGGTACCCCTGAGGTAGGCGGCTGGACAAGCCGCGAACTTATTGCCATCTTGCGCGGATTGAGCGATCTGAACGTTGTGGGCGCCGATATCGTCGAGGTTTCGCCCTCCTATGACCATGCAGAAGTCACGGCTTTGGCAGGCGCCCAGATCGCCTATGAGATTCTTACTGGAATCGTCATCAAGGGAAATGGTAAGGTCCACAATGCCCCTAAAAGTGATTTATAGTTTAGATATCTCTAAAGCTAGCTGATTTTTGTCTGTTTGTGTGACCTGCAGGCTGTCTCTAGTCGGCAGGATAAAAATTACTGACTAAGCGCTCAAAATTTCAGTCACGATATGAATAGTACTAACCTTGGAGGTGCCCTTCCCTTGGTTGCAAAGGGTAAAGTTCGCGAATTATACCAAGTTTCCAATGACAAACTCTTGTTTGTTGCCACTGATCGCATTTCTGCCTATGACGTGATTTTGGCCAATGGTATCCCCGATAAGGGCAAGGTACTCACTGCTGTCTCGCGGTTCTGGTTTGATTTCCTCAAAGATGTTTTGCCAAACCATCTCGCCGATGGAGGTGACCCCATTGCGCAGCTCCCCGAGCCTTGCAAGGCTCCCGAGATTGCGGATCAGCTCAAGGACCGCTCGCTCGTAGTACGCAAGCTCAAAATTCTGCCCATTGAAGCTATTGTCCGCGGCTATATCACTGGCTCTGCATGGAGCGAGTACAAGAAAACCGGGACTGTGCACGGGATGGCTGCCCCCACAGGCCTCCAGGAGTCTGAGGCGTTCCCAGAGCCCATCTATACCCCTTCTACAAAGGCAGAACAGGGTGACCACGACGAAAACATTTCCAAGGATAAGGCAGCCGAGATTGTTGGTCAGGAGCTCGCGGCAAAGATGGAAGCTGCTGCCCTGAGTCTGTACAAAAAGGCGCACGACTATGCCGCCACTAAAGGAATTATCATCGCCGATACAAAATTCGAGTTTGGAGTTGATGAGCAAGGCAACTTGGTCCTTGTTGATGAGGTCTTGACCCCAGATTCGTCGCGGTTCTGGTCCAAGGCCAACTACGCGCTGGGCCGCGGCCAAGAGTCGTACGATAAGCAGTTTGTGAGAGATTGGCTCACCGAAAACAAGCTCAAGGGTGTTGACGGTGTCAAGATCCCAGAGGACATTGCCGAAAAGACTAGAGAAAAGTACCTCCAGGCCTATGAGATGCTTGTGGGCAAGCCTCTCGAGGGTTGAGCAGATGAGCAGGCCAGCAACCGTTTCTACGGTAAATGAAAGTAGCACAGTGATACAGAGCCATTTATATTTAGAGCAGACTAGCTGAGTTTGAGTTTAGAGTACTGGCTTGAGCTGGCTCTTTAGGCACCCCTTCAAGGACTATATCAGCCTGTTAGAGAAAGTAACCCAGCCGGTAAAAGTATCTCGAGTTAGAGACGCCAGCTCATTCGCAGCAGCTTATGCACATAGTATGCGACTACAGTACACATTTTGTGACCCAGATGGCCCTCTTCGGTGGACAGAGAAAAAGCCACGATGCCCCGCAATTTTAAACTCAGAGACGTAGCACCTCACAAAGAGAAGCCTCTCATCTTTATTTCCCGGTATCTTGATTCGCTAGCCTAAACTCTACATGTTTACACTCACCAGGTTAACATTTCCTGGCAAGGTCTCCATTTCCTACCCTTGGAATTGTCAAAGACAGTTCCGAGGGCATTTCTTCTACATCATACATGGCCACTTAGCTTTTGTATGATTGCATTTATGCCATAGGCTGCCAAAATAGCTCACCTACAACCTTTCCCGAGAAAACTTGCAATTCAAGAAATCTCGGCCCTCGTTATACTCCATAGTTTCTGGCACAAAATCGCGAGCTCCTGGAAGTTCAGTGACACCCAGCCCCTGAAACCTGGGCTAATGGGAGAGACTTCTCCAAATTGAGTATCTTCCATCCCACCAAAGGGCACCAACTGCATCAACATCACAGGGGCACCGTCTTGAGCGAGCGATGCAAGCGGAAAAACTCCATTCGCATCCCGACTCACGGCTAAATCGTCAAAATTGAACTCATCCTCACTCGCTAGACCACCCCCTCGGTAATACAGATAGCGACTGCGTTGCAGCCTGAGGGTGCTAGGCACAGCTAGTCTGATAACCGTCCTATAGGCATACCGGATACACGGCGGGCTTGTGGCTCTGTACTTGGGCCACAAGGTCGGCCGTTTTCATTACCGCGATAGTAAATGATGGTCCATCATCCATTGCGGCTTCTCTACTGCCAGAGAGCCTTTGCAAAGGACCCCTTGGCTAGTTCAATACCTCCAAAAACCCGAGATTCGGGTCATTGGAGTTAATTCTCAGATAGGCTATAGCGACCAAGAATCCCGGTGTCTCATGGCCCAGGGTCGGGGCCTAAATATACTTGATGATCATGTGATTGCGTGTCTGACCTGGTGCATGAGCAATCTTGGAATGAGGTATTTAATGTATTTGTGGGTGTTGCATGAGACAGAGGTAAGATAAGACGGAGGTAGCGGAACACTATAGTAGTGGCCGGTCGGTGGGCCGGTCGGTGGTGACCTGGAGAAGAGCCATGGGATCAATTGGAGTTTTTTTTTTCATAGCTCTTTTATTGTAAGCACTTAATATGGGGCGTTGATTGACTGCCGCAAGCCTCATCAATGGGTGCAGATGCAGGTTTCAAATACAGGTCCCCGCTATTCGAAAGAGGCTCAACAGGCCTTTGCTTTTAAATTTGATCTATTCTATTGTTGAGTATAATCCGTAGCGTACCCTTGATAGTGCTGTTAGAGCGAGCTAGTCTAGTACATATGCTAATTCAGTCAACAGGGTCTATCGGCTGCTTCTTGTCTTTACCTGTACTTTGTGGGATCTACCCCTCATACCATGCCAAAGGTCATCCAACCCTATATCCACAGTACCATAATCATACAAGACGTTTCAAGGGGGGCATATCACACACTCTGCATAAATTATACATGAGCATGCACCCAATCGCTTGATCTTTAAGATGGCCAGAGCACGTTAATGATCACTACCAGGCATAGACTTGCTAATTTTAGATACTGCCACGCTCTTGCAATCACCAGTGAATCGGCGAGATACGTGTTGAATATTGTTGACTGTCGGCCTGAATTGACACCTTTGCTTTCACCATTTTAGATCAAACCGCCTTCCGAAACTATTCATTAATGTATTCTGAGGCATCCTTGCCCACAACTCATCATCCATTCCCGTTTTGGATACGTTCTTTTCTCGTTAGCAAGGTTATACTATGTGTATGAAGCTCGGTACTGCCAGGCGCTTTAGGCGAGTCCATAGGCGGACAACTTTGCGCTAGCGACGAGAGGCCTCTGGATCGCCGGGACTTACTGGTGCCAGCCGGGGCTAGTCCAGCCCTATTGAATACGACCAGCAAGGTTTTAGCATGTCCTGACGTACCAACGCCATGACTGCATAAACCTCGAATAGAATTTGTGATAGGTTGAGTACTATTTAACTTGTAAAGCCTATGCGATCAACTAGATCACCGATGGTTATAATGCTGTAAACGCTTGAGGGTGTGGACATTCCACCCTAGTCATGATGTGTCTGTGTTTGGCCCCTGATTACGCCACCAAGTAATACGCACTCATTGCTCGCTCCATCCACCCCAATCTGCCCTCAAAGTTGCAATACCCCATGACACTCTAGATATATGCACCATTGAACCCTGGTCGGGGCCCCGAAATTATCAACCCGCCCTGCAAGCGCGCCTTTACAGAATCTCTTCACCCGGCCTTTGAAACCAAAAACTGCTCAAGCAAAAGTCTCATAAACGACTCATTTAGACCTCCACTGCCCTTCTATGGACCCGCTTAAGCTTTTTCCTCGCTTGACCAGCCCTGCATAATGCATATGCACAGTCATCGCTGGGAGGAACTCCGCGCGCTAAGAGTCGGCGCATCTTATTTATCTGGCGCGCGCGTTCTTTCCTCCTTCCTTGCAGGTACATCTCGCGCGTAAAGTTACTGGTCCTCAGCAATTAATTCCCTCTACAATGGATGTCCCGAAATACACAGATCCGTCGTACCTCACGGGTAAACTAGACGAGCCGCTGTTTATATTCGCGTGTATGTTCACGCAGTTGTACTACCAGGCAGCGATCACGCAGCCCCTTTCCTCTATGAATGTAATTACCGAGCACTTTGGCGCCAATCAGGACGAGCAAAACTGGTACATGGCCTCAGTTGGTCTTGCTACAGGAACGCTTGTGCTGGCGAGCGGGCGGTTTGGCGACGTTTACGGGCTCAAGAACATGATGATTGGAGGCTATATCTGGTGCATTATATGGACCCTGCTGGCAGGGCTGGCGTACTATGTCAATGTGACCTTTTATATTGTCGCCCGTACGTTTATGGGTGTGGGGATGGCTTTTATCATTCCAAACATGATGGGAGTCGCTGGAACCGTTTACTCCCCACAAACCCGCCGCAAAAACCTGGTTTTCGCGCTGATTGGTACCTGTGCCCCATTTGGCGCCTCAATGGGCCTTTTTTGGAGTGGGCTCATTACCGCCTACACTGACCGGTGGGATTGGTGCATGTACGCCCACGCAATCGGGCTCAGCATCGCGCTAGCAATCAGCTGGAAAATTGTCCCCAACAACCTGCCCCTCAACATCAAAAATGTAAAGATGGACTGGTGGGGGTCGGTGTTTGGGGTGACGGGGCTCGTTCTCTTCAACTTTGTATGGAACGAGGCCGCAGCGCGTGGTTTCCAGGAACCTTATATCATTGCCTTGCTGGTGGTTTCCGTGGTCTTACTGGTGGTTTTCTCAGTTTGGGAAGCCAAGTTTGCCTCCTCACCGCTAATCCCCGCTACGCTCCGCGACGCAGACCGCAAAATCCCCCTCATTCTGCTTGCAATGCTGTTTGGATGGGGATCTTTTGGAATTTGGCTGCTATACTATTTCCGCTTTCTGCTCGAGTTCCGCGAGTATGGCAACTTGCATGTCGCCTGGGTTTGTTTCCCACTTTTCATATCTGGAATCGTCGCTGCCCTAACTGTAGGCCAGCTCTTTCATTATTGTCGCACAGAGTACATTTTCCTGGCATCAATGTGCGCCTTCACGCTGCCCTGTATTCTCTTGGCAGTAGCTCCAGTCAACGAAACGTGGTGGAGAACAACGTTCGGGGCTATCATGGTGATTGGATTCGGAATGGACCTGTCGTACCCAGCAGCTTCCATTGTTCTTAGCGATTCATTGCCGGTGGACTGTCAGGGCATGGCAGGAAGTCTCACCAACACGCTGACCGGCTATGCGACCTCGATCTTCCTGGGGTTTGGCGCGTTTGTAGAAGCAAGACTTTTAATTAATGGCCAGTCCTCACTGCAGGCGTTCCGTGGCGCTGTTTATTTTGCCGTCGGGTGCGGCGGATTCTCTATTCTTGTCGCGCTGCTCACACTTTATCTGAGTTTCAGAGACGATAAGCCCAAAGATGAAACGACCGAGACTTCTCCTAGTATCTCCGAGAAATCAATTACCCAGAGCTCTTGAGCAGAGACTACCCTGCCGGGCACTTTTTATGGCTAGTTTTTCTTTCCGTCTTTTATTGCCTTTTCAATCAATCTGTTCGAGAAAATTTCGAATATCATCACACCCCAATTTTCAAAATTGCTCATCTGGCTAGGGTTGGCCAGGCTGGTTTCTAGACTAGCTACACGTTGCCCCTCTGGCATCTATTTATGATCCTCTCGCGTCTACAAGAGCCTATATAGAACTCATAGTCGCACCTACAAAAGCCCTTGCGGATTCTTACTAGAAATACTTAGCCCCTAACTCCGTTTGATCGACCCCTATCTCCCTCGGCCTGTTTGTAAAGTTTTGCAGAGATCCATTGTTGTGGGCTTTATGCGCTGTGATCTTCTAGCAGTAGTTATCGGACCGAAAGAGCCTCCAACAGATTGGATGCTTATCGTACAGAGGCTATCACTATGGAAATGATAAGGTTATCAGGGCATATGCTGAACTCTAATAGAGTTTTATATCATTTCTTATTCTACAAGTCAGTAAGAGTCACTTTAGCAACCATAGAGTCTTCTTTAGCTAAATAATTCCTGACTACATTTTGGAGCTCGCACGCAATGGTATAGTTGGTGCTAGTATCCGTGCCTAGAAGCTGAAATTGAACCTTGTGTCCACAAATGCAACGTATTACGAAAGGGCAACACTCTCTGCCTCCGCGTCAAGCAGGTGCAGTCATTTTGAGACCTTGTGGGAGAATAAATGGGCAAAAAAAGGCCGAATATGCAGCTGTTCCAGCAAGAATGACAAGTCCTGATGCCAGCCCCAAAGAAAAAATTGTTCTTGAGGGTTTACGGTATGGTATTTTCGTCTTTGTTGTGTATACCTTGTCTCTGCTCCTCAATTTGGCAGTCGAGCCAGATGCCGCGGAGTCCGGTTCAGCCACGGTCTTGGAGTTCATTTGGTCTGGATTTTCTTCCATTTTTGCTTTTATTCTGGCTGATTTTATCGCAAGATGTAAGTTATTCCATCTCAAAGAGACCCAAAAGGTCGTGCAACCGTATAAGTATTTCTGGTACCCGGCCCTTTTTATTGTTGCCAGTACCGCAGGCTTCAGTATATTGGGTACGTTTCGTACCAAGAGCTCTGTTATTTGCACACTGTTGGGCATTGGTACTGTAACCTTTGTTGTTAGCATGGGTAGCTTGGTACACCTGTGTGCGAGGATTGGGAAACAATTCCCCGAATTGCTCCCCGATAAGGCCAAGACATCAATACCTGCCGATTCGCCGCCGATAGAACTAGCAGGGACCACTGAACCTGAGCAGGAAGTCAACCGGGAACCTCACCGCGACGCTCCCCGCCAAGCTCAATCAGGCACGCAATGCTGATGGGCACCGAGTAGTCTGGCCTATCTAATACGTTTCAACATTGCTAAGACGCGCCTCATTCTATTCAGTAGCTGCCGACCGGTTACTTTTTACAATCTGGCCCCATAGCTCAACGTGGACTCGTGATCGACAAAGGCTGGGGACACTCAAGGAGGGATAGGCTTGTGTATGAGACAATTTAAGGCTCAGATTCTCAGTACAGATGCTCAGTGTATAGCAATATACATACATTAGACAATGTGGCAGGTACAGTCGTCAAGAGTATACCCTACGCTCGACTCTAAAGCAGCCCATCTCTTTATAGCTGCGCTCGACTCTGTAAATACAATAAAATGATCAAACTACCGACAGAAGCTTGATCGCAATACAGAACTAATTCAAATATCTTGATCTCTACTATCAAGCTCTTGCAGCCACTTGTTGAACCTCTTAGACTCTGCAGATGGTGACGGCTCGGTGGAGTTTGCGCAGACACATAACCCGTTTTGTCTCACCCTTTCCGTTATAATGTTTATTCAAGACTCCAAGCTAGATAACAAGAGCATAGTACGGCAAGCTCTTGGGCTGGCTGTCTCGTTCTCTTAGTTTGAATTACAGCCAATCTCTTGTTATCTAAAGCAATTACAGCCACGCTATTCATCTTCTTTCACAGAGATCACACCAACCTAAAAGGATCTGGTACCGCATCATCAACTATTGGGGATGAGCGGTACCAAACGCGATTACATTGGTGCGAACTCTGTGGAAGCCTATGAAAGCGATTCACGTGTATACTTGATGCCTTTAGGGCCTGCCAATTGCGTCTCCTAGCGGCTTCTGCGCTAGGTTATATAACAACTGGCATCTAGCGCCCTAAAGCGACCACCCCTTTATGGAGAGTGGTGAGTGATTATGGGCGCGCGCTGATATATATACCAGAGGTTAGGTAATATGCAGTTGGATTGGCGTGCATGCATGATCCTGCATAGGCCTCAAAATGGCAGTGCGCCTGCGCGCGCCGGATCGAGTCAGTCCAGATCCCAATAACCTAGTCTACAGGCTGGTCTAGTCTACTTTTAAATATCCCTTGGCCCATTCCTCGAATTTGGCCTTGAGAGTGCCGCTCTGCTGCAGCGCGGCCATATCGTCACCGCCGCCACGAGCGACCTTAGCGACAAGCACATTGGGTACAGTACGGCGACCAGTAACGCGGTGCATTTCCGCCTGGAGTTCTGCGCCGTGAGGGTGCTGATCAAGCTCCACAATCACTGGTTCGGGCGTGAGCTTGTGCTGCTCCAAGAGAATGGTCTTGGCACGCTTGGAGTGGGGGCAGTAGGACTTGGAGAAGATGATAACGGGGGCATAAGGGCTCTGGTTGAGGATATTGTGAAAATCAACCTCGGCGCTGTACTCGGCCATCGGCTTGATGGGGTCGATGGGGGACCCGGAGGTCGAGACGTTGGCCTTGTCGGGACGGTTCTTGAGGAGAATGAGCATCACCGCAAGAGCTGTAACAGAGTAGATGATACTACGCACGATTTTAGTCGTCATTACCATCGGTGTCAAGTGGTCAAGTGGCAGTAGTGGGGCCCTAGTGGTCACTAGCGGGGGCAACAAGGGGTGCACTAGAGGCACTGTAGGCAAGCACTAGAGGCATATAGGGAAGCACTAAAAGAGAGGAAAACAGATCCCGAAAAATCAGGGACCGAGTTCTTTCTCGGCCGTTTCAAGACTAATACTAGACACTTGAGCTGCGCTTATTCCTAAAACTATGATTATTTCCTCCCCAGATCCCTTGCTTTCCCCATTTCCCGCCCCCTCCCTGCCCCCCAGAAACCACATGACATATCGACGGGGACTATCACCCCTTGAGCCACATCTTGCCCCATCTTGCCCCCACAGCATGTCGGTGCTACAACTTATTGACGAGGACAAACAGTTCAACCCGAACGTTTCTGAATTCTTTAAATCACAGCACATCTTAGACGTGGGCCTCAACTACCATCTTGTGGCGGTGTTTGGGTCGCAATCCACCGGCAAGTCGACGCTGCTGAATGCGCTGTTTGCTACTGAGTTTGGCACAATGGACCAGATGAGCCGTCAGCAAACCACAAAGGGTATCTGGATGGGTGTGGACAACAAGAGCGCGACCGCGAGCGCGGCTGCGAGCGCTGGTGAGGCCTCCAAGACGGGGCCACTCGTTGTGTTGGATGTCGAAGGTACCGATGGCCGTGAGCGCGGCGAGGACCAGGATTTCGAGCGAAAGAGCGCCCTTTTTGCTTTGGCCTCGAGCGAAGTCCTGATTGTCAATTTGTGGGAACACCAAGTCGGCCTCTACCAAGGAGCAAACATGGGTCTGCTCAAGACTGTCTTTGAGGTTAATTTGGGTTTGTTCCAGTCGTCAGGCAAGTGTCCACGCTCGAGAATCCTGTTTGTTATTAGAGATCATGTCGGCACGCCGCTCGAGAACCTCTCACAAACCCTCATGCAAGACCTCAACAAGCACTGGGAGACTATTGCCAAGCCTGAGCACCTGTCCTCGAGTAAATTGGGTGATTTTTTCGATATCGATTTTGTTGCTTTACCCCATAAGCTGCTCCAGCCCCAGGACTTTGTCGATAAAGTCAAGGAACTGCGCCAAGGGTTCCCCAAGTACTTTCTTCCCGAGTACCAC
The DNA here is from genome assembly GCA_030579635.1 of Wickerhamiella australiensis. NCBI lineage: Eukaryota > Fungi > Ascomycota > Dipodascomycetes > Dipodascales > Trichomonascaceae > Wickerhamiella > Wickerhamiella australiensis. The sequence continues at coordinate 150,071 of JAKTRM010000001.1, read as the reverse complement.
CGCGATATCCCCCTTGATGGCTGGCCGCACTATGCGGAACAAATCTGGCAACAGATCGAGCTCAACAAGGACCTCGACCTCCCCACCCAGCAAATTTTGGTGGCGCGGTTCCGGTGCCAGGAGATTGCAGACGCTGCGTGGGCGAGTTTTACCGCAGCAATGGCTGCCTCCAACGAGAAGTTTGGCGGGAGTTTGGTGGTCAAAAACTTTGGCGCTGTCCTGGGTCCTTTGCGGGCTGCTGCGCTCGAGTCATTTGATTCCCAAGCCTCAAAATATAACCAGCAGGTTTACAAGACTGAGCGCCAGGAACTACAAACAAGACTCGATACCTTACTGATGGCTCACTACAAGGCTCAGTTGGAGGCAGCAGCGCAAGAGGCCGCCGAGGAGTTTAGGAAATCCCTCAAGTCTGCTGCACAGAACGGTGAAAGCTTCAGCGAGGCCGCGCGAGTCGCCCGTGAGAGCGCCCGCGTCAAGTATGTCTCTGTTGCCAAAGAAAGTGCCCTTGATGCTGAGACGTATGTCTACAAGGATGACTTGGAGCTGTTTGAGGACCTTCTTGATACCGAGACTGCCAAACAACGCGACACCGAGCAGCAGAAAATCAACACCCGAGCCATCAAGAAGATCGCCGCCGAGCTTTCTGACTCGGTACCCTCTAAGTTCCGTAACCCTACCGCTGAATCATGGCAGGGTGCTCTTGATGCCCTTAGCGAAGCGATTCAGCACGCCCTCAAACCCTATAAGCAGGGCGAGGATTTCGGGCTCGGCGGATCCCCGCAGGAAACGGAAGCGGCTCTTGACGCTATTCAGTTTGGGGCCTGGAAACAATTTGATCAACAGCTGCAGGAACTGACGCGTCCTGACTCGCTTGTGCAGCGGCTACGTGACGTGTTTGATGATAAATTCCAGTACGATGAAAATGGAACGCCTGTTCTTTGGAAACAAGGAGATGATATCGAAGGCGCCTATAAACGTGCCCGCACCGAGGCGCTCGATCTACTGCCGATTTTCACCTCCGCCAAACTCGACGGCGAGTACATTGAGCCACCCGTTAAGCTCCAGCCTCTCTACCGCCAAGACGACTATGAACCCCCCAATTACCACAAGCTGGTGAGCGAGTCGCGTCAAGAGCAGGTACGGTCACGGTTCCTCAAGGACGCCAACACCGCATTTATCAATGCCAAGCGCTCCATCTCGCATACCAGCATGCACATCCCCGTCTGGCTCTGGGGTATCATTATCTTACTTGGCTGGAACGAGTTTATGATGATTTTGCGCAACCCGCTTTTGGTAATGCTGCTCATTCTCGTTGGTGCCGGCGCGTTTGCCTTGCACTCTTTGGGTATGACCCAGCACGCGTTCAGTGTGGCCCAGGCTACTCTAAGACAAGTTAATCACGTTGCCAAGGAACGGCTACGCGAGTATGTCCATGAGCCTGCTTCCCATGCCGCGAGTGGGGGCCAGAGTGAAAAGAGCAGCAAAACCGAGGAGATTGAGCTCGATAGCTTATAAGTGTAGCATTTCTGATAATTAATGTATTGTTTGTCTGTATAATAGTAGCTGAGTGTAGCATTGCTCAGAGTCTGCTTGAGGGGGCACTGACAGAATAGTTCTCGCGTGTAGTTGCATGCAACCACCCGAGCCTGGAGCGCGAGTTATGAGAACTGGAACTCAAACCGTCCTCAGCGTAACACGAGATGTTGGGAGTACGCATTTTAGGCGTCAGTTTGTCCATACTTTGACTTCTTCATTTTGCACTTTTGCGCAGCCCAGCTGGGCACGGTCTACTTCTTTCAGACTAGAACTCATTTCACAATCTCTTGTGGATCTACAGCTATCTATCTAATCTTACGAAAAACCTCCACACACGTTGCACTCTTCCTAGAAGGAGACCCTTTGCATAGCTCTAGCCTCCCGAGTTGCAGTTTCCGCTCGCTGTTGGCGAAGTACATTCCCCCAGTGGCTTCCAAACTCAGACTCGCTGATATCTCGACCAAACTCTGGCCCATGAGTGATGATCGACTGCGCTACCTGCTCCACCGTCGCGTGGCGTTCTGGCTCTGTGTTTTTGTTCCTCCATGTATCTGTAATAGTAGAGGTAGCAATTGGCTCGGGAATACGCGCCTGTATAAACCCTGGCCCCCTGTTGTCGCCGTGGATCTTGTACCCTCGGTGCTCCTTGGAGATGGCCTTCTGAGGCTGGTTCTCTTTGGAAGGGTGGTAATCATTTCGCTGGCGCTGCTGCTGCTGATAGCTTTGGTATTCTTTTTGCTGCTGGGGGAACGGCTGGCCCTGCTCGTTGGGCTCCTCCAGAATATTTTGACGGTTCAGGTCTCTCAGTGGAGTTTTGTTGTAGTGACTCTGGAACTGGAGTGGTGAAATCACTGGTGCTGAGCGTTTATGCCGAAGAGGAGGTATATGGGGTGCCAGGTTCTGATTGAGCTTTACGGCCGATTGGGAACGCCTGAGGACATGCTCTGGGACTCCTTGACTGCCCTGCTCTGGGGTATCCTCCCTGGTAAGAGCTCCACAATTTCCTTGGGACTCTATTACCATCATGCGTAGTGTTTGAACTTCAGATTCAAGCTCCTCGATACGATTCACGGTGTACGCATTACTGTGAGCGGCTTTTTTGGCTTGAGGGTCTCTGAGGTCTCGAAAAAATTGGCGAAATCCCATATAGGTAGAACGTTACGAGTGATGGTTTAATTCAACTTGTGTATTATAGCAAGTGCGACATAGGAGGGTCCATGTTGTGTGGGTCGTGGTGGCGAGGCTTTTAAGGAGTCACGATGCTTGGATTGTATATATGATTTAACTTACTATTGGACTGAATAGTTGAACTGAACTGTTGGCCTTGAGCCTGGTCCGGGGATTTGTAGGCGGGGGCTGTAGGTTGAGTGTCCACGTTGGGGCACGTCCCATTCAGAACTTTAAAACAATCTTACCACCATGATATTGATCAACATCATGCCATGCTTCAGCAACCTGAGAAATAGGCATCACTTTGCCCACCTTCATGCGGATTTTATGCTCCTCAACCACCTGGGTACCGAGCGTGGGCCATCCCTCGGCATCGGTGAGGATCATCTTATAGCGAATACCGTAAAAGGTGCCAAACATCGTTCTAAAAGCCATGCGAGCACCTGCAAAAAGGTAATCGGAGACCTTGGTGTGCGAGTACTGGGCCTCGGGAGTCACGTCGCCATCCAGCGAAATGTATGTGCTTCCGAGCGAAACCGGCAGCAGAATATCGTTGGAAATCGACACAGGGCCGTACCCGCCCACACAGTCGTAGACGTTGAGGAACTTGCCTGTTTTGGCCGCGGTGGCTTTAAGGAGCTCGAGATAGTTTGACGAGCGGTAGTTGACGGTTTCAGTGGCACCATTGCTTCTGACCTCGGCCTCTGATTTAGGAGAGCACGTGGCAACAATAGTCTTGAGCTTGTAGTGCTTTTTGAGCAGCTGGAGCAGGATACAGCCGACCGAGGTGGCACCGCCAAGCACAAGCACCGGTGCCTCGGGGTCAATCTGGCACGAGGCAATGAGTTTCCAGGCGGTAGCAAACGAGAGGGTAAACCCACCAGCTTCGGCGTCGTCGAGGCATTTGGGCTGGTGCATCACGCCGCTATGGGCAATGTTCACCTTTGTGACCGACCCAATGGTCCCGGTCTTGTGGGTGACGCTTGGGTTGAGCAGCACACAAACCTTATCGCCCGGCTTGAACCGGAGGGCCGCGTTGGCGCCGGCTTTCTCAACGATACCGCAGCACTCGAGTCCCGCAACCCATTGCGAGGCATAAAAGGCCATGGTCTTGATCTTGAGGTCGGCTGGGTTGAGCGCAGTATAGGTTGTCTTGACGAGAATCTCGTCGGCAGTGACTGTATCGGAAAGAGTTATGGTCTTGATCTCTACGGGCGCATCTTTCTTGCGGTAACCAATCACTTTGGATTCGATCGACATCTGAGAAGCAATGGGAGGTGAGAGAGCAAGGGTGGGGTACAATTGAGTCGGGTCGGCATCAATAAAATGATCAATTAATCTGCGTGTTTCATGTGAGCTAATTGCTGGGGTTTGGATTTATGAGGCTTTTAAATTTTTTTGTTTTTTTGTGGCTTTTGAGGTTGAAAGATCTAGAGTGGACAAAGCAAGTAGAAGGTATAAGTTGTGCTGGTTAATTGTAACGGACATTTAGATTTGATTGGAATTTGATAAGGTCCAAATGAGAGATATCAGATTAAAAAGAAGTAAAGTGACAAGGAGCCCGTGCTTGAGATTAGATCTGGATTTGACAGTCCTGTTGATACTGGGAACGATATACCCTGGATAAGGATTAAAACCAGAGACCATAAATGAGAAAAATAAGCAGGCGTGTAATAACTATAGTATCTAGCCTTGAAGGTGAGGCGAAATCGCGTCCTATAACTTCACTATGCATAATCTAATAAACTCTACGATCTTTGGCATGTCGCCCAATGATGGACCCAACTAATCACATTCAAGTCAAAGCCAGGTGAGCAAAGGGAAGTTTACTCTAGTTTACGTTTAATTGGAGCACCGCAACTCGAAATCGCAATGGCCCAGAGTGTAGTAAACGCATTTTGCCGCAAAGCGACTAAACCGGAGAGATAATTATAGATATTTTATTTACTCGCTGGGGATCTCGATGGCACCGGCCTTGATCTGGTCGATGATGACCTTAGCGGGCTTACCCTCAACGCGGGCACCAACAGACTGGGCAGTACCAAGGATCTCCTTGACGGTACCGACGAGCTCCTTGGCCATAGACTTGGAGCGCATCTCACGTGCGATCTTGATGATCTCATCGAGGGGAATGTTACCGTTGTGCTTGATGTTCTTCTCCTTCTTTCTGTCACGAGGAGGCTCCTTGAGAGCGACAATGACAAGAGTACTGGCGGAAGGAACAACGCTGACAGTAGCCTGACGGTTCTGGACAGTGAGCTGAACAGTAACGGAAACACCCTTGTAGGCCTTGGTGGCCTTGGCGATGTCTTCACCGACCTTCTTGGGGGACAAACCGAGAGGACCAAGCTTAGGAGCAAGAGCGGCAGTAGCACCGACCTCACCACCGACAGAACGGAGGGTGATTACTTTAACCTCATTAGGATCGATCTTGGGGGGCATTTTGGTGGATTGAGTGGGTGCCTGTGGAAGAGTTGATTGAGTGGTGATCGGCAGCCCTCAAATGCTGACAAAGAATTTCATCTTAGGGTTGATACTGTGGCTAAAGTGGCGGAACTTTTTCAGATTAAAAAAATTAGAGCTCAGGAAATTAGCACCGCCCTGGGAAAAATCTCAGAGCGGGTGCTCAATCAGGGAATACAGGCCACAATTCACACATCGCTGCATGCTCACATACCAGTCACGCCAACACGCCTTATGTAATTTTTTGAGACTTTGTAGCTGCTTCCCTGAAAAGGCACCTAAAAGTAGCAATTGTGTATCCTTGATAGCATTGTAGACGACAGAGTTTTCAATTGGCAGCATATGCAAACAAATTGAGTAATTTAATACCTTTTTCGTGTACATATTAGCTCTATCCTTCCCTATGGCCCTACGCTGCCTCTGAACAATCACTATACTCCAGCATTACCTGGGGCGCCTGCGAATTGTTTGTTCCCCGGATTCTACTCAACGTTTGGACTACCTGCATTTACCCTGCACCTGCATCGTATGCGTCATCTGCATAGTTCTCGTCAACGGGGCTATGATACTTATCGTGATGGCCTGAGAACGCTATTTCGGCGTAACCAAATTGATATAGCACCATCAGGAAGCTTATCAGCGCAATACTGCCTCTCACAAAGCATCCCTCACCCCCTCTAACGCTTACCTCGTTAAGCATTGCATCTTGCATCGCATTGCAGTGTGGAGAACCACGTGACGCGGACTGCGTTTGAGAGCCAATTGACAGGCTTTGGATTGGCGCAAGGGCCAGCAAGCCCTTGAACGAGTTCAATTCAGCTGTAGGAATATACTCGGACTGAACAATTAGAGCAAACGCGCGTAAACTCCATGGAACCAGCACTGGGTCGTGTATTTTTCCTGGGCCGAGGTCGGACATTGTGAGATGCCCTTGCGTTTTACTCACACCTGAGCTTGAGGTTCGCCCGTAAACTAGGTCAGTAAGGACCTTGTACATCTAATAGCTAGAATGGTTGATACTCCAGGACCATGTTGCCGCCTTTATATCCAATTTACTGCTGACCCTTCACAAGTCAACCCTAACCACGCGTAATTGTATATAAACCACCCACCACCCCCCGCCGCGTACTTTTCTTGCAGCAACCTCTCAAGACAACACAAGGTATATATTATGGCAGTTCAATCCAAACCCATCACACAATTGAGTCCGTGGGGAAAAGCGATTGCTGGTTCGCTGGCGGCGATGGGCGCCAACTTGCTGGTATATCCATTGGACCTGGCCAAGACGCGCCTTCAAGTGCAAACCAAAACCGACGCGGTACAGTACGATGGTACCCTTGATGTCATCCAAAAAGTCTACAAACAGGGTGGTCTCAAGGCGTTGTATGCGGGCCTTGGCGGTACGTTACTGGGCGTCGCGAGCACTAACTTCGCTTACTTTTACTGGTACTCTGTGGTGCGGGGCGCCTATGTCAAGCGCCAGGGAACTCAAAATATTTCCACCGCCGCGGAGCTCATTCTGGGCGCTGTTTCCGGCGCGCTTGCCCAATTGTTCACAATCCCCGTATCGGTTGTTACCACGCGCCAGCAAACCGCCGACACAGATGCCTCTTTGCTGACCACTGCCAAGCGCGTTGTGCAGGAGGACGGCCCCTCTGGTCTGTGGAGAGGTCTCAAGGCCTCGCTTATTCTTGTGATCAACCCCAGCATCACCTATGGCTCGAGCTCGCGCCTCCGCTCGGCTCTATTTGGCGATAAGCAGGTGCTTAGCGTGGTGGATAACTTTCTGCTCGGCGCCCTCAGCAAGAGTATGGCCACCATTGCCACACAACCCATGATTGTTGCCAAGGTTATGCAACAAAGCAGTGAAAAGGGCAAGAAACACTTTGCCTCGTTCCAGGAGGCTCTTGTCTACCTGATCAAGAACGATGGCGTCAAGGGCCTTTTCAAGGGCATTGGACCGCAATTGAGCAAGGGCGTGCTGGTGCAGGGCATCTTGTTGGCGATGAAGGATCGGGTTGAGTTTTGGATGTTGATGTTGGTGAGACTACTGGCCAAGAAGCGTCTTGCTTTGCAGTAGTGGAGGCAGTGATGCATGCGGTGGGTAGAAGCAAGTGGACCAGGAGGTCTCTGGTGGGCTAGAAGCGAACTCTGACGGCAGCCAAATGATGTGAATTCTGGCGAGCGCCCTAGTGCCATTGAACTTGAGCCCCGCCAAAACTAAATCTATCAGACACTTGATCGCCACCTGAGTCTCTCACCACTCCCGCCCCGATTGAGCCAATACACTTTTATAGAGCATCAAACCAAGTAGAGGTTCATTAAATTATAGATGTTGTTTACAGCAGCCAGGGGAGGGAGGGGGGGGGGGGCGAGGGACGAGACAGACGAGAGGGCTCAAGGCCTTCTTCTGACCACTTTGGACGGTCACGGGAGTTCGGAATGCTAGAGGCGAGAGTTGAAGGTTGGGAGAGTGTGTAAGCCTCCATCTATTCTCTAGCTGTCTCCCGTTCGCCCATTCTCTCCAGCCATCTCCAGTCCGTCATCTACTCTCTAGCCATCTCTCGTTCGCCCAACTACTATCTGGCTGTCTCCCGTTCGCCCATTCTTCCAGCCGTCTCCAGTCCGCCCCGTCTAGTTAACACACGTAAAACACTACTATAGCTCCATGTCAAACACTCGGCACCTCTCATGTATCCAGTAGTTGCGTCCATTTGTTCACTAAGGGTACTGCCGCGATGCGCCTCAATGAATCCAAGCAGCTCGCTGGCCCGCGGGTCTCCATACACATCCAGAGCTTCTGCCAAAGTCGCAGTACAGATAAACCACGGGTTACCACCCTCTCTGTTGATACCATCGTACTCGTCCTCTGGGTACCGTCCAATCCCTCCTGGTTGGCCGTGGTTAATAGGGTACCGACTGCTGAAATCGTTAATGAGAGCATCAACTGAAGCTTTAATGGCAGGATGGTCAGGTGTAAACGCTAGGGGACTCGCTGTCCAGCCAGCCAGAGACTCGAGCTCAAGCACCGCAATTATAGACGCGGCATCGAGGCCCTGACGGCCACCCAGGTTCGAGGGAAAGTGCTCAACAACGTGCTTGTGCTGGTTGATTTGACCAGGGAGGAAGTTTGACTCGATGAACCCTCGAATCTCGTCGCTGATTCGCGCGTACCGGTCCGCATCCTCCTGGTGCTGTGTGAGATTGGCGATGTGAGCGCCGACCTTCATTGCGCCGTATTGAGCAACACAAGTAAAAAAATGGTACCCGTAGAGCTCCTCCCATAAATCGTAGCTCGGTAGAGCCCAGTTGCGCGCTGTGTACTCGAGATCGATGCGTATATATTCCCAGTGCTCAGCTAGCGTATCGCGCTGCACGGCCCATTTCGCGCTGACCATACTGCGCAGAGCGGGTCCGTCGTTTTGCGGTCGGCCCCACGGACCATCAAAGGGCGTACCGTCCACGTAAAATTTGGGTTCACCGAGCCCGCTTCGAGTATACTTGGTTTGGAGAGTTGCTGAGCTCTGGAGGTACGAATCGATGATATCGGGAATTCGTGGGTCTTTTGTCGTGGTGTACGCATCAATAAGCCCGTCAATGGTGATAGCTCCGTCCCTTACCCAGTGATAAAAGTAGTCAGGGGCATGAATGCTGGGGGAAGCAATTGGCAGGCCAGCGAGGCTCCCCGGGACGTTAACATTATTGAGGATTGAGGAAATACAAAAGCTAGAGTTGAGAGGTACGTGGTTGGGGTCTGTACTGGTACCAATTGGGGAAAATGTACTCGTACTCCACAGGAGCAAGTCCCAGAGTAACATGACAAGTGCGATAAGGGAGGGATGTTGCGTTGAGGGAGGGATTGTGATGAGGGAGAGGTTGATGAAAGAATGTTTGGGTGGTGGTCTGTAGGTTTGGGCTTGGGCCAGTGAGCCAGTGAGCCAGTGAGCCAGTGAAGCCAGTGGAGCCAGTGGAGCCAGTCTGGGGTATTTGGCCAATTTGGGGCCATTTATTCCAAATTTACACCCGAGTTTTGAAATCTACCCATAAATTAACCAGAATTGCTAATGTTCCTCTAAACTCACACCTCTAGGCATTGCTAGCCTAGCAGCCAGACTTCTCAGCTAAACTAGCAGACTTGTTTGACTTAATTCTAGACTCTACAGCCTACACCACAAGACTACACCACAAGGCTACACTCTAGCTAGACCCCGGGATGCCCTTTGGGGATTATAGTTCAAACACTCCTTCATAGCCCACACAATGATCTAAATAGTAGCACAAGCCCCCTAAATACCAACCAAGTAAACCTCAAGACATCTAAACTACCACCCGCGCCATCCTATCCAGCGCCACTACCCCCATCACCCATCCTAGCCCGCCTAGTCCTCCCTTATCGAGCCAACAAGCCAAAGCTTAATCATGGCCACCTACTCGCCAGGAACAGTGCTCACTGTGGGTAGCCACACGGTTACCATCGACAAGTACCTGAGTAAAGGAGGGTTTGCGACAGTGTACACTGCGCGGTGCTCACCGCCGGCGCCGACCGGCGAGGTTGTCTGCCTCAAGCGGGTGGCCGTGCCCACCAAGGCGCTGCTGAACCTGCTGCGCGCGGAGGTCGAGGCGATGCAACGGCTCGAGGGGGCGCCGCAGATTGTGCAGTACATTGACTCGCACGCCGAGCGCAACCGCGACCCCCAAGTCGGCGGCTACGAGGTGTTTGTGCTGATGGAGTTTTGTTCGGGGGGTGGCCTCATTGATTTCATGAACACGAGGCTCAGGGACCAGCTCAGGGAGCACGAGGTGCTCAAGATCATGTACGATATCACCTGGGGAATCGCAGAAATGCACGCAATGACCCCGCCCCTCATTCATCGAGACCTCAAGATTGAAAACGTGCTGCTGACGGGCGACGGTGACTACAAGCTGTGCGATTTCGGGTCCGCCTCGCCGGTCTTGCGTGCCCCCAAGAACCCCCAGGAGCTCCAGATCCTCGATGACGATATCCAGCACCACACCACCGCTCAGTACCGGTCCCCAGAGATGCTCGACCTCTATAGGGGGTTCCCAATTGATGAAAAGAGCGATATATGGGCGCTGGGCGTCTTTCTTTACAAGCTTTGCTTTTACACTACGCCGTTTGAGAAGGAGGGCGTCCCGGCAATTTTGAATGCCTCGTACATTATCCCCACAAAGCCTCCCTACTCGAACCGTCTCAAAAACGTTATAAGGGTGCTTTTGCAACCAAACCCACAGCAAAGACCCACCGCGTACCAGGTTATGAGTGAAATTTGCTCAATGAGAGGCGTCCCCAACCCGCTCGAGACTCCGCATTATGCCGCCTCTGGCCACTCGACCAGACCGCTCCCGGTTCACGATAGCAACCATGCGTTGCCAACATCTGCCTCGCATCTCTCAGATTACTCTAAATCAAGCGAGTCACAATCGAGCCTTAGGCGGTCGGGCGAGTACTCGCGGTCGCCAGAATCTCATTACTACAAGTCGCCCGAGCTGGGGGCCCGCACGCCTGTTACACGCACCACGCCCGAGATCCAAAACTTGAGCTTGAACTTGGATGTGCCCCGAGACGACCAGAAGAGCTTTGACTTTACGAGCCCCCTGGCGAGCCCCGTGAGCGACCGTGGTGGCGACGAGAGCTTCGACACCAAGTTCCCGCCTCTTTCGAGCGTTGAAGCTTCATCGCAGCCGAAACCTGCCGTGGCTCTACCGCAAGTGCCGCCTAAGCCTAAAGCTCCGAGTCAGGCTCAAACTGCGGCTCTGCCAGCTGCGGCTCAGCCAGTGCCCATTGCTCCCGCTAAATCGCCAAGCCATTTAGGATCGATCTCTCAGTCGCCAAACAAGGTCCAGGCCCCTTTTTCTTATGAGCGGCCCAAAAAGCCCGAGCTTGCAAAGCCACAGCCACAGCAACAACCACAGCACCAGCAGCAGGCACCGGTCAAGCCTGTAGTGCAACCGCGGACCCAATGTCAAGCTCCACAAAAGCCCCAATTCTATGCGGGCCAGCAGGGTCCAAGCCAGCAAACTGCGTCGCCGGCCCAACCCTCTCAAGCACAACTTATCCAAGAACGTGCGCGCGCTCAAATAGAAGCTGCCAGAGCGGCGCATGCCCAGCAGGCCCAAGAAGCACCGGAACGAGCAAAGCTCAAGAAGATACTCGGCGGCCTGAACGAGAGAACAAACACGGTGATACTCTCGAACGATTCGCACGTGGACTCCTCGATGGACTTTCTCAGGACCCTCAACACAAAGGAGCAGCCCGGTGAGCGCAGCGCCTCGAGCGGGTCGCACCACCACCATCTTCACATCAAGGGCCACCACACGCGGCGATCGTCGTGGCTTCATCGGTCGGGATCCAGGGCCAAGAGTCGAGAACGCGATGGGCGAGCGGTCGAGGAGTCCCCGTTTGCGAGCGAGGTCGAGACCCCCGAGACCATGTCTCCTGACCCCTTTGAAGGGAGCGGACGTGCTGAGCGTGATGAGAGCGTTTGCAGCGAAGGGTCGCCCGTTTCCTCCATGCAGGGGTTCAAGCCCACAAACAGTATCCAGCAGCGGGTCCATAACCTTGTTTCTGGAGCGCACAACAATCTAGCGCCCCCTCGTATGGCCCGTGGGTACGGCAAGTTTACGGATGAGCAAGACGGTGGGGGCACGAGCCGCCCCGATAGCCCAATTTCCCACAAGTCCAAGAGTACGCCATCGCTTGTAGAGCTCCCGTCTGCTAAAAAGCCCCCAGCTCCAGCTCCAGCAGCCACCAAACGGCCGAAACCGATCTTGCATGCTGCTACGGGACCTCAAAAGGAACGGCCTCCCAAACCGGTCAGAGGAGAACCCAATAGCGAGCGGGTTTGAACAAACTGAACAAATTTAGCATTAGAAATTATAAAAGCAATGGGTTGTATCATTATATATTTATTCCCTGGGTGGTGAGTGGGAGTGAGGGATTCAGAGCTAAAAGGGGATCTAGATGAGAATGAGCTAGATGAGAGGGGTATTTATAGGCGGGCGTGGAGTGAGAGACCAACAGAACCCAAATCAAAACTCCCGCTCACCCTGGCCAGGCACCCCACCGTCTGGCTCTTTCGCTGACAAATTATTTTTCACTTTTCATGATTCGGAGGTTTTGCACGACTGCCATTCGACTTGAAAGCAGGTTCAAGCCAAATGGAGACTCTTCTTCACCAGATTCATTGACGGAAATGCTCAAGGGTATGTACGGGAGCAACCGCAGATCCAGAGACGACGGTGTGGAGATAGTCAGGGCAACTGCCCCCAAAGTGCATCTCCCGCCCCGTACCGGCAGCTACGTGGGCCGCTCGGTTGAGGTTAGCAGCCCTGAACACCTCTTCCGCTCCATTCGGTTGCTCAATAACCTCAACTACGAGAACCAGGTGAACCAAACCAAGCGGCTCCAGCAGTTTGCTGAGCGGCCCGGCAAAGCGCGGCTACGCATCCAGATTGCTCGCAAACGCCGTGAGTTTCAGGAGGGAATCCGCAGATTATGGCAGCTCACCAATGAGGCCAGACGAAAGGGCTACTGAGTCTAAGGGAGTGTGGGAGGAGGAGTATGTGAAGACCTCGCTCACCAGAGTAGTGGAGATCATGCTCTCAGGATATCATGCTTGAAATCGTGCTTGGTATGCGTATTTGCCAGTCTGGTTAGTTTGCTCGCCGTTTTTGAGCCCCCTACTCTTTGCTGCTATTGGCTATCTTTACTATGGTCAGTGTACATAAATTAATTATCTACAAATGTTTAATGAAATGGTTTCAACAAGTCCGCACCACTTAATCAGGGCAATACCCATCGGAAACAACCGTTACCATATATGTAGAGATACAACTCTGTATTGAGACGACCCTCAAAGAACTTTCAACGCATTGCTGAGCCTAAAAACATGGTCAATAAACTGTACTTATTCATCTACAAACGTTAAATGAGCGTTTGCCTGAGCCCAAAAATTAGTGGCCGGAGGCGCACCACTTTACAAGTGCTTGACGACCTCGTCGTAGCCGCTGACAGTGGCAACACCGGCATCCTCCTCGACGCCCAAGTACTTGATCTTGCCGTCATCAACGACCATAGCGTAGCGCCAGGTGCGCTCCTGCATGCCCTTGGCGCTCATGTCAACAGCCAAGCCAATGGACTTTGAAAACGCAGCATTGCCATCACTGGCGAAAATGATATCCTTGTTGTAACCGTTGAGAGCGTTAGCCCAGCCGTGAAGCACAAAGGGGTCGTTGGCGCTAATCACAATCACGGCATCGACCTTCTCACGCAGCTCCTTGGCGTGCTTCACATAGGGAGGAATATGCTTCTCGCTGCATGTAGGAGTGAAGGCACCAGGAACAGCAACAAGAATAAACTTCTTACCCTGGTACTTGTCGAGAGAAAAGGGGATGGGTGCGGGGCACTGTCCGCCTTTGGCCACGTCCTCATCATAGGGGCAGGTCACCAGCTTAGCGCCGCTGGGGAAATCAGAACCTTTGGAAACAGTAGGAGAAGCCATTTTTGATGAGGGTCATGGATGAAGTCCCGCTATATATGGGATCCAATTTTGTCTCGCTTATGCATGCAGATGCATTGCTGCTTGCGGGTTGCAAATTGATGAGTCTCGATCTTGGAAGGCGCAAGGTAAACGTTGAGATGGTGAAGAGCCAGTGTGTGGCTGTTGGATCAATGCACTAGTGCACAGTGTATGCTCTTAGGCACTTTATCCTCTATTCGTCACAAGTAAGAGATGAACTGCGAATTGTTTCATGGCCATGCAGGTGGTTCCAATGATACTCGGCATCCTTTAATTTGACTGAACGTACTCAATTCCCTACTCCGCTTGAGATCTTCAACATTGATCCGGTCTTGTTCTCGGTTTAGACTCGAGCACGACACAGCAAAGATCTGGCTTTTGCTCGGCGCAAAACAGGTACACTTGGACAACACCGAAGCCCTTTTTATCAAAGACCAGCTACGATTCCCTTTATTGAGCTGATTTGACTCTTTCAATCAGCATCCACATTCAACATACCCCGAAACGCAAATTGGGCACATTTAGAGACCCTGTGGCAATTAGACAGAGGTTACTTCAATGTATAGCAAGGCAGTCAGCACTCAAACTACCGTACAACTAGTCCACGGGCCCTCGCCTCGGTCTGTGGTCCTCATACCTTTCACGGCCAGCACCCAGCGCTGTTGCTACCATCAACAAAGTGAAACGGGACAACGTCACAAGAAACGAGGTTGAACCTGCTAATTACAACTTTATCAGAAACTATTCACCAAGAACTGTCTCACCACGACATTATCATTGGAATAGGGCACCAAGCCGTGGTTCGGCCTCCTCGGGGTCATTGCCGCCGCCACCAGTAGAAATCAAAGGGTTCCAACATAAGATGTTGAGGGCTTTTCGCATTGGAATGGTGTATTGAACGACCCGGCGAACGCTATGTACCTGCAGAGCGAGTGCAGAAGCGAGGTTAAGGGTTTTAATGGAGAATTTGGGGAAAAATAAGCATTTACGTTGCTGTTGATAAAACCTGGTATTTTGGCTGTTCTACTGTGGGTTTTTACTACTGGCGTAGCTCTACCCCTGCTCAGAGTCCAAAATAAGGCCCTGTTGTTGGATCCTATAGACAAGATACGTGAAGGCCAGTTTAGGGTTGGATACGTGTAAAGATAAGTTGATGGTCTACTAATTATATCGAGGAACTTTATACCCTGATATGCAGGAAACGAAGTACATATATAACTATAAACTCTCTCAGGAATATTCCGGCCCACAAAGCTTCAAGGGGAAGAAGATTGAATAGAAGGTTTCCTGCTAAAACTTGTATATTACATGGCCAATTATGGCTTCATGGCATTTTGCGTTCTTATGGGGCGAGACCTTGTGCATCTTCGTGGCGAGGCCAGAATGAGCGAGCACTCGTTTTTGTATAGCTTGTTTAAGGAAAGGCAAGCACCTCGCTAGCGCCTTGCACTTCAATTGGGCTGTAACGCATCACTAGAGTGGAAATGGAGCTCTGATCCCAACTGTGGGTTTGTCTCTGTGAGACTAGCCACCTCCATAGGGCACATACGCCGGAGGGAATTGGGCATTTGCAGTGATTACATGCTATTTGCTGAAATAATGCAAATACTTGTCTATCGGAACCAATTTTCTCAATACTATTGGTGCCTATAACCTCACCTAGACTAATTCTACAAGAACATCTACTTGATTGCTCGAGTGTGCTACAAAGGCCAGGGGGATTAGCTTCGATACGGGCTCACTAACAACCTCAATTCACACTTTGAAACTTTTTGAGGCTTATGAATCCTGCGCATATGCATGCCCCATATCACTACGGCAACCCGTTAGCGACTTTAATGCTCGTGCAGTCGAGGCCACTACAAGTGCCCAAGTTGGCAAATTAGTATTATGGCAATTAGTTTGTAGCGGGGAGAATTTGTTACAAGCCCTGCTGAGAGTATCCACTAGCTACTTCCCCCGTTTCTGCGTCTTGAACTGCCCTCGCTGCAGATTCGCATCTCATATCTTAGGTCATCGCTTTGAAATCAGAACATTTGAAATCCTCACGCTTGACAAATCGTGCATGAGCCTGCATGTGATATCGAGCTACTACATATAGAGAGTTAAAGGGCCAAGTCGCCACAATAAATTTAATCAATGACCACAACTGAGCAGAAGAGCAGGACGGGAGGATTCTATATCCTATTACGTGACTCTACGTTTGGTAGAGTGGCGTATTTTCTATCGGGCAAAAAAGTATTCAAACCTCAAGTACTACGAGACGACTATATTGTTCCTGAGAAGTACCTGCCAGATTTCTCCTCAACGCGCAAAAGCGAATTG
This sequence comes from Wickerhamiella australiensis, assembly GCA_030579635.1. NCBI lineage: Eukaryota > Fungi > Ascomycota > Dipodascomycetes > Dipodascales > Trichomonascaceae > Wickerhamiella > Wickerhamiella australiensis. The sequence continues at coordinate 134,037 of JAKTRM010000001.1, read as the reverse complement.
AGCACACTCAGCGACGAAGAGACCAAAGAGGGCTCCTCAGTCAAGAGGACAGCCGATGGCAAGGTGATTGTAGACTGGGATGGGCCAGATGATCCCGAGAACCCATACAACTGGACCCTCTCGGTAAGGCTTCTCATTGCGTTTTTGATTGCGTTCCTGACTCTTTCTTCGTACATGGCTTCTGCTATCTTTACGCCCGCAGAAGAGGAGATGAGAGTGTTCTTTGGAACCACTGAGGTCAAACTGATGTTGGGGCTCTCAATGTTTGTTTGGGGCTATGCCATCAGTCCCATCTTTGTTTCGGCGATGAGTGAGAGCCCCTCGTTTGGCGGTAGAAGATGGATCTTTATGGTGAGCCAGTTCCTCTTTGTTATTTTCCAAATCCCCACTGCCCTCACCAACCACCTAGCACCATTTGCCGTGCTTCGGTTTTTGGCCGGTTTGTGTACAGGAGCACCACTGAGTGTTGGGCCCGCGTGTGTCAATGATACGTTTACTTTCCCCACAAGCATTTATGTGATTATGGGGTATGCCATTGGTGCTGTTTGTGGACCTTTCTTGGGCCCACTCTTTGGTGCCGCGCTTTCAAATGCCGGGGGGTGGAGATGGATCTTCTGGTTCTTGTTGATTCTAAGCGGCATTGTTTTGGGTGTCATGTTCTTTTTTTTGCCGGAAACCTCTTCCCAGGCCCTTTTAATGAGAAAAGCTCGCCACCTGCGGGAACGCACCGGCAACCCAAACATCATTTCGCCCGGTGAAATCAAGCAGCAAGAGCAAACATTCAAGCAGGAGGTTATTCAGATTGTATGGTACCCCATTGAGCTGTGTCTGCGAGAGCCCGTTCTTGATTTGGTGAACTTGCACTTGACTTTGCTTTACTCAGTTGTATACTTGTTCTTTGAAGGTTTCCCAATCGTTTTCCAGGGTATCTATCATTTTGCAATTGTTAGTGCGGGTGCCTCTTATCTGGCGTTGATGGTTGGTGTTTTAGTTGCTGTTGTATACTACTATTACCACCTCGAGTACCAGCTCATCAAGCCAATCCAAGCCGGTAAGCCCAAGTCGCCGGAAGTTTCCTTTGGTTACTCTGCTTTGCTTGCCTCTGTCACCGTTCCTATCGGCTTGTTTATCTTTGGGTGGTCTGCTACCCCCAGTGCACACTGGATCGGCCCTCTAATTGGCGCCGCGATCTTTACTTTTGGTACTTTTATTCTTTTCCAGTCGTATTTCGCATACCTTGCCAACCTCTACCCCACTCGTTACGCCTCTGCATTGTCTAGTAACACCGTTTGTCGCAGTGGTGTCAGTGCCGCCTTTCCTCTCTTTGGTCGAGTCTTTTTCGAGCATACCGGTACGTCCAAATTCCCTGTTGGTTGGGGTAGCTCGATCCTAGGATTCGTTGCTGTTGCCATGATTGGTTTACCAGTATACTTTATCTTCAAAGGCCCTGCCATTCGTGAGCGCTCTAGAGCAAAGTGGGGTGCGCCCGATCAGTAATTTATTCTATAGATTAATTCAATAACTTATTTTGAATATGGAGGAAGGTTTATTTAACCAGTTCAAGACTTTATAGACCCATAGCAAAGAAGACTTGTGAGGGCACTCAATCAAGGATGCCTGACAGCGCTCGAACCCAAAGGTATGTGGTTGTCAATTAAAGCCTGTCAGTGCATAATCTGAATCCTTGAAACCCTTTGTTCCCTACGTATACGGTGATGCCAGTCTTGCATATTTATGCATATAATATGTATAACGATAAAGCGTGCATGTTGTCATTTATTTCTGGACCAGGTATACTTTGACAGATACGTGACCATTGTAGACCATGATATGGTACTATGCTTTTGGTGTACTTCTAGGTCTGCGCTTTATGGCTAGCTATTAGTGGCAAACATGCTCCAAGAGCTCAGATTAGATAGACATATTGGCTTGTTTAATAGTACTAGTGTTACAGGGATCAAAAGCTAGTGCATGCTCGGAATAAGACGCCGAGCTGCCATCTCTGGCAATAGACACAATATGAATATCAGTGTGTTAGAAGTGCTGCGTGTGCACCATTACTGCTGGTGTATCGAGAATTCACTCGCTTTTCGTTATTCCTCCATCGGCACATCCTCAGACTCCTGGTCCTTCTGAGCCTGGTTTTCTTGGGTCTGGTTCGAGCTCTCCTGGTTCAGGTACTCTTGGTTCAGGTTCTCTTGGCCCTGATTTACTTGACCCTGATTTACTTGGCCCTGATTCTCCTGGCTCTGACTCTCCTTGCTCTGAATCTCCTGGTTTTGGCCCTCGTTCTCCTGGGCCTGGTCCTCGGCCTCCTTTTGGGCGTCGATTTCTCGTAACCGCGTGGGAAGACGGATACGTTCCAAAGGTTCGTGAGTGATAGCGCTAAGAACTAGTCGATCACGCGTTTGGCCCACGTATTCGCCATCAGGAGTAGTAAACACCTCTGTGCCCACGGTTTTTTGCCATGACCCTTGGTAGACAATATCGTCAAATTGTATTAACGGGGCGACTTTATCGAGGTCAGCAACTTGTAGGGTGGCACTTTCCTTTTGCAGCGATTGCTGGCCCGACAAATCGAGCGGCACGAGGATGGTGGTCATGTCCACGTCTTCGGGGGCACCAGTGCCTACGGCGGTCTTGGAGAACGTGTTTCCCTGGGCTCGTTTACGCATTTGCTCATCTTGAACCGACCCTGCCTCGACTGCCATTGAGAAATCCCAGTGCATTTGCTCGCCCAGCCTCAAGAACGAGGTATCGCCATTGGTGGTACATTTCCACTCGCCCTCGACGAGATCGTACCGATCCATGGAACAAGTGCCTGATCTAACCTCCACGTTCGCCAGGTTATGGCCTATGGCGATCTTTGTCGCGGCATGGGTGCAAACAATGACGGCTTCGACTGAGGTGGATGCCTCGACCATAGCGTTGAGAGTTTCGGCGACGCGGCCGTGTAGCTTGTCTTTATCTTCTCCCCGGCGCGAGACCTGCACTCTGGGCTCGTAGCTCTGGTCAATCAGGGGGAAAGTGTGCGCCGATTGGGTGGCAGGCAGCGGCACCGGGTGTGTAGGGCGATCATAGTGATAATACTCGCCAAACCCCGGCTCGACGTTGATTCCAAGTCCCAACGCCGCAGCAGAGGGCGTAATTGTTTGTAAACATCGGTAAAACGGGCTCGAGTAGATCTTTTGGGGCTTTGGGCTGAGCGAGGGCACAAACGCCGCCAGCTCGAGGATCTGCTGCTCTCCCTGCACAGAGCACCTCACATCTCCATCTATACCTGTTGGCGAGGGCAAATCATTGGCTCTCAAGCCGTGCCGAACGATGTATATAGTTGAAACCATCTAGAGCTCTAGGGATGGGATCAACGTGATTACCTTTTGGCGGCCCTTTGGCGGCCATTTGGCGACCCTGACCAGCTTCTCAATCATCTCCTGTTATTTTGCTAGCTTCTATACTGTGTAGATTTGATTTTTTTATGGCTCATCATAATTATACGGCCGAAGCCTTAATACATACTATCAATGCTTAGAGGTAACCGGCACGGCTGGCAACATCGACGGCGTCGTGGTCAGCAGTAAGACGGACGTAGGCCTTCTTGGAACCGTCGGGGCGGATCAAGGTGTTGACCTTGAGGGCGTCAGCACCGAGGATGTTCTTGACGGCCTGCTTGATCTGGTGCTTGTTGGAGGTGATGTGGACCTTCAAGACCAAAGTGTTGTGGGACTCGATCTTGGCAATAGCGGTCTCGGAGCCAACGTTGGAGATCAAAATCTTCTGATCATCAAGACGGCGACGGTGGTCGACGGACTTGGTGGGGTACTTGGGCTTACGGGCGAGCTTCAAGGTCTTGGGGGTACGGAAAGTAGCGCTGGGGCGGAACTTGGTGACCTTAGAACCGTTGACACCCTTAAGGGCGGCCTTGCGGGCATTGTTAGCCTTGGTAGTCTGAGCCATTTGGAGATTGTTTGTCGGGCCCCGAGTGGGTTCCAATAGCTGAAAAGTGTGACTAGGCGTTGCCCTCTGTGGCTGACTAACAGTGAAGGTGGTGCCCTAACGAGTTTGCGTGAACGGTATCGTATCCATCTGCTAAAACTCCACGCAGCCTAGCCCAATTCCAGCCACCCAACCTGGCCGCCCACAATTCCACACATCCAAACTCTACTCTAAAAGTTCACGCACAACCAAATCGTGAATTGCACCTTTTCTACACCACCCTCCTTACATAATACCATGAACACAGCACAGCGGTTGGAGCTAAACCAAGCCGTTGTAGGATACTTAAATGCACAAATAGGGGAGCAGGCGGCTTCCTCAGTTGCCAAGGCCCTCAATGTAGACTCTGTGCCTCCGGATATGGCGAACCGGCTCGAAGCAAAGTGGAAAGCGCTTGTTTACCTGTCACAAAAGATCCAGACGCTAGAAAAGCAGCTCAAGGAGCGGCCCGCGGCTGTCGCCAATGGTACTGCGAGCTCTTCCAAGCTCAGAGGAATGCCCACGACGCCCGCGCTCACGCTTGAAGAGCACCGCCAGCCCGTCACGTGTGTGGGCCTGCACCCGAAATGGAGCGTCATTGCCAGCGGGTGCGAGGACGGGACGATCAAAATATGGAACAGCGAGTCTGGGGAGAGGGAGCTGACTATAAAGGCGCACACTCGTGGGGTCACTGGCCTTGATTTCGGCAAGGTACTCGTGAGCTGCAGCAGCGACCTTATTGTGCGGGTTTTCGATCCCCAGGAGAACTACGCTGCGATCAAGACGCTTTCTGGGCATGAGCACACTGTGTCGAGTGTGAAGCTGTTTTCCAACGACGAGAAAATCGCCTCTTGCAGCCGCGACATGACCATCCGGATCTGGGATATCCAGAGCGGGTACTGCACCCAGGTGATCAAGCACCACACCGACTGGGTGCGCACGCTGAGCATTTTCAATGGCGGGATTCTTAGTGCTGGGAGGGACCTTGGTGTGGTGATTTCGGGGCTCGACGGCCGCAGCGCTGGCCAGCAGCCCTACACAATGTACGGTCACCAGCACGTCATTGAGTGCAGCGCCACAGCACCGCCTGAGGCCCACAAATACCTCGATAAGATTGCGGGGACAGAGAATCGCGCGTACTTTGCCACGGGGTCCCGCGATAAGACCATCATGCTGTGGTCCACAAAAACATTAATTGCTACGCTCACGGGCCATGATAACTGGGTAAGGGGTGTTTACTTTGAGCCGACGGGACGATTTCTGTATAGCTGCAGCGACGACAAAACGATTCGCGTGTGGGATCTTGAGAACGATGCCAAGATCTACAAAGTGGTGCCTGCGCATGACCATTTTGTGAGTTGTATATGTGGGAATGGCAAGGTGACGGTGACTGGTAGTGTTGATATGAAGGTCAAGGTGTGGTGAGCGAGCGGGCTGAGCGAGTGCAGCGAGAGGGTCAAACGCACCGAGTCGAACAAGCGCAGGAGTGAGTGCCCGATGATAGGGTCAGGCGAGACACAGCTGCCGAGACAGCTACCAAGACACCTACCAAGACAGCTGGCGATACACAGCTGGCGAGAGAACCAATTATCAAAACCCGGTACAGCCAGCGATACTCTTGAAGGTTAATCAAACACCCCCCTCCGCTACCCTATCTAACAATTTGGACCAGTTGCAGTACATTAATACTCATCAGGTCTTGTATTTATTTAATTTAATTCTTAAACTGGCTGCTAGTATGGGATTTCCTAGCATGAGAGGCCTAACAAGGGCTAGTCTGTCTTGTTCCACCCGATATCTGGCGCCCGGTATCTGGCGCTCAGTAGATTACCTGGAACCCTCTGAGTTGAGTTATTTATCCGGCTGATGCTCAGTTGCTCAGTTGCACTACCAATCACCGGTCGGGTACTTGCACGCTCGACACTTGCTCACTAGACCCTCGCTCGCTCGACGCTGAGGGGCCTTGGGCATACATTAAATGCCCATTCTCACCAATCAACTCATTCATCTCCTCCTCGCACATCATTGCTAGAGCTACAAGGCACGTGAAATCAAGTTTCCCGCGCAATTCTGGGTACTCGGCAGCGACCGCCTGGATGGCAATCATCAGCTCATCGCAGGGCATCTCGTCTACATGCTCGAATGGAATCTCGCCAGGAAACTCTTTTACCTTTCTTGTCTTTTCCCATAAAACCTCATCCGGTGTGTAAGCCTTGACCAAGTTTCTTTTTCTACCGGCAACAACTTCAAGAAAACTCATCATTACCGAAATATGAACGATGCGGTAGAGTTTGGGCTTTTATTGAAATCCCACGGTCCTGAAAAGGCCAAGGAATTAATCAGCCAGAGATATTCTCAGTATGGCGACCAAAAGCCATGGCTAGTCCTCTATGATAAGCGGGAGCCTGCTGAAGCTGCTGGTGCTGCTGGAGCCGCTGGAGCTGCTGCTGGAGCTACCGCCACTAGTAAAAAGAAAAAGTCAAAAACAAATGCCCATCTGCAAAACTTCCTCAAGTCTCCAAACAAACAATACTCCCAGTACCTCCCCCTCAACAAGCTGTGGCTCGGGTATATGCAGACTATAGGCACTAATGACCCAAACAAGATTCTCAGCAGCGACTGGCACGGTGCTCGGATCTCGGTGGAGAGCGCAAAGTCCCCTGGGTTCGTGGGCAAAGCCGGAATCCTGCTTTGGGAGGCCCGCACTATGCTAATTATCATCACCGAGCAAAACAAGCTAGTCAAGATCCCTAAACGAGGGTGTGTTTTCAAGCTTCATGGGCTGGATAAACAGGTCCGGCTGATTGGAGACCGCTTGCTTTGCCGGAGTGCAGAGAGAACCACCCGTAAGTTCAAGCCCCACGATGTCGACGATATCCAAGGCTTACTCTAGAGATACAATGGTTTAGCGGTACTCGGAAGCTTGGAAATAAGGTTAGGATGCCTGGGAATAACGGGAACGGCCCCAATGGCCGAAATTGCCGCTATCCGTGAGGGGCCTTTTGGAGTCCTATCAAACCTCTAAACTTCTCCCGCATCTAGCTTAAACCGTATTTATTCAACACCTAGAATATTATAAGTATCTGTAGCGTGGTATAGGCATTCATAGTCAGGGCTCACTACCAAGTCCTAGACGGAACCAAGAGAGAAGTATACGCTGGGTGAGCGGCGCACTCTCCACCTAAAAAGTTAAGCATCACTGAAGTGAAAAAAGAAAATCTGCAGTACCCTCCGTTCTCGCGTCGTCTCCGACCGCAATACTGAATAGGGCTCTAGCGGGCTTATATATGACTGATCAGACGGGAAGTCTAGTTGTCCAACGCTGAAATGACCGCAGACGGGTGTTTTCTTGAGATCTCGACACTCATTGTGGCCCGATTTTTTTTCACGCGCTTTTTGTGGAAGCAGGGGTCTCTTAAACGGCAGTTTTCGGTCATATTCTCACTTTTTATGGTAGCTTGCAAGGATCAATACTGATTCGTCAGCTTTTTGCTCCGTCAAGTCACATGTAGCAGGAGATAATGCATATTTTGTTTCAAAGTAAAGTCACAGAAACTTGACCTTTAATCTTTGAGATCTGGTCTTGTAGGCTTGAAACTTATTTAGTGGATCTCAATTTGTTTGAAGAATTATAGGTGAAGCTGTGCAGGAGCCAATCCGAGATTTCAATTTTCGTCTTGAAAAGGATGTAACGTCTGTATTGGGACTGGCCTGAGTAATTCAAGTACTCCAAAACCTTGAGTTGTGTATGAATGATGCTCCTTGACCTCTCAATTTAGCATGTGCCTTTCCATTTGCGTACAATTCCCCTTGACGTGTTTGGACTATGAGCTCACTTTTGATCATACCCGGAGGCATTCTTTAGACCTTTAATAACCTCTTAAGGTTATTTGTTTGTATCTGTATCTTGAAAATTGACTATAATTCATTGGCAGCCTGATTCTGGTCAGTGAGACTAGTATTAGACTCTCTTGCGGTTAATTACCGGTAAATTGTGGGGATATTTAGCCCAAACACTTTTAATAGTTATAAACTAGTATATTGTATGCCCGTGTCTGTTTGCATCCTCAGTATATCGCTCTAATGCGTATCTGGCCCGGCAAGGTCAATAACGGGCTTGATCGCGTCTCCACGACCCCAATTGCATCACAAGCGTATCATTTGAGCTCTCAATGTTAAGCAATTGCAAATATTATCAGGATCACTGCGGGCTTAGGTCTTTATTTGTCTATTTTACCATATAGACAGCACTTCTTTTAGCCCACTATGATACATGCCTGTAGGCTTTGAAATCAGCTGATAAGATTTTCAGTTACAGCTATGCCATCACTTAAAGCAATTGCGTAATAAGGGGCTCTAGGTTTCCACGAAAGCATATAAGAGAGGGTTCCTAAGATTAGCTGCGCTAATCCACCGATGAGCCTTATTGGCTTTATAATTGAGTACTGGAAAAAATCGCCTTTTTAAAACTGTGCCTTTACACCCTCATGCCACCAACCTTGGCTTGAGTTAATCTTTGAGAGGGACCATTACAGATCATGCAGAGCCACAACGGCACGAACACGTCAAGCACAGGGGCCAATGCAAATCGAGTTTTGATTCTTGTTCATAATATTTTCAAAGAGCTGGGATAGGCTACAAGAGATGGAATAGGCTAGAGCTTAATTAGAGATGGATCAGGCTGGAGCTGAAGAGATGGAATAGGTTAGAGCTAGTCGCACCACTGATCCTTGATAAACAGCCTCCCAAAAAGGCGCCTTTAATTTGGATATCATAAAATTAGACTAATGAGACATTCAGAAGCGCGTCGGGTGTCGAATCGCGTGCGGGTGTCGAAGCGCGTGTGGATCTCAGGCGCTCACGCGCCTTTTGCACGCGCGCGTGTGCGATAACGTATTTGTTAGGGCCATTGGTGTGCTCAGGCCCGTTAACGGACTATAAATACTATAAAACTACAAACTATCGCGGCGCTTCTTGAAACTCTTGCGGCGGCGTTTCTTCTCAATCAAAGAGACATAGTTATCCTCGAGGTCTCCATACATTTCGTTGCTTTCCCAAGGCTTTGCCGCGCCAACGCCAGCGGCAACTGTAGCATGGACGGCGGTGCCGGCAGCCGGGTTGGCGCATTTGGCGGCGCTCTTATCGCGAGTACAGGCACCGCGAGGGGTCTTTACCACGACTTTGCGAGATTGCGGCATTGCGCCAGAGGCAACCTCGGCCCATGTCATTGGCCTCACCGAGATCTCACAGAAATCATCCTCGTCGCGGTCCTTATCGCTTACGATTATCAGTTCCTTGAGTGGATCTGCTGGCGCTTGATCCGGAAGCCCCGAACCAAAGCCAACCGATCTCCACAGGTATGTCAACATGCTTGAGGGGAGATACCCGGGCACTTTATATTTATAGGGGCGGCTGGGAATTCTTGCCTTGCATACGTAACACATGTTTGTTATCGCTTGTGCTGCAGCTTAGGTGTGCATGCACTTGCGTCAAACCCAAGTGTCCATTGCTTGCGGTAGTTGAGCCTTGATTTGGCGCTTTAAAATAATCTGGGTCGGATTAGTTTACGTGAAATGACTCCCGATAAGATTTCGCGCTACTTTGTGTGCCGCAATTGCCCCAAATCTACACCGCTCCCCCCTACCCGGACGCGCGCCGAGTGCTGCATGGTCTGCTGCTGTGACTAGCACCCCTAATAAGCCCCGTCCCCACAACCCCGTGCTTGGGGCGAGCGCAGCGCCGATGGCAAGCAATTTGGACTGAAACAGAGTAGAGTTGGCGCCCGATTGGTTATTTGCTGTCTTAATTTCAAACACTGGCGCTTGTGTTTGTCTAGAAACTACACAAATTAGAACATATAAATAAATAGATCCAGATAGTTAACAACAAACGCGCGCTCGTCACGCTTTCTATCCGGCGTTACCTTGCTTGCCCGATAAGATGCTTGGATTTCAAACAGGTCCGTCGGGTCATATGGGTCTACTGAGGGACCCTTTCGGTTATCACGGAGGCAGCCACTCAACCAAAGCACGTGAATATACTTGCATAAACACCTGCAGCGGCAATCGGAGACACGGCATAGTCCAAGTCAACTTGAATCACCAATGTGCACATGAATTTGTAAAATCGAGAGTAATGGAGGTGGCAAACAAAAGTAACGTAGCTGGTTGCGACTCCGCACACTTGTTTTGAGTCTTGTCCTGGATGTGATTGAGCATTGACAGTGGCATTAGCGAGAAAGCATGCAGTTCAAAGTAACGCCCCGATCTGTCGGCCAATAAACGGCGAGCGGCAGATTTGGCTAGTTGGATACTTTGAGGCTAATAGATAGTCTGTGTGCTCATAATCGGAATTGTACACTTACCCTTGGGCCCACAAGGACCACTTTGGAACTCTGTGGCAGGTGGGTACAAGGCCAAAGCTTAACTCCCTGGCCCCATCTATACCGCGCTTGGCCGCTTTTTCTTGTAATCAGCCAGGCTGAGTCGTTTCTTTGGCGCGTCTTCCTTGACGGGGGGAGCGCAGATGACCGGCAAGGTCCATAAAAACTCCTGTTTTGGCTGTGTGATCTCGAAAAGCTGGCGTTTGGGCGCTCTGGGTTTGATAGTTTTGACCTTCACGGGGTCCTCCTTACCGATGGGCATGAAATCTCCAAGTGTGCCCTCGAGCCCAAACTCCCTGAGTCGCGCCAACGAGCGCTCAATCACCACTGTATCTTGTGGAGTGTGCGTTGCCAAGGGCTTGTTAATAGGGTGCTTGGGATCCCACGTCCAGGGCACCGTCAGGAGAGTACCACTCGGGATATCAGTGGCTGCCACAACCATGATCCGGAGGTTGTTCTTCTGGTCATTGAATGGCATTACCCGGCAATTGGGAGCACTGCTTTTCTGGAGAAACGCGCCCGAATTGCCGCGGCGCCTACTGTCGACTACAAACCCTCCATCCACAAACAAAACTGCCGGCTTGGGGCACCCCAGCAAATCGTATTGGTTGAGTGGGTTTTTTGTATAGTTGACAAGCCAATCGATCTCTCCAGTGACTTGTGCGGCCATTTGGCCCCTTTTTAGGTCGACATTTGTCTCGAGACCAAATGCCGAATGGGTAAAGTGATTGGAGACTCGTCTTACGCTCAAACTAAACTCTGGAACACTAATTGTGGGCAAGTTACGGTTGAATTGGCCCTCACCAGCGTATTCGCACTGCTCAATGTGGTTATAAAAGCACTCGGGGCGGTCGGAGAACTCTGGGTCCTTGGCGCGCTTCTTTTTGGCATCGCTTGTGTTTCGGCGTCGGTTTCGTCTCCTGAGATATTCCATTTGCTTCTCTCTGGCATGCTGTGGGTCTAGCTCGAGCTTCCCACACCGGTTACACATGAAAATCTCAGGGGCCTCGTCCTCGGTTGAGATGCCCACACACACGCCGTGCTGCCACGCATTACACTGCTCGCACTGGAGAGTGAACCCATCGTCGTGCTCAAATTTGCAAATGCAACGGATAACCCCGCTGTCGATGGGATGAATCTCCATTTCTCAAGGCCAAGGCAGGTTGGAGGGTTTTGCGTGATGCACAAATTCGGTTGGGTACGGGATTAGAGCCACGGTTGATACACAACGACTGGCACACGAGGGCTAGGGGCGGAATGAAGATGGCAGTTTTTTGTATCCAGTGGGCGGTGTGGTCAGGGGGTCGCTTTGGTGAGTGTTGGGGCCATCTGTCGGTGATAGGGCCCGAATCGAGATGGACCCACAAATTGGCCAACTGTATAATTATATCAGGAGACTTGGAATAAGCTTTACCTAGTTAATAGAGTTATTGGCCAATTCCAGATGAGCTCGTTGTGGCTGTTTAAGCTTTCTAGTTGCGGTCAAGCAATAGTTGTGTATCCTAACTGGAGTGTATATTTGGTCACACTTGTAGAGTGTACAGCAGAGCAGGTACCCAAAACAGTTTTTGATCATTATCGCAGAGCGAATCTTAAACTATATAAATATATCACGTACACTGTGTCCTTTGTGTTATTGGCAATTATGGATCAGTGACATGGAGAAATGGTATAAGAGGTGAAGGAGGGGAGAGGATGTACTGGGGCTGTGGGTCAAGTGCTACAAGTGAAGGAGGTTTCGACGAGAAGCAGCTCCAGGGAGGGCTCCAGATGAGGGTCCAGATAAGGCTCCAGATAAGGGCTCCTAGACTGACTTGACCAGGCGGATAGCAGAGGCTTCTGCGCTACCAGAGGTCATTACGCGTCTGGCTTTGACTGGCGGGCCTAGGCTGGGCCTGGTAATGCTTTTGGTTAAGCTGTACACATCCAAGATCATACCCTTTTGCTGGGATCGCACTGTTCATACCGACCCACATGGCCGCCCCACATGGAGCCCCACATGACCCACACTGGATCCCTACACACCTAGAGCTCGCTCTCAAACACCTCACCATCCTCTTCATTCATTTCTCGAAGCGCTATACGCTCAGGAATCTCCTCATCATCATTATCCGGGATCCTCAGTAAAGTGCTGCGCCGGCGACGGTGTCGGTGTGAAACCAGGTCGTCGTCCTTGATCCATGAGTCCGGTAGCGGCGATGCGGCCGCTGCTACACTCATGAGCGAATTGATAGCCGGGGACTCACTGAGAGAGAACCGGCGAGCCCTGGAGCTGGGCTTTTGGATCGTGCGAGGGGTGGTGACTGGTACCTCTGCTATAGATCCGCGACGTGTGGGCAGTGGCGACTCGGGCGGAGTTTCAGAGTGTGAGGTACGGTCCTCAGAGTCGCTTGACGCGCCGGTGCTTTCGGGGGTGGACCCCGACCCAGAACCGGAGCCAGAGCCAGAGCCAGAGCCGGCGTCGGCATCGCCCTTGGCCTCAGTTTCACCTTTCTCCTTGATGAACCCTTCCGAAGTGAAATCGTCTTTGTCCTCTTCATTCATTGAGACGATAATTGAGGCTGCTTCCAGTAGCTGCACCTTTTGGTGCTTGGAGATCAACAATTTCGAGGCCACGTTCCATTCGGGAGTGTGCTCCCACAAGTGCTTGGCCAAGCTGGAAACGTGTTTGTAGCCTTTGCCGCAGGCCTGGCACTTGAGCTCCTCCTTGAGGCGACCCGTCTCGCCCTCTGAGGTTCTTCTCGCGACAAATTTACGGCTTAATTGGGGTACGATACTATCGTGAGAAGGCGGCGTGCCTGCAGACAGTACTGAATCATTGGGTAAACTCATTGATCAATAAAGACCAAGATCAGGCGTATATTTGTTCTTTGTGAGAATTATCTCAGAAATTTTTCAGCCGTCTTTAGCTGCCTGCATGTTTGTCATGCATCTGCCACGCGTGCATAAAACGCGGGCTGGGGTGGACGGGTCACCCAACAAGTTGTGGATGATACGCGACTAAACGGCAAATTGAATATGAGCAACTCGGCACGCTCGCCATGAAAGCTATGCACCTGCGCATCGAGTTTTAGCTTGTTTCATGCTATCGTGAGTGGTTTCCGGACCCGCCTAGTGCCCAATAAACCAGTATCTATAGATGTTCAAGCATTCGATGCCCCAGAAAATTTTTTTTGCCCGCTAAACGACCCAGAACATCTTGTTGCATCCACCTCTTTTGCCTGATGGGTGGGCCTGCAGTATGCATGTACATGCATGTACATGGAGAATCGGAACATCCCGGTCCCTAATCGTACATAATTTTATATATTTGAGAAATACGGATACGCTTTGTGTACTAAAATGACTGAATTATTGCCCTCTTGACGCATCTACGTGTTGAGTGGGTTTTCAATGCAAGCCCTAATTGTGCTGAGTCACCAGGCTAGGTAGGTGTCCCCACCGCCATTGGGGTGCACGTCAGATAGGACCCCAAAGCAGACCCGCATATTCTTTGCAGCAAGGGCGGCACGCGAGACTCTGGCAGCTTCGTGCCGAGGGCTAAGATTACCAGAGAGCTAACCTCTGCGTTGGGACCCCGCTCATAGGTTTCGGAGGTCTTTTCACTGCTACAGCAAAGTTCCAAGTCCGATCACAAAATAATACGTGCGACTTTTCACATCGTTTATGCTTCCGATCTATCGTGATGGTTGCCAAGGAAATACATTAAGCGCACACAAGATCAAGGTCAAGGGCGAGGGAGGCACAGGCTAAGTAATTGTGGTTTGGAACAAAAACAAAAAGAAGGCAAAGGAAAAAAAAAAAATTTCTTGCGCCTATGTGTTCTTGCGTACTTATAGAATAGTGCGGAGCTATTCTAGTTGAAATCAGATCAATGCAATGATAGCTAGCCGAGATTCTGACAGCTGCAGTAGGAGCAAAAGTATCAAGGATTGAGGATGGGTCTAGAGTTATTATTCGTGATTGTAGAGGTTGGCGGGGCTTGTGAGACACTGTGTGGGTAGAGTGATGAGATTGCTGGGGAGATAAGGCCAGCTTATTATATCGCCCCAATAATGAGCTCACTTGATTTCCAAGAGCTTACACGCTGGCGCAGTAGCTGGAAAAAAGTAGTGCTACGACGAGCGATTTAGGATAGCTAGTAAATCAAATAGTTCAAATTGATGTGTCTGCGTGTTTTAAAAAGGTGTCTGGTGTCTTGCGCATTCGAACAAACCAGCCTGGTACATTAGCGACCGCTAATGCTACTAGTAATGCTCATATAATCACTTGAGCGCGCCACGAGGCACGCTCCTGCTATCTTAAAATATTAAACGCTAGCGTATTTTATTTATGCTTCGGCCTGCTGGGCCCACTCAGCATCATCCTCGGCCCAGTCGCCAGTGGAGGGCTCGACGGCAGCGCCAGAGGTCTCCCAACCAGCATAAGTAGGCTGCTGACCCTCAGCCTGATCGGGCTGCTCCTGAATCTGCTCCTGCTCCTGCTGCTCCTGCTCCTCAGTAGGATCGCGGTAGAAGTAGAGATCGGGCATGACGCTCCACTCAGTCTGACGGTCCTCAATGTCACCACGGATGCGGAGGACCTCACGGGCAAGCAACCACCAGATAAGACCAATGGAGTGCTTGGATTTGTTGTTGCAGGGGATCACAACGTCAACGTACTCAGTGGGGCAGTCCAAGTCACAGAGGGCAATGACAGGGATGTTGACGTAGGAAGCCTCCTTGATGGCCTGAGCATCAGTGCGGGGGTCAGTCACAATAATAAGACGGGGCTCCTTGAACGAACGGGTGATGTAGTTGGTGAAGGAACCGGGGGTGAAACGACCAGCAAGAGCGGTGGCACCGGTGTGGCTGGCGAACTTGAGGACAGCGCGCTGGCCATAAGTACGGGCGCTGATGGCAACGACATCAGCAGGGTTGGGGACAGCGGCGATGATGCGGGCAGCAAGAACAATCTTCTCCCAGGTGGAGTCAAAACGGATGACAGAAACACCATCGGCACGCTTTTTGTAGAGGTAGGGCTCGTTGCGAACCTGGACATTCTTAGCGCCCAAATGGGTCTGTGCGGCAAGCAAGAGCTTTGCGTCGCTCTCAGTCAAAGGGAACATGTTAATGAAATTTCGGTGCGTGGGGGATTGAGTGGTGAGTGGGCGAGTGGTGAGAGTGCAGCCCTAATGTAATGACTAATGAACAAATGCAGGATTGAGAAACCTAACCCTGCTAGGTAGTTAGTAAAGATTTGTATTCAAGTAAGTTAACACGTTGACAACACCCCTGTTTAAGACCCTGTTACTCTGAGCCCTAATCGACTTTTCCCAGATTAAAAGTCCGAATTGCTCATGATGGAAGGAAAGGTATTTTCAAAAGAGAACCTCACAATCGTTCAGGCTCAAGACCAGCTACATTTTTCACAACCAAAAAGCTTACTCAGCGAGAAGGAATTTCGCGAAAGATTGCATGACGGTTTCCAGAAAGTCTGCTGGTTTAATGGGGTTAATGAGCCAGAATCATGGCCCACTGAGCGGGAACTGCAACGTGCTCACGACATCTCTGATGCTTGGATCTCAGACATCTGTGACCTGTATGTGCAGGCCATGCATGCCAAAAAGAAGGTCCAAGAGCACATCTACCATCAGGGACAATGGTGGAAAGTCATACCACTGGGCCAAGAATCTGATGAAGACCCTTTGGTTACGCTGCATGACCTCAATGGCAATAGCGGCCCATGGCTTGAACCACAAGAATTTGCCGAGTTGAAGGCATCACAACCTCAACCCGTCAAAAGCAAGCATAATGAGTATCTGGTCGCAGAGGGTTACGCAATTCCTGGCCCAAGCACGCCAAAATCATCGAACTCTGCTCTCCTATCGCTCCTGAGAGAAATCAGAACCAAAGCAGAGATTGGCTCACAATATTGGCCCAATTCGGTGCACAGAGCCAATATGATGCCACTATTCAACCAGGGTGTCCAAAGCGATGCAGAACGCGGGGTGAAAATTGTCAGACTCGCACTAAGTGGCTATCGTCGGGATCTCCAAATGGTTGCTAGCTCTGTGGTGCGTGAGAAAGTCGCACGGTTTACTCAAGCCTGCTATCCCAAAGCACCCGTGGCTACAGGTCTCCCTCTCAAGAACTTGCTTGAGATTGCCCTTAAAAGCAGTGTGACACGGCACTCGTCACACATTGGTATTATCAGCGCTGAGCACTACAAGCAAAAGAGTAATCCTGTGTCGATGGCTTCACTGAGTTCCGATACCGATGCTGGCAGGGTTATCAAATCTTGCAGAGCTCTCAGCGATTCCGATGGGCTCGGCTTTGCTCTGGCACTACTTGGCCAACGGCTGAAACGACTCTATCAAAGTTGGGCGGCTGTGGGCGTTACTGCTCGCGAGACTGAGCTGGACACAGTGGACATTCTCCTTCAGGGTACTCTTCCCCCCGATTGGCCCCAACCATCTACCGAGGAGGAGTTGCAAGCTTTGTGGGCAGCGGCGTTCACCAACACGTACCACAAGCATGCCGAGGCGATTATGGCTGCTCAATCCAATTCTGACCAGGGCGCTCGCACAGTTCAAGGTGTTAAGCGCTCTTCCAACAATGTACCGCTTGCTCGTCTTGAGGCAATTGTGAGCGATAACAGCAACGGAAAAGGCGGATTCAACACCTATTTGGATGCAACTGATTATAAGGCGTACCTTGAGTTGAAGGAGTCTCTAATTAAGCATGGTAACCTCAATGTGGTCAAAGTCGCTGACGCCATCCAACTTGGGTACAAGGCCGGTTTAGAGAAGGCTCGTACGGAAGAGAAAAAGAAGTCAAATAGCAGTGGATCAAATAGTTCCCGTAGTTCTAAATCCTCTTCCGCCTATCCAACCTTAGAGCTTGATTTGGCTCGTTGTGATGCTGTGTCCAAAAGCAAAGTATCTCTATGGGGTACTCTCTCGACTGATCGCTCCTTATGGGATACCGGTAGCAGTGCAATGCTCAACGGTAACGATGATCTCTGGGTCTCCCCTCCCACAGCGGTACCCAAGAATGAGCGCATGTGCATTAAACATGAAGGCCTAGTGATTCCCCTAACACATCGGGGTTCTGTGCGCTTGTGTAAACTACCGTCGGGCGATATGCTGTGCCTTGAGAATGTGTGGCAGTATAACCGCATTGATCGACTTATCATTTCCGTGTGTGAATTCCTCCAGAAAGAGCACGCTGATCTCAAATTTGCCTGCGACAACAGTGGTACCAAATGGAAGCTCGAAACCCGGGATGGCAAGTATGAGTTCCCCATCGAGTGGATTCAGCAGCAAATGTTTGTTGACTTCACCACTCCGTGCCCAGTAACCTCATTTAATGTTGCGTCTCATTCTATTGCCCAAGATCAGCCCACAACTGATCCTCAGCTTGCTATCGTGACCAAGATCCTTGCTGCCCATAAGCCGTCTCATATGCCTATGAGTGAGATATTTGCCAAAATTCGCGCTAATGAGTTACCTGATATTCGGCCCTCTGACCTCAAAGGCCTCAAAGAGAGTGATATTCAATGTCGACAGTGCCTACAAGCTAAGCTTACAGACAGCCCTCATCCAGCTTCCACGCGCTCACATGCCAGTCGGGCTGCTGAAGAACTACATTTTGATTTATATGGTCCTGAGCATATTGCATCTCGACAGCGGTACACGCATGTCGCTGTGGTGACTGACAAGTTTACTGGTTACAGATTTATTATTGGTTTAGAGTATCGCCACATGTTCGCTCAACAGTTTGTTGCACTTATTGATTTCCTTGAACGCATGACTGGCGAGCGTGTTGTACGAGTGCGCAGTGATAATGCCCCAGAATTTACTCCGCTGTGTTCCACACTGACCAATCGTGGTATTGCTGTTCATCGCAGTGTGCCGCATATTCATCAACAAAACGGTACTGCTGAGGCTTCGATCCGTGCTGTAATGGATGCTGGTCGGCCGTCTATGATGGTTCCCCATATGCCCGCTGAGCTCTGGTATGATGCGTTGGTCTACGCGACTATGCAGCGCAACTGTTGGTCATCTAGCAATCGTAAGTCCCCTTATGAGCAGCTTTTCAAACGCTCCCACCCACCAGAAAATGGGGTGTCTTTGGGTCTGACTGTGTGGCCTGGGTGCCTCCCGCTCAACGTCGCGATCCCAGCACAGGATCATCCAACAAAACCGTCCGTGCTCCTCATGGCAACGCAGCGATCTATCTGGGCGTTGCCCCATTTGACTTTAATGCAACAGCACCTGTGTACGGTGCCGACTTAGTATTTGACCTTGAAATGAAACGCGTTCGCACTGCCAATCATACAGTTGCTCTCAAGCCCCTCTCGTTTCATGGACTTCAGCAATATGTTGTAAATGAGCCAACTCCCGACCCGGATCCCACGCCCAGCGGGGGGTCTGCCGCCGCAGCACCAACTGGTAACATCTATGCTAGTGCCCTCGAGGCTCTGGCCCGCATTGGTGCCCAACCTCAGGTCATCGAAACTGAGGCTCGTCCAATCTTTATTGAGCGAGCGCCTGAACCGTCGGTATCGCCTCAAAACCCTGATGTGAGTATGCGCGATGATGAGCCGAGTCCCGAGCCGGGTGAAGATGCTGATGCTGATATGGTTGAAACAGAAACATCTGTAAATGATGACGATGTTGAAATGCAGGTTCCCACACTCGAAGAACGTCTTGCCCTCCTTGAGACTGAAGTTACTCGCCAATCTGAGTTAGTGTCCTCATCCAACGTGGAGGAGCCTAATGAACCCCTCTTGTCTGATTCTAAGATCGATGCGTTCTCTGATATGATTGCGGCAGCACTCGCGCGCGGGGGGGAAGACGGTGAAGCTAATTTGAAAGACTTATTGTCAGATGCTCAACTTGATGACCTCGCCGCTTTGATTGCTACTGCAAGAGCATCTCAGCGTGGGGAAGATGGCCGAGAATTAGATGGCGAGCAGTCTTCTGCCTTGGTGACGATGGACGGGAAACCTGATAATGACGACAACTGGAAAGAGATTGAAACTTCCGATGAGGAACACGATAATGCCGACTACCCTGAGAATGTAAGGGATGACCCAGTTTATCAGGATTTTCTCCGGTTAAAATACGATGTTGGTGAAATCAAGAACTTAGTTCAATTGCAACAGGACCGCTTGAATGTTCTTCCCGAGGAGATTGCACGAGCTAATGATACGAGATCGGCGCTAAAGGCTCTTCCTTCTTCAGACAAACGTCTAGCATTGCCGCCGCCCGAACCTGAATCGGTAAACCAAGCCCTGAAGCTGAAGCCGGTAGAAGACGTGGAAGTTCCTCCCACCAAGCGCAAGCATTTGGAGGCAAAACTAAACAGCATTCTCATGCAGCCAATGAGTGAGTGTGATCAAGATGATCTATGGACTGATTTGCTTGATTGTTGTCGTCTAGACAAGATAGAGGTGGAGCCGTTGGGACTACGTGAAGAGGATGTTCCAATTCCCGATAATGTGAGGCAAGCGAGGAATAGCCCATACTGGAAGTACTGGGAAGATGCCATTGAAGATGAGTTTCGTGCATTTGAAGAAAATGAAGTGGGGATAAGAATTCCCATAACAGAGGTTCCTAAAGGGGTAAAGCCAGTCAAGTCACGTATGGTGTTCGCTAGCAAAACCACAGCAATGGGCATCATCAACCGCTTCAAGGCCAGACTCTGTGCAAAGGGATTTTCCCAGATTGAGGGCATTGACTATGATGAAATATTCGCGCCGGTAATCTCCTTCAAGGATGTGCTACTACTCGTGGCTCTCAGCACTATCTACAAGATGTGCATGTACACTATTGACATCAAGACTGCTTTCTTGAACTCTGAGCTCGATAAGGAAATATACATGTACTTTCCCCCTGGATATGAGCAGGACGAAAATGGTGTCCCACTAATATTAAAGCTCCAGAAAGCGCTCTATGGGCTAAAGCAGTCACCAAAACTATGGTACGATAATCTATCAGAATGGTTAGAGTCTCGACAATTCACTGCAACGGTCCTTTCCCCAAACATCATGTACAGGGGAGAGGGAAAAGACAAAATCATCATTGGAATTTACGTGGATGATCTACTCATTATAAGTGAATCCGAGAACAGTATCAAACAGTTTTGTGAAGAGGTTGAGAATAAGTACCAGGTGAATCCTCCTGAGAAGGTCAACAAGTTCCTTGGTCTGCAGATTGCGCAAAATGATAAGAGAGACCGAGCTACAGTTTGTATGCAAGAGTACATTGAGAAGGTAGTTGCAAGATTTGGCAAAGCGAAGCTGAACAACAAGTTCTCCACACCCATCTCGTCTGATGCTCCATTTGAAGTGGAGGAGAGCCATGTAGACTCGAAGCGACTCCAAGATTCTGAGAAAACAGAGTACCAGGAACTGGTTGGATGCCTTAGATTCTTATGCGTAGGTCGACCAGATATTCACTATGCAGTTCGGAGAGTGTCTCAGTTTAATGCCAACCCACAGGTCTATCACCAGAAACTAGCGTTAAGGATCCTATCATACCTCAACAACACCAAAATGGCTAAAATCGAGTATGGCAATGGAGGAGAACTCGGTAAAGATCTCCAAGTTTATTCTGACGCCAGCTTCATGTCCAGTGTGGATGATGGCCGGTCTGTCCAAGGTCATATCGTTATGTTTGGTGGAGGTCCAATTGACTGGTTATCCAAACAAATCAAAACTGCAAACAGGAGCACTACTGATTCTGAGCTAATTGCACTGCACACCGCTATCGGAACTGCCTGCCGCTATCGCACGCTCCTGGGAGAGCTTGGCCACCAAGAGCCGGGTCCTACTATCGTATATGAAGACAATAAAGGAGCATATGATGCTGTCGGTAGCTCAAAGGTATACAAGGGCGAGTCCTATGTCGTTAAGAAACTACGATATATCAAAGATGTATTACTTGGGTATGGCTTGAAACTAAAACTAATTGGTACCAAAGACCAGATGGCAGACCAGTTCACAAAACCTCTTGGACGCCAACCTCATTACGAAATGAATAAAAGGATTGGCTGTAACCTACCATGGTCAGGTTCTGGAGGAGTGCAGGATTGAGAAACCTAACCCTGCTAGGTAGTTAGTAAAGATTTGTATTCAAGTAAGTTAACACGTTGACAACACCCCTGTTTAAGACCCTGTTACTCTGAGCCCTAATCGACTTTTCCCAACAAAGTGGATGATGGGATCCAGGGCTGTTAAGCTTAAAGGGTTGGAGACTCTGTTAAGTGTGAAATAGCTATACTCGACTAGTCTGGACTTATGTAGAGTGGGTTTTGGGCACGGTACTAGGATGCAATGCTGAAGGTTCGTTTCTGTGGCCTGGTAACGATGATTGCAAATTGTCTAGCTAGCCCATTCGCCTGAATTTTGATAAAGTTTTTGTGGTAAAGCGCATATTAGAACTCGTGCTGGCGGTATTAACACCATAGCTTTTAGCGAATGCCAATAGGTATTCACATTGTGACCTACGACAATATTGAGTTTGAAACTTGTGGTAAATATTCAAAACAACCGGAAAATAGTCTAGATATATGCATTTAATGCAATTCACTGATATGGGTACGTGATAATGACAACCTGGTATTGACTTTCTTCTGCAAACGAGCCGCCCGTTAAAACGTGACTATTGACAGTGGCTACTCCCGTGAGCCGTTTGGCAGTAACGAGTGTAAGCCAAGTAAAGGTTATGGCACGTATGAGATAGACAAATGTAGTATTTTCCCTATTCCGAATCGAGACACTGCTTGCATATAGTGTGCATACCTATGCATGAGCCCTTAGCCGTTGAGACTTCCATTTCTGCTTAAAGTAAGTAATGAAGCTCACCCAAATACTATAGTGCTCTCGTTCGGGCCTAATAGAGGGAACACCATGTCAATTCATGAGCAGGCTACTCAGGATAGCTAGACTAGGAGTAATGGCTACGAGCGCCCAAGTGGTGAGTAATTACTCAAAATCAGATTTCAGCTAGTGAAGCTTATTTAGCCTCTATTCACTCATGCCGAGTTTGTTCAGGTGGTAGCGCACATCACCCGCATTCTGGTGGGTCCTCCAAGTGAGTGCCACAGATCCATGGCTCGTATACCTGCATAAATAAACTGCTGCCCTTGTATACCCATGTTCAGAATAACATCACGGCTTGATCAATGCTCTAGGAGACAGCCCACACCCCGCCTATAAAAGAGCAAATAAGATCGACCATATATTTGGCCGGTATATAGACGCACCGTTCTGGCCCATAGTGCTCAAGTACGCCTGCATATCGTGAAGCTTGTTTTCTTGTGCCGTTAGCCGCTGCTCGGCCTTGATCTTGTCTTTGCCCGTCATGGCAGCTATAGCAGTCATTTCAGATTGCAAAACTAGATCAGCTACTGACAACTTAGACGAGAGGATACTGCGCACCCTTTCCAGAGCTTGGGTGTTGATGTTGGTGTTGATGTTGGTGTGCATATAAGGTTTAATATTGGACGTACAAGGGGGGAACGGGTAGGGTAGTTTAAGTATCGACCCGGGACAAGGTTCGTACTAGGTAAATTAAACCTAGAGGGCAATGACAGAGGGAGTTGAGGATACTCAGAAAAGGTGCTAGCCTAGGAATGTATACAGAGAAGCCAATATGCATAACTTTGTGCTAGGGTGCTCAAGAGGCATTGGGAGATATTGGAGAACCTGGGGAGGGCTCCTCTTGCTCGAAATTACCAGCGGTTCTCTCAAAAGTAGATGTTTTTTTTAGATAGATAGATGCCTGTTAATTAAACAACATTTTTGTATATAACCTTACATTAGATGCTCTCAGCCTTGACCTCAAAGACGACGTTCTTACCGGTGAGCTTGCTGTAAACACCCTGGAAAGAGTCGATCTTGTAGTCAATAGCGGCGGCGTGCTCGGCGTCGAGGAAGACCTTGTAAGTGCGGTTGCCACCAGCCTGGAAACGGCAGCGCTTGCCGGTGATATCAGTGGGGAAGACGAGGTCCTCGAGGATAGCGTCGTGGACGGCAGTCAAAGTGCGGGAGCGAGGACGCTTCTGACCCTGGAGAGCGCGCTTGCGGCTGGGTTTGGGGAGAACACGGCGCTCAGAAAGGAAGATGATGTGTTTGTCGCTGAACTTCTTCTCGAGCTCGCGAGTGAGGGCGGCCTGGTTCTGCTGGTTCTTGTGGAAAAGAGCGAGCTGGGGAACGGGCACAAAGATGACAATGGCGCTCTTACCGTTGCCAGTGGCGATCTCCTTGGCGTGCTTGAACTGGAGGGCACGGACGGGGGCCTTGAGGCTCTCGTTGGACTTCTCGAGGTCGGTGAGGGCCTGAGCAACCTTGAGCTCAAGCTCGGTGGGGTCGTTGTTGAGGATCTTCTGAGCAGCAGACATGTTGATGCTTTCCTTGGCTTGGGGGGGATTGAGTGGTCTGCGTGAAATTTCAGGGTACACGCCCTGTAATGATGACTAAGAACCGAAGCCCTAAGAAAAGCGACTGGGAGACGTGGGGGTGCTATGGGGTGGTATGGAATCGACAAGTCCAGGAGAGGCGCAGAGCCACAGCCGGTTCCAAGGTTCCTGAACTCAGGCTCAGGGTTCTCAGTCTACAAGCTAGAGTTCCCAAGCTCAGAGTTCAATGGCAATATCTCAATATAAGCTAAAGCATTCAAGAGAGCTATGATAAGAGGGTTTTGGCAGTCAGTAGCTTAAAGAATCCCTCCTTCAATGAACCTTCTGGACCCACCATCGAGCATGCATCACACCCATGAGCCAGAAACCCAGGTGTTTGAGGCAAACTAGTGGTCAGTTAAGAAACAAGTATTCATAAACAGCAGCAAAATAGCAAACGGGGGCGTCAATGGCAAACTGCGACACAATAGCAAATGGCGCCGTCAAAATGGCGTTATCGTGACTGGTCACAATGACTGGTCACAATGACCGGTCACTTTGGAGTATTTCAGAGTCTAGTGAGTGTTTTTCATTTTATCATTAAGTAAATTTTTTACAAAGGTATTGTTACAGAACCACAGAGGGCAATGGGTATAGATGCGGGGGCCCTCGACGATTCCTTTGGTACGGGGCTTCTTTTAAAGTCACCTCAGGGGGGTCACCTCAGAGCGCCACTCATTTAAATAAACAAACCAACGGCGGCAGCAAACAGACCACCAAGGGCGACCTCAGAAACGGAGGCGGCGCCGTTGCTGGAGGAGCCAGAGCCGGAAGCGGAACCAGAGGCAGAGCCAGACTTGGACGAGCCGGTGGAGCTGGCAGAAGAGCCAGAGGAGCCAGAGGAGGTCTCGCTGGAGTCGCTGCCGTCATAGTCCTGGTTGGTGGTGTCGTTCATATCCCACTCGGAACCGTACATGGTAGGGGTCCCGTCATTGCCAAGAGCCTCGCCGGCGCCATCAGAAAAGAATTTCTGGGCGTACTTGGGGGTCTGGGGAAGCTTGACGTTGGGGTTGACCTCCCACTTGTCCTTTTCGTAGGCGGGGCACTCGGACTTGGCGCGGTCAGTCGAGGCACCGGCATCGCCGCTAGGGTCAGTGGCACCGGCGAGCGCCTTTTTGAAGTTGTCATAGTCATCGAGCTCGGAAACAGAGTCGCCATCAATCTTGACGAGACCGTAGCTGCTGCCTTCCTCAGAGTACTCGTAAACAAGGCCACCAGAGTAAACGCTAGACATATCGGTAGAGTAAAGAGACTTGACTTCGGGGAAAGTACGGGGCAGGTTGGTGTTGCATCCGTACTCGGACAAAAACATGGGAATGGAGTAGTTGCCATAGTCCTGGACGTTCTGGGACCAGCCGCTAACCTGGAAGCTCGACTTGTCACCGCACCACGAGTAGTCGTTCATACCAAACATATCGATACGCTCGCTGTCGTCACCGCAGTTGAGGTAGGACATTTGCTCCCAGCGGTTATCGGAGATATCAGCAGCAGAGTAGCCAACGGGGATAGAGCGGTCGCACTGCTTGGAGATGTACTCCTTCATATCACGCACAACGGCCTTGATGTAGGGGGCGGCGTGGGAGTTGTTGGCGGCGTTGATGACCTCGTTGGCGCTCAAGAAGCCGAAAACATTGTCGTAGGTCTTGAAGGCATCAATGGTGGCAAAGACGTGCTGCAGGTAGCCAGAGTTGTACGACAACTTGAGGGTCGACTCGTTGAAACGGTTGAGCGAGTTGTGGGGGGTGTTTACATCGAGCAAGAGGTAGATTCCTGCATCGTCAAGCGCCTGCATGCACTCGCTGTGGTCCTTGGAGTTGTCAACAGTGTAAACACGCACCATGTTGACGCCCAAGTCCTTGAACTTTTCGATATCACGCTTGCACGAGTCAGAGTCCGCGAGCGGATCGTTGGCGTCGCTGGCGCCGCCAGGCTGGTAGTCCACACCGCGGATATAAAAGCGGTCAGAGGACCCCTTTTTGTAAAAGGCGTTTCCTTTAATTTCAATAGGATCAAGAGCTGCGGCCACTACGCTGGCCAGCGCGGAAAGAACGGAAAGTCTCATAGGGTCGAGAAGGCTGTGCAAGAGAGCACCGAGGTGGGCGAGGTGCCCTCCATATAGTACATGTGCCTGCCTGCAACCCTTACCCTGGCGCATGTACACAGGGGGAGACCATACAACGTCAGTGTGCCGCCACAATTGAAGCCACGCGTGCATCGGTTGCTGCAGCGCGCATAACTTGTGATCAGAAAGGCCCCATATTATCTACCGCTAGTATATTTTATAAACTGACACGGCGCTTTTTCCCAAACAGGACAGGGGGGCTTGGCCGGATGAAACGTGCCACCTGGGCGCGTCGCGTCAGGGTGTCAAAATCAAGAAAAAGGAAAAAGAGCGGATTGCGCGCGGGTCCCTGTATCGCGACGATCTCGCTAATCCCCGGATTTGAGCGACTGGGGGCAGTATCCCTTGGCAAGCTTGGCGTGGTGCTCTTTGTCCCAACCACGCTTCCAAGTTAGGCTGCCTCCTGCATGAGTTGCCCCACACTGAGGCTCATGAGTACTAAAAATAGATGACTGGTATGTAGATCAGAAACGAGAAGAGCTCAAAAGAGAAGAAAGGGGGTGAAAAATTTGTGCAAAAAACAAAACGAAAAATGGTAACGGGGGCTCCTGAATTCCAGAAAACAAAGGAAACAAGGGGCAGCGTATAGTATCCTTATAATTCTTATATAGATACTTGATAGTGTGCGGTATGGCCCTTTGGGTGTTTGTGGCTCTAGGCTTTTATGGAACGGGACATTCAGAGGACGTTTAGCCAGGAGGACGTTTAGCAAATTGCCGTAATTCTGGTCAAAACTATCCAAAGAATCAGCTTTAGCTTATTTTTGTACGCCTATAAAAGTAGACTCTTACCTTCAGACCTATCTAATCCTCTTCAAGGACGCTTTCCTGAATTACCATGCCTTGAGCTGGTGTCCCAGCAAGAACATCTTCGCGCACAACGTTTGACAAAGAGCGGCGTTTAGATTGGGTTTCTTGAGAGTTTGCGGTTTCCTCTGGGCCTGCAAAATCGTGCCCTTCTTCTTGGCTGGGTTCCTGATTGTGCACGAGATCACCCACAACCGAGTCTCTAATGACCTTATTGGGGTTCAGCCCAGTTTCGCCCTCTTTTGGCTCGAAAGCCTGTTGAGGGGACGCAAAAGTGGAAGCGGCATCTTCAAAGTCATCGGTAGAGACACGTTTGAGGGATTTTGGGGTAACGGGCGAGATGATTTCCTTTACTGTCTCGACTTGTTTGGTGTTGAGAGGCGGGGGCAGGGTTGATTCGGGAGGCGATTCTGTTTGAGAGGGATTTGAGAGGAATGCTGTGAGCTCTGGGTGTGCCTCGAGAGTCATTGGCTCTGATGCTGGTACTGGCTCTGATGCTGGTACTGGCTCTGATGCTGGTACTGGCTCTGATGCTGGTTTGGGGTCTGGTTTGGGCTCTGGCTGGGTCTTTGCCTCAAGTACTGGCTCGGGTTTGGTCTCTGGCTCCGGTACTGGCTCGAGTCCAGACTTAGTCGCCGTGTCCCGTCCTGACTTGAGTATCGTTCCTGACTCCTTAGATCCAGACTCCATATCCTCCCTAGACTCGTCCCCGCTCTCGGGACCCCTCTCTTTCTTCTCTTTCTCAAATGACCACAACACCACAGTCAATGTACTAAACTTCGGTTTTGCTGCAGCAGGGAGGCGTCTCGTGGGACCCCGTGCTCTTGCTCTGGCGTCCTTGGGCATCGAATCGATCTGCTCCTCTGCGGGCGGAATCTCAGGCTCGCTAGACTTGCGAATAGGTGGAGGGCCCCGACCAATGGCTGCATTCAAATCGTTAAACATCCCAGAGTTCTGCAGCGCAGCAATACGTGACCCGAGCTTTGGCTTTGGCTTTGGCTTTGGCTTCTCGGGTGCTTCATCAACGGGGAACTTGTTCATGGCCGACGGTCGAGCAGGACGGGCGGGCCGCGCAGGTTTAGGGGGAGCAGGACTGACGCTCGACTCTTGGCGCCCTACTTGAGGGTCTTCAGATTCCATTCTGGTCTCGCTGAGCACCTCTTTTGTCTTTGACTCCACAGATCTCTTTGATTCCAGCTTGGTTTCCTCAGCGACCACTTCAGACTTAGCAGGGCCATTCAAATCAGTCTCGTCACTTTCAGAAGGTGAAATTATATCGTTTGCATCTTTGGTTTCTGAGCTACCAGCGAGAGGTCTGGCATTGGACTCAGTGTGGGTCGGTTTCGATGCTTCACTCTTGGGCTCGCTTCCGGGCTCGTTTGCGTTAGTAGCACTCTTGGAATCACTGCTTGTAATCTCGGGCTTATCCTCAAGCTCACCTGCTACACTCTTTTCATTGGTCTCATCTTTAACAGACTCAGCAAGCTCTTTGAGGTCTTGATCTGCGCCTCGGCTCTCGGGTTCAGTAGCATCTTTAGCTTTAGTGATTAACCCACCAATAGCAGCACTAACTGCCGCAATAGCTCCGCCTGCGGACTCGCCAGCGCGCTCTGAAGAGGTGTCCTCGGTGGTCCGAGGTTGGGATGTGGGATCAGGAGAGGACGATAGGGTATCGGGTTTGGTAGACTCATCCACAGAGGTTTCCTGGGACAGATGCGACCCACTATTCGACAGGCTGGACTCACCAATGGACCTACCTTTGGCCCCACTAACGGACCCACCAATGGACCCACCAATATCCTTGCTATCTGAATGCTCCTCCTCAATTGCCTCCTCAATGGACTCCTCAGTCAAAGATTCCCGCAAATTGGTGGTCCCCGACGGCACTGGATCCCCAGAAGCACGCTCGCTCACGTATCCCTCCAGCTCTTGATCGAGTTCAGGGTGCAAGGTACTGGAACTGCTTGAACGCGATGCAACACGAACCGGGTCACGCACAGGCCGTGAAGAATAAAGCTGTGAGCTTTCGGGGCTTGGCTCGTCGATCTCCTTGTATGCCGCAATAGAGGACCTTGTTCTCGTGCGATGTTGTGTGGGCACACTAGGGCCAAGCGAGGGCTCTGGTTTGGGCTCCGTGACGGCGTCAGCAGCAGCAGGCTCATCAGCGACAGCGTCAGCAGCGGACTTAGCAGCAAGATCAGCAGGCTCCGACCCACCTGGGCGGGTCTCTGTGGGTCTTTGAGGACGAGCGGGGCGAGCGGGGCGGGCAGGCACAGGAGGGCTCTCAATGTCTTGTTGAACACACGAATCCTTTTTGACAGTCTTTTCTGGCCGTGTGGGTCTCTCTGGTCTTTCAGGCCTCTCTGGTCTTCCGGGCTTGATGGCTTGGCCATCGACAGCGGCGTCGCTGTGTCTTGGTCTCTCTGGGCGCTCTGGACGCTCTGGTTTGAGCAGTTTCTCCGGCTTAATATCGGCACCAGCGCCCGGCTTGGTTAGTGCCGC
This sequence comes from Wickerhamiella australiensis, assembly GCA_030579635.1. Lineage (NCBI taxonomy): Eukaryota > Fungi > Ascomycota > Dipodascomycetes > Dipodascales > Trichomonascaceae > Wickerhamiella > Wickerhamiella australiensis. The sequence goes on along the minus strand of JAKTRM010000001.1, from coordinate 104,802 downwards.
CGCTTGATCATTTTTCTGGCCATCCTTTTGATCGATCTCTTGATCACTCTCATGCTCACTTTCCTCGATCGCATCGTCCACCTGCAGGCCACCAAGCTGGGGCCGCACCTCGGTCATTGAAGCTCTTCTGGCAGCATTGGCGACGCTTGGATTTTGAGTGAGATCGGCAATATCGGCGGTAGAAATAATTGAGTCTTCGTTTGTGCCAGTGGCCTCCTCCAATGCTTTATCGATGGATGGCACATCAACAGGGGCTGCCGTTAGTGATTGAGAGGGTCTGATGGGCCTGATGGGTCGCTCGGGTCTCTCGGGTCTCTCGAGTTTCTCGGGCCGCTGCGGACGCTCCGGTCTCGCGGGCTTGTTTTCCTCTGCAGGTTTACTCAAGCCATCAGCGTCTCTGACCTTAGCCTCAGAGGAGGCAACAGCTACACTTGTTTGGCGAGGGCTCGGAAGAGGGAATTCATCACTCTGCATGAGCTGATCTTCAGTGATAACCACTGGCTGGCTTTGATCATTTATAGGGTCATTGCTGCTAGTATCTGGCATTGCTGATGGGAGCATTATTGGGCCCTGCTTGTTATTAAGGGGTGGGGGTGGGGCAATAAAGGTTAATTAGAGGGCGAGAATATAATGGGCTAAAGCTGAAAGAGTTGAGGTGCAAGTGTTGACCAGAGGTACTCATCATCAGATGTGCCTGATTGTCAGGCCCACCCATCACCATCACCATCACCCATCACCCATCAATCGCCATCGGGCCCACATCACCACCTCAGGCCCACTCATTCACATTACAGGAATTATCTATCTAGGAACCAACTACAAACTTGAAAATATCATTAAAGACATAATAGTTACCGCCCTCGTTGATAAGATGGAACACTTCAGTAAACAACTGGGGGTGCTCGCTATCATCAATCACAAGCTGACCAGTAACGACAATCAAAATGTCCTGGCCGTTGAGGCTGCAGGGCTGAGCATCCAAAGTGTCGACCTTGTGTTGGACTTTTTGGAAAGGAAGCTCCTGAAGTTTTGTAATGATAGCCTGGGACCCCTGGACCTGGTTCTTCTCAAAAGTCCACATACTGTGATCGCGGTAGAACGAGCCGAGATTGGCACGGTTCGCAGAGAAAGTCTCGTAGAATACCTGCACAAACTGCTGAGCGATTTGGTTGTAGTCCGACATGACAAATGGTGAGTTCAAGAGGTGAGTTGATGGATTTGAGGTTCTGATTTGTCAGTGAAGGGGGACGTTTAGACAAAGTGGCGAGAGAGCAAACAAAATACGCTTTATTGCTACAAGTTATTGGTTGGAGAGGTGAAAGATCTTGAGGGGAAAGGATGGGGAAGGTGGGGAGGAATTTGGGCTGGTTCAGGCTAGCCTTGCCAAGTAGCAGCCCCTTAGGGTCCCCACCCAGTACCTCAGTACCTCCCAAGTACCTCCAAGCAACCCCTACACTCCCAATCCCATTCCAACAGCCACCCCAAGCCACCGACACTCCCAGCCACTGGCAATTACCCAGCAGCCACCCCTAGCCTAGCCACCCACACTCCCATGATTGGAGATCAGTTAGCCGATAGCTATAAACAAACCTTTGAGTGGTATAGCTCGGGCCTTAAACTCACAGAGGAGCTTGTTGAGTTTTACCGTGAGCGAGCAGCAATTGAGCGTGAAGCGTCTCAGCGGCTCCAGCAGCTCGCAGCCAAACACTTTACCAAGAAAGCCGCCCTCTCGAGTGCCGTAACGGTAGGCCCACAGCCGGCCACGACCGCGGGGTCCCTCGAGAGCTCGACGCTCGAGACCTGGACTGAGATCCTCAACCAAACAGAGCAGGTAGCTGCGCACCGCCGCCAGCTTGCGGACCAGATCTCCAACGAAACGTGTGCGGAGCTCGGCTCGCTTGTCTCTAAATGGACATCAATCGGCGAGAAGGTTGGAGGCGTTCATTCGACGCTCAAGCAGGACCTCTCAAAGTGTATGGCAGCCGTTAGGACCCACAAACAGCAGTACGACGAGGCGTGCGCCGCAATGGAGAAATCGCGCGCAAAAGGATCGAAAAAAGTGGACCAAAAAGAGGAACAGATGATCAACGCCAAGAACTCGTACCTCTTGGCCATTGCTGTGGGCAATCGAGTCCAGCAAAAGCACTTTTATGACGATGAGCCCGAGCTCTTGGATGCGCTCGAGTCTGCTTATCGCGCGCGCACCGCCCAGCTCAACCGGATCTGGAAGCACGAGCAGCTGCGGGAGACCGAGTGCTGCACCTCGACCGCTGAGGCGCTCGCCGCGTGCTCTGCCCAAGTCGATACCAATAACCCAATGCAGGATATCTCAATGTTTGTCAAACATAATACCCGCCCATGGCCTGGCCCACAAGAGTTAAGGTTCGAGCCAAGCCCCGTATGGCACGATGAGCCCGAGTTTGATGTCTCTGAGCAGGGCCTTCGTTTCTTGAGGGCCCGTCTCGCTAAAGCAGACCAGGATATAACTCCTGCCACTCATACTTCACAGGATATCATGGAGAAATTTGAAAACTGTAAATCTGATCTGGCCCGCGCAGATCTCGATTCCTTATCAGTATCGTCTGTAGCGCCGCTTTTGTTTGGGCAGCTCTCTACCCTCGATAAGCTTGTGGCAGCGGAAACAAAGCGTGTGGGAATTGAAACAGAACTCGAAACTATCGAAGAAGCGTGCCATGGCAAGGACCTCTCTTCAGTTCCAGTCACACGCACGAAAACAAAGCGCAGCGTTTTCGGCAAGAAAAAGGAAATTGTAGAGGTAGTGGACACTAGCGCGCCTACCTCACACTCAGGACTTGGTATCAAGTCGCTTCTCGCGCGGGGCAAGACCAATAAAAACGAGCCCACTGCTTCGGTTTTGTACAATTTTGAGGCTGGCGCCGAGGGCGAGCTGAGCGTGTTCGAAGGCGAAACTCTGGCTCTCATACAGCGCGATGATGGGTCTGGCTGGATCACAGTGCGCAGGGGCGCAGAGCAGGGCATCGTACCTGCGTCTTACTGCGAGGTAGCTGCACCTGCGCCGCCGCCCAGCAGGTCTGGGGCACAAAAAACTTCACAGAAAACCCTCGTTGCTTTGTACGATTTTCAAGCTCAGGATGAGTCCCAGCTGAGTCTCAAAGAGGGGCAAACTATAGTTATAGTCGAGGATGACCCGGGTAATGGCTGGACCACAGGCACAATCGATGGCAGGACGGGAATATTCCCGACCAGTTATGCAGAGGCATGAGTGCGGAGTTTAGAGATGCACGCTACGGATTCTTGAGCTCTGTTTTTCACTTTAGAGTACCCTGTGGTATCCCAGGAATAAGGTCGTTTCACACCCGTCTCTAGCTAGTCTAATGTATTTTATTGTATTTAAAATCTGAAGATCAAGGGGATTTCAAGACAATGCTCAGTTTTGAAATGCTCTGAATGATCTTTGTAAAGTACAACAGCTCAACTTGGAACCGCGGTATCACGTCGCTAAAGCAACACCCATATTACCGCCATTATGCCCACTGGAACACCTGCCTCCATCTTATTGAATCCATTGCGAGAGTATGGGGTAGTATAAGTGAGAGAAGGTGTGGCTATAGGTCTGCCACCGCGGCCTGTAGAGTGCACTACAGAGCTGCTGGTCTCATCAGTCTTGGTCAGGGAGGTAGTGGAAGAATTGGTAAGGTTTAAGTTAAGGTTTGTGTGGTTCATGCTGTTGTGGGACTTGTGCTACAAAAGGGGAGGTGATTAGGCTTTGGTAATATGCACTAAGGTGCAGCACAGTACATAAGCGATGCGGTCGAGCTCAGTGATGGCCGGCTGAGCCCCGTGTGCCCAGCGGTGCTCGAATATGCGTACCAAAGCAACAGCTGCTTTTGTATACCGCTGCAAACTACCATACACGACCATAACCGTACTACCGCCTGCGCGCTCTTGGCCCCCCCTTTGACCTTAACACCCTCACCACCTGTGTCACAAAATATGAGCAGTAAAAAAGATGGTGTGGAGTTCACGTGTGATGGTTGTGGCTGCGATTTATCGAATTTAGTGCAAATAAGATGCGCAGAGTGTGCTGAGTTTGATCTCTGCGTGCCATGTTTCGCTCAGGGTGCCCATTCAGGCGACCACAAGCCATGGCATGACTATCGAGTCATTGACCAGAACGCGTACCCCGTTTTCGATCCCCATTGGGGAATTGACGAGGAGTTAGCCCTTATAGAAGGGTGTGAGCAATATGGAATTGGAAGCTGGGAGGACGTGGCGGAGAATATCGGCGCGCGGACCCCACAAGAGGTCGGTGACCACTACTTGAAGATTTACGTGTCTAGCCCAACTTATCCGGTTCCAGATGCTTCCAAAGAGTTTGATATCAGTCCTCGTGATTTCATACAGGAGCGCCTCGCACGTATCGAGACATTCAGGGCCAAACAGCTGGCGATGGGCCCGCCCAAAAATAAGGCGATTGCTTCGCTGCCAGGGTGCCACGAGATCCAAGGATTTATGCCTGGTCGGTTGGAATTTGATACTGAAGCGGAAAATGATGCTGAAATGACTGTCAAGGATATGATATTCGAGTGTGACGACACAGAGCTCGACGTGGACCACAAGCTCGCAGTTTTGGGTATTTACAACGAGCGGTTAACGCGTCGAGCCGAGCGTAAACGCATAATTCTCACACACAACTTGCTCGAGTACCGCCGGCTCACGGGGATCGAGAAGCGCCGTAGCAAGGACGACCGCGACCTGCTGCACCGACTCAAACCGTTTGTGCGGCTGCTAGACCCCGAGGAATACGAAGAACTTTGCCAGAGCTTTCTTGCTGAGCAGCAGTGCAGGCGCCGGATCGCAGAGCTGCAAGAGTACCGACAAAACGGCATCAAGACCCTGGCAGGCGCCCAAAAATACGAGCAAGATAAACAAACGCGGCTTTCAACAATCAGTCGCGTGCCCTCGCGCCACTCGTTGATTGACGATGGCCTGATGAAGGTGCGCAAGCCGCAGCAGAGTGCAGAAATTTCCGCTAATGCAGACGTTGACCTCCTCTCGCCGCCGGAAAAATCCCTTTGCACGCAGCTGAGAATCGCTCCCAGGTCATACCTTGCCGTCAAGGAAGCGGTTTTCGAGGAGCTGGTACAAACAGGCGGCAATATCAAGCGTAAAGAGCTCGAAGGGTTGCTTCCGCACTTGCCTGAGGCCAAGGTGGGGAGAATATATGATTTTTTCCAGAGTCAGAATTGGATCAGCTGAAATTGGGCCAGCGGCCCAAGCTGTGACTGAGAAAGAGTGTGGGCCCACCAATGCACCTGAGCGCAACCTGTGACCGAATGGCCTCATGCCGGTCAAGGGACTGCTCAGTTTAATTTATTTGTTCATTTATGTACTGTACATTATGGGGTAGGCGGTGGTAGTTAGCCGAGTTTTTCTAACCCCTTGTAGTTAGCCGATTATAGCTAGCCGAGTCTAGCTAGTTAGCCACTGGGAGTTAGCTGGTAGCCACTGGTAGCCACTGGTAGCCGTTGGTAGCTGCTTTCATTTATTTTCGAGGCTGGTAAACCTCTCTGCCCACGCCTTTGTCCCCAAATCATCCTAAGCTGTAACATACATACCCTAATCTACACTCACACTCTTGTAACTCAGCTTTGCTCTTTATCGTCTCACCTATCACCCTTTATTGCGGTCTAGTCCTTTGTAAATTTAGTGATATGGATGCCAGTTTCACATTTCAGAGTGAACACTCGCACTGCTTGCCACAATTTGAGACATGGGCAGCGATACTGACAGACTCTGTGGTGATTGAAGCCACTTGAGCATACAAACTATTTGAATAAAATTTCTGAAAGTATTAAAACACGTTCAACTTATGGGACCACACCACGTGCCACCTTTGCAAGTGTCCCCATCACCCATCCCCATCCCCTAACTTTGCGCCTCATAGCCCCTGCTACACTGTGACAGTTTAATAATTAACCAGAATCAGAATCAGGTAAATGTTGACAAAGCCGGGCCCGATTAGTTTCAGGATTTTATTAGAATTGGATGTGTGTTTTTCTGTAGCTTTTACACCTAGCCGTCCGAGACCAGCATATGCTCGAGCTTCTGATTATTACAGATAATTTTAGCTTTTAGGTTATCGACTAATTATTTCAAATGATGCTAATTTAAGGTTTGGGCGGTCCTAGGGTTGGTTCAGCATGAAAGTGCGAGCTTGTAGTCAATCTGCGATCGATTGACTCTCAAACTCAATTAGACACTACTATTCCATTGCTCCTGCCGCTAGTTTCTCGCTGTCTCCTTTGTTTCAAGTATTTGTGGAAGCTCCTCGAGCAGGTGCATGCAAGCATGTCTCGCGTCAATCAATGCACATGCCACATGACAGCTAGGTATAAATACTCCCCACAGAATCCTCTAATGTTATCATGCAATCTCATATCTTCAACCTTGCTCTTGTGGGCCTTGTATCTGCCGAGGAGCCCAGCTCTACTGCCGCCGCTATTGGAGTTGGCTGTGGCGATGGTGCCATTGACCCCACAGACCCTAGCGGCACTGGTATCCCCATTGACGATGGTGGTATTGGCCCTAGTGAGACTGCCAGCGAGCATCTCATTGACCATGGCGGACTCTTCCCCAGTGAAACCGCCAGTGAGGTTCTCATTGACCATGGTGGAATTCCTGCTGTTGGCCCCCAATCTATCCCCATCAAAGGAGGTCTCTATGCAAGCGCCAGAAAGAGAGGTGTAGAAGGCGAGGCTGCTACTGGCGCTGCTGGTGCTGATGCCAGCGCTACTGGTGCCGCTGATGCCGGTGCCGTTACTGAAGCTGCTGGCGCTGCTACCGGTGTTGAGACTGCTGCTGGCGCTGATGCCGCTACTGAAGCTGCTGGCGCTGCTACTGGTGCAGCCGATGCCGGTGCCGCTACTGAAGCTGCTGGCGCCTCTGACGTTGCCGCTACTGGTGCCGCTGCTGGCGCCGCTACTGAAGCTGCTGGTGCCTCTGACGTTGCCGCTACTGGTGCCGCTGCTGGCGCCGCTACTGAAGCTGCTGGTGCCTCTGACGTTGCCGCTACTGGTGCCGCCGATGCAGGTGCCGCTACTGCTGTTGAGACCGCTGGCGCTGGTGCCTCTAACGTCGCCAGTGTCTCTGAGGTTGCGGGTACAGCCTCCAATACTGAAGTCGCTGATGCCAACGTCGCAGTCCGTAATAGTCTCAGCTTTGTTGCCGCTATTGCCGCTGTTCTTATGTAGATATGTAGCACTTGAAAATATTTAAATTTGTCGCCAAAAATTGGGCTTGGGCTGGTTTGTAGACGGTCTGTTTGCGCTCTAAATAGCTGACCCCAAATGGTTCAGTTGACACACAGCGCCGGGTACACAGTGCCGAATTTTACAGCAATTACACAAATTCTCGCATTCAATGCTTAAGTATTAGTTTACAGCGCCTAACAAGGATCCCTAGAGCCTATAGCCTCGCTCCACCCTCCACCTACAGTCTCTGAATAAATAATTCGATAGCTTTGGCAAGTGATTTATCGAGATCCTTGTTCTCCATAATACCCGCCAGATAGTCTCTCAAATCTTGGGCCAATTGCGGCGATTTCAATTTCTTGTACTGTGCAAATACCAGCCGCAATTGGTCAGGGTACTGAGGATCGCTGACGTCCAGGTACCGTACTGGTAGCGTAACGCTCCATATTTGGGGGCCGTCGTGTTCGAGGGCATAGTCTACCACGTGCTGGCAGAGGTGCAGTCTATCGAGGCTAGTGAACTCATCAAAGATCTCCAGGGCCACGCGGCAAAACTCAATCTTATCACCAATTTCATTACCCACAGCAGAATCAAACACAGTCAACGCGATATCGCCTCGGAGGGCAGGGTTATTGGCCACATCACCCAGTACTTCGATGTTGACGTCGGGGAGGTTCTTGATGTCCTTTTGCGCCTGATCCAGGTCTGCGGTAGTGAGATCCAGCTGGTTGGGTTTTTCCAGCTCTTTTTGTTCGTCCTTGGTGGCGCGTTCGATTCCCAGAAGCTTTCTCCGCGCCAGGATCTTGGCCACATAAATCAGCTCAAGGCGCATATACTCGAGCCAAAGGTATGCACTAGTGGGGTTGAACCGGAGTCCCCGCTGCAAAACAGTGCGCGCTTCCACGATGCTAGCATTATCTTCGGCCTGGTACTTGGCGACATAGACCCACACCTCGGGTTTGGTGGGGTGCAACCGAAGCATTGCTGTGAGCTGCTTGTTGATGACATGCACCATCTGATGCTGCTTTGCATAGCCAACAGAGCGCGTCCACAGATCCAGCTCGGCAGGGAACCGCTTGACGGCTCTATCGTAGATAAAGTTGATGCGTCGAGGTCCTGCCCAATCGCTGCGGCCCGAGCCCTGGAGCGAGCCAGACTTTTTGAGCTTCTTTACCCGGAGAGCACGTAACCTGTCCACGCTGTTTTCATAGTTTGCGTACGAGATAAACTCGCTGGGCTTGACTGTGCGGGCAAGGATCCTGTGCTCGTAGTCTGTTCTGCGCTTGATGATGGTTTGCAGCTCATGCTCGGTAAAAATTCCTCGTTTTTTAAGGTCTTGGATCTCTTCTACTGATTGTTCAAGGTAATAGCGTACTTTTTCACTCATTTGCAGGAGATCGAGATATTTTTCAGAGGCAGGTGTTAATTTATTAGCACCTTGGTGGGGTTGGGTGGGATACTAGTGGGACACCAGCGGGGACACTGGGGAGATATCAGGGCCCTTGTTGGACGAGAACTCGACACAAAATTGCTGAGGCCGGTCTGGTCCATACTCACTATCTCTCAGCACCGCCTCTCTGATCATCTCTCTGGCCACCTCAGACCACATGTCTCACCACCATCTCTCATTGCCTTCAACACCAACCAGCTTTTTACCTTTCACTCAGTTATTAAATATATACATTAATCTCTTCTAAATCGTTTCAGATCACGGCCAGGCGGTGCGCTGCTCGGGGGAGGCAACGGCGGGAGGTCGCGGTCGTTGCGGTCGTTGCGGTCATTGCGGTCGCGATCACGGCCATTGCGCCCATACCTGCCAAACCTTTGGCCGTACCGGTCTCTTCTGTCCCTGCCACCATCGCGGTCGCGCCTGCCTTCGCGTCTGCCGCCATCACGACGACCGTCATCACCCCTGCGGTCGATATCGCCACGGTTTTTGTTTTCAACACGTTCCTTGAACCAATCGGGGTCTGAGGATGCGGGACGCTCGGGGCGGGCAGGAATAGACCGTGCGGCATCGCGAGAGTCTCTGGGGGTTCTCGAGCCACGTGAATCGCGCGAGTCTTTGGGCTCTGCTGAATCTCTGCTGTCGCGAGAATCTTTTGAATCGCGGGTGTCTTTATCCCTCGAGTCTTTCTCCCTCGAGTCTTTATCCCTCGCGTCCCTGGCACCTCTTGGGCCCCTAGAGTCTCTGGAATCCCTCTGATCCCTCTGATCCCTAACATCATTGTGTCTCGAATCTCTAGACTCCCTTGAATCCCGCTCTTTGGGCTCACTGGCCTCCGCTGAACCCCTCGAGTCTCTTGAAGTGTCTTCGCGCCAGGGGTCGCTGTTACCATCATCTCTGTCACTACTTCTTTCTGGTAACCTTCCGCTCACGCGATCAATATCTCGATGCTGATCTTCGGCGAAATCCAGCGGCTGCTGTTTCACTATATGAGCCAGCTGGCCAGACAATGCGGTGGCAGCGAGCTTGATATCGGCTCGCGAATCCTTATCGGCCAGCTTCTGGACAGCTGATCGGACCTGAGAAGCGCCTCCAGCCACCAATTTAAAGACCTCGTGCTGGCACAGTTTGGTGACAGTGATGGCATTGCGAACGACCATGTACTCCTTTGAAGCAAGCGCGACCGTCAAAACCCGGGTTATTAGCAGTGTCTGCCACCTCCTTACTGCTTCAAACAAATCGCGACGGTTGTAGGTGAGATCGAGTCGTGACTCGCGACTTGCATCGCTATCGAGACGACGACGAAGCAAGCAAGCAGAAACTGTCTTGACACCATTCTCGGGTTTGGCAAACGCAAGGGCATTAAACGCGCTTGGGGTCGTGGTGTATTCGAGCAACCAAGTGAAAAGAGCCGCCAAGAAAATGCCCAGGTTCTCTGCCTCGTACGCCGTACAGCTAATGAGGGTGTTGTAAAGCAAGCTCCCGGCGAAAATGGTATCCACAAGACTGATGTAGTTGAAATTAAGCGTTCCGACGCGGCACATCTTTGTCAAAAACTGGGGAACAAACACCGCATCCAGGGGCGAGTAAAGAGCACGCGGCAGCAGTACTTTGGTGAGGAGGTCAAGCTGGATAGCTCTCTTGCGGGCAAGCTCCTCGGTGGGCTTGCTCAGCCAGTTGCGTTGCTCATCAGCCAGCCGCGACTCGGTTTTCTCCACCACCAGATCGTGCAACTTGGCCCCAACGTGGGGCTTGTGGGTCTGGCTCTTGTGGTCCTCGTAAGCTTTGGCAAACTTTTTGAGCTCGTACGTTTCAAGAGTCCAAGCAGTAAGGAAGAAATTTACGCTGAACGTCTCACTCGTACTCGGCAGCCGCTGGATAATGGGCGCCAACACATCGCTGTCCTTGTCGTTTTTATTGATGCTCTCGACCAAAAACGGTCGCCAGAGAGCCATAGCCATTGCCACTGGAACCCCATACTTGTTGAGCAATCGAGGAATAGGATCAATCAGCTCTGCAAACTCGTCATACGGCATTTTGGCCAGCAACGCAGAGTACTGCTGGATGGTCATTGTAAACTCATCAAGACGATAACTCAAGAGTTTGGGGGGCGCCAAGTGCTGCTGATTCTGACTCGCAAGGTAGTTGCGGTAGCCATAGCACAGGGCCACAAAGATCTCGAGTGTGATGTTGTTTTCCTTTAGTGCCCCCAGAAGCCGGTCAAGTGTCGCGGTTGAAGGGTCAGGGCCGCCCAGTTTCTTGAGGGCAGCTTCTCTGATTGTCTTGTGGGAGCTGAGCTGCTCAATCTGGTCCATACTGAGCTCGTTTAACCGAATGCACCCGCTCATGTGCATAATCATATCTTTGAGAACAATCAGGTTGCTGAAATCGTTTTGGTGAAACTGCTTGAGCACAAAAACCAGGATTTTGGAGCAGTCAAACTTGTCGGCTTTAGCGGCCAAGCGAGCAGTAAAAGACGAGATTGCCTGGATCCATTTTGAGTCGTGGAGACCATCGTGCTGGCTGCGGCCGCTGGTGAGCTGCACCATAATCACGAGCGGCAGCACATCCCAGGCCATTTCTGAGTAGTTGAGCTGCTCAAGCATCAGCTGGCCAATCTTGTCGTAACTCTCCACTTGAGACAAAAAGACAGAGAATGCAGTGTAGGGGTTCAAACGCGCTTGTTCGGCAAAGAGCGTGAGCATTTGTTGCGTGTTATCGTTGGAAACACGTTTGAGGATCCCCTTTGTGTTTTTCTCCGCTCGCTGCAGCGCGTATTTTACGAGTTTGTAGTGACGGGGCACCGAGAATTGCCATTCAGTGTAGAGGGCGTACCGCTCAGTTTGGGAAAAAGTCGCCAGGACTTTCCAGATTTCGTCAATGGCCTCGTCCTGCTCCACGACCGAAATGGCCGGCAAGACCCACTGCCTAAAAGTCTCTAGGGCTTCTTGCTCGGGCAGCGCAATGATTTTGGAGCAAATTAGCGTCACAAGGTCCAAGTCAAGGCCCAGGAGCGGGCCCAGGAGGCTCAAGTATGTGTGGTTTTCAGCGATGTTCTGGGTCTGGAGGTTCTCGAGAAGTTTGCGCTTGTAATGCTCAGCGACGCGTTTATTAATTTGCACAATCAGCGGAAACTTGTGGATAATACTTTGGGCATGCTGATCAAGGCCCGATTCCAGCAGGTACTCGACAAAGTACTGGCGGTGCTCGAGTGGGTTGCGCTGTTTTTTGGAGGCCGCGGGCCCGTCAAGAGACTGTGCGTTTGCGAGGGCATTAAATTGTGAGGCTCCTGCATCGGCAGCCAGCTTGTCTTCCCAGTGGAACTGCGCGCTTTGGTAGTATGTAGAGTCGGGGCCAAAAAGCACGTAAATGTCCTCGAACGGCAGCAGCCCTGCCGCGATCAGCTTTGTGGCAAACCGCAGCGTCTCACGCCACTCTTCTGCGTGCCAGATTCGCCACGCTATACAGTCCAGGACCTGCGCGATCTCCCAGGGCCCGCCCGACTCGACGATTTGCACAAAAGTCTCGACCAGGCCAAGGGCTATACAGGTATCAAACAGGACCCCCAAAACGCTCGTAGGATCGAGCGAATAAATACCAATGAGCCGCTCAACGGCAGGCCACGAAAGACTGCCGGGACTGGTGCATAGCGCTACAAGTTCAGCAAACGCAATGGGGTTCTCGCGGCTGTAGGCGAATTTGACCTGGCGGTACAGCAGCCCTTGTCTTGTTTTAGCGGCGCTTTTGAGCTCGGGCATCTGCAGGATCTTGCGACTTTTGTCGCTGTCGAATATTGATCTGACCTCGAGCGGCGGCACATTAAACTTGGCGATGACCTGTTTGACAAACTCCAGGTGCTCGTCCACATCCACCGCCGCCAAATTGAGGACCAGGCTGTAATTATCCTTGGTGACTGCGTCTAAATCCGAGGATTTCAGTGCCTCGAGCGCCATAGATGGTGTATGGTGAAAGAGGGTCTTAGGGGGGCAGTAGTTGTGAGCGTACTTAGTCATTTTCAGAGTTGGGGTCAAGGTGGCCAATGTGGCTAGAATGGGCAAGAAAGCTCAGCTGGAGCCCTTGGAGCCCAGAGGGTTAGAGAATATTAGGTTGATAGAGTATGTATTAGAGCACGTAATAGATCATGTAATGGAGCACTGTTATGAAGCACTTCCTTACCCATACTCAGGGGACCATCATGGACTGCCTTACCCATACCCAGAGGACAATTAACGGGTCTCCCTTTCAAGGGCGTTAGCAGGGGCTTAAGTCTCTCATATACTATAGGTAAACGGGGATTGCCGCTTTTTGACCTCTAAAGATGCAAACTATACAAACCTCCAAAACCATTGTTGCGCAGGACCTCACACCCGAAGCGTTTGCTCCATTTGGCGGCGTTATATCCTCGAAACATCAGCTGGCAAACGTCCAGTCGGCGTCTGCAAACCAGGGGACCGCCACCAAACTGTTCAAAGTCTCGCCAATCACCAACAATTACTCGCAATGCCCGAGCAAAACCCCTGCCACTGCCAACTGGAACATGTTCCGCTGTACTCCTCCTGCGCACCTGATTGAGGGCTCCGTCTACACCTCCAAGGTGCTTGAACGGCACCCTTATTCCTCACAAACATTTGTTCCAATGGGCCGGCCCAAGGACGAGGTGGCGTACATGGTAATCGTGGCCCCCACGGCCGCCAATGGGCTCCCCGACCTGGACGGGGTCGTTGCGTTTAGATGTATGGGGGACCAGGCGGTCACCTACGGAGCCGCTACTTGGCACGCGCCCATGATAGCGCTAGGAGATGTGACTGATTTTGCTGTTTTGATCCATGAAAACGGAGTTGCTGATGAGGATTGCCAGGAGGTCTATTTGGATGTTTTAAGGGTAGAGTTTTAAGTGCGGTGGTTTGATGGTTAAATAGTGGGGACTGCTAGGTTAGAGATTACGCACGGATTTTTTATATTCAATTCGCATTTTCTACGGACCTCAAATGGACGCAAATGGCCCACCATGCCTGAAATAAAGCACCTAGACATTAGCTAGAATTAGTCTAGTTTGGAAGTTTGTAGGGGATGGCAGGATGGTAAGGGAGGGCAGGCGAGTACTGGCGTGAATTTGGGTCGATTAGTTGCTATACTGCCGCGTCGCTGCCGCGTCGACTGCCGTCTCGATCCAACTCGGGTATCGCTCTCTCGACCCTCGAACCCTCGGTATTACACACCATGGAATACCCGAAAGCAGCCAAACGTAAAGGCCAAAGCGAGGAGCAGTGGCAGGCCCAGCTGCACCAGTTCCAATCAACGGGCCCCGTGACCCAAACAGACGATTTTTTCGCCAATGTGAGCACCAGTGCCGGCTCAAGCAAAATCGACCTCAACCGCATAAAGTATGCCGCCGAAAGAGAATACTACCTTGGGAATTACGAAAAGTGTATGGACTTGATTAATGCAAATATCGGAAACTTTCACGGAAGACTAGCGCAAGAGCTGCAGGTGATTCTAAGGGCCGTGATGGCCAAGAGATGAGAACAGGAGTGTTAGGGAGCAAGAGGAACTAGGTCCGATAGTTTGATCCAGCCTCATCCTCTCATCCACCCTTACTCACCCATACTTACCTATACTCACCTACTCACACCCTACCAATTAGTGAAGTGCCCCGGCCTACTTTGAGCTCAATAGCCCCTACTAACCGTTCAGATTGTGAAGCACCCTCTTCACTGATGTGCTCATCCATGACTTTAATTGTTTTTGTATAGATATCCACAGCGTACCCCTGACTCTTGAGCTTTAGGGCCAAGCAGAGCACTTTTTGGATGGCCTTGCCTGATCCGTAAACTTTGACCTGTTTAGTCTGTTTGGCGCCCAGTTGTCGGGAAACTCGCTTCAAACCAGATACAAGTGGGGTCCTGGTACTTAGATAAATATGACTAGCGCTCGTTAGTTTGTGGGGAGCGTGTTTAATGACCGGCATTGAGGGAGCTCAAACTTCAAGGCTCACTCAGCAGAGCTATAGACTGAAGCCTTTGCAGGTCTTAGAGTAAAGCCTTTGGAGGTCTTAGACTGAAGCCTTTGGAGGTCTTAGATTGGAGCCTTTGAGGCCTTCAGCCTGGAGCTTATTAAAGGCTAAAGGTATAAGTTAAAGACTCTATCAGCGAGTCTTTTTGAATCTCCGTTTAGACTACTCTTTACGCCAACCGCTTGCATCCAGAGAAACCACCCACACAGACTCACCATCCAGACTCACCACACAGACTCACCACCCACTTTTGACTTTCACATCCACCCTTGACATCACCCTGGATGAAATACCCTCAATGGTACTTTGATCAAGTCTCTTTGGAGCACGCAACAGGTATGGGGATTCCCAAACCCCGGAAACTCGCACAACCGGCATTCATGGACAAGAGTACAGCCCCACTGCGGCGACCAAAGTCAAAGACCTCAGAGTCGGCCGCTTTTGCCGCCCAGGCATGGCAAACGGCAATGTCGCCGCTTAAACAGCTCCCAATTACCATCGCCAGCACGTTCTTTTCAGGAAAGTCTATACAGATTGTTACTCTGACCCTGATTTTCTACGGCCTCTTTGTGACACCCATTTGGCAGATCTTGACTGTCGCCAGCGCGTTCAAGGGCCTCGAGAAACCTTCAAATAGTGCATCCATCATGCGTGCAAAACTCATTTATATCCTTGCAAACCTGCTGGCACTCGGGTTTGGCATCTATAAAGTGGATTCCATGGGGATTCTGCCCACGCGTCAAGTCGATTGGCTCGCCTGGGAAACCCCCACTGTTTATCAGGAATATTTGAGTTAAAACGTATATAGTTACAGAAATGCCAGGCAGATTGGCTGATGGCTCAGGCATTAGTTCTTGACGTTGCCCTTTTTCAGATTAAACATACCGCCAAACTTGGCAGCCTTGTAGCCGCACCCGCCGCTTCCACAGCTGCTGCCACAACCGCCGCTTCCACAACCGCTATCGCTACCGCCACCGCAGCTACCGTCGCAGCCGGCCATACCGCAAAAGCAGCGCTTGGCAAGAGGTGCCTCGACATCGAGATCAATGATGGGAACGCCTACAGCGGCGGCGGCCTGCTCGGGGAGAGCAAATACAAAAGAAGAGAGGAAAAAGAGAGAAGTGAGCTGCATCTTGGTGATGATTTAGGAGGCCAAGGTGCCGCTTTTATACCTTCAAGCTGACCGCAACCTCCGGAGCATAAGGTTATCTCGTGAATTGCGAGGGTGCGTTTCAGCACGTTCGGGTGCACGCGCGTGCGTTTTTATGCGCTATGGAGTGAAGGAGTGCATTAAAGCACGTCAAGGTGCATAACTGTGCGTTTCGGTTTATTTTGGCGTGGTTTGTCTATAGACGATCTAAGTAATAGTGCTGGGCCCGTTATGAGGATCGCAGAAGCATAGAAACAAAATGGTGCTGATGGTGCTGATATTGGCCTCCAGTAACTCCTAATGATGGGTTCTAAAAATTAAATGCCTCTCCCTGATGTCGCTAATCTTGCTTCTCCTTTACAGAATCGGCCACAATCTGTTCATTTATAGACTCAGATTCTGCCGATGGCTCTTTAGTCTCTTTGGCCGCGTCCTCAGCCCCATCACCGGCCTCTGGAGCTCCAATTCCCTGGGCCTCGCCAGCCTCAGCCTTGACTCGTTTCTCGTATATTTGCTGCAAATTGAACCTCCCATACTCATCATACCGGCTATCAACGACGCTCAACCCAATCGAGGACTTGAAACACTCGAGCAGGATGAGCCTGTCATACTGTTTAAGGTCAACCTTATGGTCGGGCCCCACGAGTCGGGCGGTGGCCTTGATTGCGTCCTCCTTGACGATATTTGAGTTGCGCACCGACGCGCGGATCGCGAATTTCTGGCCCTTTTCTCCTGAAAATTCGCCCTGGATGTACTCCTTGAAGGTATCGAGGTTCTCGACCGACGCGGGCACGAGCTTGGCCACGGGGGTGAGTTTCTGGACGAACCGGGTCTGCTTGTCGCCTGATTGGTACGCATCCCTGCACATTTCAAGCACAATTGCCACGGGATCAATGGACTTTTTCACGCGGATAAAAATCACGCACTCGCACCCAATCAGGTGGCCCTCGACGAGCCGCTGGTTGGTTTCGCCGAGCGCGGCCACTTCACTGGCAATCAGGTCCTCAATGTCCCCCTTGGATTCCTCCTCGCCGCGCTCGTCCTCGATGTTGGGGTACAATTTTTCCACATACTCTTGGACCAGCGGCACGAGCTCTGCACGGCAGTTTTTCTCTTTGTTGCGGGCACATGTGACGAAGATACCTTTCCAGCCGGGCTCGAGAACGGTGAATGATTTCAATCGTTTTGATTTTTCCTGGACGTTTCCTCCTTTACGTTTGCCCATGGGTGAGTATTAAGGGTGGACGTTTAGGAGGGTTGAGCGCAGCCCGAGGGTTGAGCGCAGCGATACCCGAGCAAAGCAAGCTGTAGTGTAGGCTTGAGTAGTGTGGGCTTGAGTAGTGTGGGCTTGAGTGGTGTGGGCTTGAGTAGTGTGGGCTTGAGTAGTGTAGGCTTGAGTAGTGTAGGCTTGAGTAGTGTAGGCTTGAGGTGCGGCAGGTCGTAAAGCTAGAGCTGTAGCGAAGGTTAGCGCATCTACACCTACTGGATACTAGCTAGTGCTTATAGAGCGCGCCTGGTCAATTAAATGTATAGACTAACTAATTAGTAGAAACTGCGGGGAGAATAGGGCAGTGCTCAACTTGAATCGGGCCGTGCTCGTACTCGGGCAGCGCTCAACTCGAATTGGGCTTTGCTCGACTCGAATTGGGCTGTACTCAACTCGAATTGGGCTGTACTCGACTCGAATTGGGCTGTACTCGACTCAAATTGGGCTTTGCTCGGGTATCGCTACGCTCAACCCTCGGGCTGCGCCTATCTCCTCTTTTTAAACTGAATGTACGAGTCACGCTCGTCCAGTCTCAACGCAATATCACTGGGCTGGTAATCGCTAAAGAAATACTTGAGCGAATACTCAATAGCAGCACACAGCCCAAAATCAAGTGCCATCATCACCGTCAGCGTCACCTTAAAGTCGGTCTGCATGGGCACAAGCTTCAGCGCCTCGTTCATCTCAGGCATAAACTCAACCGCACCTCCAAACGCCAACGCAGCAACACCAACAATTCCATAGTACATTCCCTTGTTCTCGGTGATGGCTTCCCTAAAGGGACGGCCCTGATAATTGATGGCAAACGTCGAGATCTGCTGGATCAGCTGCAACAGGTAGATTGCAGTGTTTAGCAACGACGGCTCAAACTTGGCCTCGACATCAATCTTCTCAATCTTGGGTTCAATCGCGTAAACGCTGTTCGTGACGTAAATCAAAGTGAAAATGTGCACCGCAAACTGACCCAGAATGCTGCCCATAATGTAAATGTTGAAGATCCCCGGCTGAGGTCTCTCCTTGCTCAGCTGTTCTACAGGCTTGGCACGCGAGATGCTCATAAAGCAAACACTCAAAAGCAGGCCGCTGATAGTGCTCTGGCCATCGCCAAACTTGATGCCGGCGAAAAACAGGACCGAAAGGGAGTAAGCACTAATCAGGCAATTGAGGGCCAGAATCTTGTACATTTGAATGGTGGCAACAAGAGTGCAGCGGCCTTGGCGGATAATATTGGTAACAGCAGAAACATTGGTGAGCTTCGAGGTGATGGGCGCAGCAACGCTGGCGTCCCCGAGCTTCAGGGTGGGCGCATCGCTCTCGTCCTCAACCTCACCAAGCATATCCGTCAGGCGGTCGGCAAGAGCGGCAGCGTTATTACTGGCTTGAGCGGCAGGAGCAGCAGCCAACGCAGTGATTTCCTCGCGGGTCTTTTCATCAACAACCCCGCCACGGGCCTCAACTGTCTTGATATAATGAGGATTGCTGGGACCAGGGGGGTAGAGGTGGGCAATGGCGGCCGGTACGGGCGGGGCGGGCTTGTTCCAACGGGCCATCAGCTCGCACTGCTTGCCGTACATTTTCTGGAGAGCATCAAACCGAGCGTTCTCATTGAGCTTCTTCATGCCTTCTTCGGTACCATTAAGCAACGCAATGCCGAGATGAGCCTGCTTGAGTGCACCAACATCATTGGTGCCATCACCACACATAAGACTCAGGTAGCCCTGGCGCTTGAGGGTAGTCAAGATGAACTCCTTCTGGGCCGGGGAAACGCGAGCATATACCCAGGTGTGGCGAATCAGATCGCTGATATTGCTGTGCTCCTGGAGACGGCCAAGAGCCACGCCTGAAACGCAGAGATCGTAATTCTTGAATACAGAGATATCAATGGGTTTCGAAACATCCACAGGGAGATTCACCGACCCGTCCACAGATTGCCATGCGAGTTCCTGGATTCCTTCCTCGGGTACATCCAAAATAATTGTCTCACGCTCAACAATACCCACCTGTTCGGCGACTTTGACGGCTGTGAGCGGGTTGTCACCGGTAATCATGACGCTACGGTGCGAGGATTCGTTGAGCATCTTGATGGTGGCAATGGCATCGGGCTTGAGGGGGCAGTGGAAAACAAGGAATCCAGCAAACGTGAGCTGAGTCTCGGCATTCTCGCGAGTATAGCCGCTAACAGCTTTATCGGACTTGATGGCGCTCGGCTCCTTGTAGGCAAATGCAAGCACACGGCTACCGTTGCGGGTATAATGCTTAAATGTCTCTTCATAGCCCTCGGGCACACTGGTCAACATCTTTTGAATAGTCTCGGGGGCTCCCTTTACTGCCACAAAGAATCTACCATCCTGAAGCTTGGCAACAGAGGAAGAGCGCTTGAGGGCAGAACTAAACTGGAACCGCTTGACGATACGCAATTTCTGGGTCCTTGCGGCATTCACAACGTGGTCGTTCTTTTCCACAGTCCAGTTGATGCCCTTGAGCGTAGTTTGCTCCATGGGGTCACCAACCACTTCGCCATCATCCAGGAGGACCAAAGCATGAGCAGCAGCAAGTGTAAGGGTAGAGGCGGCCGGGAGGTCATCGATCTTGACGAGGGTGTCTTTCTTGATTCCAGCAACGCCCTCCACAATAAGGTCCTCAGCAGTCAAAGTACCGGTTTTGTCGAAACAGCAGACATCAACACGGCCAGCAAATGGAATGCGGAAAGGCTCAGTACAGTAGATATAGTATTTTCCGAGAGCAGACAAAGCAGAGTTGACAGAGAGAGTGAGCTCCATGGGCAGCTCGGGAGGCACAACCGAGGTAATAATCAGAATACAGTCAAGAAGCAGCTTGTTGCGAGGACGTTCGGTCTTGATACCCTCGGTCCACACGTACCAACTAGCGGCAATGGCGAAAACCAACAGAAACAGGATAAAGAAGTAGGCTTCCTTGTTGCCGGCGCCCACACGTTCAGTACTAAAAATCATCACACGAACCAGAGATCCCTGAGAAGTCTCGAATCCGGTACGGATAGTCGCGGCGATGGCGCCTCCATCTGGCGGGGCGGGGACATCCAAGCCATCCACTTGGGGAGTAGCTTCGGTTACCTGGAGCACTTTTGTACCACCAAACAGCAGCGAGTTTTTGTCGACCCCTTCTGTGTCGAGAAGAGCAGTAGCGGGACGGGTTCCGACACTTTCCTTGAGAAGCGGGGTACTCTCACCAGAAAGCATGGCCTCGTTGACAATAGCGGTACCGCTAAGCAGCAGCAAATCGCAAGGGACACCAGAGTCTTCGGGAGTACGACCAACACTCACCAAATCACCCGGGAGCAGCTCATCGCTTTGGATGGGGGACCACTTGGAATCGCGGTATACAAGGACCTCGTAGGCCTTGATTCCCATGCCTCTAAACTCCAGCATGGTGCGCTGGCGTTGCCAAACAACGGTGCTTTCGAATCCAAACACCATAAACAGGTTAAGGAGCGAATACCACCACTTGTCGTCCATAATCCAAAGGGCGATGCAAAACAGCTGGAAAACGAAAAAGGGGGCCACAGCGTGCTCTTTCCAGAGCTCCATGAATGTGGGGACAGGAATATCAAACTTGTTGGGTCCGTACCGTTTAATCAGGTCCTTGATCTCGGCGCTAGAGATGCCTGTGGTCCGGAACGCACCAATGGGCTGCTGCTCGTCCACGAGAAACTGCGGCGGGCGGAACTCGTCTGTTTCGGCGTTATAAATGAAGCGTCTTTTCTGGAAATTAAACGAAAACTCACCGTTCTCCCGCAGAATCGGCACAATATCGGGAGCGCCGGCATTCTCAAGAGGAATGATCTTGATAAAGGAGGACGTCTCGACAGAGTCACCGCGCACAGTTGAAAACTGCTGCTTGATATCGACATTCCAAAACTGCATCAGCCAAAACAGCGCCTGCAGAGACATGATACTGCCAAGGTACACGTAGGTCCACTCGGGGCCGCCGATCCAGTGATCGTAGCGCGTCATGTAGACATAAAAAAATCCCGGATAAAGCACAACAAAGGGCCAGACGTATGGCCGTGCGATATCGGGTCGCGGGTTGCACAGCGTCGCGGACTTCGCGCCCAAGACTTTCATGACGTAAAGAGGGAGCGAGGGCTGGCACATGTCTAGGGGGAAAAGGGTGGAGTCCAGGCGCGAGCGGTATTGGCGATATTAGAGCTCAGATGAGTTGCATGTATTTAATTTAGGTGTATAGTCCCGGTCGCGCCAGCGTGGTACAGTATGGTGGGTCCCAGAAGCTAATTCGGGGAGGTAAGCTTTTTTTAAAGAGGCTGATCCGGGAAATATACGCTTTTCAGCATACAAGGCACCGATTTAGTGCCCAGATTTGCCTACATTGTAATTAGATTTATTAAGTTGGGTGTTTTGCTACGGCATATCCACTTTTGGCAGGATTGTAAGGGAAGACAGCAGAATGTATACGAGACTGATGATCGGTCCAATGGCAGCAGCACCAGCGCACAGGGGTCTGCCGATTGCATAGACGCGAGCAATGACGACGCGAGTAATGACGACGCGAGCAATGACGACGCGAGCAATGACGACGCGAGCAATGACGATGCTCATCACGGATTTAGCTGTTCCCCTTCAACCTTACCAAAAGCGTTAGTGCCTGAGCAAGACACCGAACATCAAGCTCACGTGCAAAGCAAAATTTAAAGCAGTGAAGCGGTAGTAAATTTAATTGTGGGAGTGTCAGGAAAGTGGCATTACTAGGGACATAGCGGAGATAGCAGCAGCTGTCAAGAAGGTCAGGCATAGCACCACGAGCACCATTGGTTGAATAGTAGCCAAGGCACATATAAATGGAAACTCAATGGATTTCATTTGGTGGGACTGTAACCAGACCTAAATTGGAGATATAAGAAACCCGCCGTGACCTGGGTGCCTTCAGTCTTTCCTTCAACCGTACTGCTAACTTCCCTATAAATCTTAATGGGTAACAAGGCATAGTGAAGCCCATAAATTATATACCCCCTGACTATCCAAAACTCTTCATGATATCTTTTACGGTGTAGAACGTCTTCCTGTATGGTTCCTCAACCCCCAAGATATCACATGTGAAGGCTTACCGATGAGTACAAACCCTGTTGGGTAATTTACTGATCCTGAAACCATTACTAGGTTTCTTATTGAGATATGAGTGTGTACAGCAGGAACTGGCAACAAGCGAGTTTCCATGCATGCACAAGACAGGAACCGGTGGGGAAAAGTACTCATCTTTTGTCAAGATACTATGAGCCGACGTGACCTCTACAGCCAGATAGATACAAACTTACCAAGTAGTGTGCACTAAGTACTCAGTTTCTAATCCATGATACTCGACGACTTATGTACTCCTAAATGATTTTGTGCCTCATCTCCATACACCTCACTATGTAGACTAGGCCGCAGAAATAAATCTACGCAACCAGTTGAGAATCAGATGAATCATTACATATTCGTTAGCTGTATGTACCACAAGCTACGGGCCCTGGAGAAATCTTGCAAGACCCTCTACTGTGACGTTCCGTCCCCCTAGAGACCCACCCAAAACCACTTTACCTCATCATGTTCAAGCGTAAACCGGTGCTACAGCCTCAAGACCAAAAAAATGTTGCGCTTCACAATCTCGCTGCACTTGAGGAATCTCTGGGCACAATTTATGTCACAGCTCATGGCCTCGTGCTCCAGGACCACCTCGTACACAAAATCAAGACCCAAATCAGCAACTCGCCTAAATCCCTCACCGTCGACGAACTCGCGACCGAATTCAGTGTTTCGCTTGAGGCCATTCGCTCCTGCCTCCCGCTTTTGGGCGATCTCCAGGTGGTGATTGATCAGTCCACCGTGTATGGACCAAAAGTACTCGACAACTTGGCTTCACAGGTGCCAGGAACCCCTCTACTCTCTGTGGAATTTTGCAACTCCCACAAAATCACCTTTAAGCTGCTCCAACAGCTGCGCAGAACCCATAATATAGCGCTTGTTGGAGACTATGTGATGCAGCAGCAAGCACTCACAGACTACAAACAAAAGCTCGAGGAGCTGGTTTTCGGCGCTAAAAGCCCAGTGGAGGTACCCGATTCACCACTGCTTGAACATCTAATGTCTCAATTGCAGTACGATGGCCGTTTCGATAGAGCAACCCGCGTATTCACCCCAACAGCTTACCGCGACCAGCAACGAGATGAGTGGGCCGCGAAAATCAATGACGCGGGGACCATGGAAACTTCTCAAGTGCCATTTGATGCAAAGAAGTTCTCCAAACGCTATGGGTTCAGCGTTGTTGGAAAACATTTTGTGACCAGCGAGTATATACAAAAGCAGCGCAATCTGGCCAAACAAACGCTGGAGTCCGAGGGTATTTTCGACTCTGCCGATCTTGAGCTGCCTGTACCACTTGATCTCAAGGCCCAAGAGCCCCTGCCGGGCGTTTTCATGCGTCCCAGCTACGAGTCCAAGCTCAAGTCGCAGCTGTGCGGTGAGGCATCACAAATGGGCGAGCGCGACGCTGGCGCCGTTTCTGGGGTGGAGGCCAGCTCCAACGCAAAGAAGCTAGCAAATACGCACCTCAAGCCGCCCACACTCGGTGATATTCAGAACCAGCTCTCGATGCTGCCCACTAAACTGGCCAAGGTCATGGCCCAAAAATTCACAGTGCCAGTGCGAGAGGCGTACTTGATGGCCGCCACAGGGGTTCTCGAACTGCAAATCGAGCAGGCACAGGCGGTTGTCACCGCGCGTATCGCCGCATACCTTGAGGGCGTGGCCACCGTCACTGGGGACGCGCAGCTCCAGGCGGCCCTATTCGAGGAATGGCAGAGCTACGCTAGCGAGAACGATCCAGCTGCCAGTGTGGTCTCCTCTATTGATCAGGCTAAAGAGTACTTCAAGTCAGACCCCCAACTCGTCGAGCAAACCGTGGAGCAAATCAATGCCACGCACAAGCACAAACTATCCAAGACCAAGGACGCAGCAACGATACTGCACTTGGCCGTGGTTATGCAGCACAGCAAGATGTTTGAAAACAAGGCAGTCCTCAAGTGCCGCGGCAAACAGATCCCCAAAATCCTCAAACAGTTTGAGTTCCCCGAATGCTTCAAGCAGCTCAAATCCGACGTTACAAAAAAGGCGGATGCCACTGAATCGATCAAAAGTGTAAGGGAAATAGTCAATTAGTTTCTATGTACAGTATTATTAGCGGTGGTGGAGTAGGAGGATGGGCGGAGTGATTTAGGGGCTTCTTGTACTGGTATTCCAATCCAGAAAGCCAATCGTTGCTTATTCGCTTGCAAACAAGGCCACTGCACTCGTATTTCCTCATTATATACATGTTTTTGCAGGTAGGTGTTGTCTTCTGGTGAGTGGTTTTGGGGTGTTTTGGGGTGGATCTGGGGTGTGTTTCTTGTAGATGGCATCACTGTGTTGTTGTGTATTCTTGAAACGCGTTAAACTTTCAGCAACCCCAGCCAGCCCAGCCAAACCACACTCTCACACCCGGGGCGTCCAGGTGAGTTTCTCGCGCTTTTCGTTGCGCTCTCTGTACAATCTCCCCCTTTCTTGCAGCTCTCTTAATCGTTCTTGAAAAGCAGTAGGTACTTGAAGCTGTTTTATGGCGGTCTCCTCGTCTTGCTCGGTGCCCTCCTCATCACGGCTAGTCTTGGGGGCAGTCTGGAATATTTGGGGCTTGTAGAGGTCTTTCATTACTTTATAGGCCTGATTGGCTTCTCTCAAAGACATTTGCTCCATTTCACAAGTGACTTCCCAGCAATCAGACTCGGTTTCGATATGAGGGAAGCTATCTTGCGATACAGGTACTCCATTGATTGTGTTTGTGAGCAATACTCTGTAGCCATAGGTTTGTGGCATTACCCGCTTGTCTTGAGGAGGTTGTGGCGCCTCTGCCGAACTCTCATTGCTGCAGTCCACCCGGTCCTCGCTTTCTTGGCCCAACTTGATTGCCTCGTCGCCAATTTCGAGATCCGCCTCTTCTTGCTCGGGGTCTGGGCATTCCTGATACACCAGCCGAAGCCCACGAGTTCCAACGGATTCAGCAAACACCTTGAAAGAGGATTCCGGTTTGGTGGCAATAATGCGGTCAAGGATCTTCTCCAGGACGCCCAGAGATAATGCAAACTCTTTTTCAGCAATCAGAGATCCGGTTGATAGTACCTTCTCATGCAAATTCGTGGGCAGCTGGCGTTTATCCTCGCCCATTACCAGGTGCGCGGTGTGGAATATCGCGTCAATATCCTCGAGCGGGAGGTACTCAAACCCAAACAGCGTGTTAATATTGTGGTACGCGACAAATATGCCGTCCATTGAGCCGATCCGCGCTTGCAAACTATACTTGAAGAGCGCCGTTCTGATGAGCTCGTAAAACTCCCGCGCGTACGACTCCTCGTACCCGTCGCGTTTTATAATCTGATAAGTGCACCCATCGCGAATTTGCGCATAGTCTATATCGTGACGCACAGCACAACACGCGCGCGTCTTGAGGTCAAAGAACCCGGTACCGGGAAGCCGCTCATCGTGGCAATCCAGCTGCGACCGTAACATGAACGAGCCGCTCGACAAGTAATTATAGGTGCTGTGGTACTCCTGGTCCTCTAGAAGGTGGCTCTTGTCCCGGCTGTAGTTTGCAAACTCCGCGGTATCGGTAACGAGCATCGCTTCCATTGCGTGGCCGAGAAGCGAAAGAATGCTATCAGAACCCTTTAGACTGGGCAAAGGAGCAATTGCGTGGGTTTTCGTTTCGGGGCTGTACTTTAATAGAAAAGGCGTGGGCATCCTTTGCGCTTGGGTGAAGCTGGTGACCCTACCTCCAAAGTACTTTGAGAGGCCCATCAAACTGGGTGGTCTCTGGTGGCTGAGGGCCCTGTGGAGCTGGAACAGGATCCCCGTTATCGAGGACGTCGACCCAGTGTATTTCTTGCCGTTTTGCTCGGCCAGGCGCGACAGGCGGTTGTCTTTGCCTGAGGGAACGAATTGAGGCACCTTGGTGAAATCGAAATCACGTATTGACATGATATTCTCCAGTTCAGGCGGAAAATTGTACACATTTGAGCGAGGATCCTTGAGGAAATGCACGCCAGGACTAAACAGCACGCGGTCCAAATTATTGGCCAGAGGAGCAACAGGGGGCTGGTCAGGCACCTTGAATTGCGAGTACTCAACATCTGAAGATATTAGTCGGTGCAGAAACGTCTGTCGCGGGCGGTCTCGGGGCGGCATATATTCAGGGTCCGTTGGAGGTCTCGATCCCGGCTCTTTTGGAGGTTGTGCTGTTGAGGGGCCCGATCCCGGATCTTTCTCAACCCCAGCTACACCATGTTCTTTCTGATTCGCCGAGACTCTCGGCTTTCGGGGACGTTTTCTGGTCTTGGCCTGGGCCTTGGGTCGTGGCTTTGAAGCTTTCTCATCAGATTTCACCGGATCGGCTTTTCCCAAAAACATTTCTCTCCAATTTTTAGCATTAGGATCACCAGAGTCTCTGGAAAACTTGTGAATGAGATCGGATCCAGACATTTGCGGCGGCTTGCCTACCCCAGAGTCGTTGGAGCCAGGTTTATCACCAGTACTGGTTAATTCAGTGCTTTTGGCCTTGCTATACGGCCGTATACGTATACTTGATTTAAATGACCCCGATAAGCATCTCATTATAAAATGTCAAGGATGCAAATTCTTGTAGGGTCTGATAATATGGAATAAAGACTTTGAAAGGGTTGATTATGTACTTTTCACTTTGGGATTATGTCATTTTTCAAGACTCGTTTGGCACGGGGGTCTAGTGAGGCAAAGCCATGATAGAGGCTTTAAGAGCATGCAAGGGAAAGTGGTACTAAATAGTGCAAACGTACAAAAGTACGATGTAATCTTTGTTAGCGTGATAATTCTATAATGCAGACTAATGCACTAGACAGGGCTTGGAGCTTCTGAGACACGCAGCTTCGGGGTTAGGCATGCGGCAAGTTCAGGCCAGCCCCTAGGCCAGCTTTAGACTAGCTTCAAGACTAGCTTCTGGACTCTAGCATCGTCATTCTAGCTATAGACTAGCTCTATCTCAGCTCCATCTCAGCTCTATCTCAGCTCTAGACCGCCTCTAGGCCAGCTCTAGACGCCTAAACTATCTACTATGTACAATTTCATCACATCTTACACACAGTTCCTCCTCTTTTGACGCGGTATACTGCCAGCAACGCGGACACTTGTGGCCAGCAGGACTAGCAGCCGTGACCTTGAACCCGTCAAGTTCCTTGGTATACGACCAGTCTACATTCTCCGGCTCGCCAAACTCCACGCGAGAAACAATCAAAAACTCAGGCAGGTACTCTTTGTATTTCGCCAGCACCGGGTTTGGCTCGAGGTAAAGGTCGCACCCGAGTGAGGACCCTACTTTTTTATCGCCACGCGCCAGCTCGATAGTATCGTTTACGGCACTCTTGAGCGACCGGATAACCTCGAAATCGCGCTCAAGCTCGGCATCGACCCATAGCTCGCTAGTCTGGGGCCACCGCGCCATCAGTGGGGTGGCATGGCCACGCGTAACGTACTCTGGCGCGTGTTCCCAGACCTCCTGGCAAAGCAGGGGCGTAAGCGGACTCAGTACCGACAAATAAACCTGCAAGATCTGGTGCAAAACGTACTGAATGGACCGGCGGCGCTCGCTTCCGGCTGCCTCAGTGTACAGCACGTCCTTGGAGATATCAAAGTAAAACGAAGAAAGTAGCGAGTTCATGTTAATGTTCAGAGTCTTTACAACAAGACTAAAGTTCTGATCCTCATATGCCCTGGAAATAGTCTCGGCAAACTTGTGCATGCTTCCCAGCACGTATTTGTCTGCGGGACTAAGAGCAGGCACAACCGCGCTTGGCTCATAGCCGTCCAGGTTCCCTAATAGAAACTTAAAAGTAAGACGTAGCTTTTTAATCATCGAAGCCACCTGGTTCACGGCAATTGGCGAGAGCACTACATCACCAGTATAATCCGTTTGAGCAATAAAAAGGCGCAGCCCATCGATTCCTAGAGCCTTAAACTTGGAGTTGCCGTTAATCAAGTCCTCGGGGGCAGTAACGTTACCGAGAGACTTTGACATTTTCTGTCCGCGTTCGTCCAGGATCATTCCATGGGTGATTAGACGCTGATACGGGGCGCCTACCGATTCAGTGGTGGCAGATGTGACCCCTACAGGTGTATCTCCAGCGAGTGCACCTCCAGCAGCGCCAGCGCCATTAGCAACACGCGTCAGTAACGAGGACTGGAACCAGCCTCTGTGCTGATCAGATCCTTCCAGATAATAGTTCACAGGCAGCTGCTCATCATTAAATTGGGTCCATGATGACCCGCTATCAAACCAAACATCCATTGTATCGGTCCCCTTGCGGTAACTAGTAGCATACTGCTCATAGCCTTGAGGGAGCCATTGTGCCACTGTATCCTCGGTTTGGAACCATTGCTCGAGACCCTTGTCTCCATACTCTTCAATAGTTTTGATAATATGCTCCACAACGGGTGGGTCCATCAAAACCTCGTCGGTTTCCTTGTGGAAAAGGACAGGAATGGGTACACCCCAGACGCGTTGCCGCGAAACGCACCACTCGGTACGGCTCTGAATAAAAGCTTGCAGACGTGCTTTGCCTGACTCGGGGTTGAAAGAAACATTCTCAATTGCCTCGAGGGCGCGTTGCCGTACATCGCTCAAGTCCACGAAAAACTGCGGCGTGGACCGGATCATCACCGGCGTTTTGCTTCTCCAGTCAAAGGGAACGCTGTGAGTAATTTGAGAAGCATGTATGAGCGCGTTTGAGGCCCTCAGCATCTCCATAATGCGTGCAGATCCCTGTTTGCGTGCATCGAGACCCACCAGCTGAGAGTACGCGCCGTGAAGCTCATCTGTATACTTTCCTGTACCATCAACAGGGCAGTACACCTCGAGATTGTTTTCTAAACCAGCAAGGTAGTCTTCTTTACCGTGTGCAGGAGCAGTGTGGACCAGTCCTGTACCACTCTGGTCAGTGACATGTGGGGCGGTGATAATGGGCCTTTGTTCGTTGGTGATGGGGTCACGATAAGTATACCCAGTGAGTTGTGCTCCTGTGAGTGTTTCAGAGATATTGTGGACCTCAAACGGCAGGCTCGAGACGAGATTAGCGGCAACAATTAGCGGAGGCTCGCTAGTCTCCTTTTGGTTTACGAAAACGTACTCTGCCGTCTCGCTCACGGCAATCGCGCGGTTCGCGGGTAAAGTCCAAGGAGTAGTAGTCCAAATAACCGCCGAGGCCACTAATTTTTCGTCCTTGTATACGGGATACTTGACATAGACAGCCGGCGAGGTCTGCTGCTCGTACTGTAGTTCACCCTCTGCGAGAGCCGTGCGGGACTCAACGCTCCAGTACACGGGCTTGCGCTGCCTGAAAACGAGGCCATCGCTCATCATCTTGGCAAATACTTTGAGCTGCCGTACCACATAGTCGGGCGCCAAAGTAAGGTACGGATCGGCCCAATCGGCCATAATTGCAAACTGGCGGAACGATGAGCGCTGTTTCTCGACCATTTCAAGCGCAAGGTTGCGAGCATGCTCTCTGATCTGCGCAGCAGTCTCGAGTTTCTGCTTTTTCTTCTTGGCCCGTTCCCGCGAAGCGTTTTCAATCGGTAAACCATGACAATCCCAGCCTGGCCGGTACAAAACTCGGAACCCTTTGAGTACATTTGAGCGATTAATGATATCTTTGAGGATTTTGTTCATTGCGTGGCCCAAATGTAGTGCCCCATTGGCGTAAGGGGGCCCGTCGTGAAAAATTCTGGTCGGCGCCTGCTGCGCTTTTTGCCAGTCGTAGAGCTTGTCGCTTGTGGTATCGATTCTCTGTTGGATGAGTTCTTTATTTGGTCTATTGGCTAGAGATGATCGCGGCAAGTTGAGGGTTTTCGCATAGGTATGCGCACCTCTAGTGGCCTTCATGGTCAGCAAAGGGAGGTGGAGAGGTGGAGGGGAGAGGATGGAGACATTTGGAGAGCTGGTGCGAGAGGCGGTCGATGCAAGAGGGGTCAATAGATGGATCGAGGATGAGCCTAAAGGGACCCGCCAGGGATATGCCTAAAGGGACCCGCCAGGGACCCACCCGGACAAGCACCCTTTAGGACCCACAGACCAGACCCGCAGACCCACAGACCCACAAAATCGTATACTGTTGACCACCACTACCACCACCTAATCACTATATACATTAAACACCTACTCCATATCTTTTCTGCGCTCGTCCAAAGTCAAATAAAGCATCTTTGAGGAACTCTCCAAAGTCTGCACTAATCCGGCACCACCCAGCACCGTCAAGACACCAGCGAGCTCTGCCTGGAGCTGTGGCAGCGTAGGCATCTCCTTGAACTTTTCAACCTCCTGGCGAGCAAGCACCGATCCGTCAACCTGTCCACCCAGCAATACCAGCTTGTTGTTGGTACTATCGATGGCCTTGACGACGCTCTTGACGATACTTGGATCAAGCTCAGGAATAGCAATCAATGCGCTGGGTCCATTGAAAAAAGTCGCGAGCGGGTGCTGGGTTTTCCTGTAGAGTTTGTGGGCCTCAGTGGAAGCCGGGTCGGGGTGCTCGAGGCCTCTCAGGGCGACGCCGAAAAGCCCACTGCGCACAACCATGAAATTTGCACCGCTCTTTTTGATCTCGTGGCGAAACTTCTTGTCGTCGGCCTTGAGAAGAGTATTGTTGTGCACGGCCAAAATAATGGGGTTCGTACGCAAAGTGTGCGTGTATGTGTCAATCAAATATGTTTTACGGCTCAGCTCGTTTTTGAGAGTCTGGCGGGCTGTGGAAGCAACCTGGCTTTCCACTTTGGCCGGTGATACAGCAGCTGAAATTTGCCGAATAAATTGTAGGCTTTTCATGTAGAGACCGGATGAGTAAGAAAGAGGGTCTAAGGGGGGGATAGGGGTGAGGCTAGGGGAAGGGCACAGATAGGTGATTCACGAGTAAATTTATTTTGGCATCGAGTATAAAAGTAGCGCTTCGATGCAGACAGTGAGTCTCCTAAACGCTAGTATGTATTTGGGCTTATAACCGCTTCAAGTATTTATGAGATGTGTTGAAGGTGTTTTATCGTATGATATATCTTAGAGCCAAAGGTGTATGGATTCTGTTGTGCATGTGTTTGTTAAAGATTCCTAAAGACTGTTGGTGCTTCCTTTTATTATTTTTGGGCGGTTGATCTCAAATAGTGGGGACCGGAAAGCCAATACATACCTCCAGCTATGTACCCACGACATAGTGTTCATATACCCTCTCTGAGTTTCTAATCAGCTAATAATGCTCTTGTATACCCTGCTAGGAATGTCAACTACTTTTTGCAATTGTGAAAAATTTATGCTCCAGGTGCATATGCATATGCACGTGCGCACATATACCCATTTAAACACCTCGATCGAGCCCATAAAAAGCGTTCCGGGGGGCGGGAACACTCCACGTGCTTGTGGTTCCACGAAATCGGCCGATTTTGGCCATTCTCGCCTGAATCTCACGGTTCACTGCCATGCATCAGTACCCCTGTTCCTAATGGCCCAATGGCAAGGCGCTTGACTACGAATCAAGAGATTCCAGGTTCGACCCCTGGTTAGGAAGGCGCAGAGCTTCACAGCTTTACTTTTTTTGCTCCACGTGGCTCCAAAACAACCAACTTTGTCCCCTAGTCCTTTGAGTGTCTTTTTGGTAAACACGGTGGTGCTGGGAGTTTGTTTTTGAGCCGGGTGTTAAATGGCGCCTAATTGTTGCGATTTGTCATGTTGGGAAAACAAGAGGAGCAGCTGTACCTTTTATACTTGAGGGGTCATGCGGGCACATGCATAAAGGAGCGGAGTAGCGCAGCGACGATATATGGCCGATCCAGTATAGTCATAAGGCTACTAACGCTAGGCTATAAACATTAGATTGTCAAATGTATCAACTCCTCACTCATCCAGCATAACAGCCAATACAGCTCATGATTGCCGTCCACTCTAGTAGGTTCAGTGTTTTAAACAAATGTAACAGTAAATAAAATATTTTATATAGAGAGTTCATCAATGCAAAATGACTTTTAAAGGAGTGCCAGTCGACAGCTACCGCCATTTACAGCCCTCTAATAATAAGGCATCCAGAGCACATCGGTCAAGGCCAGGTTTCTCGGGTTCACAGCCATGGAAATCAAGTCGATAACCGTCTGGTTAGCGGGAATAAACCCTTGGCCGACCTGCGCAAGCGACATTGCCCGCTTTACAATGGTCTCGACATTACCTCTCACGATATCTCGGAGCTGCTGGTCGGTAACTGTGGGCTTTTGCTGCTGGCTGTACCATCCAATGAGCTCGTCGCGCACAAATATCGGCAAAAAGTATGCCAAATCAAATTCTGGGTCGGTAAGACTCTTGGCAATGATCATCACGGCCATAGCATAGAGGCCTTCCATTGCAGTAGGGCCCATCAAGGTCTGGATATTGGGCGTCAACCGGAACGGCACGGGGTCACCATTGAGATATGTGGGGGTGTTGCGGGTTGCCGGCAAAATTGGCAACATCTCACTTGCGCACACATTACCGTTGCTCATATCGATCAGGAACTTGTGCGGGTACCGGTTGTTGATGCTCATGATAAACGTCATAAAAGTCACACCAGCATACTGATAAGCAAACTGTTTACGGAACAGCCAGAAATCCTCAAACGACTGGTAGTGCGAGGTGAAATAGTCCTTCATGATGGTGCCAGGCACCAGCTCATTCTGGATGCGGTTGAGAATCTCCATCTTAACGGTAGCGATATCGGGTTTAGGCAGTTTAGGGTCAAATGCCGACCGCATTGCCTGAGTTACCAAGTCAAATGGAGCATCACGGCTCTGGCCCTTGCTCTGACAGTACTGCTCGTAAATATGGTACATGGACACATAATTGCTATTGTCCTGAATGAGACGAATGTGGGGTGTCATTGGCACGACGCTAGGCAAAGTAAACTGCAAGTTGCGGGTCCTGGCCTCTTTGCGGCGCTGCAACACGCTATTAAGGATCTTGAAGAGCTGGAGCACGCGTTCCTCGCGACGGCAATGACGAGCAGCAGGGTACTGGACTGCAAAAGGATGAATGCTACCGTCGTGGCCACGAATCGTTAACCGGCGATAACAAATACCAAACCCGCGAACCACATCAACGTTCGATAAGAACCGGCCAATCTTGACGAAATGCAGGTTGCTATCTTTGAGCTCGGCATTTTGGCCAGGGACCTCCACTTCCTCGAATTTTTGGTAATGAAACTCATTGAGCGGCGGGCTAAGGGCCTCGAGGTTGATCTTATTGGGCCGGGCATCGAGCTTTGCCTCGAAACGGTCACGCCATCTTCGCAACTTGAGCACATAAGTTTCCAAATTGGGTTTATCAATAACGAAATCAGCCTCAAAAGATGCCTTGATGTGTTTTGGAAGTACACCCTCGGCAAACCGGCTAATCGAGGCCTCAGTGGCAGCTGGCAGCTTGGTGTCTTCACGAGGGCACGGCAGCCGGCCCATATACTGCACACCATCATTAAGCAGCGCCACAATCAACCGGTACGCATCTTCATCAGCAGGAGGCTTAAAGCGGTGGTACACCTGGTCAACAAGCGTTTCAAGCGAGAGGGTCAAGAGCGGGTAGCTGGTCTTGAGGGTCGACATAATCTCCTCGACATTCTGCAGAGGGGTTTTGCTCTCTTCCGGCGCGGACTCTTCACCTGTACCTCCCGAATTCACGGCTCGGCCCACTGCGGCATTGCGGTTGCCCATTTGAGCATTCTGGCGCTGGAGATGCAAATAATCTTCACGAACAGTACGCAAATTGAAATGCAACGCCTGAGGGAAACTCTTGGCGATCTTGATGAGGATCTGACGCGTGAGCGGAGCTTCCTTATTGGCCAGGGAACTTAGCAGCTGCGGCACATATGTAACCCAGTACCAAACTGGCAACTCGCCCCTAAAATCGTTGAAAGCAGTAGCAATAGCACCCGTAGAATCATCCAAAGACATGAGCCATAAAATACGACCAAGGAACTTGCGGCTTTTGGCGCTCTTGTAAAGACCAGCGGCTTGTAGGTAGCAGCTAAGAGCAGTGGCGCCAGACCCGGTATGGCTAGGGCTTTCGGAAAACTTACGGTCATTAAATTTACCCCATTCTGCCCACGCTTTCGGCAAATAAACATCAATTGAAACCGCGGTGGCAAACTGCTCATTGGCGCGCTCATCGGCACCAAGTTTCGCCAACGACATACCACGCAGCGTAAAGAACTCAGACTTTTGTTGGGCGTGGAAAAAGGCGAAATTAGTATTGGAAATCACCTCGAGCCCCGTGCTCACATCGTTGGGGTTCTGATAGTGGCACTTGGCCTGCTCCCTCAGCTTCAGGAACGCTTCTTGGACCTCGATATTAGGCAAAGTATAGATCTTGCTCAGGAGATTAATGCACACATCGGTCATATTGTGTTTACGAGCAACATGGGCAAACCGGTTGATGATCCAGGCAATTTCATGGTACCCTCGGTAAGCGGCAGTATTGTTGCTACTCGAGTTGTTGTTGTGCTGCACTTGAGGAATAAGCGGCAAGTAAACCTTGTTGATCACTCCAAAAACGTGCTGACGCCATGTGACCAAGTCACTCCAAATATTGATATCGTCCCACAAGTTGGGCAAGCGCTCATGCCATGCCTGCAGTACACCCTTGAGTTCCTGGGATTTGGGCTCCAAATTCATAGCGGTAGTCGAAGCCAGCGAAGTGTAGACCTGTGAGGCTTCCATAAACTCGACATACTGCTGGAAAGTGTGCAGCAATGGGATGTGCGCAGCGGTGATACGTTTGGGCAAACCGTGCCATTTGCGGAGCACAAGCTGGATTCCCTCGTCGCAGCACTTGCTGAGAGACTGCAGCGTTTCGGTCTTTTGGCCAAATCCTTGCAAACACAAAAACGACTCAAACACCTGACGCCGCGGGGTAGGAGCATCCATCAACGACTTGATGCTCTGCTCAAGAGGCTCCTTATCGCTGGTCCAATCAGCAACACGCCAGCCACACTCGAGGAGCAAATCGTTGAACCCTTCATGCTTGGCCAGCTCGGTCAGGACATCCCAGTGCTGGAGCTTCTCGGCGCACAGAATCCAATGGTCTTCCCACAGCCCGTACTCGGATTCGCCATACGGCAAGGCCCCTGATCTGGCCTTGATTTGCGCATTCTCGTGCATCTGCATCGCCCGGTTCCACATACCGCACTGCTCATACGAGAGCGCAGAGTTGGTCACCACAAACTGCGACCGTTTACGCCATAGTCCATAGAACATATCATTCTCTTGTAAACCAGCATAAATTTCGGTCAGTGCGTCCAGATTGGCATTTGAGACCCGCTGCGAGTTATCGGCCGCCGGAGCTTCCTGAAGCTTTTCGAGAATCTCAATGCCGCTATACCACGCATCATAGTTGCCACACAGGTACTTGACAAGCTCTGGCGGCAAAAACTCGACTTTTGCAACCGCTTCCAGGATAGTCGCAATCACATTGGGCCGGTGGTCCGCCTGGCGGGTGTGGTAGTCCTTGGACAAGAAAACCACGAGACTTTGGACAATGTCGTTGCGCTCCTTGCCGGGAATCTGCTTGTACAGTTTCGGGAACACGCTGAGCCAATTGTCGTGCACAAGGTTATTGCTCTGGTACTGGAGCTCCCGCAGCGGGTTGATGAGCTGGCTACCGGTGGTCTTGAGGCCATCAACAAATTTCTTACGGCGAGCAAGGAACGCATCCAGCTCGGTACTAGGCTCGCTCGGCTCCTCGTCCATAGCCGGCTCATTTTCGGGGAAACAAGCCTCCAAAATCTGGAACGGAGCCAGCTTAAACTCAGACTGGTCTAACTCAACGGGCTTGTCGTCATCGACAGTATCAAAAATCAGCTGTAGCCCTTCATTAAGCCAGTAACGATCAGCTAAAAGCTCCCAATTCTGCTCCATGAGCACATACTGTAGCCGGTCCAGGGCGTTCTTCTCCAAACTCTGGCACAAAATCCCAAGCAGTTTGGTGCGGATTTCGAGCTCTTGCTGCTTGCGATACAACGTACACCCGACCAAAAACGGCTGCTCGAGACGGGCAGGGAGCTCGGTCTTGGCCAGCTGCTCGTCCTCGAAAATACCAATAATAATCTTGTAGTACTCGACCAGCAGGTCCACTTTTTTGGTGTTTTCAAAATCAACCAGCATCTTGAGCAGCAATCCTGCCTTCTCCTTGACGGTGGGGAACAGCTCAGTACGACTGAAAACCCATGACCGCACCATTGCGATAATATGGAGGTTGAGGTCCTCGTTGTCTAGCGAACAAAGCTGTGCAACGACATGCAAAAACGCGCGACGCTGGTCACCAAGATATGAGATTCTTGAGGCGATAAGGTCCAGGATATCGATAAGCATGGCGATTGGCATCGGGGCCGGTGGAGTAACAGGGGCACCGGCGGCAGCGCCATTAGGAGCACCGGCGGCAGGTGCAGAAACAGCTACATTTGAGCCGGCGGCACCTGGAGCACCTGGAACACCTGGAGCACCAGCAGGACCAGGAGTAGGAGCACCACTAGCACCACCAGTACCAGCGCCAGCACCAGCACCAGCACCAGCAGTAGGGTTTGCCAAGGATGCGGGGGGAGGATTCTTTAAATCAAACAACTCTTTTGCACCTCTCGAAAGTGCCTTTATAGCCCCTTGCATAATCTGGTCCAAGCAGCTGGGTTTGGCAATCACCGCTTCTTTAGCAAGGTAAATCCAGCCGTTGACAGGGGTTGTGGCACTCCAATGCTCTTGAATAGCGGAAACAACGGTTCGCAAAAACGATTGGGTCTCCTCGAGCTCCAGGTCGCTCTTTTGGAAAATCACATGCAGCACCCCGCCCAGAGCTTCATGCACCTGGCTGGTGGAGCACCTAAGCGAGCGCTCAAGCAGAGCCTGCAGGCGGTCAAGGTTGGCGCTGAACCACTCCTTGGGCTTGTGCTCAAGAGTGATTTTGACCACGGCAAGCGCATTCAAGCCGCTGACAATCGCCGCGGGGGTAATGAGGTCGCCCTGCATCAAGCTGCGATCGAAAAAGTCGAGATGGACCTGAACGTCTGTCCACAACTTACCCAAGAGCAAATCAATGACCTTGAGAACCCGCTGGCTGTTTGCATTCTCGGTAGCTGTCTGAGGCAGAGCGACAATGAAGCGCACAAGGTACGTCATAACGATATCACGCTGCTGAGTACTAACACGGTAAACGTTTTCGCCCTGATCTTCGCTCGCCATTTGCTCCCAGGTAGCCAGTAGCTCTGCCAGATCAACATCGATGCTGACGTTTTGTATGGAGCTGACCTTGGCCATTGCAGCAACGATAAACGGAACAAAATGGTCACGGTACTCGTAAAACAGTTTAGGATGGCGGGCGATAAAATCGTAAATGTTGGCCACGTGGGCAACGTTGTGACCATCTTCGGCCAGGATGCGGCGCGGCCATTTGGCCCAGAGAGGCGAGTTGATGCGCTTGACAAGCACCGGTGCCAAAACATCGAGCGCCTGCGTCACCAAGGGTTTTGCCTCGAGCTGATGGGTCTTGAGCAGCGCCACATATATCTGCACAACAATCTTGGCCAAAGTATCGTATGAAGCAATGAAATACGTCACCAACACGTACGCGCTGATCTTGGACATGATATCCTCGTACTTGATAAAGCTCCATCCAAACTTGATCACGTCTTTCCGGGCATCGGCAATTAGAGCCGAGCTTGTCTTGACAATCAACACGCTCATTTCCAGTAGCGCGAGCTGGTACCGGTCAATAGTAGAGCCATTATTGACGCCCGAAGTGGCTTGCCAAATACCCTGGTGCACCTTATCAATCCAGCCACCCGACCCAATCTTGGACAGCAGCTGGCTCAAATCGTCGTGCCGGTTCACTTCTACCACCAATATAGCATTAACAATGTACTTCATAACAAATGTAGAGCACGGCTTGTCCGACAAGACATATGGCAGTGATTTTTCGAGATAGAAACGGCGCAACTCAGTATCGGTGCTGCAGACCACATTCTCAAAGATGAAATCGGCAAGCGTCCAGTACAAATAAGTGTTTTGTGGGGTGATATTGGCCACGAGATCAAACAAGATGGGGTCTTTGTGGCCTTGCTGGATCGTCAGCACAGTGTACTTGACCGCAACCAACTCAAGAGCCTCAACTGCGGACCTCACATCGATAACCAGTGGAGATGTAGTGGGCAGCTCAGCAACAATATTGTTCATTTCCTCCACACTCTGGCCAAAGAACTGAAGCAGCGGCTGTTGGGTCAGGAGCCAGGCATCGCCAGCATTCTCGGACTCGGGTACATCCACAAGCGCCAGTGCCGAGGCATCCAAAGCTTCCTCGCCGGCACCAACACTGGAACCATCACCGGCATCGCCACCGGCAGCTTCCTCAACAGACAAGCTCTTGACGGTGTAAATCAAGTTGCAAATGCCCATACACTTATCCTCAGGTCGTTCCATATCCTGTACTTGCTGCCGAATCTCGTCAATATGCTCCCTGGTATACTTACGGAGCTCCTTGCATATGGGCATCTGGAGCAAGTCGCTGAAAAGGCGGCCAAATCTGAAATTCGAGAAATGTCCACTGAAATACTGAAAGCTCTCGGCGGGGTACCGCTCAAGGTACTTGGCAACAGGTTGTCTAAACGGCGACGAGTGCACCCTGCGCAAATTGGTCTCAACGTATAGCAGAACCTGCACCACGTCATTAATGAAAACGTGAGCAGCAGCAGGCAAAGAATGGAAAACGTTGAGGATTGCAACACCCTTCTCAATGTGTTCGTTGCCAATCAAAATCTTGTTTGCGTGCTGGGCAAGCGGCTTGGCCCAATCCTTGAGATGTTCTAGCAGCTTACGGCCCAGCTC
This sequence comes from Wickerhamiella australiensis, assembly GCA_030579635.1. NCBI lineage: Eukaryota > Fungi > Ascomycota > Dipodascomycetes > Dipodascales > Trichomonascaceae > Wickerhamiella > Wickerhamiella australiensis. Next base: position 65,737 of record JAKTRM010000001.1, on the reverse strand, counting down.
CACCTTGAAATAGTTGCTAAACAGCACGAGCAAACGCGACAACGAGTCAAGGCCACTAACAGTAAGACGCGAATAATCAGAGAGTGTGACCAAAGTGGGCCGCAACCCGTTTTGAAGAATATCGCGCGGCGGTCTCGGGTTAAAGGCCAGTACTTCCTTGAGTGCAGCATGCGCAGCATCAACCACCTGGATTTTGTTACTGGAAAGCGTCTTGAGCAGCACAGCAATGATCTTGGCCTTCATTTGTGGTTTATGCTGGGTGAAATGGTCTGGGGCTGTGGTAAGGGCAAGAGATAGGAGCTTAATGCACACGACCCGCAACTCAATCAGCTGCTGCGAAGTAGTGTACTCCATGAGGCGGTGAGCCGAAGTGAGCGACTCGTCCTCGGCCTCAACAAGTGCCAGCACCTCCTCGAGCAGCCTTGTGAGCTTCTCATCGCCAAAATCAAGAAACGTGTGCGGCAGTTGCACGCAAAAACTAATGGCATCAATGTAACCCACCTGCATGGGGAACGGCAGAGCCCGCAACGGTTTGACAAAAATCGGGTTGAGAAACACATTTGTGACCGAGCTGAGGATATCAGTGAGCGACTGGCCGGTCGTTTCCGCAAGCAACTGGAGAGCATGTTTCGCGGTTTCGCGCACATTCTTGTTGGCACTTTCAAGCTCAAACGCCAAAAGACCCGATAGCAGCGTGAACGGTCTCTCTTTAGTTTGCTCGGGAGTTAGGTCCTTGTTACACACCTGGATTAAATGGTAAAGCAGCTCGGCTGCATCGTCACGGGCCTCACTGGGCGAGTCGGGGCTAACGTCCTTGATCACAAACAAGATTGTACGAATAAGTTCCAAATGGCGTGCACGAATCCACACAAGCGAAAACTTGATATCGGTAAACATAAATCTGAGGGTACGGCACGCTCCGGCTTTACGGTAAAACTGTTCTTCAAAGCATCCATGGCTTAGTTTGGAGAAAAGAGCCCTGATCAGTGGGTACCTGTACGACTCTACATCTTGGCCACAGAGAGCTCTACCGCTTTGGAAAATGACCCGGATCCCTTCGAGACCCAGTTCGCGCACATCAGAATTATAATGACATAAAGCATAGAAAATAGCGCTCACAATAACCCTGGGCATAAGATAGGGAGTTCCTTCGTGGTCTTCAAGGCTAAAAGCCCGCATTGCGCGGCGTTTCTCAATGGTGAACTCGCCCAACTCGAGCAAGGCACAGTGCTCACACAGCTCGAGAGCCAGCTTGGTGGCATCGTCCTTGAGCTCAGGGATAGACGCGGCAAAGAAGATCGCCTCAAGAATACGCTCGCACAGCTCGTTGGTCTTGTCGCGCTTCTGCAGATCCATATGCGATCCATCGGGTAACGGCTTTAGGCCATCAAACTGGGTGGTAGATAGCGAAGTACGCACGCACCGGCGAACTACCTGCGAGAACTCAGACAAGTCTTGGACGTTATCACGAGGAATAAACTGCTTGATGGCGACGGCAAGGAAATCAAAGGCCATTCGCTTATAATGGGGCTGCACGTTCATATTTTGCAGAGTCTCGAATGCTTGCTCGATACCAGGAGTGATGTTCAACGGAATATCTTCACCAAGGCCCTTGAACTGAATGATAGCGCTCACATCTTGGTTACCGGAAGCCAACGATTGCAAATCCTGGGGAGGCTTGAGGAAAGCACGGTTGCGGCCGCCCAGTTTACCCAAAATACGGAGCGTAGTATGGCTGTGCTGGTGATGGTACGGTAATGGCCGCAGATGTTTCCAGAGTGCCTTCATCACATCGTCCAGAACCGGCTCAATGATAGGATCAAAGTATGAAGCAGTCAAGTTATCCACACAGAGTTCCAAAGTACGCAGACCTTGAGACACAAGCTCCTGTCCACCATTCAAGGCAATGACCAGCGGGCGCATCAAGTGGTTAAGGTGAGGAACCAACAGCGATAACCGTACGGGTACAGTGAGGCACAACTCAACATAGACATCACGCTCGGCAGGGATTCTGCTCGCCTGCATACGTTTGTTTAGAGTCTCGAGAAGAGTTTGCAGGAGAGGTAGCACTGCCTTGTACAGGGCCTCGAACCGGCCACCGCCAATGGACCGGAAAAGGGCCCGTAGCAAGTGAGAGTACACAATGGGGTGCTGGGCTGTGGAAGTGAGCTTCAGGGATTCAATAATTAGGTCCTTGAAATGGGGCAGAATCACCTGCTCATTAGTCTGCGGGAAAAGATTAACGGCCATAAAGCAGAGTTTGAACAGTTGCAAGAGAATATTGGTCTTTTCCAGGTCGCCCTCGCCCAATTCTGGCAGCTTCTTGAGCAAAAACCGGAGCAAAAGGCCACTAAAATTGGCAGAGGTAGTCTCATTGCCCAAAAATAGCTGCGTGATGTGCAAAATAGCCTTGTTGCGGAATGTGGCCTGAAAGAAAAACTCAAGCTCAGACCCGATAATCTCGTTAAAAGTAGCAGCATCCACGTGGATAAAAACAGTAGCAAACACCTCCATGAGCTCTTTCTCGTCTTTTGAAGTGATAATCGGCAACGAGTGGCTAAAATCGTGTTTCTCGGGGATCGGCTGCGATGGCGTGGCAAAAAACAGCATACCGTTGATCACCTGTCTAAACAGTTGCCGAAAAAGGTTTACATCGTTATAGCTGAATCCACGCGCACTCTCATCCCATTGTTGAGGGGGGATATTGGGTGGAGGCGCCGGGTTACACTTTTTAAAGCCAAACATCACAGTTTTGAGAAACGCCATCAAGTTCTTGAAAACGTATTTCGCGTCCTTGATTTCCTGACCACTCGCTGGCTCGCCATGGATTTGAATAATGGGCTGGGCAAGTACCTGGGTCATACTGAGATCGAGGCCATCTGAACCCTGGACCAGGTCGCGGTAAGTGCGGTTCAAATCGGTGAAACGGTCAACAAACGATCTCAGAATAACCACCATCATGTTGCGGCCCTCTTGGTGGTCAGGCAAAAGCAAAACACGCTCCATAAAGTTGAGCAGCAGCTTGGCGCTCATAATCTGGAAACTGGTTGCCAGCTGATTGTTTTGCAAGTTGCGGCAGTAGACCCGCACCGCTTTCCATATTTGGGAAACGCTCAATTCGTTACGAACGTGATGGATCAGGTCTGCCATTGTGGAGTATGCGAGGGGCCAGAGCGTCTCCTGTGCGGTCAACCCCACGCCAATCAAGACGCGTTCCTCTAGCAATACGTCGACTTTGGAGATGAAATAAGTGCGGAAATCGGTGCTGAGAATATGGCGCATCGAGACCAGTAGCTCTTTGCGGGCGCCGCTGAGCTCTGGAGGACAGTCCTTGAGGAGTCGCACCACGAAATTTGGCACCAAATTGTAATAAGGCTGGAGAAAAGTGGAGAAAGCCCGCAGCGCGTAGGCCAAGAACGACATGATCTTGATCTGGGCAGTGATGAAATCGTGGTACGCTTGCTTATTGTGAATATTGGCACTTACGCCCGTGAACATCTCGCCTCTTGAGGTCGCTGCGGCGTGTTCCTTGGCCTGTGGCGCGGCTTCCATGCTCAGCATTTCAATGATCAGCGGCAAAAATACCGGCAAAGTCTCGGGAACCAGCTGCTTATGGTTGGAATACAGCAGCACAATGATAATGGGGCACTCGGTGAGGACCTTAAACGAGGCAATGGCCGGCTGTACTTGCTGGTCGCCTACTGCAGCACCTCCAGCACTACCTTCTGGCGATGCGCTAAACCCGGGGGAGCTCGAAACGGCGCCCGAATTGAACTGATCCTCGACGAGCTGCCGCATGTTTTTGAAAACCTGAACTACAAACTCGAAAAAGGGCTTGACACTGTCCTGGAGCTGCTGTTTGTACGCACGGTGCAAGTTTGTGAAAATACGCATGCAAATAAACCCATTTTCCTCGTTATCGGTGCGCAAAACCTGCATTACCACGCGAAGGATCTCGCCTGTGGCCCGCTGGAGAGCGCTATTAGTTTGCAGACGGCTCAAAACATCCAGTAGAGTGTGGCGGAGCCTGTGCTCAACGGTTTGAACGTGCATTGAGACCGGAACCGACTCTAGGAGCGACAGAATCGCAGGTACAAGGGTGTTGACTACTGCGTCGGGGTCACTCGAGACCTGGTGTAGCTCAACGCTATCGCGCAAATCAACCGCAGCGCTAAGCTTGGCTTTTAAATCGCTTTGCGAGTCCGAAAGTCGCTCTGCAAACACCGAAACGATGCTCATGCTTGGACTCTGAATTGGACGTGGGAGTCTGGCTTGAATAAATTGATTACAAAGTGGTTCAAGTCACGTGCCAATTTTTTAGTGTGGGTGGCAGGTGGGGTCTTGTTAAGGGTGTTGGGATGGGGTGGCTAGGGTGGCGGGCGGTGGGGTCTTGAAAAGGGTGTTGGGATGAGTTCGCAGGAAAGATCGCAGGTCAGTAAGGCCAGGAGCAGGGCTCACCTCGAGGCTATAAAGCTCTATAAACTTGATTAAACCTAATAAGTTGATTGGTAGTTCCTTTAGTCAAATCTAACGGTAGGGTATGAATGAATGTGACTATAGAGCACCAATTCTGGGGGAACTTCCAATATGGCACCAGTCCATACATCCGCTCCAACCCAAATACCAGTAGCTATTTCTACAGAATTGATTATAGAATGAGCTGTTGAAGGTTATGAGTAACAGCATCATAGATGGCTTGAGCCTTGGGACTCAGCTCAGGAAGCGGTTGCTGAGAGGAGTTAGCGCTACTGCGAGTGTTAGGAGCCATGAGTGTAGAAAGGGTATGTCTTGTCTACGTACTGGCAGAGGCACTGGCTTATATTGTATAGCCAGGATAGTTCCAGAAGATTACGCTAAGCCACGCTGTTTTGCAGCATGCCGCAGATTTCTCCTGTGTGGTACCAGACAACGAAGGGATGGTCGCCTTATTTAACTGTGCTACCCACAACAATGAGTACAATTTCACCCAAACGTCCAGAACGTCCACTTGTGTACTCAAACAAATCGGCCGGACCTCGACTATACAAAACTCACTCGCCCGGCAGAGTGTAGATTCTGATTAGTGTGAGTGCCCCTCATCCTAATGGCTGTGGTATGGCTCCCTGTGGTTAGCAGCCATCCCTGGAGCTTCCACTGAAAACCACGCGGCCGCCACATTCCCGATTCGACTTTGCCGCGCGCTATCTTTCCTGATCAGCCAGGAACGCAAATATGTAGAGTTACCTTTGACTTGAGCCAATCTGGTTTCCCCAATAGTATTTTTCACTGATTCACCTCCAAGCAACCCAATTAGCAAGTCAAGTAGTTTAGAGTGGTATGAGTATCTTATGCCATCTCCCTTGTTGAGCACCTTTTCAGAGCTCTCTGCACGCTTCTTTACACTAAGATTCATATAAAAAACTATCCAACCTTCAATTGCTCCAGTTCCACCCAGAGGTCTAATACACCAGTTAATTGTCCGCTACACCCGGCCCCAGTTAAACCCTTGTTTCAACAAACGCGTCCGAGCTCTTTAAACTTTATAGACCAGCCCCATACTATTAACACTATATTGTTGCCACTCTGAAAACCTCAAACTGTTTGTACATTCCAGTCAAAATCGCTCTGTGTTTCGTGGGGAACGTTAGCACGGTCTAGATCGCGTACCCCCGTAACACTAGAGCCCCTGCATGACCCAACGTCTGATCACAGTGAAATTTGTTTTAAACCTGACGCATCTCGGGGTGTAGCTCAATCAAAGACAAGCTGAAAAGGTGAATACAAGGTTTTTTAAAGCAAGGGGTTGAAAAAGTCAAGAGCAGTAGCATTGTCAAGCTCCCCTGGCAGGTGCTCAGCTGGGGCAAGTAAAAACCATCTGTTGATTCATTTCAAATGAACAAGTGAAGACGAATCCCCTCAGTAGTACCACCGAACCACCCCCTGTTACGGTGCATCCTTAGGGGTCCAGGGGGGTTTTAGCATCTCTCACAGGTTTGTGCGTCTTTGCAGAGCAAATTGTTTTCACGCAGATAGGATTTATATACCAATTTTCGGCTTTGAGGCCATTGCTTGGCTCTGGCTGCTGCGTGGGGGTTTGTACCTTATGAGGTATCTGCTCTTGTACCTTGAAACCTCACTTTTCTTGCTCAACTGCTTAGCTTGAACGTCACTGGATCCATAGCACTGGTCCTGGATGTTGCGGCAAAATGAGCACGTGTAGCTGGCCCAAGAGTAACATGGCCCTCCACTTGAGGATTTCACAGAAAAGCTAGCTTAGACTCTTGTATGTACTATTTTGGTAGCCAATACTCCAACAGTGCCGAAAACTGCGTGCCCTGCATATGTGCCATGCATCATCCTGCAAGTACCCCTAGATCTTGCATGATGCAGTTAGCGTAAGAGGTTTTGGGTAGACAGCAGCTTGACCAAGCTCAGCCAAGGTCTTGGAAGTGATAATGAACGCGCAAACTCATACAGATAGATCCACCGGCCTTTTGTGGCTTTTGACATATTTTCTCAGCCGTCTTGTCGATCAAATGTTTCAATCGCACGCATCTTAGATCGTATCTCCGCCGTTGGTTTCCGCACCAACGAGCGCTCGATTGCCAGGCCTGATACAGCAGATTCATTGACAGAGTCGCCGTAAGAGTTCCTGGGCCCCCTAGAGGCAACAATAGACAAGCAAGCAAACAAAATCGAGCAGCTACCTAGTTTTAGGGGCCTTGAAACGTCCCTCATTTCAGTGTAACTTGATCCTTTTCAGCTGCAAGAACAAGAACAAGACGCAGTAGTGCCAACGGGATATCTTGAGGCATCTAAATGATCGACACTGCGCTGTTACCGGGTAGAATATGGTTAACTTTTCAGTGGCCGGACTGACTTTGCACGTGTGAGCTCTCGGCAGGGCATATCGCGCCAAAGGCTTTTCCCGAGAGCTTCCCCTGTGTTGCAGTCGCTTCTAAGAAAAACCCGCCGACTGTTATTTAGGGTAGCCATAACTTGTAGCCAATCGCTCTGTGACGTACTCAAAGCGTGGTAACACCCACAAAACCCTCGCAGCTCTCCGATAAACGATACCATGCAAGGAGCATCGAGCATGCCGCCTTGCATCTACGACTGCATGCTATGTGCTCATTTGAGGCGATCGCCGGGGGGTGCTTGTGACGGACTATTTTTCAAATATGTGGTGAATAAAAGCAGCTAAAAGTTAGCAATTGTGTCTGGTTCCACTCGTTCCAAAGTATTTATCCGACACCCCTCCTGTCTTGACACCCCCAATTTGCATGATGCATAGAGTGACCGTTATGGCATGTTTCAAGAGCCTTAATCAAGGGATAAAAATTTGTCAACCGGCTTTTTAGAGCCTTGAAAAAGTAATGAGTACTGAATTTTCGGCGCTCGTATAGTTTAATTCGCTCTAAGATTCTGTGGCACGCCTACTCGAGGATCGACAGCACCCGCATTTGATCTTCGTTGGTGCATCACAGCGTACCTGCATGATGCCATCAAGCCCAGACCCCCTTTCTCCTCTCTTCCGGCGGTATATATTGGGCACGATCTCCTCATCATCAAGACTATAAACCCCCGACTTTCGTTTCAATGCTATACAATACTCTCTTTTCTACCCTCGCTCTTTTCACCTTGACCGCTGCCGCCGGTGTCCCTTCTCCCAAGGTACTCTCGCTACCTCTAAGCAAGTCCCAGTTCTCCAGCAACGATACTGGTGCTCCTGTCGACAAGCGTGACACGCCTAGCCTCCAGCTTTCCAACAAGAAGACCTTCTACACTTCCGATATCGAGGTTGGTACTCCTGGCCAAAAGATCTCTATCATTATTGATACTGGCTCTTCTGATTTGTGGGTCGACCAGAATGTCTACGACCCTTCCAAGTCATCCACCTATAAGGACAACGGTACCCCCTTTAGCATCACTTATGGCGATGGCAGCACTGCTTCTGGCACTTATGGTACTGAGACCATTGCTTTTGGTGACTCTACTGTCAAGGATGCCAACTTTGCTTTTGCTAAACAGAGCACTCTCAATGGCCAGACCATTTTCGGCGTTGGCTACGCCAGTGGCGAGGCTAGCGGTGCCGAGTACGACAATGTGCCTGTTCAGCTCAAGAAACAGGGAATCATTGAGACCAACTCTTACTCTTTGTGGCTCAACTCCTTTACCGATGACGATGGCTCTATCTTGTTTGGTGGTGTTGATCATGCCCTTTTCGATGGCGACCTCGGCCTCTTGCCCGTCGTTACTATCTCCGAGGGTAATGGCCAGGGCGGCGGTTTCCAGCCTAGCTCCCCTACTCGCTTGATTGTCACCCTCAACTCTATCGGCCTCTCCAAGGATGGCAACAGCGGCAAGATTGTTGAAGGTGCTGCTGCCCCCGTTCTTCTCGACAGCGGTACCACCTACGGTATTTTGCCCTCTGACTGGGTCGATGCTATTGGTGCATCTCTTGGCGGTGAGTATGACAGTAGTCTCAAGGGCTATATTGTCGACAAGGCCGCTGGCGGTACCCTTGACCTCGAGTTCTCGGGCGTTACTGTCAATGTGCCCCTCGAGTCATTCATCCGCCCCCTTTACCTGACTGATGGCAGCATCTACCAGAGAAATGGTAAAGACGCGTACACCATTGGTGTTCAGGGCGGCAGTCAGGGCGTCAACCTTAATGGCGGCGACATCCTTATTCTTGGTGACGCGTTCCTCAACGGCGCCTATGTTGCCTATGACCTTGACCATAATGTTATTGGTATTGCCAACGCCAAGACTGGTAATATCAGTGACAGCAATGTCGAGGCTATTGGCTCCAGCGGTATTCCCGGTACCAGTGCACCCGGCTATGCCAGCGGTACTGTTACCCATACTTCCTACACTCTGCACACTGCCACCGGTATTGCAAACTAGGCGTTAAGATTATTTACTAGTTTTAGATGATAAGTTTTGATGTACAAGCTACGTTTATCTAGGCTATATAAGGAGCTCGTGGGTCGACAAGTATGGGCTCAAAACTGGGTCTGTAGACATACAAGAGCTTCCAAGTATGATTAATGAAAAACACCAACTCACTTTGTTAACAACAGCATGGCGTGACTCTATTGCAAGGTGCTCATGCCATGTGCTGTAGCGAGGCTCGAGTCATGGCCGAAAGTGCCACTCTTGCCAAAGATGAAGGGCCGTGATCAAACTATAAGCTTTTTCGAATTACTCAACTCACCTTCCCGTATGTATAAGAAGTCTGCCGATGTGAATTAGAGAAATGAGAGCGATTAGGGTAGTAGCAACCGCAGTTGAATTGCGTTTACGCCCACTGAGGCACAATCTGGGCCATCGGTTGAGTCTTAATTCGCTATGGTGAGTAGATGTGGCTATCAGTAGAAGCAGTGATGTAGAGCCAAGCCATCCCAGTGTCATTTTCTAGCGCACATAGTCTAGCCCAATTAACGAGGAGTCTCCGTCAAGGTTTCAGCGCACCCCACCTCTGAGCGCCAGACTACAATGCAGGGTGGGGATCACCATCGAGCCCTTGGGGATAGTGTAATTTTCGGTTATTGGGGAATCCTGCTTGGCGACAAAAGGGACCATGGAGACAGGAGGAGCCGGGCTTTGTTATCAACTATGCCAAATGTCATAACATGGTCAATAAAGTGCTTGGACTTGTGGGCACCGAGAGGAACAATTTAACCTGTCGAGCAAAATGCTGATGATGTCACTAGAAAAGATCTACGACACTTGCAGAAGATTGCACCAGCAACTTGCAATCACCATCAAGTAGTTGCTTGAGCTTCCTTTTTTCGCAGATTGCGTCATTTACACGGGTACGCCCCAATGCCTACTCCGAGACCCTGCATTGCGAATACGCTTCTTTGCAGCGAACCTGTCGCGGAATTTCTGTTTTATGAACCTAATATCCTGACAATTGAGGTCACTTGCTTTTTTTTTGTGACTTTGCCGTTAACAATCTCAGTACCTAAAGCGCGCAAGTCTAGACTTTTGGCCCATAATAGCCTCATCACTAGGAACACGCTTATCGGCGTTTGCTCGACACCTATGCTCGGTAAAAATTACTGCATCGATTTCTTTGTATAAAACTCAACCCAATTGATCGAGATAATCCGCTCCTAGTGGCAACCTTCTAGACTCGACTCATATTTCTAGTCCTTGCTCTCGACTGTAGGCATTTGCAGGCCCTCGCAGGTTGGGAATGTAGTCCAGGGGCGCATTACGGTTTCAGTTTGTAAATTGCTTGAGCAGCGATTTACATCTTGTTTTGACGACTCGCAAGTTGTAGAGGAAAGAGGAGGCTCCCGAGGCACGATATTTGAAAGAGCGGGCAAAACAATCGTATTTCCATGCTGCGTCGACAAAGCCCCTGCAAATTGGTTATCCCGGCTAGCTGATCCGGGGGGAGGGGGGCACTTTAGACGGCTCGCTTATGTACAGCAATGCATCCGACTTACAGGTTCTTACAGGTTCCGTATGCACGCCTCAATATAAGAATGCGTGAGTTCGCTGAAGATTTTCATCATGTCAATTACCAACCACAACTTCCCCCTCAGAAATGGAGCCGAAATTCCAGCCATCGCGTTGGGGACCGCTCATTGCCCTGATGAAGACGCCTACAATGGTGTCAAGGCTGCTCTTGAAGCTGGTTACCGGCACATTGATACAGCTCATGGCTATAAGAACGAGGGACCCGTGGGTAAAGCTATTAGGGACTCTGGAATCCCCCGTGAGGAGATATTTGTCACTACCAAGTTGTGGGTTGAGGATTTCCATCATCCTGTAAAGGCACTGGATGCCTCTTTAGATGCCCTGGGCCTCGAGTATGTGGATCTGTACCTTATGCACTGGCCAATTGCAGTAAAGGAGAATGGCGCCGATGACAAGACAAAAGAGCTCGATGATTCCATCGACTTTATCCAGGCCTATGCAAACATGCAAGAAATTTCTGAGGACAAAGCGCGTGCGATCGGTGTTTCCAATTTTGACGTTGAAAACTTGATGGCACTATTAACTGCCCCTACTACCAAAACACCACCCGCAGCTAACCAGGTGGAGCTTCACGTCAAGCTGCCTCAACAGCTGCTGGTTGATTTCTGCCACTCAAAGAACATCGTTCCTGAAGCCTGGGGTCCGTTAGGCCAGGGTGATCTTGAGTATGATGTTATCAAGAAGATTGCAAAAAAGCACAACGTCTCGCCTGCGAACGTTGTTTTAAACTGGAACATCAAGCGCCGGGTGGTTGTCCTACCCAAATCAACTAATGCCGAGAGGATCAAAGATAACCTGGCATATTGCGAGCTGGACGAGCAGGATATGTCGGATATCATGGGTATCAGCAAAGACTCGGGCATTCAACGCATTGGTACCCCTAAAAAGGCTTTTGGGATCGATATGGACATTTTCCACTACGACGCGGATTCTATGTAGGCTAGTGCTGTTAATATACTATTTTAGGCTATAAGAATATGCCAGGCAGGATTTTGTTCTAGATACGATGCCAATACACGACGGTCATCAATAAGTGTGAAAAGTCATAATATGGCTCACTCTGTTCTGATCCGAGGTTTCTATATAGGAATTTCTATAGCCAGTATTGCTTGAAGGTATTATGAAAAGCGCAGAGGCGCGTTAGACCCCGACCTGTGGATTTTCCGACACCCGCAATCCTAACAGTCGCTCAAGCATGCCAGGACTTCTCAGAGGTTGTAGTGACCGTAAACTCTTGAATGATGGGATGCGAATTCTGTCAATCGCAAGATCAAGATATAGTTTGGCCACGGAAAGCGCTCCGTAAGGTTCTATACCGAGCCCGTGGCCCCGGGACTCCTGAGCGTGCTGCAGTGTGCTTGCTCACTACGAACGCTCTCGACGGTGTAATAGCTACCACTGTGGTAGATTCTTATTCACTTGTAGAAGGGGCGTCCCGCATCTACAGACTTGTTTTTACTAACTCTTATAAGATACGAGAATTCCAGTGTGTTAGGGTTACAATATAGAAATACATTTATCAAGCACTGGATAGTCGACCGAATAGTGGAATATTAATATGGGATCAGTGCTTTAAGCTTCCATGCTCATCCTTTTGAGCTGCACAATGTATTTGTACGTGTAGCCAGCTTAGAGTTTATTCAGTCTGCTGGTCTGCTAGTCTACTTGTCTATTCAGTCTGCCTGTCTGCCTCTGCTAGTCTGCTTGTCTGCTAGTCTACTACTATACTTGTCTGCTCTGCTATTATATCTGGTCTACTACCATACTTGTCTACTCGTCTACTCCTCTACTCCACTACTCTACTCGTCTACTTCTCCACTCTACTACTCCACTACTCTACTCGCCTATGGGATCAGATGATAAGCTACACTTCAAAATAGCAGTACGCGGTTCTATCAAGGAGGTAAGAATTGCGGCATGAGCGTCACTGAATTTAGCTACGTTTGCATAACCAGTGTAGATCTCTGCATCGATGGTCAGCAGCCATGAACCCCAACCTATTCTGTGGCCAAAGCATGAGGCCTAGCTAGCTTTCAGCCACTATCTGTACCAGTAGAACCTCAGCGCTCGATATCTATCTACATATTACGCAAGGCGGTCTCGCAAATAGGGCCAAGAGGTTCATTCCACAGAGAGGGTTAGGCATGATGCAAGTCTGTAATCTCAGACAAACTGTACCAAACAGGTAATCCCCTCAAAATTAAGCTATTTGACTCTACAGATATGACCGTTTTGTTTCATGTTGAGAATGTGGGGGTGCTATAAAAAAACGACGGCCAGAAAACAGGCCACCAGTGCTGGTAGTAACTGGCTATAATAACATCCACAAAGGCGGGTAAAAGTGGGCTCAGGAAGCTGTCGTTAGATAATCCTAAACGAGTGGACACTAATTTCTTAAAAAATCTATAAATGAGAAAAATGAAGCAAATGTGTCTTTATCTCACAGCCCATATATAAAGCGAAAATATTTTATTCGAGAACCGCGCAGCTAGCACTGACTTGTTGACTGTTTGGTCCCTTACCAGAGCCTCGTGCCCTCCGCCGCTTGCTGCTGGCCCAGAGTGTTGCCTTATTGGGAACCGCCTGGACCATTACTAACGTGGCGAGGGATTGGATACGGCGCCGTGCTAGGTGCGAATGAATCCCCAGGCTGCTAATCTTCCGGCTGCTAGTTGAGAGATTCAGTTTAGATTAGTCTGAGATTTGCCTAGAGTCCGGCTCGTGTACGCACGTCTATTCCTGGATTGTCACCTTTATCTGTGAGGGGTGCATAGGCGTGCATCACTGCTTGAGCTCACAGCGCGCAGAAGATGCACGATGCACAGATTTGAATCATTAGAGCGGCGAAGAGAGGCTTGTACCTACTGTTTTATGTGAATTTTCGAGCTGTAAGGTATAAATTTAGCCTACTTGCCCGCCATGGCGTCTTCAAATTCCGTGTTGTGAGGGGTCATCTGCATGCATGTGAGAATTTCGCATGCACGTTGTTAGGGTATAATACCCGAAGGGCGCCCCAAGAGCTTTTCCTCCTGTAAGCACCATCGATGTTTGTCAAGAACTTGTCCCTCGCTTTGGCCCTTTGTGGCTCTGTTGTAGCTCAGTCTGATGAGGATCTTCCTTTCTGCGACGAGCTCGACACCACATCTCTTCCCCCTGCCTCCTCCGCGGCCCAGAACTCCACCGTCGCCCCTGACTCCAGCTCTGCTGCTCCTGCCACCACTACTCCCGGCGCAAGCTCAACTGACGGTGTCACTACCCACGGTGTCACTACCGCCGTCAACACCACCGGAAGCTCCTCCCTTAGCTACTGCGACGAGGAGACCACCGGCGCCCCTGTCACCGAGACTCAGACCACCACTATTACCACCACCTCTTGTGAGACTGGTACCACCACTGGTCCCGACGGCAAGCCCTCTACCTGGACTTCCACTCACACCTTGACCACCACCTACTGCCCCGAGTCTGGTTCTGATGTCCCCACCACCGCCGCTCCCGTTTCCACTACTGGCGCCCCTGTCACCGAGACTCAGACCACCACTGTTACCACCACCTCCTGCGAGACTGGTACCACCACTGGTCCCGACGGCAAGCCTTCCACTTGGACTTCTACCCACACCTTGACCACCACCTACTGCCCCGAGTCTGAGGCCTCCAAGTCTGAGGCTTCCAAGTCTGAGGCTTCCAAGTCTGAGGCTTCCAAGTCTGAGGCTTCCAAGTCCTCTGCTGGCTCGGAGTCTAAGGGTGATAAGCCCGCCAACCCCACCAAGGACGCTGAGGCTACCAAGACCAACGTCGTCACCATCACCACCACCTCTTGCGAGACTGTGCCCACTACTGATGCTGAGGGTAAGCCCACTACTCTTACCAAGACTCACACTATCACCACTACCTCTTGCCCCACTGAGGAGGCCACTAGCGCTCCTGCCTCCAAGGCTCCTGCTAGCCCCGCTGCCTCCAAGGCCTCTGCCAGCCCCGCCGCTTCCAAGGCCTCTGCCAGCCCCGCCGCTAGCTCCCATGTTGTTGAGGTCTCCACCAGCTCCGGCCCTGTCGCTGCCAACGGTGCTATCCGCAACACTGGCTTCGGTCTTGCCGCCATTGTCGCTGCCCTTTTGTAAGTGTAATGCCTAATTAATCTACGTTTAAGTTATACCAATCTGCTTTCTAACCTAATTTTTTCCAAAGCGTGGAGCATTGAACAGCATTTGAGTATCTGTAGGCAATCGCGTTGGTTCAGGACCCTCGCCAAGTACCGAGCACCCTGATAGCACCCGTGTGACTAACCCCTTTAGCGCCCCTCTGCTTAACCCCTTGATCGCGGGCCGTAAAAGTTTTAAAAACGCGGCTGACGCAATAGAAAGAAAGAAAAAAAGGAAAAATAAAAATTAATGTCGGTCAATAAAAAAATCCCAGACGAGAACGAGTGGAGCACGTCGCAATCCATTGGCAGCCTCGAGGAAGAGAACGAGAACGGCAAGCTTCAGGCATTTCTCGCAGACGCCTCCTCGCAGCAACTCCTGGACATCCACGACGCCCACATGGAAAAAAACAAAAGAACGCAGTCTGTGGACGAGCAAGCAACGCAAGTTGATGAGCAACTGGTCGAAAACATCCAGGTGAAGCAAGAGGATGAGGACGACGAGGTTCTTTTTATTGGTTCGCGCCCCTGCAAACAGCCGGTCCCTTTCCCACTACCGGTAGATAACATCCGCGCGTCCAAGAAACGCAAGCGGACAGTTTTCCGCCAAGGCGAATCCAAGGCATCATCAGGCTCGAAAGCAAACGGCCGCCCGCGCAAGTATCTCTATGATGGACGCGAATCGGAAAGCGACTTTGTCCTGAGCGATCTCGAGGATGGCTGGCAGCTACTTCAGACTGAGCAGCAGCAACAAAGAGATTCAAGACGCAAGACCTCGAGATGGGTGTGCTACTCAGACATTGAAGAGAAGATGTTCCTCCATTGGCTCGTGCAGGGCCGATCGCTCAACTATGTTGTCAAGGCTTTCAGGGGACTCCGCAGCCGTAACGGTCTATACCAGAAGATGGCCTCTGTTCGCCGACAATTTGACAGCGTTCAGGTCAATATTTCAAAGGACAATCACTATGAGGTAGTCGACAGCGGCCCCGGAAACGCGCGCATTGTGGGGGCCCCGGGGCCCATTCCTCGTGAAGATCTGCATCAGTTTAAGATTGCTTTGTTCGAGATGAGCAACAAACCGTCCTTGAAGCAGCGCATCAGCGGCGACAATCAGGAAGATCAGTCCCCGCTGGACGTGAGCGAGTTATAGTCTGTGTGTGTGGTACAGAACCTCGAGCTGAATTAGTCGCGACTGTCACAATGAATTGATGTCTAGGTGATTGATTTACTGAGTTTGCTTGAACAATGGAGCTCTACCTTCTTGGAGCTCATACCTCCTTTAATTTATATCCCTAGCTTGCCAGAGCACAGCTAGTCTTTCCGGGTAATTTACGCCCTATATTGGTATTGCAGGGTTTAATTTTTGTAGTTGACATTATTATTTTGAGTCCATCGCATGGTGCCTTGCTGGGTCCACACGGGGATGCAACAGAGTATCGTTGGTATAGCGGCAGGCTAGCCTGGTCCAGTATAACAATTGGCTGAAATCTTCCCAGAATTATAGGAGATTCCTAGTGGTATCTCAGTTGGTAGCAGTTGTGCTTGCCTTAGCGATAACCCACATCGTCATGGCATCACAATCATTTCCTGAAGTGCAAGAATCCCGAACAGCTCACTATTTTACTTTACTGTCAAGCCAATCCCAGAATTCATATTCCCGATCCTTAAAATTCCACAGGATAACCCTGATTTGCATTGTGCGGACCAGCACACAGGCACACTTACATCCTGGTCGAATCTTAGAGAGCATGGATCGAATGTAGACTTTCAAAGATGAGGATTATGGTTTCAGCGATCATCTTCAGCAAGCAGCGGGTCAAGGGCATATCAGCAGCATAGAATTCAACTGCTCATATTGGCCCTATATGAAAAAGCCTTCAAGAGAATGAAACAGCAATATCAACTCGACAAGTCGCCTCAAATTTAGACAAGCGAAATTTAACCTAGACCAGCCCCACTTGCCATCATCGTTGGTATACTTCGAGAGTAGCTATTGTGGAGCAGATTTATCAAGAGAGTTTGGTTTATCGGGCAAATCAAGTTAGATGCGGTCTTGGTTGGGTCTAGTTCAAGACAGATGAGCAGTCCAGACCGCGACAGCGTGATGTCTCAAGTATGATATGTACCTGGTACAAATCATGCATGCTCAGGTGTGAGATGCATTAATATGCACCTGCATGTCGGAACCTATGCATCTCGTCTGCAAGTCTGACATATCACCTGGACAAAAAGGGTAAGTTCCCCAGCACATTGACCCATGTATGCCCAGGAAACTATTAAAAAAGGATGATTCGACCCAGGATCGAACTGGGGACGTTCTGCGTGTTAAGCAGATGCCATAACCAACTAGACCATCGAACCTAACCCTGCTTTCTGGGTTTCAGTAGTCATCCAGATTACAAATCTATTGCAAAGTCACGTGACCAGACGGTCACGTGACAGAATTACAAACCCCCGAGAGTGGTAAGAAAAATATTCGAATTCGGGCGTCTGGTGTAGTTGGTTATCACATGTGCTTAGCATGCACGAGGTCAGCGGTTCGACTCCGCTGTCGTCCAATTTATTTTTGCCCTCGTTTCATTTTTCCATTGCTTCAAAGTACAAGCAGCGTCTTCCCCTGTTTTTTTACCTACTTCTGTAAACGCGCTGTGTGCGTACAGCAGCGGAAAACAAACCTCTTTCAAGTAGCTGCCGAAAGGGCCTCGAATGAAGCATACACTCTCAAACGGCAGAAAACGAAGAAAAAACCTTCCCATACACAAGTATTTCCTAGATATATGCCGTGACACGCCAATGAAATTCAAATTGTAACATCTCAGTCACAAAAAGCTGATTCTTTTCAAGGTGCATTATGATAGTAACTATTAGAATCCTCTCCAGCAGATGCCACAAAATCTCGCTCACCCATCCGCACAAAATCCCTTCGAGCCAGTACAAACAGCGTACATTTCATTATTTAAAATGTTAGGTCCTCGCCACAAGAACTAACTAGGCTTCTGGGCTCGTCCCTGTCAAAGTTGAGATTGACCCCTCAAGACCCGCAATTATCACCACCAGCACCACACTTGCGGCTTGAGCATGAGTCTCTATGTTAAGTTTGGCTCGTTGCTCACCAAGACCATCTCTAAACCAATTGCAAACGCAATCAAGAGCTCTGCAACTGAGCACGAGTCTTTCCGTCGGCTGTGTATCAAGTTTGCTCAGCAGGTGCACAAGGCCGATGTCAATGTACGGCGAAGGCTGCTGGGCCAAAACGATCTCAAGGTGCGGCCACTAAACGATAAGAAGGCCATTCAGACCGGTGCAAATTTCCTCGCAGACTCGTTTGTATTTGCCATTGGTGGAGGCGTCATCCTCTATGAGTACCAGCGCAGTAAACGGAAAGAGGCACAACGCCAGGCAACTGTCTCAGACGACATCAAGGTTCTCCAAGACGAAGTTGATTGGCTTGTATACCAGCTTAAACTCAAGACTATTCTCGATAAGGATTACGTTGTGCCTGATGATGTCGAGACGACTATTCTTCACCTCAAGAAGCGCGATGGTAGTGATAGCGCTACCCGTAAAGGTGAGGATGGCGAGGCAGCCAACAACCCTGAGCAAAAGAAACAAGAGGGTAGTTTAGAGCAACCTGCGACTCCTTTACCCTCTCCTACCGCCTCCAATCTAGGCATTTGGGCAACAGTCCAGGACTTGTTTTCCACTTCCGCCGGCACTACCACAGGTATCACCGCCGGTACCAGCACTCCCAGTAAATAAACGCAGGAATTGTACATAGAAAATTGTGGATAATAAAAACATAAGCTAAAGCTACTTGTAGTACTTGGTTTCGATAAAAGGCATTGCAGAGACAACCGCAGGTCTGCCCTTACCACGGATAATAACGCCGAGCTCCTGGCCGTTTTTGGCGAACTCGCGCGGCAAATAAGCCATTGCAACATTTTTACCAACAGTGGGACCCATACTTCCACTAGTGATAACGCCAATGACATTGCCATCGGGGTTGACTACCTCGCATCCTTCCCGAGGAGCAGGACCAGTGGATACCAACCCGGTACGAATGAGGGTATCTTTGTTTTTGAGCTGCTGCAAGATAATTTCTGCACCATTGAACTCACCTGCAGCGCGGCGGCTTTTGGCAACGGTCCAAGCGAGGCGGCCGGCAACGGGAGTCGTTTGATCATTGAGGTCGTGACCATACAAGCACATACCAGCTTCCAGGCGCAACGAGTCACGAGCAGCGAGTCCAATAGGCTTGACCACCGGCTCTGAGCATAAAGCGTCGGCGAGCTCGTTGGTCTTGTCGCCGCTTTCGATTGAAATCTCAAACCCGTCCTCACCAGTGTAGCCACCACGGCAAATGTGCATGCGGGTACCCAAAACATCAATAAAAGCAGCTTGACCAAACTTGATGGTTCTGAGGTCGAGAGTAGTCATTTTCTGAAGAGTCTCAGCAGCCTTGGGGCCCTGGAGTGCAATCAGACCCCCCGTGAGGACGGTGTGGTCAGGGTGGAGACCGTACTTTGCGGCCTGATCCTTGAAGAATTGGAGGTCTTTGTCGCGAGTTCCGGCATTGGTAATGACAAAAAAGCCGTCGTCGTGTTTGCAGATTGTGGTATCATCAACAATTCCTGCTTGTTCATTGAGCAACACCGACAATGTGTTTTGGTAGGGCTTGAGACCCTTGAGATCGGTAGGGGTGACTTTTTCCAAAAGCTTGAGAGAGTCATCGCCAACAAACTTGTGCTGAACCATATGGCTCACATCGAAAAGGCCCGCATTTTGACGAACCCACTTGTGAGACTCGATATGAGATTGACCCTGATAGAGAACGGGCATTGCGTAGCCAGCAAAGTCCACCATTTTGGCATTGCGTGCGATATGGAAATCATAGAGACAAGTACGACGAAGCATGAGCAAGAGGTTTGTGAATGATGGGGTATGGTATTGTACCCCGACTTTTTAGCAGCAAGACCCGGGATACCCCGAGTCAGCGATATCAGGTGTCACCGGGTCAGTTCTGGCTCCTTGGTCTGGAGGGAGCTAAAACTCAAACCCCCCCAGATAATCTTCAACCCTCGCAGGACGCCACCTGTGGGCGCCACCTCGAGCTAGTTTGACCACTCTCTCTCTCTTTGATGTCAACGAGCGAAAGTAAACGCCAAAAGCTGGAAAACTCGCTCCCATGGGTCGAGAAATACCGCCCCAAATCTATTGAAGATATGGTCGGCAACGAGGAAACGCTTGAACGCTTGAGAATCATTGCCAGAGACGGTAATGTCCCGCACATGATCATCAGCGGCGCGCCCGGTATCGGTAAAACGACCAGCGCGCTGTGCCTTGCGCATGAACTTTTGGGCACACGGTTCAAGGAGGGCGTTCTAGAGCTCAACGCCAGTGATGAGCGTGGTATTGACGTGGTTCGCGGCCAGATCAAGTCATTTGCCCAACGGAAAATCGATCTGCCCCGGGGTGTACACAAGCTTGTAATTCTGGATGAGGCGGATTCGATGACCCCGGGTGCACAACAGGCTCTGCGCCGCACAATGGAGATCTACGCCGGCACAACGCGTTTTATTTACGCGTGCAATCAGAGCTCCAAGATTATCGAACCACTGCAATCACGCTGTGCTCTGCTACGGTTCGGTAAACTAAGCGATGATCAGATTGCTTTACGGCTGAGGAAAATTGCTCAGCTCGAGCAGATTGATCTCAAGGACGATGGTGTCTCGGCCCTATTATTTAGCGCTGATGGCGATATGCGCCAGGCAATCAACAACCTCGAGAGTACACATGCCGCCTATGGCACAATCAGTTCCGAAAATGTTTTCAAGATTGTCGACCAGCCACACCCGGTCATGATAGCCCAAATGGTAGAGGCTGCCACTTCAAAGGATCTCAACCGGGCCCTCGATATCCTCAATGAATTGTGGACAAAGGGTTATAGCGTCAATGATATTGTCGGTACCACCTTCCGCGTAACGAAAAAGCTCGCTGTTGACGACGAACAAAAACTCGACGCTCTTCGAGAGATTGGCTTTTGCCAGGTTCGGGTACTCCAGGGAATTGGATCTCAGCTCCAAGTAGCTGGTTTACTGAGTAAATTGGCACTTGCTTGATGTATTTAATTAGTGTTTAGGATAATATACGGTAACATGGAGACTACAGGGCGATGGGTTTGAGGCACTTGGCCTTTAGAGGTAGTCTATCATTAGGAAAAGCTCATCACTAGAACGTAGCTTACCACTGGACGTAGCTTACCACTGGACGTAGCTTACCACTAGGACAAAGCTTATCGACTTTCTAGAACTCAAAGCTGTGTGCACTTCATACAGACAATTCCTACATTTATGCACGAATTAGCTTCGAGGGATCAAAGGCCCCACAACAGGGATCGTCACTACCCGTTCATATGGTGAATAATCGATCCAAAAGTAACAAGACCAGCAAAAGTAGTAACAGTGTATATCAAACTACCGCCCAATGCCGGGGCACCCATCCAATTGCAGAAAGTGTGGGCAGCAACTGCGGGCCAAATGCTCCTGTAATGCCACCACAAAAATGCCGCGTACATTCCAAACAGCCATGTGATAAGGAAATGTGCACCGCAGCTGAGCAAAACTTGGGGCCAGGGGACGTTTTTGGCGCGCAGCTGCTGGGCATGGTGCAGATGCGCGATTCCAAAGTAGAGCGGCGTGACCTGTACTGTTGTGGCCAAAGATGCACCACCTTGACGATAAAGTGCACACAGTATACCCCTATAAACGATTTCCTCGGTCAGTGGACCAACCACCAAGTTACGAAGCCCAGTTAGGTCGAATACCTCAAAGTCAACCCCTCGGCTGAGTATAGTACCGATAAATGGGATGGTTGTTAAAAAGAGCGATTCTAAGCAGTCTTTGAGGCAGAATCCAAACCCAGCACCCTTGAACCAGGTGATATTCCAGACTCTCAGGGCCAAGATTAGACTCAAGGTATAGACTGTAATTACTACGAGCCGCTGCTTGAGCACCGTAGGATCGTCTCTATCGCCTCTGGTTCTACTGAAAATATAGAGTGCCAAGGGGTAACTCGACGCTACCAAGAGTCCTAGCCATTGCATTACAAGTGAGGAAGGGTAAGTGAGGAGGGACGATGAATCGAGAGACGGTGAGAGGGACCGTGAGTCGAGATGGAAAATTACATATCCCAGCCTTTATCTACATGACTGGGTCGTTGAAGCTCATGAGTATGCCCAAACAAAGAAGGGCCACCACTCTCAGTTGGCCAACCACTACTAGCGACCTCGAAAATGTGGGTCCTGGGATCGCTTGAGCAATTTTCAGCCACTGCGCCACTCCTCGATGGAATATGCAAACAGGACGGTCTATAGCATCACAAAAACAAAAGTTTTGGCGCATGAGCCCACTACAGTTACCGACCAACAGGAGCCTCTAACTTGGTGTGCTTGCACTGAGCTCAAACAGGTTGCCGAGTACAGCACCAAAAAGGGCAAAACCCCACAGAGTATTGCCGCTCTGGAAAGCGCAGAAATGATATTTATTGGCTACAAGAATTCGTGCTCGACTCTAGGTCCCACGCTCAATCCGATCCATGGTCTCTCGATGCGCGACGTGAACTTTCTCCTCACCCAAGGCGACACGGTTGTGGCATTCACGTCCAGCGCTATCCGCATAATGACCGCTCAGAACTCAAAACTGGAGCTCAGAAAGACTATAGACCACGCGGGGGTATGCGCTGCTGCAATTGCTGGCCGTTCTTTACTGGTTGCTACACAAGAACTCTACGAGCTAATAGACCTAACAATTGACTCCAAGATACCACTTTTCCCTACTCCACAGATCCCATTAGTTGCACAGGTTAATTCGTCTGAGTTTTTGGTGGTGCAGGGCGGTAAATCCGATGAACCAGCAATGGGGTTGATGGTCAAGTTTACCGGTGAAGCCACGCGCCAACCTATAATGTGGGACTCATACCCACTGCAAGTGCATATTGATGGACAATTTGTGGTGGCATTACTCGAGCAAAAACTCACTGTGCACTCCCTTACATGCCAGGAGCTGGTCAAGGAATGGCCATTAGCGGAGATCTGGCCGCATCACGATTCACAGCCTAAATTGGCAAAAACGTACCCTTTTGGATTCCAGATTATGGACGAGCTCGTAGGCCCGCTCAATGTTGCCTCATCAACCGCATTATACCATCAGCAACAAGTGCAGTGGCTAGTTCCACCGGCCCAGATTGCTGCAGTACAAGCGAGAATCCTCAAGGACGAGAGGATAGATTTAGAAGATGCTGGCCTCACAACGCTCGAGAAAGAATATGCACAGACCCTTATTTGTTTACGACAGCTAGAAACTGCGATCGGTAAACTCCCCGTGGCTTCACTGCAGTCGGTTATCATGTATATATTTGGCGATTCACAAGACCTGAAGCCTCCATTCCCGGGCCTGGAAAATTATATCAACACCCTCAAGTCGCTAGACAAAACAAAGGCCCATTTGGATATTTATTGTCGGTATTTGCAGTCGTTACCAGCTACCCCCGAAGTTGAAAAGATTGTCGCTCGGTTGTTGACTGGAGAAGAGCTGGTGGAGTACTTGATTAATGCAAAAACCGGTAAACAGCTGGCTAAATCTCTCGACAACACTGAAATTCTCCAGGAGTACTATCAGAGGACCCACTCTCAGACCGACCTGTTGGACCTTTGGTACCGCCAGATTACAGCCAACCCCAAGTACGCTAAAAAGCTCGTCGAGTATCTTGCTTGTGTCGATGATAAAGAGCTCGTATGGAGCGAAGCCATCAAGTTGATCAAAGTGGTGCCCCAAACCGGCGTTCAGATCTTTACCCGAAAAGCGAAATGCCAATTCGATCCCGAAGAGGTTCTAGAGACCCTGAAAAGTATCGAGGGTGGTAGCACTAGTAATGGGAGTGGTGGTGTTGCATGGCGCATCTACCTCAAGCATCTGGTTTACTCCAAGAAACGCAAGGTGTTTGCTCAAGAGCTGGTCATGGTAGTGGTACAGGATCTGATTGATTTGTATGCGGAGCCCGACGTTGCAGCTGCCGTCGAGGACTCGTACCGCAAGTATCGTGGGCTTGGATGGCCCAAGCGGCCGTATTTCCATTTTCTTCAAGCGCAACCCGAAAAGTCTCGGCAGTTTGAGCAGTTTGTGGACTTGGAGCTAGAGTTTGCCACGCTTGTTAAAGACGGCAGCGACATGGCCCCACTCATTTCAATCATCGATGAGCATGCTCCGCAACTATATGTGGAGCGATGCGCTGTTTACCGCAAACTCGGGCTTCACAATCAGTGCCTGGATTTCCTCGTCAAGGATATCACAGACTATGTGGCTGCCATCTGGTACTGTTTGTACGACTCAAATGGTAAGCCCTTGGCCCTCTCAGTACAGCAGGACTTGGCAAAGTATACGCTCAAGCTCTTGATGGCAGAGAATGCGCCCCCAGAAGTGATCTCCGAGCACCTGGAGAAGCAAAAGCGAGTTCTTGACCTGGAATACGTGGTCTCTAGTGTTCCTTCAGATACAAAGCTAAGTTCTGTGGGGGCATACCTGGCGTGGCACTTTGAGAAGCTCCGTGACTCGAAACAATTCTCGCAATTGGCCCGAGCATTGACTATGGGTGAAGCTAAGTGGAGTGAGCAAGCTTTCAAGGATCTTGGGGGGCACAACGAGCCAAACGCGTAAATTCCCAAGCGCGTGATCTCCTTTTGGAATAAAGTGTGGGGAAACAATCGTGGCTGTGAGCAAAAAAGGTGGTGATCATGAGTGCCAACCCCCGCCCGATGCCTTATTCACGGGCTTCTGTTCATTGCATTATTATTTATAATGGTCTCTAGATAAATTATGTACATTAGATTCTGACCTGCTTGACCTGGCTGGGGGCCATTCCACCAGCAGATACCTTGGCCAGAAACTGTTTTTGGTCGTGAGAAAGCGACGCGTTGGCATTCAAAGTACGCGCAACGCTTTGATTAACTTTGTCGTCACGAATAAGCAGCGGCGAAAAGTCGCCATTGATCTGTGACTGGACCGCCGACTGAACATTGGAGCTATTTTGAGTCTGGTTGACCACCGACCAGAACCGGGCGTTGAAGCTAGGTCCCTGGACTAGAGAAGAAGCAATAGAGCGGGGTGCGAGCGAGTCAACATTGATAAAAGTGGTATTGGCGTTTTGCATAACAGCCTCGAGCCCTTCTTTAGCGGAAAAAATGAGCGGAACGCTTTCTCCAGACTTTGAGGTGTTCACGTTAACTCGGGATACGGCTGCAATGCGCTTTGCAGGACCCTTTTTGCTGCTACGGTGCTTGGCCGGCTTGGAGCGGGGCGCTGGTCTCCGGGTTTTGGCCTCTGCATAGATAAATGCCTGAGAGGCACCAGAAAGAGGGATCAGGGGTTTGGCGGCATCCTTGAGACTCTTGGTCTCGGGGCGTCTTTGGAACTCTTGGGGCCGGTCTTTACGGAACGCCTGCTGGGGTTTCGCGCCATCTTTAGCCTGGACCTTGGTCTGAGCCGCCATACCCTCTGGCCTTTTAACCCACTGCTTGCGAGGTGCTGGCTGACCGTCGGTGGCAGTAACTGGCTTGGCAGTGTTGCCTGTGTTGGAACCAGTTCTGGGGCCGGTCCTGGGGCCTGCCTTGTTTGCACCAGTATTGGCACCCTTGGCACCAGTCTTGGTACCATCTCGGGGACCCCTCGGGCCCTTGGGCCCAGATCTCGCTCCCTGAGCACCAGCAGCCTTGGGTTTTTGCTGCTTCTTGGCTATTTCCTCGATTCTTGCCACATAGGATGCAATATTGAACCCCTGTGAATAAAACCGGCGTGTAGGAAGCATGATTACAAAAATTTTCGAGTGGGCACCATGAGCACACCACCTCCGGCCGAGTTGACAGAGCCTGGGGCGCCTAGCACGCCGAATCTTTTGCGCGGGATGGGCCCAGACGTTGAGGAAACGCATAGCCCCAGTGCAAAACGCCGACGTGCCCCTCGCCAGCGAGCGCAGCTCGAACAACTGCTCAAGCAGGTCAATCAGATCAAGCAACAACTTGAGGACATAATTGAAGACTTGGAATAAACAATTAGACTATTTATTGATTCATATGTGTACTTTTTTTATTTAATAGACAGTAACACCGCTGCGTTCTAGCAGGGGCCCAGCACTTGTCCAATCTAGTGCCCTGAATTACTAACACGAAGGGACCCACCGCGCTGCACCCCCCTAAGTGTTGGAAGTAGGAACCTGGTTTAGGGTTACTATCCTATATGTAAAATTTTTCAGTTTAGATTACTTTACTTTTGGTAAACACCTTTCTTCAGTCGCTTGCGCATTTCTCTTAGTCTACTTCTAAGACTAAGCGCCGGGCAACGCGCAGCAACCACCCCCCGCGGTATCCCACCGATTATATCTGTCCGCTTGCCCACATATGTCAATCGGGCAGCTTAAACTGCTTGAAGCGCTGCGAGCGCCAGACCCTGAACCATTCAAGGAGGTGGCTCAAACCTACAATTTAACCAATACACCCAGCATTCTCGAGATCGCCGCCGGCAGCGCGCCGCCCGTTCTCGCAGCAGTGCTCCAATGGTACCACCAGCAACACCGCGATATCAACGAGCATAATCCAGAATCGGGAAACACCGCTCTGCACGTGGCCGCACAGACTAACAACCTCGAGGCCGCGCGCCTCTTGCTCAAGGAACCAACCATCAACGACACCGTTGTCAACAGCGCAGGAGATACTCCAATCGAGTGCGCGCAAACCAGCGATATGACCACCTTGATGCAAAACGCACAGCAAAGTTTCCTCAAAGATGTGAGTATTCGTCTCAAGACCGCCTTTAACCAGCGTGATCTCAAGACCCTCGATATCCTGTTTAGCAACCCACGTGTCGACGAGCTTGTTGATATTAACGGCGTTGATCCCGATACTGGTAACACCGTTTTGCATGATGCCGCTCAGGCAGGTGACCTCGCCCTTGTTCAATTCATCTTGAACCACCGTGGTGACCCGCTCGTGCGCAATTCCCGCAAGCAAGCCCCCGTCGATCTCGCCAAGTCCCCTCAAGTACAGAGTGAGCTTTCTCAAGCAGCAAAGAACCAGACCGTCAATACAGGTGCTACTGCTGTGCAGGGGTTTCTCAAGAAATGGACCAATTTCACCCAAGGCTACCGCTCGCGTTGGTTTGTGCTCGAAGGTGGTGAACTCCGCTACTTCAAGCACCCTGATGATAAGCAGCCGCGTGATGTACTGGACTTGTCGAATGCTACCATAAAGGTCCAGTCCAGTGCCAACAGGAGCTTTGAGATCAAGACCCCCCACCGTAAGCTCCTTCTCAAGGCTGCTCAGTCGAACGAGGCGAATCGCTGGGTCTGGGCTTTACAGAATGCAATCACCGAGCAGAAGCCTAAAGCAAGACCTTCCACTCAAAGTGCGGCTTCTGGTGCTACCGGCGCTTCGACGTCCGCGGGCAGTGCTCTGGCCGGCGGTGTTGCTGGTGCCGGTGCTGGTGCCGGTGCTGGTGCGGGAGCTGCTCGCGCCGCTGGCCCTGATGGTACTCGTCTGTCTACACCTTCTCCCTCTCATCATGTTCGCCAGAATTCTACTGCGCCTTCAACTCGCTCCACAAGATTTATCGATGACCTCGACAACGGATTCATTCTCTCTGAGGATGAGGACGACGATGACGAGCCTCTTGTTGAGCCTGCTCCTCCAGCCGCTGTTGTTGCGTCGTTGGATGCGCTCGCCTCGCTTTGTAGAGAGAACCCCAATGAGTCCACTCCCACTGCTCTGCACACTATTGGCCAACTCAAGGCCGATATGGTTTCGTACCGTCAATTCTATTCTCGCATTATCCGTCGTCTCAAATGCCAGATTGAACAGTCTGAGCAACAGCAACGTTTCTGGGCCCAGAATTGTCGCTCATTGGAGGTCAAACTCGAGAAGGCCGAGGGACTCATTTACCTCAACCACAAGAAAGAGAACCCTGGCGCTAACGATGACGAGGATGATGATGACGAGTTTTTCGATACTATTGACGAGTTTGAGCGGGCCAACTTGGGCCACCCCAATGCTAGAGACCCTGCGAGAAGCTCTCAACCTGTCCAGAGCAACGATACCAGCCCTGCTGTTTCCGAGAGCGTAGAGAAACCTACTAGTGCTAGTGCACAGTCAGATGGCGCTGAAGGCACGGGCGCTGGCACAACCGCCGCTGTTGCTGGCGTTGGCGCTGCTGCAGCCGGCACTGCTGGTGTCGCTGCTTCTCATCACTCTGATGGGCAGCATTCAGCTTCCGCTCAGGAGCCAACCCAGGAGCCCTCTGGTGGCGTTACCCAGGAGGCTCATCAAGAACCACCTCGCGCAGCCCAGTCCAATCAGCATCAGTCTGAGACTAACAGCAAGTTCACTCCTCCCCAAGATAGTGTCGAGAAAGCCATTGTTCAGGAAGATTCTTTTGCTGGCTATGAAGGTGGTGTTCGTAAACACCTTGCTCTCGATAAGGATAATCGCCCTAAAATCTCTTTGTGGGGTGTACTCAAGTCTCTTATTGGAAAGGATATGACCAAGATGACCTTGCCTGTCTCGTTCAACGAGTGCACTAATTTGCTACAGAGATCTGCTGAGGATATGGAGTATGTTGACTTGCTTGATAAAGCGGCTGCTACTACAGAGGACGAGGGTCTTCGTATGGCCTTTGTTGCTGCTTTCTGCGCCTCTTCGTATTCGTCCACAATCAATCGTGTTGCGAAACCGTTCAACCCGCTTTTAGGAGAAACTTTTGAGTATTGTCGCCCAGACCAAGATTTCCGTATGATTTCTGAGCAAGTTTCACACCACCCACCAATTGGTGCTTTGCATGCTGAAAGCCCTCGCTGGTCCTTCTATGGTCACTCGGATGTCAAGTCTAAATTCAATGGTAGATCGTTTGATATCGTTCCCGTTGGTCTTTGGTATCTGACATTGCGGCCCGATAAGGGCTCTGGCGTTGAAGAGGAGCTCTACACTTTCCGCAAGGTAACCTCAAGCGTTATTGGTATTATGGTTGGAAACCCTGTTGTTGATAACTACGGAACTATGGAAATCACAAACCACACTACCGGCGTCACCTGTACTTTTGAGTTCAAGCCCCGGGGCTGGCGCGGAAACTCTGCCTACAAGGTCGAGGGTATTGTCAAGGACAAAAATGGCACAGAGCTATATACTGTTGGTGGTAAATGGGATGACAAGATATACGCCAAGAAAGCAGGCAATGATTCGAAGGGTAAGTTGTTACTCTGGCAGGTCCATGACCGCCCCAGTGCTCCTTTCAACCTGACTCCATTCGCAATTACCCTCAATGCGCTTCCTGATGAGCTCAAGCAGTGGCTTCCTCCTACTGATACAAGATTGCGTCCCGATCAGCGCGATATGGAGGAGGGTCGCTATGATCAAGCAGCCGAGGCCAAGGATCGCGTAGAGAAGAAGCAGCGTGCTGCGCGCCGCGAGCGCGAAGAAACAGGTGCCAAATATGAACCGTTATGGTTCAAGCTTGCTAAGCACCCTGTGACAGGCGACGACTACTATGCTCCAGCCAACGATTACTGGGCGCACCGTGCAAAGCATGAGTGGAACTGTCCCGACATCTTTTAAGTTTTAGGTTATGTTCTTTAATATTTTGAGTTATTCCCAGGTTCATTCTCGGCCTGCCAAGCAATGCCGTATTATCGTTAACTCAATTACACGGGATATGGAGTTGAGGGCTTTGCTTTGCCTGGCCGCTGCACCTGGCGCTCTGGAAACGCCCGTTTAAGAAATTAATTAATCAATGTGTGACTGTCAAAGCGTGCATAAACCGCCACATCCGCCACACTCTCACTAGCGGCTCAGAGGGGCGCTGAGCAAGTCAAGCTAGGGTATGGCCAAGAGCATACAAATGAGTGGCTGGCCAAAAGAAAGCATTCTCACGCTGAAAAGTCAAAGTAACTGTCGGCCAAAGATCCCCCCCAAGCATCAGCATGTGTGTCTGATCCTAATCAGAAACCCTTACCCATGTGAGTGATAGACAAGTATATCGCCCAATTAGCTTGGAGGTGACCATGCGATATGCAGGTACTTGCAGTGGCATTGCAGAGAATATAACAGTCATCCCATGTCCCAATCTCGGGAAACTTTGAATTAAACCTCCAAGTCTTGAGCCTCGGAATGCAAATCATTGATGGACCAGATGGTCCCGAGTATAACCTGCCCGCCTATGATACTGGCGATGTTGCCTTTACTATGTGCTGCACTTTTGGTGTGTTTATCATGATTCCAGGCCTCGGATTCCTCTACAGCGGGCTCGCTCGCCGCAAGTCCGCCTTGTCGATGCTCTGGCTCACCATGATGGCCGGTGCAATGGCCATGTTCACGTGGTACTTTTGGGCGTACTCGCTCGCATTCAGCGACACTGCAAGCAACGGGTTTATCGGAAACCTGCACAAGATTGTTTTGAGGAATACCACTGACGACGATCTCGACGCCACGACCCCCGAGCTCCTGACCTCGACCTTCCAGGGCATGTTTTGCGCACTCACTAGCGCTATTGTAGCTGGTGGTGCCGCTGAGCGCGGAAGATTCTTCCCGTTTATCGTGTTTGTTTTTTTCTGGACGACTATTGTATACGCTCCCCTTGCCTACTGGGCGTGGGGCCCTGATGGTTGGGCTGGCGCCAGATGGGGAGTCCTTGATTTCGCTGGAGGCGGCCCAGTCGAGATTGGTTCCGGTGTGGGCGGCTTTGTTTACGCTGCATGCCTTGGCCGTCGCCACGAAAAACTTTTGGTCAATTTCCGGCCCCACAATATCTCGTTTGTTGTCTTGGGAACAATTCTCCTGTGGTTTGGATGGCTCTCCTTCAACGCCGGAAGTGCTGGCGGTGCCAATCTGAGAGCTGTGTACGCCATCTGGAACTCCAACCTCACGGCAATTTTTGCCGCTTTCTCGTGGGTTTTGCTTGATTGGAGACTCGAGCGCAAGTGGTCGACTGTTGCCATTTGCTCTGGCTTTATCTCAGGTCTCGTTGCGGCAACCCCAGCATCGGGCGTCATCCCCATGTGGGCCTCGATCATTCTGGGGGTTGTCAGTGGTATCGCTTGTAACTTTAGCACCCAATTCAAGTTTTTGCTGCGTGTAGATGATTCAATGGATACGTTTGCCGAACACGGTGTCGCGGGTATCATTGGCCTCTTGTTCAATGCATTTTTCGGCGACTCTATGATTATCAACGCCAGCGGTGGTCCAATTGGCGAGGGTGGCTGGCTCAATCACAATTACAAACTGTTGTACAAGCAGTTTGCCTATATTTGTGCCTGTATAGGCTATACTGCAGTGCTGACCGCTCTAATCGCCCTCGCAGTCAACTACATCCCGGGCTGTCATCTACGAGTCTCCGTTGACGGTGAAGCTCGCGGTATTGATGAGGACCAAATTGGAGAGTTTGCCTACGATTATGTAGAGGTTCGCCGTGATTATCTGGCATGGGCACCTCCCACCCAGGTCCATGACGGTACCTCTCCCAAACAGAGCACCTCCAACAGTAACGATAACGAACAAGAGCAAGAGAAAGTAAGAGAACTTACTGCATGAACGAGCTCGAAAAACTAGCAATTTCTCTCCAAAATCATGGGGATAGAAGCATATTTTAATTTATTTAGTGTAGAACATGAACCATATCATGCGATTTCCAGCCCTCCCTAACAGGGATGTGACTCTGTATTGGGCTGATTTTGCGCCCACAGGCTAAGCATTTTTTCGACCTTTTTTACAAGCCAAATCAATACTTCTCGACTCACTTTAATCCTACTGCATGTATCTTACGCATGCATGCATGCCATTAAGGGTGCATAAAAGTAAACAACACTTCCCTGTAATCGCAAACACACACACACACACTCCAACATGGAAGCTCAGCTTAACGACTTTCTGGTCAAACTAGAAAATAAACAGCATTTACACACAGTTTTGCCGCAGCTGGAATCGTTTTTGGTGAAGCTTGGGGGAGCAGCTCCCGAGAAGAGCATCCGGAAAGCACCTCAGGGCCAGCTTGAGGAGTTTTGCAAGCTTCAAGACAGTTTTGCCTACAATTTGTGCGGGCGATTGGTACGATTGTTGAGCGAAAACAGCAGTGTGGTTCTCAATGTGCTCCATGTGATTCAGGGAGTGTGTCTCCTGCACCGGCCGTCGAGGCTAGTGTTTGACAGCGACTTGCATCTCAAAGAGTTGTTGCAAGTCTGCCAGCATAGTACCCCAGAGGTTCAAATTGCTGCAATCAATACTCTTTGCGCAGTCATGGTCCGGCAAACCACTGTGATCAGAAGATTTGAGCACTTGGGGGGCCTCAAAACAGTCACTGTGATTTTCAAGGATAAAAACACCACTTTCACGGTCAAGAGAGCAATTCTCGAGTTTCTATTCTTTTACCTGATACCGGAAACCAAATATCCCAAGGACGCTTCGCAGAAAACCACCGCCGACAAGCAGGTTATGCTGGGCCGGTACCTGAGCAATGTCGATGGGCTTGTTCGCGAACTCGAGGTCAACAAACCGTTTGGTAACATGGACGTTGAGTGGTGACCTGCTCTTTATTTAACTTTATTCACTTTTTATATACACAATCAAGCCTCTTACTATATGTAGGCGACGCACCGTGCGACCTCCCACTATGATTAGTGGCATATTCATTTACGGACTGCGAGGAGAGGTCTTGGCATCGCGAATCTATAAAGATGGGCTTAAAAGAGCAGTTACCGATGTGTTCCGTGTGCAAGTCATCTCAAATCCCGACTGCAAAGTTCCAATCCTGACCCTTGGAAGTACCTCGTTTATTTATATTCGCCACGAGAACCTCTATGTGGTTGCGATTACTCGCCATGATGTGGATGCAGCACTTGTTTATGAACTTCTGTTCAAATTGGTCGAGATTGCCACCTCTGCCCTCGGCAAGTTTGACGAGGCGGCCTGCACCACAAAAGTTCACATTGTCTATGAGCTATTGAGCGAACTCGTGGACTTTGGGTACCCGCAGCACACCGACGCCACGGTGATTGACCAAATGCTCGGTACCTCAGGAGCATCAAGGTTTTTGCCCAAGGACCTCCTCAAGAGAACCGACTCAGTGCAAGCCCCCAGCGCCGTCTCACGGGTGGCAGCAAGTACGACGCCTTGGCGAAGTTCAAACGTCAAGTATCGTCAGAATGAAATCTATGTGGATATCATCGAATCTATTAATGCGGTGATGTCTCCTGAAGGTGGCCTTATCTCTTCCAATGCCACCGGCAAAGTTCAGATGAAGACCCACCTTAGCGGTATGCCTCAATGTATAATGGCGCTCAATGATGATGCTGAAGATGAAGACGTGGCATATCTAGAAGATTTTCAAATGCACCAGTGCGTCAATCTACCGGAGTTCTCAAAAACCCACCGCATCTGTTTCTTACCCCCCGATGGCGAGTTTGAGCTCATGAAGTACTCGGTAGTTGAGGGAATCACATTACCATTCAAGGCTACTGCAGCTGTGCGAGAAGTGGGCAAGACACATGTCGACTATGATATTCGGCTCTGGGCTAAGTTCCCCACAAGAATATCTGCCTCTAACGTGGTGATCAAAGTACCGGTGCCACCAACAGTCACCAAAACATCGTTCAAGGCATCACGAGGTAAAGCAAAGTATAATGCCTCTACTCAGACGGTTGACTGGCGGTTCTCTAGAATTTCTGGCGGACAAGAGTCAAAGCTCACCGGTACTGCAGACGTCGCGGCCGCCCAGGTACCCTGGTCCCGGCCACCGATTTCAGTCGAATTTAGCATCAGCATGTACTGCAGCAGCGGTCTCAAAGTCCAATACTTGAAACTAGATGACTCTACCCCATACAAGCCACTGAAATGGGTAAGGTACCTGACCAACCATGGTAATTATGAGATTAGAATATAAAATATAGCCTGTAATATACTTTTTTCTATCATATTTCTGATACCACTGTACTATCAGGCGAATAGTGTCTCTAAATTTGAGGTCGGTCCCAAGCTTTCGCCTCCATGTTTATATTTTCGTGATAAGTCTTATATCCCCGCATTTTTTCAGATTCAAAAGTACCTTTTTCATCAAGCTCAAGTCTCATTTAGTACGACTATGCCGATAAATGCTAGCTGTGCTAGGTCACTATCAAAGTCCCTCAATACCGGCGCACATTCAAGCTGAGAGACCTTTTGAAGGTCTATCGGTTCAGTTCATACGCTAGTGCCTATACATACCAGCAGGAGTATCGCGGGCCATCTCGGCGCCCTTTTTGGCCAACCGGTCAGCCATCTCGTTCCCATGAAAGTTGGAGTGCGCCTTGATCTTTTCAATCTTAACTGTATATCCCCTGTCTTTAGCCGTTTGTAAAAGAGACAGAATGTCCTTGAATAGATCAGCGTTCTGCACGTCCCCACCGCTGCTGGTTTTCCAGTTTTTCTTCATCCACCCATGAACCCATTTTGTTAGGCCATTAATTGAATATTCGGAATCGCTAAAGATAATGTAGGTTGTTCCCTTTGATCCGCTCCTGAGGATCTCTCGGAGCGCCTTTGAGATCGCAGTGAGCTCGCCAGCATTGTTGGTGGACTTATCAATTGGACCAAACGCATCACGCGCATCGCCCCAGTACATTCCCCATCCTGCAAAGGCTGCTTTTTTACCGTTTCCTAAACAGCTACCGTCTGTGTAGATCTCTTGAATGGGACTCTCGGCTGTTGACTTGTACATGGTGCGGCTCTGCTCAGGGGCATAGGTCTTACCAGTGTAATTTACTCGCGAAGGGCCATTATTCGGCATATCATACCCATCATCATTCCCAGTCTCATCAAAGTAGCTGGCACGAGGGCCAAAGTTGTCGTGGACTTGAAACAATCCAGTGCGAACTGTGAGTCTGGGGGCCACGTCCGCTGATATCATAGGAGTTTCATTTCTGGTGTATGGAGTGGATGTTCTTGATGTAAAAGTAGAGATCTTCGAACCGGATGCCTTGACAAAGGCCACTGCTTCGGCATGAGTGTTGAAAGCCTTGTACTCGGCCCCTGCGAACTTGGTGACTTGGTTTGAGCACTCTGCCCAGGTTTTGAAAACTCCAGTGTTGCGACCTTTGCGCACAGCATAAAATTTCGCCTTCCCCATTATTGCTCTAACTCTTGAACTGATCTTGAGTCTGTGCCCAGGGTGTAGTAATCTCAGGGAACGAGGCCCCATAAGAGTCTCTAGCGATACAGAAAGGAGTGGGAATACGATGCAGGAACGTCAAGTCTCGAGATCGCTATCAAATATCAGAGGCTAGCCATCGCAGGCCAAGCATTGAGCGCGGCTATCTAACGTTAAATTCAAAGACATAACTTCTATCATACGAAGCGCCGAAACGCATTTGCTAAACGTAAATCGTCACTATCTACTCTAGTTAAAAGAAGCGGAGAAAGACTCAGTGGCGCTCTTCAACTTGGCGAGGTTGTCCTTGGACAACTCACCGGTCTGGTTGATAGCCTCAATGATCTCCTTCTCGTTGGCGTGGAGGTAATCACGGAACTCCTTCTCGTAGCGACCGACCTCCTTGACGGGGACGTTATCGAGGTAACCGTTGACACCGGCGTAGATGATGGGGGCCTGGTCAGAGGCGGGAAGAGGGGAGTACTGGGGCTGGATCAAAAGCTGGGTAAGACGCTCACCACGGGTAAGAGTCTGCTTGGTAGAAGCATCCAAATCGGAACCAAACTGAGCAAAGGCAGCAACCTCACGGTACTGGGCCAAGAAAAGCTTAAGAGAACCAGCAACCTGCTTGACGGCCTTGACCTGGGCGGCGGAACCGACACGGGAGACGGAAAGACCGACGTTGATAGCGGGACGGATACCCTTGTAGAAAAGCTCAGCCTCCAAGAAGATCTGACCGTCAGTAATGGAGATGACGTTAGTAGGAATGTAAGCAGAGACATCACCACCCTGGGTCTCAATAACGGGCAGAGCAGTCAAGGAACCGGCGCCCTCCTTCTCGTTGAGCTTGGCGGCACGCTCGAGCAAACGGGAGTGGAGGTAGAAGACATCACCGGGGTAAGCCTCACGTCCGGGAGGACGACGAAGCAAAAGGGACATCTGACGGTAGGCAACAGCCTGCTTGGAGAGATCATCGTAGACAATCAAAGCGTGGCGACCGTTGTCACGGAACCACTCACCCATGGCGCAAGCACTGAAGGGAGCCAAGTACTGGAGAGGAGCAGCCTCGGAAGCGGTGGCGGCGACAATGATGGTGTACTTGAGGGCACCGTTAGCCTCCAAGATCTGGGAGAGCTGAGCGACAGTGGAACGCTTCTGACCGACGGCGACGTAGACGCAGTAAAGCTTCTTGGACTCATCGTTGCCCTGGTTAAGGGGCTTTTGGTTGATGATGGTGTCGACAGCGATGGCGGTCTTACCAGTCTGACGATCACCAATAATCAACTCACGCTGACCACGGCCGACGGGGACAAGGGCGTCAACGGCCTTGAGACCAGTCTGCATGGGCTCGTGGACAGAGCGACGGGGCAAAATACCGGGGGCCTTGAGCTGGGCACGGCGACGCTCCTTGGCGTTAAGGGGACCCTTGCCATCGATGGGGTTACCGAGAGCATCGACAACACGACCCAAAAGCTCAGGACCAACGGGGACGTCAACAATGGTACCGGAACGCTTGACGGTCTCACCCTCCTTGACGAGAGCATCAGAACCAAACAACACGATACCGACCTGGCCGGCCTCGAGATTGAGGGCCATACCCTTGACACCAGAGCTGAACTCGACAAGCTCCTCGGCCTGGATTTTGTTAAGACCAAAAACACGGGCGACACCGTCACCGATACTCAAGACACGTCCAGTCTCATCGAGGGAGGCCTCGGGCTTAACGCCACGAATACGCTCCTCCAAGATGCTAGAGACCTCAACGGGGGAGGCCTTTGCGTAAGTGCGCGCAAGGCTAGGGCGCGCAATCAGGCTTGTCTGACGAAGAGCACTTCTAAACATATTGGCAGACGATGAGTATGAAAAGGGCCAATGGGTGTTATAATCCCAAGGGCCGGGTAACTCATGCGCATGAGTGATTGGTCACTGAGCTCGCTTAGCTAATGATATTATCCACGGGTCACGTGAATTGCCGGGGCGACAATTTAGTCTATAAACAGCTACTAATTACTTCTTGTTATCTTCCAAGTGTTTCTCCTCGAGAAAAATGAAATTTTTCACCCGTTGGCCCAGTTTCTCTCCGAGTGAGTGCTCGCTTACGGGGCTGAAATTAGGATGGTGGGTCCTAAGGTGAGCATGACCCAATGGCTCATGAGAGCATTAAGCTTTTGAGCACCTCTATATTTCCGATCCTGGCCCATATAGTATTGTTTTAGTCTCTTTATTTTCTCAAGATTGCTGAAATCCTGTCATTCTTCAAAAAGACCAAATGCTGGCGTATATTCTGGCACTTAGCGACTCGTTAGGCCTCTACTCTGGTAATTATTGAATAGGTTCAAGCGAGAAGTTCACAAGTAGCTTCTTGTTTACTACGCAGTGCCCGGTGCATCTCGCACGGTCTATATGTCACCCTTATATGAGCTAGCTAGTATTAACTCCCATTGGACCCACAATAACTAAATTATAACCTTTGATTGACACTTAAATTCTTAAAAGCTGAATGGTAGTTATTAACTCCCTGAAAACTTGATGATCACCGAACTACTGAGGACGTGATTCCATATCGCTCTTATCTGCTTTTATTTGTTCTCTTTTCAGCCGCCTCGCTTCGTCCCTTCTGATGGCTTGATCAATAGAGAGAAACTCTGATTCTGGCTCTGCTTATACCCGGTACTGTCTTGGCAGTGTGCAGTGCCCGCGCAGCGCTTAACAGGACCAGCTTATCTAGCCAAGAGATAAGACCTTGCCTTAAAGTTGAAATATACCCATCCATAACATCAAGCAAGAGTAACTCGAAATTTTTCTCAAGCACCCTTTAAATCTGATATTTCAGGGCCTTGGCGATCTTGATACAGAAGGACCATCGTAGACTACCCGGCTAATATAAGGCCATAAGTTCACTTTGTCTGCGCTACAGCTCTGGATTATAAATATTAATGTTACGGAATACCCTCATGCGGCATTAATCATCCAGCGTGCGCGAATTGAAGCTCTAAGGTGATAGAGGTAAACGGGTAGGTTTTTCAGAGCCCACATGTAGGGCTAAGTTGCTCTGCGTCCTAGCTCGGTCCCCACTAGTACTCTTTGATACCTTACTTTCGGGCTCTAAGCCGATTAAGGCCGCTCTACACAGGCTGTTATCGGCATTCACTGATACCGATCTGTCTATGTAAAACAATTAGCCGGTCTGGCTGGGTGAATTAGTTCTCCCTTCTTTGGCTAATCTTGCCGCGAGAGTGAAACAATAGTGGGGAGTGGGTCACGTTCAATCACCAATCTCTGCATATGCATGCAGGCGCCATGCACATGGGACTATTTCACCTGCACACGTGATCACACGATAGTAGATATAAGAGTAAAGACTCATGAAGGAAAACCTTATAATGGCTACTGTCCTACAACTCCCAGTATCTACCACCTCTACCAAAGAGCCTGCTGTTGCAGACATTGAGTCCCAGGCCCACAAGCGTTACGTTCTTTATGATGAGAACAACACTTCCGCATTCGATGTTCAGCCCACAGAGAAGCAAGTGGAGGGCCCGTCTCCATTTGCTTTCCAGAAAAGTAAGGGTCCCTCTGCCCTTGAGGACTACACCCCCAAGGAAACTACCGGTATTCTTGATGATACTTACAAGTTCACTGAGGAAACCCCACATATCGGCCGTACTTATCATGATATTGATTTGCGTGATGTCCTTGACAATGAGGTCCTACTACATGACTTGGCAGTGACTATCAGCGAGCGTGGCGTCGTTTTCTTCAAAAACCAGCAGAAGCTCACCATCGCCCAACAAAAGGAGTTTACGCAAAAGATTGGATTAGCAGCGGGTAAACCCAAAAGCAATGGGCTCCACATTCATCCTACAGCTCTTGCTGGTGGTTTGCTCGACGGTGATAAGATCGACCCCGAGGTATTCCTTGTGAGCTCCCGGCTGTTTGCCAAGCTTTACGATCGTGGCGACCAGTCCAAGCCCTACCACCAGCGAATTATTCGTAAGGATAATCTTGAGAATAACTGGCATAGCGATATCACTTTTGAGCCCGCGCCTGCGGATTTCAGTTCTATGAGACTTATTGAGAGTCCCAGCGGCAACCCCACTGAGCAGGAGCTCGCTAAACAAGGCGGCGGACCTACTGGAGGTTCTGGTGGGGATACTCTTTGGGCTAGTGGATATGCTCTTGCCGAGCGTCTTTCGCCCCAATTTTTGGCCTTTTTGGAGACTTTGACTGGCGAGTATTCACAACCCAATTTCCATGCCGCTACCAGTAAGAAGCAGGTGCCATTTTACACTGCGCCTCGTGGTGCAGAGGAAAATGTCGGTGATTTGCTCATTGCTCATCATCCAGTGGTACGCACTAACCCGACCACCGGCCTAAAATCGGTTTTCGCCATTGGCGAACACTTTAGAGGCTTTGTGGGTCTCTCTCCGTCTGAGTCCCAGTTGATCAAGGACTACCTGTTGCGAGTGTTGCAAGCCACTCCCGAGATCCAGGTCCGTCACAAGTGGGATGATGGAGATATTGCTATCTGGGATAACCGTAGTACTTATCACAGTGCTATCTACGACCTACTCGCAGACCCAGGCGCTGTTCGCACCGGTATTCGTGCAATTAGTGTAGGCGAGCGGCCGTTTTTTGATCCCAAGAGTAAACTTCGTTATGAGAAATTGGGGTTGTAAGAAGTGTTGAAAGTTTAGCGTAATTATTATAAAAGTGAGTTCACATGGATCTATGCTAAAGCTTACGAGTGACCGCATAAACGAGAGCCTAGGTGATACACCCTACTATCACTGAAATCGTCGCTCACAAGCCTCAACGAATGTGTGTAAGATCTAAACACTGATTCCGGCAATTGGGGAGGTTATGATACCTAGGCACTCATAGTAACCTTTTCAAGGATGATGGAAAATTGGATCTCTCACGAAGTTTACAATTGATGCAGAGTAAATTTCTCCAAATCTCGTCTCACACCACAAGATAGGTTCTGATTGTGCAATACTTTAAACACTAGATAACTGCAACTAATCCACAAACGAATGCCTACAAATACCTACCAACTCCTACCATCAACAACTGAATCCCCAGCTCTCTTTAGTCATCCGCTGGTGCGAATAGTCAGTCCACTCTTCACGTGACCGCAGTTTTAAGGCTGACCAACCCGGCCAATCCTCTTTCACGAAATGCTGAGAACCACCCTCAAGAGCGGCCGTCCCGTGTTTGCGCGTTTGAACCACCGTATTAACCTGACTCCTAATGCCGAGAAGGCCAAGGAGTTTGCTGAGTTCGCCAAGCATACCATCGAGCACAACCAACAGACCACCAAGACCTGGAGAAACGTGTCTATTGCCACCATCCCCGTCTTGCTTGTTTGCACTTATTATGTCTACGGCACAGAGGAGCACCACTTGTCCCACCTTAAGCACGTCAGTGAGATCCCCGACGAGGAGTGGCCTACCGAGTTTGAGTACCAGAATGTCCGCTGGAAACAGTTCTTTTGGGGCAAGTACACTGCTTTCTGGAGCTGGACCAACCACTATGGTCACAAGTAAGCTTTTAGTATAGTTTTATCTCAATCTGAAATTCCCGAGGCGGCCCTCAGAGGTTTGCTTTATATATGTATGTGCACTAAATTTGAGAGGAGGGGAAAGAATACAGAATTTCAAGCATTAAAAACAAACAAGTTATTGGTTGCCGCGACGGCCATGCAGTTCTCGTACGGGTGCCAGCTCAGGTGCAGGATACTCTTTCTAAAGTCGGGCTGCTTGCGCGGTCTCGCTCTCATCATGTGAGTGCGGTTCCGCTGCTTTGACTTGGGCGACTGTGAGCGTTTGCGGAAAGCCGCTTTATCTGCCTGCAACATCACTGGCTCATCGTCACCGCTAACCAATGCATTGGGATATATTAAAAAGTTGTTTGAGTAGGTGCCAGTAACAAGACTCTTTGAGTCGCCCGATACCTCGACCTCAAACCGGTCAAAAATCGAGTCAGACTCATAGGTAGAGCATAGCGTGCTGCGAATGTTTTCATGCACTTTGATGGTCTTAACTGGGTGCGAGTCCATGTTGACGTCCCAGACTTTGACTGTCATGAAATCGCGGGCAATAATGTAGCGACCGTCGGGCGAGAACTTGATGTCCGAAATACTTGAAGTAAACTCGGTAAAAAATGACTCGGAAATGGGGTCCCACCTGTCCTCGTAGACTTTGGAACTCTGATCGCACAGGGCCCGCTCCCTCATATCAGCGAGCCTAATGCTACCTTTGCAGGTACTATACATAAACAAGTTGCATGCGGAAGGATGGCACTCTGCGGCAGTGATAACGTCGGTCAGCTCTTCCATGGTGGCAGGTCGGATATCGACGATATTGAAGCTCTGGTTAGCGTGATTCATGTTCCAGAGATTGATGCGCAGATCGTCGCTGGAGATGAAGGTTTCATTGTCGCTGTTCACCGAGATGCTGTTGATATTGTAGGTATGAGCACCTGCGTAAATCTTGCGCGGGGTCGTAGCGACAATGGTATCATGTAGATTCATGCGAGGGAGTTTGAGCTGTGCCACTGACGTAAAGTCTGAGGGTTGTGTCTGATCTGTGTGGTTGTTTTCTGCAACAACCTTCAGGCTTTTCTGGAAAACCTTCCATAGCTTGATCGTCTTGTCGTTTGTGGACAGTAAAAAATGTGCATTATTTTGGCGGCGACACCACTTGATCTGGTTGATCTTCTCCTCAATCTCAAGACTCTTGAGGTAATCAAACTCTTGTTCGTGCGATTGAAACTCGGTCAGGAACCGATACTCGCATTTCTTGTTACTACTTTTCTCAAACAGCACCACACGCCCACCGCGATCTCCGGTCGCGAGAAAGTTTCCTGAATGATCAAACTGAACCGCACTAATCACATCAGACTCGGTGATACTGTCGATGTCGCTTTTATCGCCGAAACATTGGCTGAACGACCAGTTTGTAGTGTCGCTGTTTGCGGGCATGACGTAAGGAAAATCTCCCTTTGCACTTTTAGTCTTGTGGAGGTGAGATAGTGGTTCGAATGGTGGGGGTGGTAAATGAGGGGGTTACACGGGGGAAGGGTCGAGAGAGTGCCAAAGATCCAACTCGAGGCTTCAACTTGCATTATCGTGCCTTTTCTTTTTATTGGAAATCCTTTCAAGTCTTTGATTTGATCCTACCCAGTCCATTCAAGGCTTTGCTCGCTCCCTTTCGCTATCTGCTCTTTAACTACCCTCTCTCCCAACCCCTTGCCCTTTTTTTTTTGTCATGGAAAAGCCAAAACGCAAATTTCAGCCCAAATCGGTGTCGAGAAGATCCAAAGAAGAGCGTGATAGTACCGCTCCTGCGATTAAGCAAGAGCCTCAAGAGCCCAAGCCTCGCCCGCAGCAAGAAGGTCCCCGCCGTAGACGAGGGATCAAGGGCGAATACCTGGACGAAGCTCAAGGGCCCCTCTCCGCTCCTGCTTTGGCAGACCCTCGTGCAAAGCCTCGTGTTGGCGGGTTTACAGCTCCAACCTCTGGAGGCGGAGGCAGCGGTGGAAGAGGCCAGCATCACCAAGTGAATCCGGGCTCCAGCGCTCAGGGCTCGAGTACCGGCGGCCGTGGAAACGCGCCTCCTGCTGGAGATTGGGTCAATATCGCAACGGACAATGGTTTCTATGCGCCTCAGATTGTTTCAAAG
The DNA here is from genome assembly GCA_030579635.1 of Wickerhamiella australiensis. NCBI lineage: Eukaryota > Fungi > Ascomycota > Dipodascomycetes > Dipodascales > Trichomonascaceae > Wickerhamiella > Wickerhamiella australiensis. Next base: position 23,237 of record JAKTRM010000001.1, on the reverse strand, counting down.
GAGGCAATTACCCGTAATCTACAGCCCACGCTTCTTTCAAACAAGCTCTACCTTTTCAATCTCCCGCCTCTGGGCGGTGACGACTCAATGGACCTCACCACAAATGCCCCGATCGGTAAACTCAGAACACATGCCTCAGGTAAGATGACAATGTTAATAGATGGTGTTATTTATGACGTTTCCAGCGGTATCCCCACAAAAACTGTCCAGGATGTGATGCTTATAGAAAACGATACTGCTTATAAGCTAGGTTCCATCAAAGAAAGAATGGTTATTGTACCTGCGTCGGATTAGCATAGCATTTTACCTAAATAATTTAATTTCCCCTCTGCATCTCTCCTTCTCTCTCCCTCTCCTGTGACCTCTGTCACGCTTCCTGATCCTTATATTCGCTCCTACAAAGAGGACAAAACCTGTGAGTCGTGAGCCAACGATCAACGCATTGCTTGTGGAAAACGTGCCCGCACCATAACCTCCTTAGCCGCTGTTTTGCTTGGTATTCCTCAAGGCAAACGCTGCACTCTGTATATGGAGAGTCTGCCTTCCACTCGAGTGTTTCAAACAAGTCAAGCTCTAGCGGCTCGATTTTTTGTTTCGCAGCTACGCCGCTTTGTGGATCCGTTTGAACATTCGCAGAGGCGTTTAGCCGGTGCCGTGTTAGTCTCCACCATATTAGCGCTACAGCCACACACAGAATCACCGCAATGCTCACAACAATTCCAATCAAGGCACTGTAGAACACGTCGCTGTTGGGTTTGTTGATACTGACTTTGAGGGCATTTATGTTCATGTGGCTGAGAGCGTTAACGATACCCGGGTCCAGAAATGCAAAGAGATTGGGAGCATCGATGGTCGCATTAGCCTGTAGTTGGCATCCACCGCCGTTCAAGCTGTACACAAAGAGGCAATTGAATTGCTGATCCATGATGGCCTGTACCTGGGTCTGGTTTGAGCAGTCCACGAGCGGGAGCGAGGTCGCAGATGAAGGGTCTGTTGATCCATAAAAGTAAAGTGGCCCGGTACACTGCTTGCCATTATAGTTTGTCAAGAGTACAATGTCTGCTTGCGTTTGGGTATTGTTGGGAAACTGGTATACTAGCGATCCTGAGGACCCAGTTGCCGTGGCGTTTGCAAACTGGAGCATGAGTGCTTGCGACTGCTCCAAGTGAGATGATCTTGGGGACGTAGAGTTGCGGATATCTCTCTGGGTAGATTATTCTGAAACAGGGAGGGACTTTAACTTACACCCGCTGGTTTCGAGATCATGTGGCTTATACGTCTCCTCCCAAAGAGGATTACACACAAAACACGAGAGGGCAATCAAACGTCCCAAGGGCGGGGGGCATCTCGTTCTTACTCACATGCCATTGGGATCTTATCTTCTTTATCAGGCCGGTTATGTGCCGGGAAGCGACGCCGCGGCCCAGCAGCGGTGCTTTGAAATGGTGAATCGCGCTCTCTCAAAGCTCAACCACGAAGCCGCCACCGGAAACGACAGCGTACGCCCTGAGCTGCAGCAGCTCGGTTCCGTCCGTAATTTGCTGCAGCCGCTCGCCGGATCCTACAATTGGCGCAAGGCAAACAACTTTTGGAGTTACTGGGACAAGAATAAGAAGCAGATTCTCCAAGCGGCTAGCCCAGAGGAGAGTTACCTCGACCTTATTGAGAAACTAGAAGACGGTCGTTACTATGACGAGTAAAGTAGCTTTATTTATTTAGGATTATTATGAGTTTAAGCAAAGGTGAGAGATCCAGTGGAATTGTTTGGCATTGAGTCGTGCCCACAACTTCTCAAGAGATAGTGAGAAAAAAACGAGGATATCATCTCATCATTTGGCTATATACGATAAATATTTTTGGTTTTAAATAATAAAAAAGGTGGGGGTGAAAGAGTAGGAAGGGAGCTAGAGAAGTCTAGTTGAGAGTAGAGGGGCAATCTATCCGCTCTGGTGTGTATCCGATCCTTTGTTCAGAGAGACCACAAACGGCCAGCCTCGAGGTCTTCGAGAATGGTATCTGCCTCCTCGAGCTCGCCTTCGACTGCCTCGACCACGTTAAACTTGACTGCGTCCCAGCACTTCCAAAATCGCGAGCTCGAATCCATATCATGCGAGTCTACGAGATCGCTCATATAATACTTGGAACCCAGCATTTGTTTTTTGAGCATCATAAGCTGTACTGTATGTGGCTGTTCACTTACAGGCTCGATTTCGCAGTCAGATACGGGCGATCTCGGTGTGTATCTCTGTTCCTCTGCGATAAGTGTGGAGTCACAGTACTCTGCCCATACAGCATCGATACCGCTCAAAAGGTAGTCAAAACACCTTCTGCGGGCACTACGATCGGCATCACTAGCGATTGAGCGGCGCCTCAGATGCTGCTGACGCCGCAATAGGACGCTCGAGAGGAACTCTTCGTCGCTCCCACTGTCGCTGTGGAGGTGTGGTGATAAGGGCTTCGATAGGGCTCGTGATAGGGTTGGAGCAGCAACGCATACGGTACGACGGCGCTTGCGTGCTTTGATCGACCTCAGTGGAGACTCAACTTCGCTGTCTTCATCATCGCTACTCAAGAGATGCTTACGCTCCGCCACAAAGGACCTTACGGGTGTTGTGGCGCTGGGTGTTCCCGCCACGCTGGCGTTTGCTGGCGGGCACTGACTAAGGGGTGCCGGTCGCGTTCCGGATGGCATTCCGGAGGCAAGCGCAGGCCCTTTCACGTTCGAATCACCGCTCAACTTCTGAGTGCTAGTCACTTTGATACTAGTTTCTGTTATTTCTGGACGCGTTATGTGTGTAGGTGCTTCCAGGCAAACAGGTATTACACGGGGTACGAGGTGGCTTATGTGGCAGAGTTGCGCCTGTTGCTGCGCTACGTAATGCGCCAACAAGGTTTGTCCAATCATCATCTAGTAATAAAGGAGGGTAACTTTGTCCGATTACTCACGTGATATGAGCTTAGCTCCCTACAGTCTATCCCGTTTACCGGGTGTCAGGCCCACTAGCATGAGAAAACAGTGTATTCTATAATTTCTGCTTGAACAGATTTTGTGTGCGTATTTTTGGCATCTAACATCTGCATCAATCTGCGTCAGGAGCTGTCAACCCTTGCCCATAAAACAATCTATCTCTGTCAAGCGATTCATCTAGTTGATTGCACATTTATATTCTTTATTGGGAATTTTCTGTCCTTAATTTTAGTTATTCGCTTTGCTAGGTTTCACCTTTGATTGCCATGAAATTTGTGCTATGCCTTCTAGTTAACTACCGTAGTCTTAAAAATGGTCACAGCAGGCAATCCAAGAGCGGAATAGCTAAAATATTATAGCTCACTTCATCCATTAATAGAGATTTACTTCAATTATAGTCAATTACAACTGATCCTCGATAACTCTATCTATATGCATTCTCTAACAATGAGGCAGGACAGCCTGCCCACTGACTCCCGGCTTGATTCTTCGGCTGGTTCGGCTACCTATCGAGCTACTAGTTCACACTATACTCGTACCAAAGCTCGCCAGCCGCCTACTGAAATTAATGATCGTTATCGAAGTCGCCCATATTCCTATGGAGAGGTGGCTCACCCGGGCCCTCTGAGCTTCCTGTGCATGCAATCACTGCGCACGTACCTGAACCTCGCTCTGTAACCACTTTCTTGGCCAGAGTTCGCCAACCTCGATCAACTGACACCAGCTTACAGGTTGCTTCATTCCTTTATCAACCTCTGGCTTGGTTTGGTCATTTCCTTGGTGAACTTCGCCACTTCGCAATTCTGGACTCCTCAAACCGATTGTTCCAACCAATTTTGGACCAGTATTCGGAACAATTCTTTAAGGTTTGTTTCCGCGATGACCCTGCTGGCCTATGGCCACTTATTCAGTCTCGTCGCGATACCATCGAGTCCATGCTGCGCGATTGTGCCCCTGGCACTATGGACTTCCATTTCGTCGCCTTATGCCAAGCGGTTATGGAGACTGCCCCAGCTCCCATGGTCCCATCCCTGTTTGCTGAGCTTCCCTTGTGGCAATTGAACGGAACACAGAGTAGCACCAAGACTCCTCTGTACCATTTTGTGACGAGCCGGGACTTTATTCTCCAAGAAGTACCCCGCTGTCGCCACTAACCACCGGGCTCTCCGCTACCTGATGGACGTGTGTGCTGGGAAAGGCGCTGCGCTATGCACTTACTTTACCAACACGCTGGGCTCATGCAAAATCAATGAGCTTGATTTGCCCCGTGTACAGTCCCTGATCCACGCGCGTAGTCTCACATCCGCTGCCGTATCTTCTGAGCAACAGCACCAACCCTCATCCAATACGGGGGGACGCGATCGCTCGCCAAACGGCTCAAATAATGGTAACTCCAGTGGCAAATCCAGTGGCTCTCGCTCGAATCGCCGTAATCGGGATCAACCTCGCGGCCATACTCGTGATCGAGACCAGGGCAGCGCTCGAGCCTCTGAATTGACTGAGTTCGATGACTTGGAATCGTCGGGCTCGTTTAGGGCTCTATATCAGCAAAGGTCAGGAAAACATTATCCTAGCTAGAGTAGCTTGGAATATGACTCTTAATCTGTTGAACCGTTGGTAGATGTCAAGAAGATGAGTTACACAACTACATTACATCCCTATAGGACCCCAGGTTCCAACGACAGGTTCAACCGGCAGCGCGCCTCACATTATCTGAGCATCCTCAGATCAGCGCGACTTTTAGTCCAGTGCCAAAGCAGTAAAATGTGAGTCTCTCGAAAGCGACCTTGAGAGGGTGTCAACCGCTCGAGATATTAAAAGGTTTCTATAGAAATGTAGTTCAGAAGTACGAGGGCAAAAACATATCGCCAAAGCCCACTCTCGAAGTCAATTGAGTCAATGCTGAGACCCTTTGACAAGATAGCGGGCCCTGGCTCTAGAACTTCAACCCTGTGAAGTTCCGCTTTTAGTCCCCCCCTGAGCCCCCAAGTCTTAAAACGATGACATAACTCAAATCAGTGCACGTCATCATCTAAATGTCTTCAGTACCTGGTGGCCCTAAAGCAGCTATCAGACGCCGCGCTAACCAAGAGCGCAAGGCCGCATCCAGTGCCGAACGCCCTGCCTCTACTCAGAGTGCTGGTGCAGGTGGCTCTACCAACACACTCTTGAAACTTTACACTGACGAATCCAGTGGCCTCAGTGTCGACCCCGTCGTCGTGCTCGTCGCTGCTCTTGGGTTCATCTTTTCAGTTGTTTCATTGCACGTTGTCACTAAAATTTCCTCCAAGTTTGTCGCTTGAGAGGGATGCTGGGAACCTAAAATCGAAATGCGACTGAATTGTCGATTACAGGTAGAGTAGCATGTAACTTCGTTGAGATGAGTTAGAAGCAATCATAATATCTCTATAAACTGATTCAGGGAGGCAAGCTAGAGTGTGGCCGGGCATATCGTTTATATGGGCTTTTTTATCGACCCGCCATTTTGTGTCCAGTGGTGATGGCCGTGAGCGATCTAATAAAGACGGGACTGGAGCACAAATAAATGCAAACACCCCAAATGAGCGTAGGTTTAATGTAATCGAATATCATATAGCGTGTAAAGACCTAGTTTTTGGCAGGTAATGATAATCGGATCAGATGGCGTTAACTCAAGGACCTAGCGGCTAAAGATTATACTGGGCGAATCAGCTTGCATCAGACTTCTTTATGATTCTCAAACTGAGGTCAATTCTCAATATTTTACTTTGATTCACCATCACAATCGCATTCATCACGAAAAAGCGGCGGTCTCCTCGAACAACTCTGATATAAGCTCACCGGAATTCTATGCAAAGCTGGCGGCGCCTAGAGTAGACGTGGGTTCGCACTTGAAGTGCATACTCAGGCCTAGATCTCTGTTTCCCTGCTCGACACAAATGAAACCCACTAACGATATGCCAGAGCGGAAACAACAGGGAGCATGAACTAATTTCACTGCGAGCAGCGACTCGCCTAAGTTGAATCAGACATGTAGAAGCGCTTTTGGTGCGCAGAAATCGAATTGACCTCAACTTGAACTCTACCAAAAGAAACCGAACGAAAGGTTCGAGAACGTGTAGCGACCGGAAAGCAAATAATGCCACTGCGCCAGAGACGCACGGCGCGTGATCACGTGACAAATTTACAAGTCACTAAAACCGCTCAAAAAAATTTTCGAATTCGGGCGTCTGGTGTAGTTGGTTATCACATGTGCTTAGCATGCACGAGGTCAGCGGTTCGACTCCGCTGTCGTCCATTCTTTTTTGTTTTCTTTGGTTAGATGTTATCTTTCTTGAATTACGGCAAGTATGTAATTGTCCTGCACTTTTTGCCTCGAACTTTCGTGTTTGTCCTTGGCATATACAGCTGACACTTTGTGGCATACCACAGGGCTTGAAATAGAGCGGATTTGGTGGTATCGCCGATCAGGCAGTCACACTACCACCTCCAGAGTAAAAAAACATTGAAAGAGACCAGACACTATACTGACATGTGTGATGAGCTAGTTGAACCTAAATATTGAAACCAATTCTTAATTCCCCACTGTCACGCGGTTCTCAATTGAATTGCAATGTACTTTCCCAGCTGCGGCCAGCCAAACAAGCTTCAGTGACCATATAGAGTCACAGATCGATTCGACAGCCTTTAAACAGCTTGAATCAATACTGTAGAGAGATAATTACAATCTTGTGCGAGCGCAAAAGGGCCATAGAAACTAAATTCTACTACATAGGTGAAGGCTCAAAGTGTTGGATTCGAGGCAAATATACTTCATCAACGTATCATGTCGACGTTAATTAATACAGTGAAGCTACCTTTTTATCTCGGCCTGGCGATCATATAATAAGAAAGGATTCAGGTCAGTTTGGACCCCAAATACGCAACAGAGCATCCGCTCGAATTAAATATTAGCTAAACTAAAAAGCAAAGGCACTTGAATCCAGTCTATAGTTACATGTAAACCTCACGGAACGATGACGCCTCGCTATCGCTTTTCGAGGGCTCGAACCAACTCTTATCGATACTGGGGTCGGTGGAGACTACTGAGGGGAGCGATGCCTCTGTGTCATTACGATTAAGGTCAAAGTCTGCTGTTGGTGGTGATCTGAGGGGCGGTGACAGAGGTTTCACCGGCACGGAGAGGTCTACAGAATCGCGAGAGCAGGGACTACGTGGTTCCAGCGGCGCCTGTACCTCGAGAGGTTCGACTACTGCCTCACGAATCTCAAGCTTGTCAATGAGAGCAAGAGATTCAGCTCCAACACTATGCACAGACTTTTCATCGGCAGTATCATCACCCTGAAGTTCATCATCACTGGGGGTAAAGTGCTTTGTTACCAAGTGGTGCACTACGGGCCAGCCGTATGCGTTTGTGAACCTACGCCTCACAACAATATTATTATGTGCTTCGGGAAGCAGCTGCACCAGCACTTTTCGCCAGTCTTTATCCTTATGCCATGCTCTAGCCATTTTCTCTTCGCTGCGAGCCACCTCTTTGGGATCATTGTGGCCATGCAAGAGCTTTTTTTTAAATCTACGAGGTGGTAGGTCTGCGGGAGTATACATTCTATCATGGAAAATCACATCCTCACGCTTTCCTGGGTTGCCAATAAACTCACTGTTGGGTAGTGGAGCAATCATTAGAGCCATCCCTGATTCCAAAATAGAGGTCTTCTTGGGCAAAGGCACCCGGTCATCTTCAGATAGGTCACTTTTATCGGAGCCCGAGTCGTTTTTGGTTTGGTAGTGCCTCATTTTTCGCCGAGAGACCTTATGTGGAGCCCAGGGATTGAGCCATTGGAACATCTGGTCCATAGTATGGGTGATGGTGTTCACAGTATGGGTAGATCCAGTGGAGCCACCTTTGAAATGCTTTTCTTTATCCTTGGACACCTTGATATCTGCCCGCGCATCGAGACTTGCTACCTCCGACTCGGGGTGGTTTACCCTATCCTCTCGTGCCTCTTCGAAATGTGCAGCATTAGAGCCCCTTTCGGCGGCAGTAGCCTTGGATATAGCTCTCCAATCGAGGTAGAGAAGCGAAGCTGTGCGCAACGGTACGATACCATCGTTGACGGCGTTGGCATAGATTGTACGATTCTGGAACCGTTTAAGTATTTTGTTTGTGGGTCCCGTGGGCAGAGTCTTGAGCAGAGGCTTTTTCATCCCCATTTGCCAGCTAAGGCCCAAATCACGGCCGGTTTTCCCAACAAACCCGAAATCCAACACCATCTTCACATATCCAGGGTTTTCGGAAGAGATACCCAGGAATGGGGTCGCCAGTGAGATGAAATTAACGAGCTCAATATCATCAAAAAATCCCGGGTGAACTGTCTCAATATAGGCTATCGCGTATGACTGGATAAGACCACCAAGGGAATGGGCAACAAACGACATTTTCGCGGGCTTGAAACGAGGGACAATCTCAAACATGAGCCAGTCTGCCACTCGGCGACCCAAAAATTTGATTCCCTTTTCAGTGCGACACACATTCCCGGTATAACCTTTGCAAACAATGTTCTCGCCTGTACGGGCTGCTTGTTTGTCGATTTCTTCTTTGAGGTAGAGCATATCGGCCGTAACATTGGACATGAGACCATGCGTAAGGATCACCAAATGGAGGGGATCATCGCGCTCATCTTGGTTGGGCTCGAGCCAGAGGTCGCGCGTATCCTTGAGGTTTACACCAAAAGCAGAGCATTGTGGGTCCACAGAGATCTCGGCACCATGGTTGCTGGAGAACTTTGAAGTACTCACAACCAGTTGGTGCTTGACAATGGCTTTACGGTTGAAGAGCTGTTCACCCATTACATCAACGTACCAGACGTGAGGTTCGGGCTTGCCGGTGAGCATAAGCTCGCATCTAAAGTGCTGGCCTGCCTTGAGGTTATGGTCGTAATGGGGCTGAGTGTGCTTATCGACCACCTTTCTCGTATCGTCGTATTTCTCTGGCCGCATATCGACGTAGAGCGTGAATGGGCCATTGAGGTACGCAGCCCTAAGCGCACCTAATTCGGCATTGAACACACTCAGGTAGAGGCAATCCCTAGTGGACCCTTCTACAGGGGTATACTCAATTCTATACCGGTATACATCTCCTATTTTGAGGTCTCCAGTGCTACGAAATAGCACAAGGTCCTCCTCCTCTTGCATGGCTTGTACTTGAGGGCAAACTCGGCCGTGACAGAAGGGGTGCTAATAGGGGAGTAATCAGCCACACCTGGAAGAGGCGGCTAGACTTTGACTGCTTTGAGTTGAAAAAGCGCCTCTTCTGCCACGATACCCCGGAAACAGGGGCGGAAATGCAGAATTAGTATCCGAGTAACATCTCATGCATGGCTTCAGGATGGCTGCGACTTTTCTTGCGTGGATGAAAAATGCATGGATCGGCCGAGTGGGACCTAAATTATGTACATGCCCCCAGTCTAAATACAGCTGATTCGATTGAAAACAGGAATTGGCCCGGATTGTTGCGATTGGAATATCATGAGCATTGATGGGGTTCATTCAATTGGGATGGTGGGGTAACTCAACCACTTTGCTTGGAGATGCATTTAATTCTGATTGGAGGACTTGTGTACTTTACCTAGGTAGTAATATCCATTTACACAAGTTTTTTATAAAGCTGCACGGTAGTTCCAGCTGCACATGACTATACCTTCCCGGAAAAACCACTGTGCATGATGCCCCGGGGCGTGATGCGAGGTCATGCATATTGCATGCATTGCCAAAAGAGGGGTTATGCGGCTACTCCCCCCAAAAAAGGCTTGACCCTGGAAAGGGAAGGTATAGAGAGAGCAAATGGGGAAATAATAGAGTGGTATCAGATTATATATAAACATCATGTCTCTTAGTTTTTAAATTCGCCCCTACTCATCTACCCAATGCTGCTACTGAACCTTGCCGCCCTAGCCACTGCTATTGTAATTGAAGCCGACGTTGTGGAGACGAAGAACCCAATTGTAGACAATCACCTATGCCTTGCCAATATATTTGCTTCCGCAACAGCCTCCGAGCCGTTTGTCGAGGCTGTCTCCAATAAATGGACCTACTACTGTGCCAACATCACCATTGGGTCTCCTCCGCAATCTTTTCTGGTGCAGCTCGATACCGGCAGCAGTGATCTCTGGGTACCTGGAAAAGTCATCAAGCCCGACGGATTTAGCCCCGCACACAGCAACTCGTTCAAATATCTCAATGCTGATTTCTACGTCCGTTACATTAAGGATTTTGCGCAGGGGTATTGGGGTATGGATACCGTTAGCTTCCCTGCATCCGGTCTGAGTGTCGCAGATCAGCCGTTTGGTATTGCCACAAAGTTACCAGAAAGCACTGTTGGTATTTTGGGAATTGGTCCCACCGATAAATTTCACTCGAGCTTGACCTCGCAATTGGTGCAGCAGGGAATTACCAACCGGAATGCATTTTCCATCTATTTGGGCCACCGCGAATCCAAAACCGGCAAAATTCTCTTTGGAGGCGTCGACGAGGCCAAGTTCTATAACCTCACTACTGTGCCCATGACCTCAAACTCGAGCTACTCCATCAGCCTCAGCAGCTTGAGCATGGGCAATTACACTACTGGAAGCCTCGATGTGGTCCTGGATACCGGCACTTCTCTCGTATACCTTCCCGACGACATTGTACAGGCTGTTGCGGCACGCTTTGGTGCTATTTTTAACCCGAGCCTGGGCATGTACATCTTGAGTGTTCAGGACCATAGCGGCATGCCTGAGTCTGTGTGTTTCAAGTTTGGCGAGACAACAGTCAAAATGTCCCGGGAAGACCTGTTTTGGCCCCTCTCGTACTTTACTTTGGACGTGTCGCCGTACCGCGTATTGACGCTCGTGAGCAATTCCCAGAGCATGGGCATCAATGTTCTTGGCTCGAGCTTTTTGCGGAGCGCCTATGTGCTATTCGAGCCGGATTTTTCGCGCATCCGGTTGGGCCAATACGTTGATTCCAATTATACTCAGGTGGTCGCGATCTGAGCCATGCATACGCTTGTTTGCCTGCACAGGACATGATCTGCACCGCAAAAGCCTGGGGTATTCGAGCGGGTGTGGATGCGAGATCTGACAGGTAAAAGTGGGTGACAGCGCTCCCCAGGTATCCAGATTAAAGTATGTAAACTAAACTAGAGACTCAATGCGGCCGGGCGACAGGAAACCACCTATAGAGAGCCACCTGAGACACCTGTGACTAAACATGCGCTTTGCATCATGCGAGCATTCCTGAGCCCTGCATCGTGGGGTACAGATGGTACAGCTGTGTATGCATACGCAATACCTGGTGTCGCGGATCCGGAGAAAATATCTGCATAGAGATTGAGTTCCGGCGATTAAATCAAGACAAAACCTTATGCTAGATTAACTCTCTTGGCTGTGCTTATGCTGCCGAGTACAAAAGGCGCAGCTGGTACCGGCCCCTTCATATCCCTGTTCGCATGTCAGACTCAGAAAAGCACACAAATTTGCGCATGGAAGAGACCCGATTCATGCGCAGGGCAATGCATGCTGTAATGCGTGGCTGGCAGATGATGGGTGAAATGCTTGCGTATAAAAAGCAAGACTCGCCACCATTGGGGACTGTAACAATGGTAGTCGAGAAAGATACTCCTGACTCGCTTTCTTCATTTGATGAGAAGCCGACTGTTGCTGCTTCAAAGGGCCTCAGTGGCGACAACGACATTGAGTTTCAGCATGTCGATCAAGACGCGACTACTGGGGTCGATAATATCATCGCTAAAGGTGTCCGTAAGGGTCACGTAGACAATCCTATCGAGGGCCTTTCGGCCGGTGAGCTCCACAAGCTTGTCGAGCAATTTGCCGACGAAAACGGCCTCGAGGACATCAAACCCATCCTTCACAAGGGTGCTTTACTCGCTCAACGGCCTCTCCAGTATGAAGATATTCCTGAACTGGACGAGGACGACCGCAAATCGCTCCGGCATGAAGAGAAACACAAATGGAGCCAGCCTATGCAAATGTACATGACCATTGTACTCTGCTCTATCGGCGCCTGCGTCCAGGGATGGGACCAAACGGGTTCTTCTGGTGCTAATCTCACCATGCCCAACATTTTCGGTATTCCCATTGATGATGAGACCAACCCCGATTACAATAAAAATAATTGGATCGTAGGCCTCATCAACAGTGCTCCGTATATGGGAGCGTTTTGCTTCTCTGCTTGGGCCACTGACCCCGTAAATCATCTCATTGGCCGTCGTGGCTGCTTGTTTGTGGCTGCTATCTTTTGCGTATTGGCTCCCATTGGCTCAGCATTTACTCAGAACTGGTGGCAGTTGTTCATTGTGCGTATCTTACTTGGCTTTGGTGTTGGGTTTAAGGAGACCACTGCCCCCATCTTGGCTGCCGAGAATGCCCCTACAATTATTCGTGGTGCTCTCGTCATGACCTGGCAAATGTGGACTGCTTTTGGTATTTTCCTGGGCTATTGTGCCAACTTGGCTGTTCATCACACTGGCCATAATGTTGGCTGGCGTCTTATGCTGGGATCCGCTTTTATCCCTGCTGTTCCTTTGATTATCATGGTTTATATGGTCCCTGAATCTCCTCGTTGGTACATCACCAAAAATAGAGCGCGCAAGGCTTGGGAGTCGCTCAAAAAACTCCGCCACACTGAGCTTCAGGCTGCCCGTGATTTGTACACCATGTATGTGCTCATCAAGGCAGAGCAGTACGCCACTCGCGACACAAACTATTTCCAGCGTCTTGCCCAGATTTTCTACAAGAACCGTCTTCGCCAAGCCACCCTTGCCTCTTGGGTAGTGATGATTGGACAGCAAATGTGTGGTATTAATATCATGGCCTTTTTCTCGTCCTCCATTTTTCAGCGGGTTATCATGGCCAACGGTGACTCGGCCGAATCTGCCACTACTCGTGCCATGTGGGCTTCGTTTGGTTTTGGCTTGATCAACTGGCTCTTTTCATTCCCTGCATTCTTTACAATCGATACTTTTGGTCGTCGGTCCTTGCTGCTGTTTACTTTCCCTCAAATGTTTTGGACTTTGCTTGCTGCCGGTCTTTGCTATCTTATCAAGAACAATGACGCCCGTCTTGGTCTTGTTGCATTGTTTGTTTACCTATTTACAATTGCATACTCTCCAGGTGAGGGTCCCGTCCCCTTTACATACTCTGCTGAGGTTTTCCCCGTCACTCACCGTGAAATTGGTATGGCCTGGGCTGTTGTGACCAACAACTTTTGGTCGTGTGTCTTGAGTCTCACATTTTTCCGTTTGGAGGCTGCTTTCACCACTACCGGCGCATTTGGATTCTACGCCGGCCTTAATCTGGTCGCATTGGTGTGGATTTTCCTCTGGGTTCCCGAGACCAAGCAACTCTCTCTTGAACAGCTCGACGAGGTCTTTTCGATCCCCACAACTGCATTTATGAGATTCCAGATCAAGGAGGAGCTGCCATACTTTTGGCACCGCTGGATTTGCTGGAACAAGTCTTATCCAAAGCCAAACGTTCTCACTGTTCCTCACAAGACATACGATGCTTTTCAAGCAGCATAGGACGTAGATCTATTGGAGATAGTTGGGATATTTATGATTTAATTAATACAAATTACAAGCAAACTGGGTATACTTGTTCGAGGAAGACTGGAGTGGGCTTGCTGGCCCAGACCGGACAGACACGGGGGCCCACAGTTTCCGAAAACTTGTCTAGATAGCATAGATAGTTCCAACTGGCTGATAAAGGAGCTCAAACAGCCAGCCCAGTAAATCTTTCAGACTGCATCTCGACTATGCAAGATAAAGTTAAATAATAGTACCACCTGCAAGACTTTAGCCGAATGCACGATTATCTTGATCAATTTCCCAACTTTAATTTCTTGCATTTTCACGCATATGCACGTGAACGGGCGCCTGCACCTATCTACTCAACCTTAAATACAAGGGCAATACCATCGTCGTCGGCAGTGATCACTCTTTTACCATTTTCTTGCAAAACAAAACCCAAAATACCTGAGCTCATTCCCAGCCCTTTCCAGACTTGGTTTCCATTGAGAGCATCATAGATAGCCATGGTTTCATCCATGCTGCTCACTGCCAAGAGTGGATGGCCATTGATAAACTCTAACTTGGTGACTGAATCCTCGAGCTTAAATGAGACACGAACCTTCCAGTTTGCGGGCGAGAATAGTTGCACATTACCATTGACATTGCCGACAGCCAGGAGTCCGGTTTTATCGCTCCAGGAGAGGCCCTCCACAGACCGAGCCTCGAGTTCCACGTTATCGTCAACTGTGGACATGTAATGCAAAAGCTGGCCATCCTCGACCTTGATGATAATCAAAAACCCATCAATAGCACCCACGGCAACAGTTTTACCGCTAGGAGATGCACAGATGGATACCCATGGGTGCTCGCCTCGAGTTTGTTTAGGTTCAAGCACATAAACAGTTTGAGACTGGTAGACATTCCAGCAAATGATTGTCGAATCTTCGCTGAGAGTGATAAGCGTCAACCAATCGTGGTCGTCAGTATTTACAAATAATGCATTGGTGGTCGAGGCAGCGTGGGCATTGAGCACGGCGACCTGGGAAAACTTGTCTGTGAGTTCGTAGACCCACACGGAGCCGTCTTGAGCACCAACAGCGATAATAGGCAGCGAGGGATGGAACTTGATGTATATAATCTCCTCAACTTCCTGCACAGAGGTGATGAACTCCCATTTCTCTCCTCCAGCTTTAGCCTTCCATACCCGAAGCTGGCCCTTCATATCGCCGGTGACAACATATTTACCGTCACAGGTAAACCCACCGGCAACCACGCTTTCTTGCTGACCCGAAAGCTCAACTACAAGCTTGGAAGGGGACGAGTGGGTAGTCCAGAGGTAGGCCTTGTCGTCACCCGCACCGGTCAATACCATTGGCAGAGTCGGGTGGGAGGCGATGCAATAAATGGAGTCGGTGTGGGTATCAAAGTACGAATACGAATTGTTGGAAAAGTCGACCTCCAGTTTATCGTCGTCCTCCTCCTCCTGGGGTTCCTGCCCATCATCGTCTACGACTTCGCCGATCTCATTCTGGTCGAGAAAAGCGTCTTGGTCTTCCTGGTCCTGAGCCTGGTCATATTCTTTAGAATTGCTCATGATGAAATAAATTTATTTGATTTGAAATTGGGATATCGATCTGGTATAAAGTGGCGCCTGCCGGTGGCGGAATTAAGAGAAGGGGGTTGAGCTTTAAGCCCTCGCGAGCCAGGGAGGGCGAGCTAGTTTAAAGAAGCGGTCTGACCCAGACCGCGGATGTTTAGGACTAAATATAGGTAGGACTGGGATATACCATGTAGAACTGAGACCATATCCGGCCTTGCGTACCATGCCCAGTCTTTTCCATGCCCAGTCTTTTCCATGCCCAGTCCTCCCAACCTTACCCCAAGCCAATACTCGTATAATTGTTCTAAATATATATCTTATCTGTAGTTACGTTTACTATGCTTACTCCAGTAATCATCTTAGTGAATCATTGCGCATCATTCCACGGCGTCTTATCCGGCTCATGTGCCGACGCTTGCGACGGAGATTGGACTGCATTCTAGCATACGTCCCACGACGGATGATCGCTTCCAAAAGATGCTTGCTATAGCCATACTCCTCTTTGGTCAGCTGGTAAATCCTGTCAACGACGTTGCGACGAAACGGTTCCTCAGTGTCACGGATCCATGTCTGCTGGCCAATCTTGAACCCAGACTTCTGTAACTCATTCATGATCCTCTCCTCACGATCCTTAGCAGACGAATGATTGTGAGGGAGACCCATAATCTGGTAAAGCTGGGCGAGCGGCATCTTGGAGATGGATTGGCGCCGGGAAAAACTACGCCAGTTTTGCTGCTGTTGCGGCGGAATAGGGTGCGTCCGCACATACTGAGGATTGGAGTCGGGCATATCAAGAACTGAGGATACTGGCTGACCTTGCCCAGGAGCCAAAGCCAGCCCCTGAAGGTATAGTTGTTGCTGCTGGGGAGGGAGCTGGATCATGGAGCCCAGGTCCATAATCTGAGAGCCAGGGATACCAGGAGCAGAAGCAAGGAGCTGGAAGTCGGGCGACAAGAGGTTCATATGGTCGTCAATATTCTCCATAAAGGGTGAGCCAAGCTCATAACCATGGATACCGATCTCGGTTGACTCGTCCACAGAGGCATCAAGAGTATCGTTGGAGTAACGGGACCCATCAATGGAGGCTTCAATGGAGGCTTCGATAGCTTGCAGAGCGCTAGCATCGAATTCCACGTGCTGCTGTTGGGGTTGCACCTCTCGAAACTCATATTCTGGACTAGGGATATTGGGGATTGAAAACTCAAATGGAATGCTCGACCAGTCTTGCTGGGGTTCGCCAAGCTTAGCAGCAGCTTTCTTCTTATCCTGCAAACGTTCAGGGCTATAGCTTGAGTCTACATCTGTCAACTCTTCCGGGAGGGCCCAGACATCATCGAGTTCTCCTAGCGCACAACCAAAATCCATACTAGTCGAGATTTGAGGAAGACCCTCCAACTATATAATGCGTGCGACACATTTGCAACAGTGCAACCAAGATAATTAATCAATATAAATAGTCCAGAGTACAGTTAGAGAGTGACTGCGCGAGCGCCCCGGCTAATGGGAACAACGCATAAAAATCCGTAAATTAACCCCCAGTAAAGAACACAAAACAACACCGCCATTGATTCCTCGAGGGGTTAGAGTTTATGGTTGCAAAGGTGGTTGGACCGGCGGTCATAGCAGCAGCACGCATCGCATGGCATAAGAGATCCACACTAAGAATCTCACGAAAGTCCTAGTACTCAGTCTTGAAAAGGCTCGGCTCTTCGAGAGGGTCCATCAACTTGACGTTATTGAAATCGGGTGTTAGTTCTCTGTAGTTTCCACCATAATCCTTATCCATAAAAAACTGCGACGAGAGCTCGGGATCTGCCACGAACGGCGCCAACGATGGGTCGTCCTCCTTCCAGTCGTATTCTTTTGAAAGACTCAATGTGTTGAGGTCTGGCATATCGTATGGGCGGTGTTGGTCATCCCCGATTGTTTCAAGTCCGGTGCTTGGTGTCGAGTCAACAGTGCTATCAAGCTGAGGGGTTCTAGCATCAATAAACGAATCACCGGGGTAGAGGTTGTCGTACATACTGGGTGGGTCAAAAGACATAAAGTCTTGGCCAATGGAGCCCGCGACTGTGCCTGGCGGTAAGAACTGAAGCGGCTGCTGCATGGGGGTATTGGCTTGACCGCCGGGGCCTCCAGGGCCAACTGAATGAGGGGGCTGGCCGAGCATGTGGCTGTTATTGCCGAGAGATGGGCTAAAAGTTCCGCCGCCACCTCCACTGTGACTGCCATGCATATTGTGAGGTGCACCGAGGTTATTGAGACTGCCACCAAGGTTACCGAGACTGCCGCTGAGACCATTGTTGAGATTGTGGTTTGAGTTGCTCGAGTTGAGGGGTATCGCAATGCCCCCAGGTGTACCCTCAAGTTGAATAGGTGTGTTTGCTGCTATTTGTGGTGCACCTAAGACGGCCTGAGGAACTCTCATTTGAGGGGGTTCACTAAAGTCTTGAACAAACCGGGAAGAAGAAAACGAGGAGGATCTAGCGGCCGATCTGCTGCGGTGTTTCCGCACAACTTCATCGGATCCGGCTCCACCAGCTAGGGCCGAGAGAACTTGTTGTTGAGTTTGGGAAGAGTGGCGGGGTCTTGAACGCGACCGGGATCTCGATCCAGATTTAGCGATTCGTCCAGATGCAGGCGCCGGAACAGATGTATGCTTCTCAGAGATGATTGGGGACTTGGGCTCGACATCAAACCCGTTAATGCGGAGCAAATAATCCCAGCACGCTTCGCCATAAGCCTTCGGGGTAACCTCAGTGATTGACCGGAAAACGCGATGGAAATGCCAGGGACTCAACTTGGCCTTCGCGGCAAGCTCCTTGAAGCCCAGAATACCACCCTTTTTCCGTTTGGGGATGCCACTGCGGGCCTCCGGGTCATCGCCGGCATCTGCCAGAGCCATCTGAACTGCCTTGGCAACGGCCATAATAATGTGCCCACACGCCTCACAAACAAGCTGGATATGGGTGTACTCGCGTTTACCGTCGCGGCTTCGGCGCGTATCGTCATCTTCTTGGCCCTCAAGTACAATAAATTGTACATAGTCTAGCTCGCCCAAGTCGATCCCTAGGCTCCGGTTGACGGCCACAAGAATTTGAGCTACATTGTCGGGACTCATTTCTTGCAATTGGCCTTCCGGGATAGCCGAGTCGGCCGACGTAGCGATGGCGCCGTGCGAGAGAGCCGGGACGCCTAAACCAGACGAGAGACCGGCTGTTTCGTCTTCAATCATGGGCAGAGGGCTCAAGGACGGGTACTCTGTGCTCAATAATACATCCGCTGGATTCATATTGACAAGAGTGAGAGAGAGAGAGGTTGACTGGTAAGTTGAAGGTTCGTTTATGTAATGCGTCTATTCCTATCACCTGCTTTCCCCCCTCCTCTCAAAAGCGTACGTAGTTACCCTAGCCCTGATGCATGGAATCAACATCCTGTCAGGAAATTCGATGCCAAATATTTATATCTTGGGTAAGATAAATAGAAGCAAAGAGATTGTGTGCGCTGGAATGATACATATATTCACATTTTACCGCACATAACTCCGATCAGCTGGAATACCCTAGTAATTGCCGCAAAATTTTCGAGTAAAAAACTGTATTTAAGAAATCAGACAAGCCTAGCTATACTTTTATCTAGGCCTTTCCCCTGCTCGGTTTTCTTCCTGGATCCTTTGTGCAAAATCAGTGCGGAATCCCCGTCACCATGCAATGCAGGTCCAAATACTTTGACAGCTCAGGGAAAGGGCTGCATAATGCACTTGTCAACTTTTGCATCTCAAGCGGGCCTGGAGACCCTCATTGGTATTAATGACCGATCTCGAGCATGCATCCCCCACAGATAAGCTATCGCAGAGTATTGCTTGCCTCAGATACTCTTGAGAAAATTTACTAGTCTCTTGCATGACTCTCCCAGTAACTTTGGGCCTGCGACAGTGTAGTCATCATCATACGCAGACCCCTTTTTGACAAACCACAGTGAGCGATTTAGCCTAGTTCCCAATGGTCAATGTACTTGATTGTTACCATTGAGATACCTCTCGACCCTGGAGCATGGTCTGGATGCCTTAGAATCTCCACAAATGCGTTAATTACCCTGCGTATCTAGGGTCCTTCCATGCACCCTAAACCGCTTGTATGCACGTTTGCAGTCTTGGCAGCAGCGGGATCCAACTGCAAAATTACCGACAATTTTGGGGCTCGCGCAAAAGATAAGGAGGTAAATTCTATCTACGTCAGGGAAACTATACAGAAGATCGCCTCGATAGCGAGGGGATTCTGTCTACAATAACATTATATCTAAATTCCCTCCTCAAAAAATGGCCACTAAAACGCCACACCCCTCCTTTAATATATCCTGCACATGGATCCAGGCCAATTAGGATGTATTGTGTGAGTTCAATGCAAGAAGGAACTTGAGACTGCAGTCCGGGTGTGTGCTTAGAGTTCCCAGTGCTGATCATCAAACAGGTGCCGTCCTATCGACTTTTCCAAGTCCCGGCTGCGATCCGATCTTACAAAAAAAAAAAAAACCGCTCATGCCAAGAGAAAAAAGGTCTGCCGCAAGTGTAACCGGTAGGACTCGCATGTGGATGCTACCGTCATGTTTCGGGCTTGCGTCGACCAATTACCTAAGGTCTGAAACTCTTTACAAGGAGCTGTGCAGCCTGTAAAAGGAGATTAAAGAAAATATGTATAATTTGTAAAGTTCAGTCTTGCACATATGGTCGAGCCTTGACTGGTTTCTCAATGCTCGATCTCTGCGCTCAAAATCAAAAATAATCTCGCTCCTCTCCACCCCACTCTGACGTCAATTGACGCATGTTTCCAAAAGGTATTACCCACACAGCTAAACTTGTCTTTGTCTCACTGGAGTATTCTAGGGCTACTGGACCCATGGGGCCCGGCATCCTGGTCGGGTGAGTTGAGGTGCGAGGATCTTCGCATCATGGCGTGAGTAAATATGCGTGCGCAGAGTATTAAATAGTGCTAGATAGGTTTTAGTGAGGTGAGCTAGTCAGTAGTGATGTCAGTGGGCCACAATGATTTTGCAGACAGAACAAAATTATAGAGTGTAAGCCTGCAGTTCTACTTGGGTCCGAAACATCCATGATTTCTAGAGACTTTTCAGGGACACATTGAAGCCGTTTGTACACAACACCAGCTATTCGTACTTTGAACATGAGCGAGCTCAGTACACTAGTGAGCAGCCAAGTTGTGAATAGACAACCTATAAAAGAGATGCAGAAAACAATAAATAAGATACGTTAGAGCTGCTATGAGCTACAGCCATTATGAGCAGGTCACTATAAGCATTGTTTGGAGTGTCAATCACATAAGGAGTACTGGAAAAGTCTCTTATTGTATCCTTTTATCACCCGCACCCGTTTATCCAGAGCAGCACATCACCGTGAGGCATCCATATCTCGCGCAATGATATAATCGCAGAAGCACCTTCCATGCTGACGCTCTTTTTAGCTGAAAAAGTACACATCAGTCTTATGGGGCAAGTCTAACTTTGGGGCCCTGTGGTAGCGCATCTACCTTTTTGCTGAAATTGGCCTGAATCTGGCTAAACAATCTATTTGAGGTGATAATTATGAGGCATAAAAATGCAAACATAATCTAAAGTTGGATAACAGGTTAGACTAGAGGGGAATCTATCAAAGTGACCCTAGAAAGTCCCCAAGCGCCCACACCGGTGTATGCGCCACCACCACCATACTGGAGAATTACTAGATTGAGGTGAATGCGATAGCTTTCTGCCAGAATGAGCTCAAGTGTACAGTACACTATAGGTGAACACTAGTATCAGGTAGCAAGTGACAACAATGGAACAACAAATAGCGGGCGAGTGTCATCCTCAGATAGAGTGAGATCCCCAGATAGAGCAGGGCAAAGTGTGAAACTGGCACGTATACAAAAGTCTCAATGCTGAAACGGGAAGTTGAAAGTACTGCGAGTTTTGTCGAACATGTACGTAGATTCTATCACGTTATCCCCATTGCGGATATCATGGTACAATCGCCAAATGAGGATGCATGCTAAGGTTATCCAGGTAATTCTTGCCCTCCAACGTGCAAACACCTGTGAACCTTGTTTATGTGGAGCATCCAGTAGCTCATGCGTGTATATTTCATGACCTGCAGGCTCGATTTCAGGCATAGGCTCGACATTAGGCATTAGCTCGACATTAGACGTAAACAATAGTTACGATCTCACGCACATCGGGGCATGCAGATGGGTCTGCCACTAGTACAGGCCATATGATATTGCAAGGCAAAACAGGGGCAGGAACAGCGGCACAATGGTTGAGTACATGTTCCGGGCTAGAGTCACTCTCCGCGACACAGGAGGGCGGGGATTTATCGATTGGATGGGATTCTTCGTGGGAAAGACCGGCTGATGCTATTTTTCCCTCCGGAAAAGCTTGCATTTTACTCTTGTGGGAAAAGTGATGATTCTCCTCACCATCAAAGAGCTGAACGGCATGAGGCGCCCAAGTTTTGCGCAGAACCTACCGCAGTCTGGGCTGGGTGATCAAGAGTTGGGGGGCTCTCAGCACCGCTAGCCGACAGTGAACGCTCTTGAACCAATGAGCCGCTTTCGGAAGAGTCGTGCTCGGGCGTTTTCTTGCGTGCGAGAGTCCTGGCCGGAACCATGTTGTGTTATGAAGGTAGGAGATACTGCATAAACGCGCGTTTATATACGCATACGACGCAGCTTATTAGGTAGGGTTGAGGCTTTAATGTGTCCTAGGTGGGTCTGTGTCTGGCAGCTAAAAAAAGGCTAGCGAGCCAACTTGCAAGCAACAGGAAGGTATTAGATCGGTTAAAGCCTTTAACTGATATTAACAGGAAATATACCTCTCTCTTAGATTCCCATGTGGGTTCGGTAGGTCCAGCCGTTTTGCCCAAATTGCCAAAAACCTCCACGGAACCTCCCTACAAACTCCCTTGCGTCCCTCAATTTGCCTATAACAAGACTAAAAGTGCCAAAAGGACTATATCGACGTTAGAATAAAGAACTGTCTATTAAAAAACCCCCATAGGCTCTCTAAACCCCCAAACCGGTGTACGCGCCACCACCATCTTATCACAAGATCCATATCTCGCGCAATGAGGTTTCCCTAGGCACACCATCTATGCTAGTACTCTTATTTTCTTTGGAAACCTTCACATAGCTCTTATGTGCCATTTTTATATAGCGGTTCCTGTGCTCCCCCATCTACCTTTTGCACAAATGCCAAAAACCTCCGTCGTACAGAATCCTATTAGTACCACGCTTGGTAATTCCACCACGCCATTGAGACACACACGCCTCACGACTACTCGAAACACTCTACCTCTATCCTTTAATCTCCCACTCACGCCCAGAGCAACTCCAGGTAATCATCATCGACGCATCAGATATCGCGCCGTGATTTCCTCCTAGACATATCACCTATGCCAGTATTGGTAATGCCATCAATCAAATGAGAGTGTCGGCATGAACGGTACGCCTAGGATGAAATCATGGCGCGAGATGTGGATGCCTTAGGACAAGCGGGTGTGGGAGATTAAAGGATACATGCAGGTAAAGGTATTCCCCAAACACTTTCCATGCGCGCACGTCGAGATATAAGCTGCATAGTTAGCAGCAATTGGAAACCAGAGGCCCCTGAAGGCAGGCCATGAAGACAGACCTTTTAGCTTTTAAAAAGCTCTTCAGGCTCAGCTAGAGTATGGCAGCCACTCCTACACTCACTGGCTCAATAACCCATCTGAAACTGGAGCAGGTATCCTTGGCCACGTATGCTCATCATGAGCGCATGCCCTGCAGCATCGTAACCGATTCTATTGAGGGTTTTCACGGAGAGATCTGAGTATCTTCCACCAACACATCTGCTGCGGGAGTGGAATTCTACTGATCACGGCAATAATTTTCTGGAGTGTGTGTACAGTAGTGAACTGCGGTGGCGGATTCGCCAGAGAGCTCCCCGAGCTTGACCTTGTGCTCGCTATCTCGAGGTGCCGAAACGGTCGCTGGCGTACCAGTTCGCGCTAGGAGTACGAGAGGCTCAAAGTACGAGAGGCTCAAACTCCTAGCGCGAACTGGTACGCCAGCGACCGTTTCGGCCGG